>CM077188.1:24153016-25353016 GCA_039654105.1 Coreius guichenoti | reverse complement strand
TCAGCTATACAGTAGTCAGAATTTGACCTATTGAACATATTTTAAGTATATATAAGTACATATATAAGTACACATAGACTCCTTTTGATGTTTCATTAACCATACAATGGTCCGTATTTGACCTATTAAACATATATTGGCCAAAGAGTTCTCAAACTTTAAATTAATATAGATACGTACATTCAGATATGACATCAGCCTGACAATTGTCCATATTTTATTACTGAACTTATTTCTGGGCAGAGTCTTTGAACTTGAAATTTCTATACATACTCATAGACTCCTTCTGGTGTTTTATCAGCCAGACAGTAATCAGAATTTGACCTATTGAATATATTTTTGGATAAAGAGTGCTCAAACTTTAACTTTCTACACACTCATTGACTCTCAGATATTACATCAGACAGACAAATGTCCATATCTGATTACTGAACATATTTCTGGACGTAGATTCTATGAACTTGAACTTCCTATAAGTACTCATAGACTCCTTTTGATGTTTCATTATCCAGACAGTAGTCCGTATTTGACCTAATGAACATATTTTTGTACAAAGAGTCCTCAACAATGAAGTTTCTATAGATACTCATAGACCACTTCTGATGTTTCATCAGTAGTTCAAGTATGAGTTGTTGAATATATTTCTCGCCAAGTAGCCGCTGAACTTTAACTTTATATACGTACTCATAGACTCCTTTTGAAGTTTCATTAGCCAGACAGTAGTCCGTATTTGACCTATTGAACATATTTTGGCCAAAGAGTTCTCAAACTTTAAATTTCTACACATACTCCTTGACTCTTTTAGATATTACATCAGACAGACAATTGTTCATATTTGACTACTGAACATATTTTTTGACAAAGAGTTCTCAAACTTTAAATTTCTACACATACTCCTTGACTCTTTCAGATATTACATCAGACAGACAATTGTCCATATCTGATTACTGAAAGTATTTCTGGACGTAGATTCTATGAGCTTGAACTTTTCTATTCATACTCATAGACTCCTCTTGGTTTCATTATCCAGACAGTAGTCTGTATTTGACCTAATGAACATAATTTTGGACAAAGAGTCCTCAATATTGAACTTTCTATCAAACTCATAGAATATTTCTAATGTTTAATCGGTAGTTCAAATATGACTTTTTGAATATATTTCTCACCAAGCAATCTTTGAACTTTAACTATATATACATACATATTCATAGACTACTTTCTGATGTTTTATCAGACTGGGAGTAGTTCATCATAGTTGACCTATTGAACTTATTTTTGGACAGAGAGACCTCAATATTGAACTTTCTATCAAACTCATAGAATACTTCTGATGTTCAATCAGTAGTTCAAATATGACTTTTGAATATAATTCTCGCCAAGGAGTCTTTGAATCTTTAACTATATACATACTCATAGACTACTTCTGATGTTTTATCAGTACTTCAAGTACGACTTTTTGAATATATTTCTTGCCAAATTAGTCATTGAACTTTAACTTTATATATACACTCATACTCTCCTTCTGATGTTTCATCAGCCAGACAGTAGTCAGAATCTGACCTATTGTACGTATTTTTCAAGTATGACTTTGTGAATATATTTCTCGACAATCAGTTGTTGAACTTTATATACATACTCTTACTCTCCTTCTGATGTTTCATCAGCTATACAGTAGTCAGAATTTGACCTATTGAACATATTTTAAGTATATATAAGTACATATATACGTACTCATAGACTCCTTTTGATGTTTCATTAGCCATACTGTGGTCTGTATTTGACCTATTAAACATATATTGGCCAAAGAGTTCTCAAACTTTAAATTAATATAGATACTTACATTCAGATATGACATCAGCCTGACAATTGTCCATATTTTATTACTGAACTTATTTCTGGGCAGAGTCTTTGAACTTGAACTTTCTATACACACTCATAGACTCCTTCTGGTGTTTTATCAGCCAGACAGTAATCAGAATTTGACCTATTGAACATATTTTTGGCCAAAGAGTTCTCAAACTTTATCTTTATAAACACTCATAGACTCCTTCTGATGTTTCATCAGCCAGACAATAGTCAGAATTTGACCTATTGAATATATTTTTGGATAAAGAGTGCTCAAACTTTAACTTTCTACACATACTCATTGACTCTCAGATATTACATCAGACAGACAAATGTCCATATCTGATTACTGAACATATTTCTGGACGTAGATTCTATGAACTTGAACCTTCTATAAGTACTCATAGACTCCTTTTGATGTTTCATTATCCAGACAGTAGTCCGTATTTGACCTAATGAACATATTTTTGTACAGAGTCCTCAATATTGAACTTTCTATAGATACTCATAGACCACTTCTGATGTTTCATCAGTAGTTCAAGTATGAATTTTTGAATATATTTCTCGCCAAGTAGCCGCTGAAATTTCACTTTATATACGTACTCATAGACTCCTTTTGAAGTTTCATTAGCCAGACAGTTGTCCGTATTTGACCTATTTAACATATTTTGGCCAAAGAGTTCTCAAACTTTAAATTTCTACACATACTCCTTGACTCTTTTAGATATTACATCAGACAGACAATTGTTCATATTTGACTACTGAACATATTTTTTGACAAAGAGTTCTCAAACTTTAAATTTCTACACATACTCCTTGACTCTTTCAGATATTACATCAGACAGACAATTGTCCATATCTGATTACTGAAAGTATTTCTGGACGTAGATTCTATGAGCTTGAACTTTTCTATTCATACTCATAGACTCCTCTTGGTTTCATTATCCAGACAGTAGTCTGTATTTGACCTAATGAACATAATTTTGGACAAAGAGTCCTCAATATTGAACTTTCTATCAAACTCATAGAATATTTCTAATGTTTAATCGGTAGTTCAAATATGACTTTTTGAATATATTTCTCACCAAGCAATCTTTGAACTTTAACTATATATACATACATATTCATAGACTACTTTCTGATGTTTTATCAGACTGGGAGTAGTTCATCATAGTTGACCTATTGAACTTATTTTTGGACAGAGAGACCTCAATATTGAACTTTCTATCAAACTCATAGAATACTTCTGATGTTCAATCAGTAGTTCAAATATGACTTTTGAATATAATTCTCGCCAAGGAGTCTTTGAATCTTTAACTATATACATACTCATAGACTACTTCTGATGTTTTATCAGTACTTCAAGTACGACTTTTTGAATATATTTCTTGCCAAATTAGTCATTGAACTTTAACTTTATATATACACTCATACTCTCCTTCTGATGTTTCATCAGCCAGACAGTAGTCAGAATCTGACCTATTGTACGTATTTTTCAAGTATGACTTTGTGAATATATTTCTCGACAATCAGTTGTTGAACTTTATATACATACTCTTACTCTCCTTCTGATGTTTCATCAGCTATACAGTAGTCAGAATTTGACCTATTGAACATATTTTAAGTATATATAAGTACATATATACGTACTCATAGACTCCTTTTGATGTTTCATTAGCCATACTGTGGTCTGTATTTGACCTATTAAACATATATTGGCCAAAGAGTTCTCAAACTTTAAATTAATATAGATACTTACATTCAGATATGACATCAGCCTGACAATTGTCCATATTTTATTACTGAACTTATTTCTGGGCAGAGTCTTTGAACTTGAACTTTCTATACACACTCATAGACTCCTTCTGGTGTTTTATCAGCCAGACAGTAATCAGAATTTGACCTATTGAACATATTTTTGGCCAAAGAGTTCTCAAACTTTATCTTTATAAACACTCATAGACTCCTTCTGATGTTTCATCAGCCAGACAATAGTCAGAATTTGACCTATTGAATATATTTTTGGATAAAGAGTGCTCAAACTTTAACTTTCTACACATACTCATTGACTCTCAGATATTACATCAGACAGACAAATGTCCATATCTGATTACTGAACATATTTCTGGACGTAGATTCTATGAACTTGAACCTTCTATAAGTACTCATAGACTCCTTTTGATGTTTCATTATCCAGACAGTAGTCCGTATTTGACCTAATGAACATATTTTTGTACAGAGTCCTCAATATTGAACTTTCTATAGATACTCATAGACCACTTCTGATGTTTCATCAGTAGTTCAAGTATGAATTTTTGAATATATTTCTCGCCAAGTAGCCGCTGAAATTTAACTTTATATACGTACTCATAGACTCCTTTTGAAGTTTCATTAGCCAGACAGTTGTCCGTATTTGACCTATTTAACATATTTTGGCCAAAGAGTTCTCAAACTTTAACTTTCTACACATACTCCTTGACTCTTTCAGATATTACATCAGACAGACAATTGTTCATATTTGACTACTGAACATATTTTTTGACAAAGAGTTCTCAAACTTTAACTTTCTACACATACTGCTTGACTCTTTCAGATATTACATCAGACAGACAATTGTCCATATCTGATTACTGAACATATTTCTGGACGTAGATTCTATGAGCTTGAACTTTCTATTCATACTCATAGACTCCTCTTGGTTTCATTATCCAGACAGTAGTCTGTATTTGACCCAATGAACATAATTTTGGACAAAGAGTCCTCAATATTGAAATTTCTATCAAACTCATAGAATACTTCTGATGTTTCATTATCCAGACAGTATTCAGAATTTGACCTACTGAACATGTTTTTGGCCATACATTCTATGAACTTTCTTCGCATGCTCATTGACTCCTGATGCTTCATCAGTAGTTCAAGTATGACTTTTTCAATATATTTCTCACCAAGTAGTTGTTGAACTTTAACTTTCTATATGTACTCATTGACTCTTTCAGATTTTACTTCAGCCAGACAATTGTCCATATTTGACTACCGAACATATTTCTGGCCAGAGTCTTTGAACTGTAACTTTCCATATAGACTCCTGTTGTTTTATCAGCCAGATAGTAATCAGAATTTGACCTATTGAACATGTTGGACAAAGAGTCCTAATATGTAACTTTCTGTACATACTCATAGACTACTTCTGATGTTTCATCAGTAGTTCAAGGATGACTTTTTGAATATATTTCTCGCAAAGTAGCCGTTGAACTTTAACTTTATATACGTACTCATAGACTCCTTCTGATGTTTCATCAGCTAGACAGTAGTCAGAATTTGACCTATTGAATATATTTTTGGATAAAGAGTTGTCAAACTTTAACTTTCTACACATACTCATTGACTCTCAGACATTACATCAGACAGACAATTGTCCATATCTGATTACTGAACATATTTCTGGACGTAGACATATTTCTGGACATGTTCATATTTGACTTGAACATATTTTTGGACAAAGAGTTCTCAAACTTTAAATTTCTACACATACTCCTTGACTCTTTCAGATATTACATCAGACAGACAATTGTTCATATTTGACTACTGAACATATTTTTTGACAAAGAGTTCTCAAACTTTAAATTTCTACACATACTCCTTGACTCTTTCAGATATTACATCAGACAGACAATTGTCCGTATCTGATTACTGAATATATTTCTGGACGTAGATTCTATGAGCTTGAACTGTTCTATTCATACTCATAGACTCCTCTTGGTTTCATTATCCAGACAGTAGTCTGTATTTGACCTAATGAACATAATTTTGGACAAAGAGTCCTCAATATTGAACTTTCTATCAAACTCATAGAATATTTCTAATGTTTAATCGGTAGTTCAAATATGACTTTTTGAATATATTTCTCGCCAAGCAATCTTTGAACTTTAACTATATATACATAGACTACTTTCTGATGTTTTATCAGACTGGGAGTAGTTCATCATATTTGACCTATTGAACTTATTTTTGGACAAAGAGACCTCAATATTGAACTTTCTATCAAACTCATAGAATACTTCTGATGTTCAATCAGTAGTTCAAATATTACTTTTGAATATAATTCTCGCCAAGGAGTCTTTGATCTTTAACTATATATACATACATACTCATAGACTCCTTTTGATGTTTTATCAGACTGGGAGTAGTTCATCATAGTTGACCTATTGAACTTATTTTTGGACAAAGAGTCCTCAATATTGAACTTTCTATCAAACTCATAGAATACTTATGTTTAATCAGTAGTTCAAATATAACTTTTTGAATATATTTCTCACCAAGGAGTCTTTGAACTTTAACTATATACATACTCATAGACTACTTCTGATGTTTTATCAGTACTTCAAGTATGACTTTTTGAATATATTTCTTGCCAAATTAGTCATTGAACTTTAACTTTATATATATACTCATACTCTCCTTCTGATGTTTCATCAGCCAGACAGTAGTCAGAATCTGACCTATTGTACGTATTTTTCAAGTATGACTTTTTGAATATATTTCTCGACAATCAGTCGTTGACCTTTATATACATACTCTTACTCTCCTTCTGATGTTTCATCAGCTATACAGTAGTCAGAATTTGACCTATTGAACATATTTTAAGTATATATAAGTACATATATAAGTACTCATAGACTCCTTCTGATGTTTCATCAGCCAGACAGTAGTCAGAATTTTACCTATTGAATATATTTTTGGATAAAGAGCTCTCAAACTTTAACTTTCTACACATACTGAGTGACTCTCAGATATTACATCAGACAGACAATTGTCTATCTGATTGCTGAACATATTTCTGGACGTTGATTCTATGAACTTGAACTTTCTATTCATACTCATAGACTCCTTTTGATGTTTCATTATCCAGACAGTAGTCCGTATTTGACATAATGAACATTATTTTGGACAAAGAGTCCTCAAACTTTATCTTTATAAACACTCATAGACTCCTGATGTTTTATCAGACTGAGAGAAGTTCATATTTGACCTATTTAACATATGTTTGGAGAAAGAGTCCTCAATATGAACTTTCCATACATATAGAATACTTCTGATGTTTCATCAGTAGTTCAAGTATGACTTTCTGAACATAATTCTCGCCAAGGAGGCTTTGAACTTTAACTATATACATACTCATATACTCCTGGTATTTTATCAGCCAGAGAGTAATCAGAATTTGACCCATTGAACATATTTCTATGGATACATACATCCAGATATTACATCAGCCAGACAATTGTTCATATTTGACTATTGAACATATTTCTGGCCGCAGATTCTATGAACTTTCTACGCATGCTCATTGACTCCCGATGTTTCACCAGTAGTTTACATATATTAGTTATAGTTAGACTTTTTGAATATATTTCTCGCCAAGGAGTCTTTGAACTTTAACATACATACTCATAGACTCCTTCTGATGTTTTATCAGACTGGGAGTAGTTCATAGTTGACCTATTGAACTTATTTTTGAACAAACAGTCCTCAATATTTAACTTTCTATACATACTTATGATTACATACTTCTGATATTTCATCAGTAGTTCAAGTATGACTTTTTGAATATATTTCCCGCCAAGTAGTTGTTGAACTTTAACTTTCTATACGTATTCAATTGACTCTTTCAGATTTTACATCAGCCAGACAATTGTCCATATTTGACTATTGAACACATTTCTGGCCAAAGTCTTTGAACTTTAACTTCATAAACACACTCATAGACTCCTGGTGTTTTATCAGCCAGACAGTAATCAGAATTTGACCTACTGAACATATTGTTGGACAAAGAGTCCTCAATATGGAACTTTCTAATACATACTCCTAGACTACATCTGATGTTTCATCAGTAGTTCAATGATGACTTTTGGAATATATTTCTGGCCAGAGTCTTTGAACTTTAACTTCATAAACATACTCATAGACTCCTTATGATGTTTTATCAGACTGAGAGTAGTTCATATTTGACCTGTTGAACATATTTTTGGACAAAGAGTCCTCAATATTGAACTTTCTATACATACGCATAGACTGCTTCTGATGTTTTATCAGTACTTCAAGTATGACTTTTTGAATATATTTCTTGCCAATTAGTCATTGAACTTTAACTTTATATATATACTCATACTCTCCTTCTGATGTTTCATCAGCCATACTGTAATCAGAATTTGAACATATTTTTGGCCAAATATTTCTCAAACTTTAACTTTCTACACATACTCCTTGACTCTTTCAGATATTACATCAGCAAGACAATTGCCCATATCTGACTACTGAACATATTTCTAGCCGTACTTTCTATGAACTTTCTACACATACGCATAGACTGCTTCTGATGTTTCATCAGTAGTTCAAGTATGACTTTTGGAATATATTTCTGTCCAAAGAGTCTTTGAACTTTATATTTATATACTCCTGATGTTTTATAAGACTGAGAACCCTCAGTCTAAAAAATACATCAGAAGTATGAGTATGTTTATAAAGTTAAAGTTCAAAGACTCTCTGGCCCTACATATGTTCAAAAAGTCATACATAACTATTAATGAAACATCAAGAGTCAATGAGCATGCATTTTTAAGTTAATGTTTGAGTACTCTTTGGCTATAAATATGTTCTATAGTTCAAATATGGACTACCATCTGGCTAATGAAACATCAAAAGGAGTCATGAGTATGTTTATAAAGTTAAAATCAAAGACTCTTTGGCAAAAAACAATTTCAAAAGGTCATACTTGAACTACTGATGAAACATCAGGAGTCTGTGAGTATGTATAGAAAGCACATAAATTCTACATCCAGAAATATGTTCAGTAATCAGATATGGACAAGTGTCTGGCTGATGTAATATCTGAAAGAGCCAAGGAGTATGTGTAGAAAGTTAAAGTTTGAGAACTCTTTGTCAAAAAATATGTTCAATAAGTCAAATATGAACATGTTTATGAAGTTAAAGTTCAAAGACTCTGGCCAGAAATATATTCCAAAAGTCATACTTGAACTACTGGTGAAACATCAGGAGTAAATGAGCATGCGTAGAAAGTTCATAGAATCTGCGGCCAGAAATATGTTCAGTAGTCAAATATGAACAATTGTCTGGCTGATGTAATATCCGAATGTATGTATCTATAGAATTTTAAAGTTTGAGAACTCTTTGGCCAAAATATGTTCAAAAGGTCAAATACGGACTACTGTCTGGCTAATGAAACTTCAAAAGGAGCCTATGAGTACGTATATAAAGTTAAAGTTCAATGGCTACTTGGCGAGAAATATGTTCAAAAAGTCATACTTGAACTACTGATGAAACAGTAGTCTATGAGTATGTATAGAAAGTTCAATATTGAGGACTCTTTGTCCAAAAATATGTTAAATAGGTCAAATATGAACTACTCTCAGTCTGATAAAACATCAGGAGTCTATGAGTATGTTTATAAAGATAACGTTTGACCAAAAATCTTTGGCCAAAAATATGTTCAATGGGTCAAATTCTGATTACTCTCTGGCTGATAAAATACCAGGAGTATATGAGTATTTATATAAAGTTAAAGTTCAAAGACTCTGGCCAGAAATATGTTCAGTAGTCAAATATGGACAATTGTCAAACTGATGTAATATCTGAATGTATGTATCCATAGAAATGTAAAGTTTGAAAACTCTTTGGCCAAAATATGTTCAATAGGTGAGACACACTACTGTCTGGCTAATGAAACATCAAAAGGACTATATGAGTATGTATAGAAAGTTAAAATTCAAAGCCTCCTTGGCGAAAATTATATTCAGAAAGTCACTAATGATGAAACATCAGAAGTATTCTATGAGTATGTATGGAAAGTTCAATATTGAGGACTGTTTGTCCAAAATTATGTTCATTAGGTCAAATATGGACTACTGTCTTGATAATGAAACATCAAAAGGAGTCTATGAGTATGAATAGAAAGTTCAAGTTTATATAACCTACTTCCAGAAATATGTTCAGTAATCAGATATGGACAATTGTCTGTCTGATGTAATATCTGAGAGTCAATGAGAGTGTATAGAAAGTTAAAGTCTGAGAACTCTTTATCCAAAGATATATTCAATAGGTCCAATTCTGACTACTGTCTGGCTGATGAAACATCAGAAGGAGTCTATGAGTATGTTTATAAAGTTACAGTTCAAAGACTCAAAGAAAGAAATATATTCTAAAAGTCATACTTGAACTACTGATGAAACATCAGGAGTCAATGAGCATGCGAAGAAAGTTCATAGAATCTACGGCCAAAAATATGTTCATTAGGTCAAATACGGACTACTGTCTGGATAATGAAACATCAAAAGGAGAGTATGAGTATGTATGTAAAGTTAAAGTTCAAAGTTCATATTTCTGGAGCATGTATAGAAAGTTCAAAATGAAAGACTCTGGCCAAAAAGACTCTTCAGCCAAAAATATGTTGAGTCGTCAGATATGGACAATTGTCTGGCTCATGTAATATCTGAAAGAGTCAATGAGTATGTATAGAGAGTTAAAAATTGGACTACTCACAGTCTGATAAAACTATGACTAGACTACTGTCTGGCTAATGAAACATCAAAAGAAGTGGTATGAGTATGTATAGAATGCTCAACATCGAGGACTCTTTGTCCAGAAATATGTTCAATAGGTCAAATATGGACTACTCCTAGTCTAATAAAACATCAGAAGGAGTCTATGAGTATGTATAGACAGTGCAAGTTCAAAGAATATATGGCCAGAAATATGTTCAGTAGTCAAATATAGACAATTGTCTGGCTGATATAATATCTGAAAGAGGCAATGAGCATGAGTATAGCAAGTTAAAGTTCAAAGACTCTTTGGCCAGAAATATGTTCAGTAGTCAAATATGGACAATTGTCTGGCTGCTGTAATATTTGAATGTATATATGTATAGAAAGTTAATGTTTAAGAACAATTTGGCCAAAAATATGTTCAATATATAAACAAATAATGAAACATTTGAAGGAGTCTATGAGTATTTAAGTTTTTGGACGGTAAGATTTTTTAATGTTTTTAATTAGTCTCTTCTGCTCACCAAGGCTGCATTTATGTTATTAAAAAAGCTGTAATTATTGTGAAATATTATTAAAATATAAAATAACTGTTTTCTATTTGAATATATTTTAAATGGTCATTTATTCCTGTGATCAAAGCTAAATTTTCAGCATCATTACTCCAGTCTTCAGTGTTACATGATCCTTCAGAAGTCATTCTAATATGATGATTTGATGCTCAAGAAATATTTATGATTATTATCAATGTTGAAAACAGTTGTGTAAAACATTTTTTTAGGGTTCTTTGATGAATAGAAAGTTCAAAAGATCAGTATTTATGTGAAATAGAAAGCTTTTGCAACATTGTACTACCAATCAAAAGTTTTAGTTCGGTAAGAATTTTTATTTTTTTTATTTTTTTGGGAAAGAACTTAAAGAAATTAATACTTCATTAATGCTTCATAGTAATGTTATTTCTTGTATGCACTGCAATTAAACAGAGCATAATTCCATGTGTTATTCTTCAATGAATTCTTAAAAGTGTTTGTTCCCATTAGATGGCAGCAATTTCAAAATCACATTTTTTCTAATATCACTATGAACAAAACTGATAAATGTTTGAAACTGATTAATGTAGTTTTGTTGTATGCAATGCGAAACACATATGTGTTGTCTTTTCATTGCACAGAGGAATAAGTTAGATCTTACATGGAAAGCAATGCAACAGCACCGATGTTATCTCGCCAGCGTACATCGAAATTAGTTAGTTCTTGTCTGCATTACAATGCAACAAGTGCATTATTATATTAATAACATGTAAATGTTATTCTCCACTACACAGCGTTTGATAGTGTGTGCAATGCAATGTAACAGCACAAAAGTTATCTCTTCAAAGCACAACGGAATGGTTAGTTCTTGTAGCTATTGCAATGCTACAAGTGCATAGTGCAATGCAACATTATTGGCAAAGAAATGCAAAATTTACAGCACAAATATTATCTCACCAATGCACGCCGGAATGAGTTAGTTCTCAACAAGTGCATAGCTTATATGTTATGCTTCAGCGCACAGCGTTAGATCGTGTGTGCAATTTAATGCCGTAGCACATATATTATCTCTTCAATGCACAACGGAATGGTTAGTTCTTGTATGCATTGCAAAGCAATAAGTGCATGTTGTTATCTCTTCAAAGCACAAAGGAAAGAGTTCTGATGTAGAGTGCTCATGCATTGCTTTCTCGTCAGTAAACAAATTAATAAGTTAGTTGTAGTATGCAAAGCAATGCGAAAACATGTTATGGGTTGTCTTTAACATTGCACAGAGAAATAAATTAGATATTTTATGCAAAGCAATGCAATGGCACCAATGCCTTGCTTGCTGCAACATTAGCAAGCAAGGCAACAGCACAAATGGTATCTCACCAATGCACATCGGATTGAGTTAGTTCCTTGCAATGTTGCAATTGCAATGCACAAATATGTTATCTCTTCAGCGCACATCGGAAAGAGTTAGTTCTTGTATGCATTGCAATGCAACAAGTGCTTAATGCAATGCAACAGCACAAATTTATCTCTTAAAAGCACAACGGAATGGTTATATATTGTATGCATTGTAAAAGCAAAAGCTACAGAAAGATAAAGTTCAAAGACTCTTTGGTCAAAAATATGTTTAATAGGTCAAATATGAACTACTCCCAGTCTGATAAAACATCAGGAGTCTATGAGTACGTATAAAAAGTTCAAGCTCATAGAGTCTACGTTCAGATATATGTTCAGTAATCAGATATAGACAATTGTCTGTCTGATAAAATATATGAAAGAGTCAATGAGTATGTGTAGAAAGTTAAAGTTTGAGAACTCGTCCAAAAATATATTCAATAGGTCAAATTCTGGCTTCTGTCTGACTGATGAAACATCAGAAGGAGAGTATATGTATATAAAGTTAAAGTTCAACGACTAATTTGGCGAGAAATATATTCAAAAAGTCATACTTGAACTACTGATGAAACAAGTGAAACAAATAAAAAAAACCCGCGTGAAGAATGCACAAAGATAGAATGAAGAGCGCACAAAAGGAATGTTTAACTTATATGCAGTGTAATGAAACTAATAATGTATATTGTTTTTCAATGCACAGAATTTTAATTTAGATCGTTCACGCAATGCAATGCATAGCTCATGTGCTATATCTTCAATGCACTGCGGAATAAAGTAGTTATTGTACACAGTTCAATGAAACAGTGCATGAGTACTTATATGCATTGCAATACAAGTACATTCTTCAATGCACAGCGTTAGATCGTGTGTGCAGTACAATGCTACAGCACAAATGTTATCTCTCCAATGCACTTCGCAATGAATAAGTTCTTTGCATTGCAATGCAACAAGTGCATAGTGTTATGCAACAGCACAAATCTTATCTCTTCAAAGCATATCGGAATGAGTTAGTTCTTGTATGCATTGCAATGCACATGTGCTTAGAGCAAAGCAACAGCACAAATGTTATCTCTTCAATGCATATCGGAATGAGTTATTTCTTGTATGCATTGCATTGCAACAAGCGTATAGCTTATATGTTATGCTTCAATGTACAGCGTTAGATGGTGAGTACAATGCAATGCAATGCGAAACATATACGTTATGTGTTGTATTTTCATTGCACAGAGGACTAATGTTAACTCTCCAATGCACAACGGAATGACTTAGATGTGGTATGCATTGCAATGCAAAAAGTGTATAGCTTATATGTTATTCTTCAATGTCTAGCGTTAGATCGTTTGTGCAGTGCGATGCAAAACCAAATATGTTACCTCATCAATGCACATAGGAATGAGTTGGTTCTTTTATGTATTACAATGTAACAAGTGCATATGTTATGTACAGCGGTAGATCGTGTGTGCTACAGTACAATGCTACAGCACAAATGTTATCTCGCAAAATGTACTTCGCAATGAATAAGTTCTCGTCTGCATTGCAATGCAACAAGTGCATAGCGTATATATTATTCTTCAATGCTTAAGCGTTAGACGTGTGTGGAATTCAATGCAAAAGCACATATGTCTCTTCAATGCACATGAGAATGAGTTAGTTCTTTTATGCATTGCAATGCAATAAGTGCTTAGTGCAAAGCAACAGCACAAATGTTATCTCTTCAATGCATATCGGAATGAGTTCGTTCTTGTATGGATTGCACAGCAACAAGCATACAGCTTATATGTTATGCTTCAACGTACAGCGTTAGATGGTGAGTGCAATGCAACAGCACAAATGTCATCTCTTGACAACGGAATGAGTTGAATGCATTGTAAAAGCATCATCTCGTTTAATGTTTTCTCATCAGTACACAAATAAATAGGTTTGTTGTACGCAATGCAATAAAAAACATATGTTATGTGTTGTATTTTCATTGCACGGAGGACTAGGTTAGATATTAAATGCAAAGCAATTGCAATCCATACAAGAACAAACTAATTCCGTATGCATTGGAGATGACATTTGTGCTGTTGCATTGCATTGCACATACCATCTAGCTATACATTGAAGCATAACATATAAGCTATGCACTTGTTGCATAGTAGTACATACAATAACCAACTCATTCCTATGTGCATTGAAGGTTAACCTATTTGCTTTTGCACTGCAATGTACTCACGTCTAACGCTTAAGCATTGAAGAATAACATATACGCTATGCACTTGTTGCATTGCAATGCATACAAAGAACTAACTCATTCCGTAGTGCTTTGAGGAGATAAGATTTGTGTTGTTGCATAACACTATGCACTTGTTGCATTGTAATGCATACCAGAAACTAAGTCATTCCGATGTGCATTGGAGAGTTAACATTTGTGCTTTTCCATTGCTTTGCACTCACCATCTAACGCTGTACACTGAAGCATAACATATAAGCTATACGCTTGTTGCTGTGCAATGCATACAAGAACTAACTCATTCCGATATGCATTGAAGAGATAACATTTGTTCTGTTGCTTTGCACTAAGCACTTGTTGCATTGCAATGCATACAATAACTATCTCATTCCGATATGCATTGAAGATATAACCTTTGTGCTGTTGCTTTGCACTAGCACTTGTTGCATTGCAATGCATATACAATAACTAACTCATTCCGATGTGCGTTGAAGAGACATATGTGCTTTTGCATTGAATTGCACACACGTCTAACGCTTAAGCATTGAAGAATAACATATACGCTATGCACTTGTTGCATTGCAATGCATATACAAGAACTAACTCATTACGATGTGCAGTGAAGAGATAACATATGTGCTTTGCACACACGTTCTGACGCTTAAAGATTGAAGAATAACATATACGCTATGCACTTGTTGCATTGCAATTCAAATAACTTATTCATTGCGAAGTGCATTGGAGAGATAACATTTGTGCTGTAGCATTGTACTGCACACACGATCTAACGCTGTGCATTGAAGAATACATATAACTTGTACTTGTACTTGTATTGCAATGCATTGCAACAAGCGCATAGCTTTATATGTTATGCTTCAATGTACAGCGTTAGATGGTGAGAGCAATGCAATGCAACAGCACAAATGTCATCTCTTTGTCAACGGAATGAGTTGTATGCATTGTAAAAGCAACATCTCGTTTAATGTTTTCTCATCAGTACACAAATGAATTAGTTTGTTGTATGCAATGCAATGCGAAACGTATGTTATGTGTTGTATTTTCATTGCACAGAGGACAAATGTTAACTCTCCAATGCACAACGGAATGACTTAGTTGTGGTATGAATTGCAATGCAAAAAGTGTATAGCTTATATGTTATTCTTCAATGCTTAGCGTTAGATCGTTTGTGCAATGCAATGCAAAACCAAATATGTTGAATCTTCAATGCACATCGGAATGAGTTGGTTCTTTTATGTATTACAATGTAACAAGTGCATAGCTTATTATGTTATGCTTCAACGTACAGCGTTAGATCGTGTGTGCAGTACAATGCTACAGCACAAATGTAATCTCGCAAAATATACTTCGCAATGAATAAGTTCTTGTCTGCATTGCAATGCAACAAGTGCATAGCGTATATATTATTCTTCAATGCTTAAGCGTTAGACGTGTGTGGAATTCAATGCAAAAGCACATATGTCTCTTCAATGCACATGAGAATGAGTTAGTTCTTATATGCATTGCAATGCAATAAGTGCTTAGTGCAAAGCAACAGCACAAATGTTATCTCTTCAATGCATATCGGAATGAGTTCGTTCTTGTATGGATTGCACAGCAACAAGCGTATAGCTTATATGTTATGCTTCAACGTACAGCGTTAGATGGTGAGTGCAATGCAACAGCACAAATGTCATCTCTTGACAACGGAATGAGTTGAATGCATTGTAAAAGCATCATCTCGTTTAATGTTTTCTCATCAGTACACAAATAAATAGGTTTGTTGTACGCAATGCAATAAAAAACATATGTTATGTGTTGTATTTTCATTGCACGGAGGACTAGGTTAGATATTAAATGCAAAGCAATTGCAATCCATACAAGAACAAACTAATTCCGTATGCATTGGAGATGACATTTGTGCTGTTGCATTGCATTGCACATACCATCTAGCTATACATTGAAGCATAACATATAAGCTATGCACTTGTTGCATAGTAGTACATACAATAACCAACTCATTCCTATGTGCATTGAAGTTTAACCTATTTGCTTTTGCACTGCAATGTACTCACGTCTAACGCTTAAGCATTGAAGAATAACATATACGCTATGCACTTGTTGCATTGCAATGCATACAAAGAACTAACTCATTCCGTAGTGCTTTGAGGAGATAAGATTTGTGTTGTTGCATAACACTATGCACTTGTTGCATTGTAATGCATACCAGAAACTAAGTCATTCCGATGTGCATTGGAGAGTTAACATTTGTGCTGTAGCATTGTACTGCACACACGATCTAACGCTGTGCATTGAAGAATACATATAACTTGTACTTGTACTTGTATTGCAATGCATTGCAACAAGCGCATAACTTTATATGTTATGCTTCAATGTACAGCGTTAGATGGTGAGAGCAATGCAATGCAACAGCACAAATGTCATCTCTTTGTCAACGGAATGAGTTGTATGCATTGTAAAAGCAACATCTCGTTTAATGTTTTCTCATCAGTACACAAATGAATTAGTTTGTTGTATGCAATGCAATGCGAAACGTATGTTATGTGTTGTATTTTCATTGCACAGAGGACAAATGTTAACTCTCCAATGCACAACGGAATGACTTAGTTGTGGTATGAATTGCAATGCAAAAAGTGTATAGCTTATATGTTATTCTTCAATGCTTAGCGTTAGATCGTTTGTGCAATGCAATGCAAAACCAAATATGTTGACTCTTCAATGCACATCGGAATGAGTTGGTTCTTTTATGTATTACAATGTAACAAGTGCATAGCTTATTATGTTATGCTTCAACGTACAGCGTTAGATCGTGTGTGCAGTACAATGCTACAGCACAAATGTAATCTCGCAAAATATACTTCGCAATGAATAAGTTCTTGTCTGCATTGCAATGCAACAAGTGCATAGCGTATATATTATTCTTCAATGCTTAAGCGTTAGACGTGTGTGGAATTCAATGCAAAAGCACATATGTCTCTTCAATGCACATCAGAATGAGTTAGTTCTTATATGCATTGCAATGCAATAAGTGCTTAGTGCAAAGCAACAGCACAAATGTTATCTCTTCAATGCATATCGGAATGAGTTAGTTCTTGTATGCATTGCACAGCAACAAGCGTATAGCTTATATGTTATTCGTCAATGTACAGCGTTAGATGGTGAGTGCAAAGCAATGAAAAAGCACAAATGTTAACTCTCCAATGCACATCGGAATGAGTTGGTTTCTGGTATACATTGCAATGCAACAAGTGCATAGTGTTATGCAACAACACAAATCTTATCTCCTCAAAGCACTACGGAATGAGTTAGTGCATAGCGTATGTTGTGCATGCAAGTGCATAGCGTATGTTGTTCTTCAATGCTTAGCGTTAGCTCGTGTGTGCATTGCAGTGCAAAAGCAAATATGTTAACTCTTCAATGCACATAGGAATGAGTTGGTTATTGTATGCATTACAATGCAACAAGTGCATAGCTTATATATTATGCTTCAATGTACAGCGTTAGATGGTGAGTGCAATGCAATGCAACAGCACAAATGTCATCTCTTGACAACGGAATGAGTTGAATGCATTGTAAAAGCAACATCTCGTTTAATGTTTTCTCATCAGTACACAAATAAATAGGTTTGTTGTACGCAATGCAGTAAGAAACATATATGTGTTAGGTGTTGTAGTTTCATTGCACAGAGGACTAGGTTAGATATTAAATGCAAAGTAATGCAACAAGTGCATTAGAACGTATGTGCAAAGCAATACAACAGCACATCTGCAATCTCTTCAATGCAATTCAATTAGCGTTAGATAGTGTGTGCAATGCAATGCAAAAACAAATATGTTATCTCTTCAATGCACATCGGAATGAGTTAGTTCTTGTCTGCATTGCAATGCAACAAGTGCGTAGTGCAAAGCAACAGCACAAACGTTATCTCTTTAATGTATATCGGAATGAGTTAGTTCTTTTATGCACTGCATACAGCGTAGATTGTGTGTGCAATGCAATGCAACAGCACAAATGTCATCTCTTCAAGACGGAATGAGTTGTATGCATTGTCAAAGCAACATCTCTTTTAATGTTTTCTCGTCAGTACACAAATGAATAGGTTTGTTGAATGCAATGCAATGCGAAACTCACTTGTAATGTGTTGTCTTTTCATTGCACAGAGGACTAGGTTAGATATAAATGCAAAGCAATGAAACAGCACAAATGTCTTCTCTCCAGTGTACATCGGAATGACTTAAATAGCTTTTTGCATGCTCATTGATTCTTGATGTTTCATCAGTAGTTCAAAAATGGCTTTTTGAACATAGTTATGGCCAAAGAGTCTTTGAACTTTAATTTTATATACATACACTCCCTTTGATGTTTCATTAGCCAGACAGTAGTCCATATTTGACCTAATGAACATATTTTTGTTCAAAGAGTCCTCAATATTGAACTTTCTATAGATACTCATAGACCACATCTGATGTTTCATCAGTAGTTCAAGTATGAATTTTTGAATATATTTCTCGCTAAGTCGCCGCTGAACTTTAACTTTATATACATACTCATAGACTCCTTTTGAAGTTTCATTAGTCAGACAGTAGTCCGTATTTGACCTATTGAACATATTTTGGCCAAAGAGTTCTTAAACTTTAAATTTCTATAGAGACATACATTCAGATATTATATCAGCCAGACAATTGTTCATATTTGACTACTGAACATATTTTTTGACAAAGAGTTCTCAAACCTTAACTTTCTACACATACTCCTTGACTCTTTCAGATATCACATCAGACAGACAATTGTCCATATCTGAATATATTTCTGGACGTAGATTCTATGAGCTTGAACTTTTCTGTTCATACTCATAGACTCCTCTTGGTTTTTATTATCCAGACAGTAGTCTGTATTTGACCTAATGAACATAATTTTGGACAAAGAGTCCTCAATATTGAACTTTCTATCAAACTCATAGAATACTGCTGATGTTTAATCAGTAGTTCAAATATGACTTTTGAATATAATTCTCGCCAAGGAGTCTTTGATCTTTAACTATATATACATACATACTCATAGACTCCTTTTGATGTTTTATCAGACTGGGAGTAGTTCATCACAGTTGACCTATTGAACTTATTTTTGGACAAAGAGTCCTCAATATTGAACTTTCTATCAAACTCATAGAATACTTCTGATGTTTAATCAGTAGTTCAAATATGACTTTTTGAATATATTTCTCGCCAAGGAGTCTTTGAACTTTAACTGTATACATACTCATAGACTACTTCTGATGTTTTATCAGTACTTCAAGTATGACTTTTTGAATACATTTCTTGCCAAATTAGTCATTGAACTTTAACTTTATATATATATACTCATACTCTCCTTCTGATGTTTCATCAGCCAGACAGTAGTCAGAATCTGACCTGTTCTACGTATTTTTCAAGTATGACTTTGTGAATATATTTCTCGACAATCAGTTGTTGAACTTTATATACATACTCTTACTCTCCTTCTGATGTTTCATCAGCTATACAGTAGTCAGAATTTGACCTATTGAACACATTTTAAGTATATATATAAGTACATATATAAGTACTCATCCTTTTGATGTTTCATTAGCCATACAGTGGTCCGTATTTGACCTATTAAACATATATTGGCCAAAGAGTTCTCAAACTTTAAATTAATATAGATACTTACATTCAGATATGACATCAGCCTGACAATTGTCCATATTTTATTACTGAACTTATTTCTGGGCAGAGTCTTTGAACTTGAACTTTCTATACATACTCATAGACTCCTTCTGGTGTTTTATCAGCCAGACAGTAATCAGAATTTGACCTATTGAACATATTTTTGGCCAAAGAGTTCTCAAACTTTATCTTTATAAAACACTCATAGACTCCTTCTGATGTTTCATATGCCAGACAGTAGTCAGAATTTGACCTATTGAATATATTTTTGGATAAAGAGTGCTCAAACTTTAACTTTCTACACATACTCATTGACTCTCAGATATTACATCAGACAGACAAATGTCCGTATCTGATTACTGAACATATTTCTGGACGTAAATTCTATGATCTTGATCTTTCTATAAGTACTCATAGACTCCTTTTGATGTTTCATTATCCAGACAGTAGTCCGTATTTGACCTAATGAACATATTTTTGTACAAAGAGTCCTCAATATTGAACTTTCTATAGATTCTCATAGACCACTTCTGATGTTTCATCAGTAGTTCAAGTATGAATTTTTGAATATATTTCTCGCCAAGTAGCCGCTGAACTTTAACTTTATATACGTACTCATAGACTCCTTTTGAAGTTTCATTAGCCAGACAGTAGTCCGTATTTGACCTATTGAACATATTTTGGCCAAAGAGTTCTCAAACTTTAAGTTTCTATAGAGACATACATTCAGATATTATATCAGCCAGACAATTGTTCATATTTGACTACTGAACATATTTTTTGACAAAGAGTTCTCAAACCTTAACTTTCTACACATACTCCTTGACTCTTTCAGATATCACATCAGACAGACAATTGTCCATATCTGAACATATTTCTGGACGTAGATTCTATGAGCTTGAACTTTTCTGTTCATAATAGACTCCTCTTGGTTTTTATTATCCAGACAGTAGTCTGTATTTGACCTAATGAACATAATTTTGGACAAAGAGTCCTCAATATTGAACTTTCTATAAAACTCATAGAATACTTCTGATGTTTAATCAGTAGTTCAAATATGACTTTTGAATATAATTCTCGCCAAGGAGTCTTTGATCTTTAACTATATATACATACATACTCATAGACTCCTTTTGATGTTTTATCAGACTGGGAGTAGTTCATCATAGTTGACCTATTGAACTTATTTTTGGACAAAGAGTCCTCAATATTGAACTTTCTATCAAACTCATAGAATACTTATGTTTAATCAGTAGTTCAAATATGACTTTTTGAATATATTTCTCGCCAAGGAGTCTTTGAACTTTAACTGTATACATACTCATAGACTACTTCTGATGTTTTATCAGTACTTCAAGTATGACTTTTTGAATATATTTCTTGCCAAATTAGTCATTGAACTTTAACTTTATATATATATACTCATACTCTCCTTCTGATGTTTCATCAGCCAGACAGTTGTCAGAATCTGACCTATTGTATGTATTTTTCAAGTATGACTTTGTGAATATATTTCTCGACAATCAGTTGTTGAACTTTAACTTTATATATATATACTCTTACTCTCCTTCTGATGTTTCATCAGCTATACAGTAGTCAGAATTTGACCTATTGAACATATTTTAAGTATATATAAGTACATATATAAGTACTCATAGACTCTTTTTGATGTTTCATTAGCCATACAGTGGTCCGTATTTGACCTATTAAACATATATTGGCCAAAGAGTTCTCAAACTTTAAATTAATATAGATACTTACATTGAGATATGACATCAGCCTGACAATTGTCCATATTTTATTACTGAACTTATTTCTGGGCAGAGTGTTTGAACTTGAACTTTCTATACATACTCATAGACTCCTTCTGGTGTTTTATCAGCCAGACAGTAATCAGAATTTGACCTATTGAACATATTTTTGGCCAAAGAGTGCTCAAACTTTAACTTTCTACACATACTCATTGACTTTCAGATATTACATCAGACAGACAAATGTCCATATCTGATTACTGAACATATTTCTGGACGTAGATTCTATGATCTTGAACTTTTTATAAGTACTCATAGACTCCTTTTGATGTTTCATTATCCAGACAGCAGTCCGTATTTGACCTAATGAACATATTTTTGTACAAAGAGTCCTCAATATTGAACTTTCTATAGATTCTCATAGACCACTTCTGATGTTTCATCAGTAGTTCAAGTATGAATTTTTGAATATATTTCTCGCCAAGTAGCCGCTGAACTTTAACTTTATATACGTACTCATAGACTTCTTTTGAAGTTTCATTAGCCAGACAGTAGTCCGTATTTGACCTATTGAACATATTTTGGCCAAAGAGTTCTCAAACTTTAAATTTCTATAGAGACATACATTCAGATATTACATCAGCCAGACAATGTTCATATTTGACTACTGAACATATTTTTTGACAAAGAGTTCTCAAACCTTAACTTTCTACACATACTCCTTGACTCTTTCAGATATCACATCAGACAGACAATTGTCCATATCTGATTACTGAACATATTTCTGGACGTAGATTCTATGAGCTTGAACTTTTCTATTCATACTCATAGACTCCTCTTGGTTTCATTATCCAGACAGTAGTCTGTATTTGACCTAATGAACATAAGTTTGGACAAAGAGTCCTCAATATTGAACTTTCTATCAAACACATAGAATACTTCTGATGTTTAATCAGTAGTTCAAATATGACTTTTGAATATAATTCTCGCCAAGGAGTCTTTGATCTTTAACTATATATACATACATACTCATAGACTCCTTTTGATGTTTTATCAGACTGGGAGTAGTTCATCATAGTTGACCTATTGAACTTATTTTTAGACAAAGAGTCCTCAATATTGAACTTTCTATCAAACTAATAGAATACAGTAGTTCAAATATGACTTTTTGAATATATTTCTCGCCAAGGAGTCTTTGAACTTTAACTGTATACATACTCATAGACTACTTCTGATGTTTTATCAGTACTTCAAGTATGACTTTTTGAATATATTTCTTTCCAAATTAGTCATTGAACTTTAACTTTATATATATACTCATACTCTCCTTCTGATGTTTCATCAGCCAGACAGTAGACAGAATCTGACCTATTGTACGTATTTTTCAAGTATGACTTTGTGAATATATTTCTCGACAATCAGTCGTTGAACTTTATATACATGCTCTTACTCTCCTTCTGATATTTCATCAGCTATACAGTAGTCAGAATTTGACCTATTGAACATATTTTAAATATATATAAGTACATATATAAGTACTCATAGACTCCTTTTGATGTTTTATTAGCCATACAGTGGTCCGTATTTGACCTATTAAACATATATTGGCCAAAGAGTTCTCAAACTTTAAATTAATATAGATACTTAAATTCAGATATGACATCAGCCTGACAATTGTCCATATTTTATTACTGAACTTATTTCTGGGCAGAGTCTTTGAACTTGAACTTTCTATACATGCTCATAGACTCCTTCTGGTGTTTTATCAGCCAGACAGTAGTCAGAATTTTACCTATTGAATATATTTTTGGATAAAAAGTGCTCAAATTTTAACTTTCTACACATACTCATTGACTCTCAGATATTACATCAGACAGACAAATGTCCATATCTGATTACTGAACATATTTCTGGACATAGATTCTATGAACTTGAACTTTCTATAAGTACTCATAGACTCCTTTTGATGTTTCATTATCCAGACAGTAGTCCGTATTTGACCTAATGAACATATTTTTGTACAAAGAGTCCTCAATATTGAACTTTCTATAGATACTCATAGACCACTTCTGATGTTTCATCAGTAGTTCAAGTATGAATTTTTGAATATATTTCTCGCCAAGTAGCCGCTGAAATTTAACTGTATATATGTACTCATAGACTCCTTTTGAAGTTTCATTAGCCAGACAGTAGTCAGTATTTGACCTATTTAACGTATTTTGGCCAAAGCGTTCTCAAACTTTAACTTTCTACACATACTCCTTGACTTTCAGATATTACATCAGACAGACAATTGTTCATATTTGACTACTGAACATATTTTTTGACAAAGAGTTCTCAAACTTTAACTTTCTACACATACTCCTTGACTCTTTCAGATATTACATCAGACAGACAATTGTCCATATCTGATTACTGAACATATTTCTGGACGTAGATTCTATGAGCTTGAACTTTCTATTCATACTCATAGACTCCTCTTGGTTTCATTATCCAGACAGTAGTCTGTATTTGACCTAATGAACATAATTTTGGACAAAGAGTCCTCAATATTGAACTTTCTATCAAACTCATAGAATACTTCTGATGTTTCATTATCCAGACAGTATTCAGAATTTGACCTACTGAACATGTTTTTGGCCATACATTCTATGAACTTTCTTCGCATGCTCATTGTCTCCTGATGTTTCATCAGTAGTTCAAGTGTGGCTTTTTGATTATATTTCTCGCCAAGTAGCCTTTGAACTTTAACTATATATGCATACATACATACTCATAGACTCCTTCTGATGTTTTATCAGACTGGGAGTAGTTCACCTATTGAACTCATCTGTGGACAAAGAGTTCTCAATATTTAACTTTCTATACATATTGACTACTTCTGATGTTTCATCAGTAGTTCAAGTATGACTTTTTCAATATATTTCTCACCAAGTAGTTGTTGAACTTTAACTTTCTATATGTACTCATTGACTCTTTCAGATTTTACTTCAGCCAGACAATTGTCCATATTTGACTACCGAACATATTTCTGGCCAGAGTCTTTGAACTGTAACTTTCTATATAGACTCCTGTTGTTTTATCAGCCAGATAGTAATCAGAATTTGACCTATTGAACATGTTGGACAAAGAGTCCTAATATGTAACTTTCTGTACATACTCATAGACTACTTCTGATGTTTCATCAGTAGTTCAAGGATGACTTTTTGAATATATTTCTCGCAAAGTAGCCGTTGAACTTTAACTTTATATACGTACTCATAGACTCCTTCTGATGTTTCATCAGCTAGACAGTAGTCAGAATTTGACCTATTGAATATATTTTTGGATAAAGAGTTCTCAAACTTTAACTTTCTACACATACTCATTGACTCTCAGACATTACATCAGACAGACAATTGTCCATATCTGATTACTGAACATATTTCTGGACGTAGACATATTTCTGGACATGTTCATATTTGACTTGAACATATTTTTTGACAAAGAGTTCTCAAACTTTAAATTTCTACACATACTCCTTGACTCTTTCAGATATTACATCAGACAGACAATTGTTCATATTTGACTACTGAATATATTTTTTGACAAAGAGTTCTCAAACTTTAACTTTCTACACATACTCCTTGACTCTTTCAGATATTACATCAGACAGGCAATTTTCCATATCTGATTACTGAACATATTTCTGGACGTAGATTCTATGAGCTTGAACTTTTCTATTCATACTCATAGACTCCTCTTGGTTTCATTATCCAGACAGTAGTCTGTATTTGACCTAATGAACATAATTTTGGACAAAGAGTCCTCAATATTGAACTTTCTATCAAACTCATAGAATATTTCTGATGTTTAATCGGTAGTTCAAATATGACTTTTTGAATATATTTCTCGCCAAGCAATCTTTGAACTTTAACTATATATACATACATATTCATAGACTACTTTCTGATGTTTTATCAGACTGGGAGTAGTTCATCATAGTTGACCTATTGAACTTATTTTTGGACAAAGAGACCTCAATATTGAACTTTCTATCAAACTCATAGAATGCTTCTGATGTTCAATCAGTAGTTCAAATATTACTTTTGAATATAATTCTCGCCAAGGAGTCTTTGATCTTTAACTATATATACATACATACTCATAGACTCCTTTTGATGTTTTATCAGACTGGGAGTAGTTCATCATAGTTGACCTATTGAACTTATTTTTGGACAAAGCGTCCTCAATATTGAACTTTCTATCAAACTCATAGAATACTTATGTTTAATCAGTAGTTCAAATATGACTTTTTGAATATATTTCTTGCCAAATTAGTCATTGAACTTTAACTTTATATATATACTCATACTCTCCTTCTGATGTTTCATCAGCCAGACAGTAGTCAGAATCTGACCTATTGTACATATTTTTCAAGTATGACTTTTTGAATATATTTCTCGACAATCAGTCGTTGACCTTTATATACATACTCTTACTCTCCTTCTGATGTTTCATCAGCTATACAGTAGTCAGAATTTGACCTATTGAACATATTTTAAGTATATATAAGTACATATATAAGTACTCATAGACTCCTTTTGATGTTTCATTAGCCGTACAGTGGTCCGTATTTGACCTATTAAACATATATTGGCCAAAGAGTTCTCAAACTTTAAATTAATATAGATACTTAAATTCAGATATGACATCAGCCTGACAATTGTCCATATTTTATTACTGAACTTATTTCTGGGCAGAGTCTTTGAACTTGAACTTTCTATACATGCTCATAGACTCCTTCTGGTGTTTTATCAGCCAGACAGTAGTCAGAATTTTACCTATTGAATATATTTTTGGATAAAGAGTGCTCAAATTTTAACTTTCTACACACTCATTGACTCTCAGATATTACATCAGACAGACAAATGTCCATATCTGATTACTGAACATATTTCTGGACATAGATTCTATGAACTTGAACTTTCTATAAGTACTCATAGACTCCTTTTGATGTTTCATTATCCAGACAGCAGTCCGTATTTGACCTAATGAACATATTTTTGTACAAAGAGTCCTCAATATTGAACTTTCTATAGATACTCATAGACCACTTCTGATGTTTCATCAGTAGTTCAAGTATGAATTTTTGAATATATTTCTCGCCAAGTAGCCGCTGAAATTTAACTGTATATATGTACTCATAGACTCCTTTTGAAGTTTCATTAGCCAGACAGTAGTCAGTATTTGACCTATTTAACGTATTTTGGCCAAAGCGTTCTCAAACTTTAACTTTCTACACATACTCCTTGACTTTCAGATATTACATCAGACAGACAATTGTTCATATTTGACTACTGAACATATTTTTTGACAAAGAGTTCTCAAACTTTAACTTTCTACACATACTCCTTGACTCTTTCAGATATTACATCAGACAGACAATTGTCCATATCTGATTACTGAACATATTTCTGGACGTAGATTCTATGAGCTTGAACTTTCTATTCATACTCATAGACTCCTCTTGGTTTCATTATCCAGACAGTAGTCTGTATTTGACCTAATGAACATAATTTTGGACAAAGAGTCCTCAATATTGAACTTTCTATCAAACTCATAGAATACTTCTGATGTTTCATTATCCAGACAGTATTCAGAATTTGACCTACTGAACATGTTTTTGGCCATACATTCTATGAACTTTCTTCGCATGCTCATTGACTCCTGATGTTTCATCAGTAGTTCAAGTATGGCTTTTTGAATATATTTCTCGCCAAGTAGCCTTTGAACTTTAACTATATATGCATACATACATACTCATAGACTCCTTCTGATGTTTTATCAGACTGGGAGTAGTTCACCTATTGAACTCATCTGTGGACAAAGAGTTCTCAATATTTAACTTTCTATACATATTGACTACTTCTGATGTTTCATCAGTAGTTCAAGTATGACTTTTTCAATATATTTCTCACCAAGTAGTTGTTGAACTTTAACTTTCTATATGTACTCATTGACTCTTTCAGATTTTACTTCAGCCAGACAATTGTCCATATTTGACTACCGAACATATTTCTGGCCAGAGTCTTTGAACTGTAACTTTCTATATAGACTCCTGTTGTTTTATCAGCCAGATAGTAATCAGAATTTGACCTATTGAACATGTTGGACAAAGAGTCCTAATATGTAACTTTCTGTACATACTCATAGACTACTTCTGATGTTTCATCAGTAGTTCAAGGATGACTTTTTGAATATATTTCTCGCAAAGTAGCCGTTGAACTTTAACTTTATATACGTACTCATAGACTCCTTCTGATGTTTCATCAGCTAGACAGTAGTCAGAATTTGACCTATTGAATATATTTTTGGATAAAGAGTTCTCAAACTTTAACTTTCTACACATACTCATTGACTCTCAGACATTACATCAGACAGACAATTGTCCATATCTGATTACTGAACATATTTCTGGACGTAGACATATTTCTGGACATGTTCATATTTGACTTGAACATATTTTTTGACAAAGAGTTCTCAAACTTTAAATTTCTACACATACTCCTTGACTCTTTCAGATATTACATCAGACAGACAATTGTTCATATTTGACTACTGAACATATTTTTTGACAAAGAGTTCTCAAACTTTAACTTTCTACACATACTCCTTGACTCTTTCAGATATTACATCAGACAGGCAATTTTCCATATCTGATTACTGAACATATTTCTGGACGTAGATTCTATGAGCTTGAACTTTTCTATTCATACTCATAGACTCCTCTTGGTTTCATTATCCAGACAGTAGTCTGTATTTGACCTAATGAACATAATTTTGGACAAAGAGTCCTCAATATTGAACTTTCTATCAAACTCATAGAATATTTCTGATGTTTAATCGGTAGTTCAAATATGACTTTTTGAATATATTTCTCGCCAAGCAATCTTTGAACTTTAACTATATATACATACATATTCATAGACTACTTTCTGATGTTTTATCAGACTGGGAGTAGTTCATCATAGTTGACCTATTGAACTTATTTTTGGACAAAGAGACCTCAATATTGAACTTTCTATCAAACTCATAGAATGCTTCTGATGTTCAATCAGTAGTTCAAATATTACTTTTGAATATAATTCTCGCCAAGGAGTCTTTGATCTTTAACTATATATACATACATACTCATAGACTCCTTTTGATGTTTTATCAGACTGGGAGTAGTTCATCATAGTTGACCTATTGAACTTATTTTTGGACAAAGAGTCCTCAATATTGAACTTTCTATCAAACTCATAGAATACTTATGTTAATCAGTAGTTCAAATATGACTTTTTGAATATATTTCTTGCCAAATTAGTCATTGAACTTTAACTTTATATATATACTCATACTCTCCTTCTGATGTTTCATCAGCCAGACAGTAGTCAGAATCTGACCTATTGTACATATTTTTCAAGTATGACTTTTTGAATATATTTCTCGACAATCAGTCGTTGACCTTTATATACATACTCTTACTCTCCTTCTGATGTTTCATCAGCTATACAGTAGTCAGAATTTGACCTATTGAACATATTTTAAGTATATATAAGTACATATATAAGTACTCATAGACTCCTTTTGATGTTTCATTAGCCGTACAGTGGTCCGTATTTGACCTATTAAACATATATTGGCCAAAGAGTTCTCAAACTTTAAATTAATATAGATACTTACATTCAGATATGACATCAGTCTGACAACTGTCCATATTTTATTACTGAACTTATTTCTGGGCAGAGTCTTTGAACTTGAACTTTCTATACATACTCATAGACTCCTTCTGGTGTTTTATCAGCCAGACAGTAATCAGAATTTGACCTATTGAACATATTTTTGGCCAAAGAGTTCTCAAACTTTATCTTTATAAACACTCATAGACTCCTTCTGATGTTTCATCAGCCAGACAGTAGTCAGAATTTGACCTATTGAATATATTTTTGGATAAAGAGTGCTCAAACTTTAACTTTCTACACATACTCATTGACTCTCAGATATTACATCAGACAGACAAATGTCCATATCTGATTACTGAACATATTTCTGGACGTAGATTCTATGAACTTAAACTTTCTATAAGTACTCATAGACTCCTTTTGATATTTCATTATCCAGACAGTAGTCCGTATTTGACCTAATAAAACATATTTTTGTACAAAGAGTCCTCAATATTGAACTTTCTATAGATACTCATAGACTACTTCTGATATTTTATCAGTACTTCAAGTATGACTTTTTGAATATATTTCTTGCCAAATTAGTCATTGAACTTTAACTTTATATATATACTCATACTCTCCTTCTGATGTTTCATCAGCCAGACAGTAGTCAGAATCTGACCTATTGTACATATTTTTCAAGTATGACTTTTTGAACATATTTCTCGACAATCAGTCGTTGAACTTTATATACATACTCTTACTCTCCTTCTGATGTTTCATCAGCTATACAGTAGTCAGAATTTGACCTATTGAACATATTTTAAGTATATATAAGTACATATATAAGTACTCATAGACTCCTTTTGATGTTTCATTAGCCATACAGTGGTCCGTATTTGACCTATTAAACATATATTGGCCAAAGAGTTCTCAAACTTTAAATTAATATAGATACGTACATTCAGATATGACATCAGCCTGACAATTGTCCATATTTTATTACTGAACTTATTTCTGGGCAGAGTCTTTGAACTTGAACTTTCTATACATACTCATAGACTCCTTCTGGTGTTTTATCAGCCAGACAGTAATCAGAATTTGACCTATTGAACATATTTTTGGCCGTAGATTCTATGAACTTTCTTCGCATGCTCATTGACTCCTGATGTTTTATCAGTAGTTCAAGTATGACTTTTAGAATATATTTCTGGCCAGAGTCTTTGAACTGTAACTTTATAAAAACTCATAGACTCCTTCTGATGTTTCATCAGCCAGACAGTAGTCAGAATTTTACCTATTGAATATATTTTTGGATAAAGAGGTCTCAAACTTTAACTTTCTACACATACTGAGTGACTCTCAGATATTACATCAGACAGACAATTGTCTATCTGATTGCTGAACATATTTCTGGACGTTGATTCTGTGAACTTGAACTTTCTATAAGTACTCATAGACTCCTTTTGATGTTTCATTATCCAGACAGTAGTCCGTATTTGACATAATGAACATTATTTTGGACAAAGAGTCCTCAAACTTTATCTTTATAAACATACTCATAGACTCCTGATGTTTTATCAGACTGAGAGAAGTTCATATTTGACCTATTTAACATATGTTTGGAGAAAGAGTCCTCAATATTGAACTTTCCATACATATAGAATACTTCTGATGTTTCATCAGTAGTTCAAGTATGACTTTCTGAACATAATCCTCCCAAAGGAGGCTTTGAACTTTAACTATATACATACTCATATACTCCTGGTATTTTATCAGCCAGCGAGTAATCAGAATTTGACCCATTGAACATATTTCTATGGATACATACATCCAGGTATTACATCAGCCAGACAATTGTTCATATTTGACTATTGAACATATTTCTGGCCGCAGATTCTATGAACTTTCTACGCATGCTCATTGACTCCCGATGTTTCACCAGTAGTTTACATATATTAGTTATAGTTAGACTTTTTGAATATATTTCTCGCCAAGGAGTCTTTGAACTTTAACATACATACTCATAGACTCCTTCTGATGTTTTATCAGACTGGGAGTAGTTCATAGTTGACCTATTGAACTTATTTTTGAACAAACAGTCCTCAATATTTAACTTTCTATACATACTTATGATTACATACTTCTGATATTTCATCAGTAGTTCAAGTATGACTTTTTGAATATATTTCCCGCCAAGTAGTTGTTGAACTTTAACTTTCTATACTTATTCAATTGACTCTTTCAGATTTTACATCAGCCAGACAATTGTCCATATTTGACTATTGTACACATTTCTGGCCAGAGTCTTTGACCTTTAACTTCATAAACACACTCATAGACTCCTGGTGTTTTATCAGCCAGACAGTAATCAGAATTTGACCTACTGAACATATTGTTGGACAAAGAGTCCTCAATATGGAACTTTCTAATACATACTCATAGACTCCTTATGATGTTTTATCAGACTGAGAGTAGTTCATATTTGACCTGTTGAACATATTTTTGGACAAAGAGTCCTCAATATTGAACTTTCTATACATACGCATAGACTGCTTCTGATGTTTTATCAGTACTTCAAGTATGACTTTTTGAATATATTTCTTGCCAATTAGTCATTGAACTTTAACTTTATATATATATACTCATACTCTCCTTCTGATGTTTCATCAGCCATACTGTAATCAGAATTTGAACATAATTTTGGCCAAATATTTCTGAAACTTTAACTTTCTACACATACTCCTTGACTCTTTCAGATATTACATCAGCAAGACAACTGCCCATATCTGACTACTGAACATATTTCTAGCCGTACTTTCTATGAACTTTCTATACATACGCATAGACTGCTTCTGATGTTTCATCAGTAGTTCAAGTATGACTTTTGGAATATATTTCTGTCCAAAGAGTCTTTAAACTTTATATTTATATACTCCTGATGTTTTATAAGACTGAGAACCCTCAGTCTAAAAAATACATCAGAAATATGAGTATGTTTATAAAGTTAAAGTTCAAAGACTCTCTGGCCCTACATATGTTCAAAAAGTCATACATAACTATTAATGAAACATCAAGAGTCAATGAGCATGCATTTTTAAGTTAATGTTTGAGTACTCTTTGGCTATAAATATGTTCTATAGTTCAAATATGGACTACCGTCTGGCTAATGAAACATCAAAAGGAGTCATGAGTATGTTTATAAAGTTAAAATCAAAGACTCTTTGGCAAAAAACAATTTCAAAAGGTCATACTTGAACTACTGATGAAACATCAGGAGTCTGTGAGTATGTATAGAAAGCACATAAATTCTACATCCAGAAATATGTTCAGTAATCAGATATGGACAAGTGTCTGGCTGATGTAATATCTGAACGAGTCAAGGAGTATGTGTAGAAAGTTAAAGTTTGAGAACTCTTTGTCAAAAAATATGTTCAATAAGTCAAATATGAACATGTTTATGAAGTTAAAGTTCAAAGACTCTGGCCAGAAATATATTCCAAAAGTCATACTTGAACTACTGGTGAAACATCAGGAGTAAATGAGCATGCGTAGAAAGTTCATAGAATCTGCGGCCAGAAATATGTTCAGTAGTCAAATATGAACAATTGTCTGGCTGATGTAATATCCGAATGTATGTATCTATAGAATTTTAAAGTTTGAGAACTCTTTGGCCAAAATATGTTCAAAAGGTCAAATACGGACTACTGTCTGGCTAATGAAACTTCAAAAGGAGCCTATGAGTACGTATATAAAGTTAAAGTTCAATGGCTACTTGGCGAGAAATATGTTCAAAAAGTCATACTTGAACTACTGATGAAACAGTAGTCTATGAGTATGTATAGAAAGTTCAATATTGAGGACTCTTTGTCCAAAAATATGTTAAATAGGTCAAATATGAACTACTCTCAGTCTGATAAAACATCAGGAGTCTATGAGTATGTTTATAAAGATAACGTTTGACCAAAAATCTTTGGCCAAAAATATGTTCAATGGGTCAAATTCTGATTACTCTCTGGCTGATAAAATACCAGGAGTATATGAGTATTTATATAAAGTTAAAGTTCAAAGACTCTGGCCAGAAATATGTTCAGTAGTCAAATATGGACAATTGTCAAACTGATGTAATATCTGAATGTATGTATCCATAGAAATGTAAAGTTTGAAAACTCTTTGGCCAAAATATGTTCAATAGGTGAGACACACTACTGTCTGGCTAATGAAACATCAAAAGGACTATATGAGTATGTATAGAAAGTTAAAATTCAAAGCCTCCTTGGCGAAAATTATATTCAGAAAGTCATACTTGAACTAATGATGAAACATCAGAAGTATTCTATGAGTATGTATGGAAAGTTCAATATTGAGGACTGTTTGTCCAAAATTATGTTCATTAGGTCAAATATGGACTACTGTCTTGATAATGAAACATCAAAAGGAGTCTATGAGTATGAATAGAAAGTTCAAGTTCATATAACCTACTTCCAGAAATATGTTCAGTAATCAGATATGGACAATTGTCTGTCTGATGTAATATCTGAGAGTCAATGAGAGTATATAGAAAGTTAAAGTCTGAGAACTCTTTATCCAAAGATATATTCAATAGGTCCAATTCTGACTACTGTCTGGCTGATGAAACATCAGAAGGAGTCTATGAGTATGTTTATAAAGTTACAGTTCAAAGACTCAAAGAAAGAAATATATTCTAAAAGTCATACTTGAACTACTGATGAAACATCAGGAGTCAATGAGCATGCGAAGAAAGTTCATAGAATCTACGGCCAAAAATATGTTCATTAGGTCAAATACGGACTACTGTCTGGATAATGAAACATCAAAAGGAGAGTATGAGTATGCATGTAAAGTTAAAGTTCAAAGTTCATATTTCTGGAGCATGTATAGAAAGTTGAATGTATAGAAATTGTCTGGCTCATGTAACATCTGAAAGAGTCAATGAGTATGTATAGAGAGTTAAAAATTGGACTACTCACAGTCTGATAAAACTATGACTAGACTACTGTCTGGCTAATGAAACATCAAAAGAAGTGGTATGAGTATGTATAGAATGCTCAACATCGAGGACTCTTTGTCCAGAAATAAGTTCAATAGGTCAAATATGGACTACTCCTAGTCTAATAAAACATCAGAAGGAGTCTATGAGTATGTATAGACAGTGCAAGTTCAAAGAATATATGGCCAGAAATATGTTCAGTAGTCAAATATAGACAATTGTCTGGCTGATATAATATCTGAAAGAGGCAATGAGCATTGAGTATAGCAAGTTAAAGTTCAAAGACTCTTTGGCCAGAAATATGTTCAGTAGTCAAATATGGACAATTGTCTGGCTGCTGTAATATTTGAATGTATATATGTATAGAAAGTTAATGTTTAAGAACAATTTGGCCAAAAATATGTTCAATATATAAACAAATAATGAAACATTTGAAGGAGTCTATGAGTAAAGTTTTTGGACGGTAAGCTTTTTTAATGTTTTTAATTAGTCTCTTCTGCTCACCAAGGCTGCATTTATGTTATTAAAAAAGCTGTAATTATTGTGAAATATTATTAAAATATAAAATAACTGTTTTCTATTTGAATATATTTTAAATGGTCATTTATTCCTGTGATCAAAGCTGAATTTTCAGCATCATTACTCCAGTCTTCAGTGTTACATGATCCTTCAGAAGTCATTCTAATATGATGGTTTGATGCTCAAGAAACATTTATGATTATTATCAATGTTGAAAACAGTTGTGTAAAACATTTTTTTTAGGGTTCTTTGATGAATAGAAAGTTCAAAAGATCAGTATTTATGTGAAATAGAAAGCTTTTGCAACATTGTACTACAAATCAAAAGTTTTAGTTCGGTAAGAATTTTTATTTTTTTTATTTTTTTGGGAACGAGCTTAAAGAAATTAATACTTCATTAATGCTTCATAGTAATGTTATTTCTTGTATGCACTGCAATTAAACAGAGCATAATTCCATGTGTTATTCTTCAATGAATTCTTAAAAGTGTTTGTTCCCATTAGATGGCAGCAATTTCAAAATCACATTTTTTCTAATATCACTATGAACAAAACTGATAAATGTTTGAAACTGATTAATGTAGTTTTGTTGTATGCAATGCGAAACACATATGTGTTGTCTTTTCATTGCACAGAGGAATAAGTTAGATCTTAAATGGAAAGCAATGCAACAGCACCGATGTTATATCGCCAGCGTACATCGAAATTAGTTAGTTTTTGTCTGCATTACAATGCAACAAGTGCATTATTATATTAATAACATGTAAATGTTATTCTCCACTACACAGCGTTTGATAGTGTGTGCAATGCAATGTAACAGCACAAAAGTTATCTCTTCAAAGCACAACGGAATGGTTAGTTCTTGTAGCTATTGCAATGCTACAAGTGCATAGTGCAATGCAACATTATTGGCAAAGAAATGCAAAATTTACAGCACAAATATTATCTCACCAATGCACGCCGGAATGAGTTAGTTCTCAACAAGTGCATAGCTTATATATTATGCTTCAGCGCACAGCGTTAGATCGTGTGTGCAATTTAATGCCGTAGCACATATATTATCTCTTCAATGCACAACGGAATGGTTAGTTCTTGTATGCATTGCAAAGCAATAAGTGCATGTTGTTATCTCTTCAAAGCACAAAGGAAAGAGTTCTGATGTAGAGTGCTCATGCATTGCTTTCTCGTCAGTAAACAAATTAATAAGTTAGTTGTAGTATGCAAAGCAATGCGAAAACATGTTATGGGTTGTCTTTACATTGCACAGAGGAATAAATTAGATATTTTATGCAAAGCAATGCAATGGCTTGCTTGCTGCAACATTAGCAATCAAGGCAACAGCACAAATGTTATCTCACCAATGCACATCGGATTGAGTTAGTTCCTTGCAATGTTGCAATTGCAATGCAACAAGTGCACAACTTATATGTTATCCCTTCAGCGCACATCGGAAAGAGTTAGTTCTTGTATGCATTGCAATGCAACAAGTGCTTAATGCAATGCAACAGCACAAATTTATCTCTTAAAAGCACAACGGAATGGTTATATATTGTATGCATTGTAAAAGCAAAAGCTACAGAAAGATAAAGTTCAAAGACTCTTTGGTCAAAAATATGTTTAATAGGTCAAATATGAACTACTCCCAGTCTGATAAAACATCAGGAGTCTATGAGTACGTATAAAAAGTTCAAGCTCATAGAGTCTACGTCCAGATATATGTTCAGTAATCAGATATAGACAATTGTCTGTCTGATAAAATATATGAAAGAGTCAATGAGTATGTGTAGAAAGTTAAAGTTTGAGAACTCGTCCAAAAATATATTCAATAGGTCAAATTCTGGCTTCTGTCTGACTGATGAAACATCAGAAGGAGAGTATATGTATATAAAGTTAAAGTTCAACGACTAATTTGGCGAGAAATATATTCAAAAAGTCATACTTGAACTACTGATGAAACAAATGAAACAAATAAAAAAAACCCGCGTGAAGAATGCACAAAGATAGAATGAAGAGCGCACAAAAGGAATGTTTAACTTATATGCAGTGTAATGAAACTAATAATGTATATTGTTTTTCAATGCACAGAATTTTAATTTAGATCGTTCACGCAATGCAATGCATAGCTCATGTGCTATATCTTCAATGCACTGCGGAATAAAGTAGTTATTGTACACAGTTCAATGAAACAGTGCATGAGTACTTATATGCATTGCAATACAAGTACATTCTTCAATGCACAGCGTTAGATCGTGTGTGCAGTACAATGCTACAGCACAAATGTTATCTCTCCAATGCACTTCGCAATGAATAAGTTCTTTGCATTGCAATGCAACAAGTGCATAGTGTTACGCAACAGCACAAATCTTATCTCTTCAAAGCATATCGGAATGAGTTAGTTCTTGTATGCATTGCAATGCACATGTGCTTAGAGCAAAGCAACAGCACAAATGTTATCTCTTCAATGCATATCGGAATGAGTTATTTCTTGTATGCATTGCATTGCAACAAGCGTATAGCTTATATGTTATGCTTCAATGTACAGCGTTAGATGGTGAGTGCAATGCAATGCAATGCGTAACATATATGTTATGTGTTGTATTTTCATTGCACAGAGGACAAATGTTAACTCTCCAATGCACAATGGAATGACTTAGATGTGGTATGCATTGCAATGCAATAAGTGCTTAGTGCAAAGCAACAGCACAAATGTTATCTCTTCAATGCATATCGGAATGAGTTCGTTCTTGTATGCATTGCACAGCAACAAGTGCTAGTGCAAAGCAACAGCACAAAGGTTATCTCTTCAATGCATATCGGAATGAGATAGTTATTGTATGAATTGCAATGCAACAAGTGCTTAGTGCAAAGCAACAGAACAAATGTTATCTCTTCAATGCATATCGGAATGAGTTTGTTCTTGTATGCATTGTACAGCAACAAGCGTATAGCTTATATGTTATGCTTCAATGTACAGCGTTAGATGGTGAGTGCAATGCAACAGCACAAATGTCATCTCTTGACAACGGAATGAGTTGAATGCATTGTAAAAGCGTCATCTCGTTTAATGTTTTCTCATCAGTACACAAATAAATAGGTTTGTTGTACGCAATGCAATAAAAAACATATGTTATGTGTTGTATTTTCATTGCACGGAGGACTAGGTTAGATATTAAATGCAAAGCAATTGCAATCCATACAAGAACAAACTAATTCCGTATGCATTGGAGATGACATTTGTGCTGTTGCATTGCATTGCACATACCATCTAGCTTCATTGAAGCATAACATATAAGCTATGCACTTGTTGCATAGTAGTACATACAATAACCAACTCATTCCTATGTGCATTGAAGGTTAACCTATTTGCTTTTGCACTGCAATGTACTCACGTCTAACGCTTAAGCATTGAAGAATAACATATACGCTATGCACTTGTTGCATTGCAATGCATACAAAGAACTAACTCATTTCGTAGTGCTTTGAGGAGATAAGATTTGTGTTGTTGCATAACACTATGCACTTGTTGCATTGCAATGCATACCAGAAACTAAGTCATTCCGATGTGCATTGGAGAGTTAACATTTGTGCTTTTTCATTGCTTTGCACTCACCATCTAACGCTGTACATTGAAGCATAACATATAAGCTATACGCTTGTTGCTGTACAATGCATACAAGAACAAACTCATTCCGATGTGCATTGAAGAGATAACATTTGTTCTGTTGCTTTGCACTAAGCACTTGTTGCATTGCAATTCATACAATAACTATCTCCTTCCGATATGCGTTGAAGAGATAACCTTTGTGCTGTTGCTTTGCACTAGCACTTGTTGCATTGCAATGCATATACAAGAACTAACTCATTCCGATGTGCGTTGAAGAGACATATGTGCTTTTGCATTGAATTGCACACACGTCTAACGCTTAAGCATTGAAGAATAACATATACGCTATGCACTTGTTGCATTGCAATGCATATACAAGAACTAACTCATTACGATGTGCAGTGAAGAGATAACATATGTGCTTTGCACACACGTTCTGACGCTTAAGGATTGAAGAATAACATATACGCTATGCACTTGTTGCATTGCAATTCAAATAACTTATTCATTGCGAAGTGCATTGGAGAGATAACATTTGTGCTGTAGCATTTTACTGCACACACGATCTAACGCTGTGCATTGAAGAATACATATAACTTGTACTTGTACTTGTATTGCAATGCATTGCAACAAGCGCATAGCTTTATATGTTATGCTTCAATGTACAGCGTTAGATGGTGAGAGCAATGCAATGCAACAGCACAAATGTCATCTCTTTGTCAACGGAATGAGTTGTATGCATTGTAAAAGCAACATCTCGTTTAATTTTTTTTCTTATCAGTACACAAATGAATTGGTTTTTGTATGCAATGCAATGCGAAACGTATGTTATGTGGTGTATTTTCATTGCACAAATGGACAAATGTTAACTCTCCAATGCACAACGGAATGACTTAGTTGTGGTATGAATTGCAATGCAAAAAGTGTATAGCTTATATGTTATTCTTCAATGCTTAGCGTTAGATCGTTTGTGCAATGCAATGCAAAACCAAATATGTTGACTCTTCAATGCACATCGGAATGAGTTGGTTCTTTTCTGTAATACAATGTAACAAGTGCATAGCTTATTATGTTATGCTTCAATGTACAGCGTTAGATCGTGTGTGCAGTACAATGCAACAGCACAAATGTAATCTCGCAAAATATACTTCGCAATGAATAAGTTCTTGTCTGCATTGCAATGCAACAAGTGCGTATATATTATTCTTCAATGCTTAAGCGTTAGACGTGTGTGGAATTCAATGCAAAAGCACATATGTCTCTTCAATGCACATCAGAATGAGTTAGTTCTTATATGCATTGCAATGCAATAAGTGCTTAGTGCAAAGCAACAGCACAAATGTTATCTCTTCAATGCATATCGGAATGAGTTAGTTCTTGTATGCATTGCACAGCAACAAGCGTATAGCTTATATGTTATTCGTCAATGTACAGCGTTAGATGGTGAGTGCAAAGCAATGAAAAAGCACAAATGTTAACTCTCCAACGCACATCGGAATGACTTAGTTTCTGGTATGCATTGCAATGCAACAAGTGCATAGTGTTATGCAACAACACAAATCTTATCTCCTCAAAGCACTACGGAATGAGTTAGTTCTTGTATGCATTGCAATGCAACAAGTGCATAGCGTATGTTATTCTTCAATGCTTAGCGTTAGCTCGTTGCAGTCCAAAAGCAAATATGTTAACTCTTCAATGCACATAGGAATGAGTTGGTTATTGTATGCATTACAATGCAACACGTGCATAGCTTATATGTTATGCTTCAATGTACAGCGTTAGATGGTGAGTGCAATGCAATGCAACAGAACAAATGTCATCTCTTGACAACGGAATGAGTTGAATGCATTGTAAAAACAACATCTTCGTTTAATGTTTTCTCATCAGTACACAAATAAATAGGTTTGTTGTACGCAATGCAATAAGAAACATATATATGTGTTAGGTGTTGTATTTTCATTGCACAGAGGACTAGGTTAGATATTAAATGCAAAGTAATGCAACAAGTGCATTAGAACGTATGTGCAAAGCAATACAACAGCACATCTGCAATCTCTTCAATGCAATTCAATTAGCGTAAGATAGTGTGTGCAATGCAATGCAAAAACAAATATGTTATCTCTTCAATGCACATCGGAATGAGTTAGTTCTTGTCTGCATTGCAATGCAACAAGTGCTTAGTGCAAAGCAACAGCACAAACGTTATCTCTTTAATGTATATCGGAATGAGTTAGTTCTTTTATGCACTGCATACAGCGTAGATTGTGTGTGCAATGCAATGCAACAGCACAAATGTCATCTCTTCAAGACGGAATGAGTTGCATGCATTGTCAAAGCAACATCTCTTTTAATGTTTTCTCATCAGTACACAAATGAATAGGTTTGTTGAATGCAATGCAATGCGAAACTCACTTGTAATGTGTTGTCTTTTCATTGCACAGAGGACTAGGTTAGATATAAATGCAAAGCAATGAAACAGCACAAATGTCTTCTCTCCAGTGTACATCGGAATGACTTAAATAGCTTTTTGCATGCTCATTGATTCTTGATGTTTCATCAGTAGTTCAAAAATGACTTTTTGAACATAGTTATGGCCAAAGAGTCTTTGAACTTTAATTTTTATATACATACACTCCCTTTGATGTTTTATTAGCCAGACAGTAGTCAATATTTGACCTATTGAACACATTTCTTTACAAAGAATCCTCGATATTGAACTTTCTATAAATATTCATAGACAAGTTTAAGTATGACCATTTGAACTTATTTTTGGCCAAAGAGTCTTTGAAATTTAACTTTATATACATTACTCATATACTCCTGGTATTTTATCAGCCAGACAGCAATCAGAATTTGACCTATTGAACATATTTTTGGCCGTAGATTCTATGAACTTTCTCCGCATGGTTATTGACTCCTGATGTTTCATCAGTAGTTCAAGTATGAATTTTAGAATACATTTCTGGCCAGAGTCTTTGAACTGTAACTTTATAGTCATACTCATAGACTCCTTCTGATGTTTCATTATCCAGACAGTAGTCTGTATTTGACCTAATGAACATATTTTTGTACAAAGAGTCCTCAATATTGAACTTTATATAGATACTCATAGACCACATCTGATGTTTCATCAGTAGTTCAAGTATGAATTTTAGAATACATTTCTGGCCAGAGTCTTTGAACTGTAACTTTATAGTCATACTCATAGACTCCTTCTGATGTTTCATTATCCAGACAGTAGTCTGTATTTGACCTAATGAACATATTTTTGTACAAAGAGTCCTCAATATTGAACTTTCTATAGATACTCATAGACCACATCTGATGTTTCATCAGTAGTTCAAGTATGAATTTTTGAATATATTTCTTGCCAAGTAGCCGCTGAACTTTAACTTTATATACGTACTCATAGACTCCTTTTGAAGTTTCATTAGTCAGACAGTAGTCCGTATTTGACCTATTGAACATATTTTGGCCAAAGAGTTCTCAAACTTTAAATTTCTATAGAGACATACATTCAGATATTATATCAGCCAGACAATTGTTCATATTTGACTACTGAACATATTTTTTGACAAAGAGTTCTCAAACCTTAACTTTCTACACATACTCCTTGACTCTTTCAGATACCACATCAGACAGACAATTGTCCATGTCTGATTACTGAACATATTTCTGGACGTAGATTCTATGAGCTTGAACTTTTCTGTTCATACTCATAGACTCCTCTTGGTTTTTATTATCCAGACAGTAGTCTGTATTTGACCTAATGAACATAATTTTGGACAAAGAGTCCTCAATATTGAACTTTCTATCAAACTCATAGAATACTTCTGATGTTTAATCAGTATTTCAAATATGACTTTTGAATATAATTCTCGCCAAGGAGTCTTTGATCTTTAACTATATATACATACATACTCATAGACTCCTTTTGATGTTTTATCAGACTGGGAGTAGTTCATCATAGTTGACCTATTGAACTTATTTTTGGACAAAGAGTCCTCAATATTGAACTTTCTATCAAACTCATAGAATACTTATGTTTAATCAGTAGTTCAAATATGACTTTTTGAATATATTTCTCGCCAAGGAGTCTTTGAACTTTAACTTTATATATATACTCATACTCTCCTTCTGATGTTTCATCAGCTATACAGTAGTCAGAATTTGACCTATTGAACATATATATAAGTACATATATAAGTACTCATAGACTCCTTTTGATGTTTCATTAGCCATACAGTGGTCCGTATTTGACCTATTAAACATATATTGGCCAAAGAGTTCTCAAACTTTAAATTAATATAGATACATTCAGATATGACATCAGCCTGACAATTGTCCATATTTTATTACTGAACTTATTTCTGGGCAGAGTCTTTGAACTTGAACTTTCTATACATACTCATAGACTCCTTCTGGTGTTTTATCAGCCAGACAGTAATCAGAATTTGACCTATTGAACATATTTTTGGCCAAAGAGTGCTCAAACTTTAACTTTCTACACATACTCATTGACTCAGATATTACATCAGACAGACAAATGTCCATATCTGATTACTGAACATATTTCTGGACGTAGATTCTATGATCTTGAACTTTCTATAAGTACTCATAGACTCCTTTTGATGTTTCATTATCCAGACAGTAGTCCGTATTTGACCTAATGAACATATTTTTGTACAAAGGGTCCTCAATATTGAACTTTCTATAGATTCTCATAGACCACTTCTGATGTTTCATCAGTAGTTCAAGTATGAATTATTGAATATATTTCTCGCCAAGTAGCCGCTTAACTTTATATACGTACTCATAGACTCCTTTTGAAGTTTCATTAGCCAGACAGTAGTCCGTATTTGACCTATTGAACATATTTTGGCCAAAGAGTTCTCAAACTTTAAATTTCTATAGAGACATACATTCAGATATTACATCAGCCAGACAATGTTCATATTTGACTACTGAACATATTTTTTGACAAAGAGTTCTCAAACCTTAACTTTCTACACATACTCATTGGCTCTTTCAGATATCACATCAGACAGACAATTGTCCATGTCTGATTACTGAACATATTTCTGGACGTAGATTCTATGAGCTTGAACTTTTCTGTTCATACTCATAGACTCCTCTTGGTTTCATTATCCAGACAGTAGTCTGTATTTGACCTAATGACCATAATTTTGGACAAAGAGTCCTCAATATTGAACTTTCTATAAAACTCATAGAATACTTCTGATGTTTAATCAGTAGTTCAAATATGACTTTTGAATATAATTCTCGCCAAGGAGTCTTTGATCTTTAACTATATATACATACATACTCATAGACTCCTTTTGATGTTTTATCAGACTGGGAGTAGTTCATCATAGTTGACCTATTGAACTTATTTTTGGACAAAGAGTCCTCAATATTGAACTTTCTATCAAACTAATAGAATACAGTAGTACAAATATGACTTTTTGAATATATTTCTCGCCAAGGAGTCTTTGAACTTTAACTGTATACATACTCATAGACTACTTCTGATGTTTTATCAGTACTTCAAGTATGACTTTTTGAATATATTTCTTGCCAAATTAGTCATTGAACTTTAACTTTATATATATACTCATACTCTCCTTCTGATGTTTCATCAGCCAGACAGTAGTCAGAATCTGACCTATTGTACGTATTTTTCAAGTATGACTTTTTGAATATATTTCTCGACAGTCAGTCGTTGAACTTTATATAAATACTCTTACTCTCCTTCTGATGTTTCATCAGCTATACAGCAGTCAGAATTTGACCTATTGAACATATTTTAAGTATATGTAAGTACATATATAAGTACTCATAGACTCCTTTTGATGTTTCATTAGCCATACAGTTGTCCGTTGTTGACCTATTAAACATATATTGGCCAAAGAGTTCTCAAACTTTAAATTAATATAGATACTTACATTCAGATATGACATCAGCCTGACAATTGTCCATATTTTATTACTGAACTTATTTCTGGGCAGAGTCTTTGAACTTGAACTTTCTATACATACTCATAGACTCCTGGTGTTTTATCACCCAGACAGTAATCAGAATTTGACCTATTGAACATATTTTTGGCCAAAGAGTTCTCAAACTTTATCTTTATAAACACTCATAGACTCCTTTTGATGTTTCATCAGCCAGACAGTAGTCAGAATTTGACCTATTGAATATATTTTTGGATAAAGAGTGCTCAAACTTTAACTTTCTACACATCTCATTGACTCTCAGATATTCCATCAGACAGACAAATGTCCATATCTGATTACTGAACATGTTTCTGGATGTAGATTCTATGAGCTTGAACTTTTCTATTCATACTCATAGACTCCTCTTGGTTTCATTATCCAGACAGTAGTCTGTATTTGACCTAATGAACATAATTTTGGACAAAGAGTCCTCAATATTGAACTTTCTATCAAACTCATAGAATATTTCTGATGTTTAATCGATAGTTCAAATATGACTTTTTGAATATATTTCTCGCCAAGCAATCTTTGAACTTTAACTATATATACATACATATTCATAGACTACTTTCTGATGCTTTATCAGACTGGGAGTAGCTCATCATAGTTGACCTATTGAACTTATTTTTGGACAAAGAGACCTCAATATTGAACTTTCTATCAAACTCATAGAATACTTCTGATGTTCAATCAGTAGTTCAAATATGACTTTTGAATATAATTCTCGCCAAGGAGTCTTTGATCTTTAACTATATATACATACATACTCATAGACTCCTTTTGATGTTTTATCAGACTGGGAGTAGTTCATCATAGTTGACCTGTTGAACTTATTTTTGGACAAAGAGTCCTCAATATTGAACTTTCTATCAAACTCATAGAATACTTATGTTTAATCAGTAGTTCAAATATGACTTTTTGAATATATTTCTCGCCAAGGAGTCTTTGAACTTTAACTATATACATACTCATAGACTACTTCTGATGTTTTATCAGTACTTCAAGTATGACTTTTTTAATATATTTCTTGCCAAATTAGTCATTGAACTTTAACTTTATATATATACTCATACTCTCCTTCTGATGTTTCATCAGCCAGACAGTAGTCAGAATCTGACCTGTTGTACGCATTTTTCAAGTATGACTTTGTGAATATATTTCTCGACAATCAGTTGTTGAACTTTATATACATACTCTTACTCTCCTTCTGATGTTTCATCAGCTATACAGTAGTCAGAATTTGACCTATTGAACATATTTTAAGTATATATATAAGTACATATATAAGTACTCATAGACTCCTTTTGATGTTTCATTAGCCATACAGTGGTCCGTATTTGACCTATTAAACATATATTGGCCAAAGAGTTCTCAAACTTTAAATTAATATAGATACTTACATTCAGATATGACATCAGCCTGACAATTGTCCATATTTTATTACTCAACTTATTTCTGGGCAGAGTCTTTGAACTTGAACTTTCTATACATACTCATAGACTCCTTCTGGTGTTTTATCAGCCAGACAGTAATCAGAATTTGACCTATTGAACATATTTTTGGCCAAAGAGTTCTCAAACTTTATCTTTATAAACACTCATAGACTCCTTCTGATGTTTCATCAGCCAGACAGTAGTCAGAATCTGACCTATTGTACGTATTTTTCAAGTATGACTTTGTGAATATATTTCTCGACAATCAGTTGTTGAACTTTATATACATACTCTTACTCTCCTTCTGATATTTCATCAGCTATACAGTAGTCAGAATTTGACCTATTGAACATATTTTAAGTATATATAAGTAAAGTATATATAAGTACATATATAAGTACTCATAGACTCTTTTTGATGTTTCATTAGCCATACAGTGGTCCGTATTTGACCTATTAAACATATATTGGCCAAAGAGTTCTCAAACTTTAAATTAATATAGATACTTACATTGAGATACGACATCAGCCTGACAATTGTCCATATTTTATTACTGAACTTATTTCTGGGCAGAGTCTTTGAGCTTGAACTTTCTATACATACTCATAGACTCCTTCTGGTGTTTTATCAGCCAGACAGTAATCAGAATTTGACCTATTGAACATATTTTTGGCCAAAGAGTGCTCAAACTTTAACTTTCTACACATACTCATTGACTCTCAGATATTACATCAGACAGACAAATGTCCATATCTGATTACTGAACATATTTCTGGACGTAGATTCTATGATCTTGAACTTTCTATAAGTACTTATAGACTCCTTTTGATGTTACATTATCCAGACAGTAGTCCGTATTTGACCTAATGAACTTATTTTTGTACAAAGAGTCCTCAATATTGAACTTTCTATAGATTCTCATAGACCACTTCTGATGTTTCATCAGTAGTTCAAGTATGAATTTTTGAATATATTTCTCGCCAAGTAGCCGCTGAACTTTAACTTTATATACGTACTCATAGACTCCTTTTGAAGTTTCATTAGCCAGACAGTAGTCCGTATTTGACCTATTGAACATATTTTGGCCAAAGAGTTCTCAAACTTTAAATTTCTATAGAGACATACATTCAGATATTACATCAGCCAGACAATGTTCATATTTGACTACTGAACATATTTTTTGACAAAGAGTTCTCAAACCTTAACTTTCTACACATACTCCTTGGCTCTTTCAGATATCACATCAGACAGACAATTGTCCATGTCTGATTACTGAACATATTTCTGGACGTAGATTCTATGAGCTTGAACTTTTCTATTCATACTCATAGACTCCTCTTGGTTTCATTATCCAGACAGTAGTCTGTATTTGACCTAATGACCATAATTTTGGACAAAGAGTCCTCAATATTGAACTTTCTATAAAACTCATAGAATACTTCTGTTGTTTAATCAGTAGTTCAAATATGACTTTTGAATATAATTCTCGCCAAGGAGTCTTTGATCTTTAACTATATATACATACATACTCATAGACTCCTTTTGATGTTTTATCAGACTGGGAGTAGTTCATCATAGTTGACCTATTGAACTTATTTTTGGACAAAGAGTCCTCAATATTGAACTTTCTATCAAACTAATAGAATACAGTAGTACAAATATGACTTTTTGAATATATTTCTCTCCAAGGAGTCTTTGAACTTTAACTGTATACATACTCATAGACTACTTCTGATGTTTTATCAGTACTTCAAGTATGACTTTTTGAATATATTTCTTGCCAAATTAGTCATTGAACTTTAACTTTATATATATACTCATGCTCTCCTTCTGATGTTTCATCAGCCAGACAGTAGTCAGAATCTGACCTATTGTACGTATTTTTCAAGTATGACTTTTTGAATATATTTCTCGACAGTCAGTCGTTGAACTTTATATACATACTCTTACTCTCCTTCTGATGTTTCATCAGCTATACAGTAGTCAGAATTTGACCTATTGAACATATTTTAAGTATATATAAGTACATATATAAGTACTCATAGACTCCTTCTGGTGTTTTATCAGCCAGACAATCAGAATTTGACCTATTGAACATATTTTTGGCCAAAGAGTTCTCAAACTTTATCTTTATAAACACTCATAGACTGCTTCTGATGTTTCATCAGCCAGACAGTAGTCAGAATTGGACCTATTGAATATATTTTTGGATAAAGAGTGCTCAAACTTTAACTTTCTACACATCTCATTGACTCTCAGATATTCCATCAGACAGACAAATGCCCATATCTGATTACTGAACATATTTCTGGACGTAGATTCTATGATCTTGAACTTTCTATAAGTACTCATAGACTCCTTTTGATGTTTCATTATCCAGACAGCAGTCCGTATTTGACCTAATGAACACATTTTTGTACAAAGAGTCCTCAATATTGAACTTTCTATAGATTCTCATAGACCACTTCTGATGTTTCATCAGTAGTTCAAGTATGAATTTTTGAATATATTTCTCGCCAAGTAGCCGCTGAACTTTAACTTTATATACGTACCCATAGACTCCTTTTGAAGTTTCATTAGCCAGACAGTAGTCCGTATTTGACCTATTGAACATATTTTGGCCAAAGAGTTCTCAAACTTTAAATTTCTACACATACTCCTTGACTCTTTTAGATATTACATCAGACAGACAATTGTTCATATTTGACTACTGAACATATTTTTTGACAAAGAGTTCTCAAACTTTAAATTTCTACACATACTCCTTGACTCTTTCAGATATTACATCAGACAGACAATTGTCCATATCTGATTACTGAACATATTTCTGGACGTAGATTCTATGAGCTTGAACTTTTCTATTCATACTCATAGACTCCTCTTGGTTTCATTATCCAGACAGTAGTCTGTATTTGACCTATTGAACTTATTTTTGGACAAAGAGTCCTCAATATTGAACTTTCTATCAAACTCATAGAATACTTATGTTTAATCAGCAGTTCAAATATGACTTTTTGAATATATTTCTTGCCAAATTAGTCATTGAACTTTAACTTTATATATATACTCATACTCTCCTTCTGATGTTTCATCAGCCAGACAGTAGTCAGAATCTGACCTATTGTACATATTTTTCAAGTATGACTTTTTGAATATATTTCTCGACAATCAGTCGTTGACCTTTATATACATACTCTTACTCTCCTTCTGATGTTTCATCAGCTATACAGTAGTCAGAACATATTGAACATATTTTAAGTATATATAAGTACATATAGACTCCTTTTGATGTTTCATTAGCCATACAATGGTCCGTATTTGACCTATTAAACATATATTGGCCAAAGAGTTCTCAAACTTTAAATTAATATAGATACGTACATTCAGATATGACATCAGCCTGACAATTGTCCATATTTTATTACTGAACTTATTTCTGGGCAGAGTCTTTGAACTTGAACTTTCTATACATACTCATAGACTCCTTCTGGTGTTTTATCAGCCAGACAGTAATCAGAATTTGACCTATTGAACATATTTTTGGCCGTAGATTCTATGAACTTTCTTCGCATGCTCATTGACTCCTGATGTTTTATCAGTAGTTCAAGTATGACTTTTAGAATATATTTCTGGCCAGAGTCTTTGAACTGTAACTTTATAAAAACTCATAGACTCCTTCTGATGTTTCATCAGCCAGACAGTAGTCAGAATTTTACCTATTGAATATATTTTTGGATAAAGAGCTCTCAAACTTTAACTTTCTACACATACTGAGTGACTCTCAGATATTACATCAGACAGACAATTGTCTATCTGATTGCTGAACATATTTCTGGACGTTGATTCTATGAACTTGAACTTTCTATTTATACTCATAGACTCGTTTTGATGTTTCATTATCCAGACAGTAGTCCGTATCTGACATAATGAACATTATTTTGGACAAAGAGTCCTCAAACTTTATCTTTATAAACATACTCATAGACTCCTGATGTTTTGTCAGACTGAGAGAACTTCATTTTTGACCTATTTAACATGTTTGGAGAAAGAGTCCTCAATATGAACTTTCCATACATATAGAATACTTCTGATGTTTCATCAGTAGTTCAAGTATGACTTTCTGAACATAATTCTCGCCAAGGAGGCTTTGAACTTTAACTATATACATACTCATATACTCCTGGTATTTTATCAGCCAGAGAGTAATCAGAATTTGACCCATTGAACATATTTCTATGGATACATACAACCAGATATTACATCAGCCAGACAATTGTTCATATTTGACTATTGAACATATTTCTGGCCGCAGATTCTATGAACTTTCTACGCATGCTCATTGACTCCCGATGTTTCACCAGTAGTTTACATATATTAGTTATAGTTAGACTTTTTGAATATATTTCTCGCCAAGGAGTCTTTGAACTTTAACATACATACTCATAGACTCCTTCTGATGTTTTATCAGACTGGGAGTAGTTCATAGTTGACCTATTGAACTTATTTTTGAACAAACAGTCCTCAATATTTAACTTTCTATACATACTTATGATTACATACTTCTGATATTTCATCAGTACTTCAAGTATGACTTTTTTAATATATTTCTTGCCAAATTAGTCATTGAACTTTAACTTTATATATATACTCATACTCTCCTTCTGATGTTTCATCAGCCAGACAGTAGTCAGAATCTGACCTGTTGTACGCATTTTTCAAGTATGACTTTGTGAATATATTTCTCGACAATCAGTTGTTGAACTTTATATACATACTCTTACTCTCCTTCTGATGTTTCATCAGCTATACAGTAGTCAGAATTTGACCTATTGAACATATTTTAAGTATATATATAAGTACATATATAAGTACTCATAGACTCCTTTTGATGTTTCATTAGCCATACAGTGGTCCGTATTTGACCTATTAAACATATATTGGCCAAAGAGTTCTCAAACTTTAAATTAATATAGATACTTACATTCAGATATGACATCAGCCTGACAATTGTCCATATTTTATTACTCAACTTATTTCTGGGCAGAGTCTTTGAACTTGAACTTTCTATACATACTCATAGACTCCTTCTGGTGTTTTATCAGCCAGACAGTAATCAGAATTTGACCTATTGAACATATTTTTGGCCAAAGAGTTCTCAAACTTTATCTTTATAAACACTCATAGACTCCTTCTGATGTTTCATCAGCCAGACAGTAGTCAGAATCTGACCTATTGTACGTATTTTTCAAGTATGACTTTGTGAATATATTTCTCGACAATCAGTTGTTGAACTTTATATACATACTCTTACTCTCCTTCTGATATTTCATCAGCTATACAGTAGTCAGAATTTGACCTATTGAACATATTTTAAGTATATATAAGTAAAGTATATATAAGTACATATATAAGTACTCATAGACTCTTTTTGATGTTTCATTAGCCATACAGTGGTCCGTATTTGACCTATTAAACATATATTGGCCAAAGAGTTCTCAAACTTTAAATTAATATAGATACTTACATTGAGATACGACATCAGCCTGACAATTGTCCATATTTTATTACTGAACTTATTTCTGGGCAGAGTCTTTGAGCTTGAACTTTCTATACATACTCATAGACTCCTTCTGGTGTTTTATCAGCCAGACAGTAATCAGAATTTGACCTATTGAACATATTTTTGGCCAAAGAGTGCTCAAACTTTAACTTTCTACACATACTCATTGACTCTCAGATATTACATCAGACAGACAAATGTCCATATCTGATTACTGAACATATTTCTGGACGTAGATTCTATGATCTTGAACTTTCTATAAGTACTTATAGACTCCTTTTGATGTTACATTATCCAGACAGTAGTCCGTATTTGACCTAATGAACTTATTTTTGTACAAAGAGTCCTCAATATTGAACTTTCTATAGATTCTCATAGACCACTTCTGATGTTTCATCAGTAGTTCAAGTATGAATTTTTGAATATATTTCTCGCCAAGTAGCCGCTGAACTTTAACTTTATATACGTACTCATAGACTCCTTTTGAAGTTTCATTAGCCAGACAGTAGTCCGTATTTGACCTATTGAACATATTTTGGCCAAAGAGTTCTCAAACTTTAAATTTCTACACATACTCCTTGACTCTTTTAGATATTACATCAGACAGACAATTGTTCATATTTGACTACTGAACATATTTTTTGACAAAGAGTTCTCAAACTTTAAATTTCTACACATACTCCTTGACTCTTTCAGATATTACATCAGACAGACAATTGTCCATATCTGATTACTGAACATATTTCTGGACGTAGATTCTATGAGCTTGAACTTTTCTATTCATACTCATAGACTCCTCTTGGTTTCATTATCCAGACAGTAGTCTGTATTTGACCTATTGAACTTATTTTTGGACAAAGAGTCCTCAATATTGAACTTTCTATCAAACTCATAGAATACTTATGTTTAATCAGCAGTTCAAATATGACTTTTTGAATATATTTCTTGCCAAATTAGTCATTGAACTTTAACTTTATATATATACTCATACTCTCCTTCTGATGTTTCATCAGCCAGACAGTAGTCAGAATCTGACCTATTGTACATATTTTTCAAGTATGACTTTTTGAATATATTTCTCGACAATCAGTCGTTGACCTTTATATACATACTCTTACTCTCCTTCTGATGTTTCATCAGCTATACAGTAGTCAGAACATATTGAACATATTTTAAGTATATATAAGTACATATAGACTCCTTTTGATGTTTCATTAGCCATACAATGGTCCGTATTTGACCTATTAAACATATGTTGGCCAAAGAGTTCTCAAACTTTAAATTAATATAGATACGTACATTCAGATATGACATCAGCCTGACAATTGTCCATATTTTATTACTGAACTTATTTCTGGGCAGAGTCTTTGAACTTGAACTTTCTATACATACTCATAGACTCCTTCTGGTGTTTTATCAGCCAGACAGTAATCAGAATTTGACCTATTGAACATATTTTTGGCCGTAGATTCTATGAACTTTCTTCGCATGCTCATTGACTCCTGATGTTTTATCAGTAGTTCAAGTATGACTTTTAGAATATATTTCTGGCCAGAGTCTTTGAACTGTAACTTTATAAAAACTCATAGACTCCTTCTGATGTTTCATCAGCCAGACAGTAGTCAGAATTTTACCTATTGAATATATTTTTGGATAAAGAGCTCTCAAACTTTAACTTTCTACACATACTGAGTGACTCTCAGATATTACATCAGACAGACAATTGTCTATCTGATTGCTGAACATATTTCTGGACGTTGATTCTATGAACTTGAACTTTCTATTTATACTCATAGACTCGTTTTGATGTTTCATTATCCAGACAGTAGTCCGTATCTGACATAATGAACATTATTTTGGACAAAGAGTCCTCAAACTTTATCTTTATAAACATACTCATAGACTCCTGATGTTTTATCAGACTGAGAGAACTTCATTTTTGACCTATTTAACATGTTTGGAGAAAGAGTCCTCAATATGAACTTTCCATACATATAGAATACTTCTGATGTTTCATCAGTAGTTCAAGTATGACTTTCTGAACATAATTCTCGCCAAGGAGGCTTTGAACTTTAACTATATACATACTCATATACTCCTGGTATTTTATCAGCCAGAGAGTAATCAGAATTTGACCCATTGAACATATTTCTATGGATACATACAACCAGATATTACATCAGCCAGACAATTGTTCATATTTGACTATTGAACATATTTCTGGCCGCAGATTCTATGAACTTTCTACGCATGCTCATTGACTCCCGATGTTTCACCAGTAGTTTACATATATTAGTTATAGTTAGACTTTTTGAATATATTTCTCGCCAAGGAGTCTTTGAACTTTAACATACATACTCATAGACTCCTTCTGATGTTTTATCAGACTGGGAGTAGTTCATAGTTGACCTATTGAACTTATTTTTGAACAAACAGTCCTCAATATTTAACTTTCTATACATACTTATGATTACATACTTCTGATATTTCATCAGTACTTCAAGTATGACTTTTTTAATATATTTCTTGCCAAATTAGTCATTGAACTTTAACTTTATATATATACTCATACTCTCCTTCTGATGTTTCATCAGCCAGACAGTAGTCAGAATCTGACCTGTTGTACGCATTTTTCAAGTATGACTTTGTGAATATATTTCTCGACAATCAGTTGTTGAACTTTATATACATACTCTTACTCTCCTTCTGATGTTTCATCAGCTATACAGTAGTCAGAATTTGACCTATTGAACATATTTTAAGTATATATATAAGTACATATATAAGTACTCATAGACTCCTTTTGATGTTTCATTAGCCATACAGTGGTCCGTATTTGACCTATTAAACATATATTGGCCAAAGAGTTCTCAAACTTTAAATTAATATAGATACTTACATTCAGATATGACATCAGCCTGACAATTGTCCATATTTTATTACTCAACTTATTTCTGGGCAGAGTCTTTGAACTTGAACTTTCTATACATACTCATAGACTCCTTCTGGTGTTTTATCAGCCAGACAGTAATCAGAATTTGACCTATTGAACATATTTTTGGCCAAAGAGTTCTCAAACTTTATCTTTATAAACACTCATAGACTCCTTCTGATGTTTCATCAGCCAGACAGTAGTCAGAATCTGACCTATTGTACGTATTTTTCAAGTATGACTTTGTGAATATATTTCTCGACAATCAGTTGTTGAACTTTATATACATACTCTTACTCTCCTTCTGATATTTCATCAGCTATACAGTAGTCAGAATTTGACCTATTGAACATATTTTAAGTATATATAAGTAAAGTATATATAAGTACATATATAAGTACTCATAGACTCTTTTTGATGTTTCATTAGCCATACAGTGGTCCGTATTTGACCTATTAAACATATATTGGCCAAAGAGTTCTCAAACTTTAAATTAATATAGATACTTACATTGAGATACGACATCAGCCTGACAATTGTCCATATTTTATTACTGAACTTATTTCTGGGCAGAGTCTTTGAGCTTGAACTTTCTATACATACTCATAGACTCCTTCTGGTGTTTTATCAGCCAGACAGTAATCAGAATTTGACCTATTGAACATATTTTTGGCCAAAGAGTGCTCAAACTTTAACTTTCTACACATACTCATTGACTCTCAGATATTACATCAGACAGACAAATGTCCATATCTGATTACTGAACATATTTCTGGACGTAGATTCTATGATCTTGAACTTTCTATAAGTACTTATAGACTCCTTTTGATGTTACATTATCCAGACAGTAGTCCGTATTTGACCTAATGAACTTATTTTTGTACAAAGAGTCCTCAATATTGAACTTTCTATAGATTCTCATAGACCACTTCTGATGTTTCATCAGTAGTTCAAGTATGAATTTTTGAATATATTTCTCGCCAAGTAGCCGCTGAACTTTAACTTTATATACGTACTCATAGACTCCTTTTGAAGTTTCATTAGCCAGACAGTAGTCCGTATTTGACCTATTGAACATATTTTGGCCAAAGAGTTCTCAAACTTTAAATTTCTATAGAGACATACATTCAGATATTACATCAGCCAGACAATGTTCATATTTGACTACTGAACATATTTTTTGACAAAGAGTTCTCAAACCTTAACTTTCTACACATACTCCTTGGCTCTTTCAGATATCACATCAGACAGACAATTGTCCATGTCTGATTACTGAACATATTTCTGGACGTAGATTCTATGAGCTTGAACTTTTCTATTCATACTCATAGACTCCTCTTGGTTTCATTATCCAGACAGTAGTCTGTATTTGACCTAATGACCATAATTTTGGACAAAGAGTCCTCAATATTGAACTTTCTATAAAACTCATAGAATACTTCTGTTGTTTAATCAGTAGTTCAAATATGACTTTTGAATATAATTCTCGCCAAGGAGTCTTTGATCTTTAACTATATATACATACATACTCATAGACTCCTTTTGATGTTTTATCAGACTGGGAGTAGTTCATCATAGTTGACCTATTGAACTTATTTTTGGACAAAGAGTCCTCAATATTGAACTTTCTATCAAACTAATAGAATACAGTAGTACAAATATGACTTTTTGAATATATTTCTCGCCAAGGAGTCTTTGAACTTTAACTGTATACATACTCATAGACTACTTCTGATGTTTTATCAGTACTTCAAGTATGACTTTTTGAATATATTTCTTGCCAAATTAGTCATTGAACTTTAACTTTATATATATACTCATGCTCTCCTTCTGATGTTTCATCAGCCAGACAGTAGTCAGAATCTGACCTATTGTACGTATTTTTCAAGTATGACTTTTTGAATATATTTCTCGACAGTCAGTCATTGAACTTTATATACATACTCTTACTCTCCTTCTGATGTTTCATCAGCTATACAGTAGTCAGAATTTGACCTATTGAACATATTTTAAGTATATATAAGTACATATATAAGTACTCATAGACTCCTTCTGGTGTTTTATCAGCCAGACAATCAGAATTTGACCTATTGAACATATTTTTGGCCAAAGAGTTCTCAAACTTTATCTTTATAAACACTCATAGACTGCTTCTGATGTTTCATCAGCCAGACAGTAGTCAGAATTGGACCTATTGAATATATTTTTGGATAAAGAGTGCTCAAACTTTAACTTTCTACACATCTCATTGACTCTCAGATATTCCATCAGACAGACAAATGCCCATATCTGATTACTGAACATATTTCTGGACGTAGATTCTATGATCTTGAACTTTCTATAAGTACTCATAGACTCCTTTTGATGTTTCATTATCCAGACAGCAGTCCGTATTTGACCTAATGAACACATTTTTGTACAAAGAGTCCTCAATATTGAACTTTCTATAGATTCTCATAGACCACTTCTGATGTTTCATCAGTAGTTCAAGTATGAATTTTTGAATATATTTCTCGCCAAGTAGCCGCTGAACTTTAACTTTATATACGTACCCATAGACTCCTTTTGAAGTTTCATTAGCCAGACAGTAGTCCGTATATTTGACCTATTGAACATATTTTGGCCAAAGAGTTCTCAAACTTTAAATTTCTACACATACTCCTTGACTCTTTTAGATATTACATCAGACAGACAATTGTTCATATTTGACTACTGAACATATTTTTTGACAAAGAGTTCTCAAACTTTAAATTTCTACACATACTCCTTGACTCTTTCAGATATTACATCAGACAGACAATTGTCCATATCTGATTACTGAACATATTTCTGGACGTAGATTCTATGAGCTTGAACTTTTCTATTCATACTCATAGACTCCTCTTGGTTTCATTATCCAGACAGTAGTCTGTATTTGACCTATTGAACTTATTTTTGGACAAAGAGTCCTCAATATTGAACTTTCTATCAAACTCATAGAATACTTATGTTTAATCAGCAGTTCAAATATGACTTTTTGAATATATTTCTTGCCAAATTAGTCATTGAACTTTAACTTTATATATATACTCATACTCTCCTTCTGATGTTTCATCAGCCAGACAGTAGTCAGAATCTGACCTATTGTACATATTTTTCAAGTATGACTTTTTGAATATATTTCTCGACAATCAGTCGTTGACCTTTATATACATACTCTTACTCTCCTTCTGATGTTTCATCAGCTATACAGTAGTCAGAACATATTGAACATATTTTAAGTATATATAAGTACATATAGACTCCTTTTGATGTTTCATTAGCCATACAATGGTCCGTATTTGACCTATTAAACATATATTGGCCAAAGAGTTCTCAAACTTTAAATTAATATAGATACGTACATTCAGATATGACATCAGCCTGACAATTGTCCATATTTTATTACTGAACTTATTTCTGGGCAGAGTCTTTGAACTTGAACTTTCTATACATACTCATAGACTCCTTCTGGTGTTTTATCAGCCAGACAGTAATCAGAATTTGACCTATTGAACATATTTTTGGCCGTAGATTCTATGAACTTTCTTCGCATGCTCATTGACTCCTGATGTTTTATCAGTAGTTCAAGTATGACTTTTAGAATATATTTCTGGCCAGAGTCTTTGAACTGTAACTTTATAAAAACTCATAGACTCCTTCTGATGTTTCATCAGCCAGACAGTAGTCAGAATTTTACCTATTGAATATATTTTTGGATAAAGAGCTCTCAAACTTTAACTTTCTACACATACTGAGTGACTCTCAGATATTACATCAGACAGACAATTGTCTATCTGATTGCTGAACATATTTCTGGACGTTGATTCTATGAACTTGAACTTTCTATTTATACTCATAGACTCGTTTTGATGTTTCATTATCCAGACAGTAGTCCGTATCTGACATAATGAACATTATTTTGGACAAAGAGTCCTCAAACTTTATCTTTATAAACATACTCATAGACTCCTGATGTTTTATCAGACTGAGAGAACTTCATTTTTGACCTCAATATGAACTTTCCATACATATAGAATACTTCTGATGTTTCATCAGTAGTTCAAGTATGACTTTCTGAACATAATTCTCGCCAAGGAGGCTTTGAACTTTAACTATATACATACTCATATACTCCTGGTATTTTATCAGCCAGAGAGTAATCAGAATTTGACCCATTGAACATATTTCTATGGATACATACAACCAGATATTACATCAGCCAGACAATTGTTCATATTTGACTATTGAACATATTTCTGGCCGCAGATTCTATGAACTTTCTACGCATGCTCATTGACTCCCGATGTTTCACCAGTAGTTTACATATATTAGTTATAGTTAGACTTTTTGAATATATTTCTCGCCAAGGAGTCTTTGAACTTTAACATACATACTCATAGACTCCTTCTGATGTTTTATCAGACTGGGAGTAGTTCATAGTTGACCTATTGAACTTATTTTTGAACAAACAGTCCTCAATATTTAACTTTCTATACATACTTATGATTACATACTTCTGATATTTCATCAGTACTTCAAGTATGACTTTTTGAATATATTTCCCGCCAAGTAGTTGTTGAACTTTAACTTTCTATACGTATTCAATTGACTCTTTCAGATTTTACATCAGCCAGACAATTGTCCATATTTGACTATTGAACACATTTCTGGCCAAAGTCTTTGAACTTTAACTTCATAAACACACTCATAGACTCCTGGTGTTTTATCAGCCAGACAGTAATCAGAATTTGACCTACTGAACATATTGTTGGACAAAGAGTCCTCAATATGGAACTTTCTAATACATACTCCTAGACTACTTCTGATGTTTCATCAGTAGTTCAATGATGACTTTTGGAATATATTTCTGGCCAGAGTCTTTGAACTTTAACTTCATAAACACACTCATAGACTCCTGGTGTTTTATCAGCCAGACAGTAATCAGAATTTGACCTACTGAACATATTGTTGGACAAAGAGTCCTCAATATTGAACTTTCTATACATACGCATAGACTGCTTCTGATGTTTTATCAGTACTTCAAGTATGACTTTTTGAATATATTTCTTGCCAATTAGTCATTGAACTTTAACTTTATATATATACTCATACTCTCCTTCTGATGTTTCATTAGCCATACTGTAATCAGAATTTGAACATATTTTTGGCCAAATATTTCTCAAACTTTAACTTTCTACACATACTCCTTGACTCTTTCAGATATTACATCAGCAAGACAATTGCCCATATCTGACTACTGAACATATTTCTAGCCGTAGTTTCTATGAACTTTCTATACATACGCATAGACTGCTTCTGATGTTTCATCAGTAGTTCAAGTATGACTTTTGGAATATATTTCTGTCCAAAGAGTCTTTGAACTTTGTATTTATATACTCCTGATGTTTTATAAGACTGAGAACCCTCAGTCTAAAAAATACATCAGAAGTATGAGTATGTTTATAAAGTTAAAGTTCAAAGACTCTCTGGCCCTACATATGTTCAAAAAGTCATACATAACTATTAATGAAACATCAAGAGTCAATGAGCATGCATTTTTAAGTTAATGTTTGAGTACTCTTTGGCTATAAATATGTTCTATAGTTCAAATATGGACTACCGTCTGGCTAATGAAACATCAAACGGACTCATGAGTATGTTTATAAAGTTAAAATCAAAGACTCTTTGGCAAAAAACAATTTCAAAAGGTCATACTTGAACTACTGATGAAACATCAGGAGTCTGTGAGTATGTATAGAAAGTTCAAGCACATAAATTCTACATCCAGACATATGTTCAGTAATCAGATATGGACAAGTGTCTGGCTGATGTAATATCTGAAAGAGTCAAGGAGTATGTGTAGAAAGTTAAAGTTTGAGAACTCTTTGTCAAAAAATATGTTCAATAAGTCAAATATGAACATGTTTATGAAGTTAAAGTTCAAAGACTCTGGCCAGAAACATATTCCAAAAGTCATACTTGAACTACTGGTGAAACATCAGGAGTAAATGAGCATGCGTAGAAAGTTCATAGAATCTGCGGCCAGAAATATGTTCAGTAGTCAAATATGGACAATTGTCAAACTGATGTAATATCTGAATGTATGTATCCATAGAAATGTAAAGTTTGAAAACTCTTTGGCCAAAATATGTTCAATAGGTGAGACACACTACTGTCTGGCTAATGAAACATCAAAAGGACTATATGAGTATGTATAGAAAGTTAAAATTCAAAGCCTCCTTGGCGAAAATGATATTCAGAAAGTCATACTTGAACTAATGATGAAACATCAGAAGTATTCTATGAATATGTATGGAAAGTTCAATATTGAGGACTCTTTGTCCAAAATTATGTTCATCAGGTCAAATATGGACTACTGTCTTGATAATGAAACATCAAAAGGAGTCTATGAGTATGAATAGAAAGTTCAAGTTCATATAACCTACTTCCAGAAATATGTTCAGTAATCAGATATGGACAATTGTCTGTCTGATGTAATATCTGAGAGTCAATGAGAGTCAATAGAAAGTTAAAGTCTGAGAACTCTTTATCCAAAGATATATTCAATAGGTCCAATTCTGACTACTGTCTGGCTGATGAAACATCAGAAGGAGTCTATGAGTATGTTTATAAAGTTACAGTTCAAAGACTCAAAGAAAGAAATATATTCTAAAAGCCATACTTGAACTACTGATGAAACATCAGGAGTCAATGAGCATGCGAAGAAAGTTCATAGAATCTACGGCCAAAAATATGTTCATTAGGTCAAATACGGACTACTGTCTGGATAATGAAACATCAAAAGGAGAGTATGAGTATGTATATAAAGTTAAAGTTCAAAGTTCATATTTCTGGAGCATGTATAGAAAGTTCAAAATGAAAGACTCTGGCCAAAAAGACTCTTCAGCCAAAAATATGTTGAGTCGTCAGATATGGACAATTGTCTGGCTCATGTAATATCTGAAAGAGTCAATGAGTATGTATAGAGAGTTAAAAATTGGACTACTCACAGTCTGATAAAACTATGACTAGACTACTGTCTGGCTAATGAAACATCAAAAGAAGTGGTATGGGTATGTATAGAATGCTCAACATCGAGGACTCTTTGTCCAGAAATATGTTCAATAGGTCAAATATGGACTACTCCTAGCCTAATAAAACATCAGAAGGAGTCTATGAGTATGTATAGACAGTGCAAGTTCAAAGATTATATGGCCAGAAATATGTTCAGTAGTCAAATATAGACAATTGTCTGGCTGATATAATATCTGAAAGAGGCAATGAGCATGAGTATAGCAAGTTAAAGTTCAAAGACTGTTTGGCCAGAAATATGTTCAGTAGTCAAATATGGACAATTGTCTGGCTGCTGTAATATTTGAATGTATATATGTATAGAAAGTTAATGTTTAAGAACAATTTGGCCAAAAATATGTTCAATATATAAACAAATAATGAAACATTTGAAGGAGTCTATGAGTATTTAAGTTTTTGGACGGTAAGCTTTTTTAATGTTTTTAATTAGTCTCTTCTGCTCACCAAGGCTGCATTTATGTTGTTAAAAAAGCTGTAATTATTGTGAAATATTATTAAAATATAAAATAACTGTTTTCTATTTGAATATATTTTAAATGGTCATTTATTTCTGTGATCAAAGCTGAATTTTCAGCATCATTACGGCAGTCTTCATGATCCTTCAGAAGTCATTCTAATATGATGATTTGATGCTCAAGAAACATTTATGATTATTATGTTGAAAACAGTTGTGTAAAACATTTTTTTTAGGGTTCTTTGATGAATAGAAAGTTCAAAAGATCAGTATTTATGTGAAATAGAAAGCTTTTGCAACATTGTACTACCAATCAAAAGTTTTAGTTCGGTAAGAATTTTTATTTTTTTTATTTTTTTGGGAAAGAACTTAAAGAAATTAATACATATATATTCACCAAGGATGCATTAAATTGATCAAGTGACAGTAAAGACATTTATAATGTTGCAAAAGCAAGATAAATGCAGTTCTTTTGAACTTTCTATTCATTAAATAATCCTGAAAAAAATTGTACTCTGTTTCAACTTTAATAATAATCATAACTGTTTGTTGAGCATCAAATCATCATATTAGAATGATTTCTGAAGGATCATGTGACACTGAAGACTAGAGTAATGATGCTGAAAATTCAGCTTTGATCACAGGAATAAATTACACCTTAAAATATATTCAAATAGAAAACAGTTATTTTACAATAATACCGTTTTTGCTGTATTTTGGATCAAATAAATGCAGCCTTGGTGAGCAAAAACATTAAAAAATCTTACCGTCCAAAAACTTTTGACGGTTAGTATATATATATATAATTTTATTCTGTTTTTCTGCTTTCACAGAAGCGCTGCACGTGCGTAATGTGACGATATGTGAAAACTGTTGTCCATGGTGATATTTGCACATGTAAAAATAATAATAATGGGTGATAGACATTTATGTATTCTAATTTAATTAGAGTAGATTTATCTGTCAGGATAAATAACTATTATTAGGGACAATAACTATTATCAGGATAATAATAATAATTATAATTATTATTATTATTGTTATTATCATTATTATTATTATTATTATTATTATTACTATAATTATTATTGCTACTGCTTATAGATTTCTCTAAGATAAATCACTCTAAGATAAATACCTGCAGTACTCGACTCTGCCACAAGGAAAAGTGCGTACGTCTGCTCAAACCCTTGGAGGTAAGCACTTTTCCACGTCAAAGACCATTTTTATAAATATGAACTTTGCCGTGGATTTCAGTGTTTTATAAATGAGGCCCATGGAGTGTATGAGTGTGTATATAAACTTAAAGTTCAAAGATTCTTTAGATAGAAACAGAACAACAAAACATTACAACAGAAGAATTAAGAATGTACAACAGAATGTTAGTTCTTGTATAAACTGCAATTAGCAGTCAGTTGTTGTATGCATTGGAATGCATACTTATATAGGATAACAAAAACCTGCCTGAAGAATGCACAGCGTTAGAATGAAGAGTGCAAAAATGGAATTGGCTCTTATGTGCAATGCAATGTATGTTATTTTTCAATGCACAATGGATTAATTTAGATCGTGCTAAATTAACGTGCTTATCTCATCGATGTACAACGGAATGAGTCAGTTGTTGTATGCATTGGAATGCAACAGCACGTATGGGATTGTCTTCCAAGCACAATGGAATAAGGGAGTTCTTGTATGCAAAAATATATATGCTGCTTTTACATGCACATGGTTTAAAATGATCTTGCATGCCGTGCAACAGCACGTATATGTGTTCCCTTCAGTGCACAATGGAAAGAATTCATTCTCGTATGCACTGCATGCTCCTTTGCTTATCGCTTCATAGTAATGTTATTTCTTGTATGCACTGCAATTAAACAGAGCATAATTCCATGTGTTATTCTTCAATGAATTCTTAAAAGTGTCTGTTCCCATTAGATGGCAGCAATTTCAAAATCACATTTTTTCTAATATCACTATGAACAAAACTGATAAATGTTTGAAACTGATTAATGTAGTTTTGTTGTATGCAATGCGAAACACATATGTGTTGTCTTTTCATTGCACAGAGGAATAAGTTAGATCTTAAATGGAAAGCAATGCAACAGCACCGATGTTATCTCGCCAGCGTACATCGAAATTAGTTAGTTCTTGTCTGCATTACAATGCAACAAGTGCATTATTATATTAATAACATGTAAATGTTATTCTCCACTACACAGCGTTTGACAGTGTGTGCAATGCAATGTAACAGCACAAAAGTTATCTCTTCAAAGCACAACGGAATGGTTAGTTCTTGTAGCTATTGCAATGCTTCAAGTGCATAGTGCAATGCAACATTATTGGCAAAGAAATGCAAAATTTACAGCACAAATATTATCTCACCAATGCACGCCGGAATGAGTTAGTTCTCAACAAGTGCATAGTTTATATGTTATGCTTCAGCGCACAGCGTTAGATCGTGTGTGCAATTTAATGCCGTAGCACAAATGTTATCTCACCAATGCACATCGGATTGAGTTAGTTCCTTGCAATGTTGTAATTGCAATGCAACAATTGCACAACTTATATGTTATCTCTTCAGCGCACATCGGAAAGAGTTAGTTCTTGTATGCATTGCAATGCAACAAGTGCTTAATGCAATGCAACAGCACAAATTTATCTCTTAAAAGCACAACGGAATGGTTATATATTGTATACATTGTAAAAGCAAAAGCTACAGAAAGATAAAGTTCAAAGACTCTTTGGTCAAAAATATTTTTAATAGGTCAAATATGAACTACTACCAGTCTGATAAAACATCAGGAGTCTATGAGTACTTATAGAAAGTTCAAGCTTATAGAGTCTACCTCCAGATATATGTTCAGTAATCAGATATAGACAATTGTCTGTCTGATAAAATATATGAAAGAGTCAATGAGTATGTGTAGAAAGTTAAAGTTTGAGAACTCGTCCAAAAATATATTCAATAGGTCAAATTCTGGCTTCTGTCTGACTGATGATGAAACATCAGAAGGAGAGTATATGTATATAAAGTTAAAGTTCAACGACTAATTTGGCGAGAAATATATTCAAAAAGTCATACTTGAACTACTGATGAAACAAGTGAAACAAATAAAAAAAACCCGCGTGAAGAATGCACAAAGATAGAATGAAGAGCGCACAAAAGGAATGTTTAACTTATATGCAGTGTAATGAAACTAATAATGTATATTGTTTTTCAATGCACAGAATTTTAATTTAGATCGTTCACGCAATGCAATGCATAGCTCATGTGCTATATCTTCAATGCACAGCGGAATAAAGTAGTTATTGTACACAGTTCAATGAAACAGTGCATGAGTACTTATATGCATTGCAATACAAGTACAAGTTATATGTATTCTTCAATGCACGTCGTTAGATCGTGTGTGCAGTACAATGCTACAGCACAAATGTTATCTCTCCAATGCACTTCGCAATGAATAAGTTCTTTGCGTTGCAATGCAACAAGTGCATAGTGTTATGCAACAGCACAAATCTTATCTCTTCAAAGCATATCGGAATGAGTTAGTTCTTGTATGCATTGCAATGCACAAGTGCTTAGAGCAAAGCAACAGCACAAATGTTATCTCTTCAATGCATATCGGAATGAGTTAGTTCTTGTATGCATTGCATTGCAACAAGCGTATAGTTTATATGTTATGCTTCAATGTACAGCGTTAGATGGGGAGTGCAATGCAATGCAATGCGAAACATATATGTTATGTGCTGTATTTTCATTGCACAGAGGACATGTTAACTCTCCAATGCACAACGGAATGACTTAGATGTGGTATGCATTGCAATGCAAAAAGTGTATAGCTTATATGTTATTCTTCAATGCTTAGCGTTAGATCGTTTGAGCAGTGCGATGCAAAACCAAATATGTTAACTCATCAATGCACATAGTAATGAGTTGGTTATTTTATGTATTACAATGTAACAAGTGAATAGCTTATATGTTATGTACAGCGGTAGATCGTGTGTGCTACAGTACAATGCTACAGCACAAATGTTATCTCGCAAAATGTACTTCGCAATGAATAAGTTCTTGTCTGCATTGCAATGCAACAAGTGCATAGCGTATGTATTATTCTTCAATGCTTAAGCGTTAGACGTGTGTGGAATTCAATGCAAAAGCACATATGTCTCTTCAATGCACATTGGAATGAGTTAGTTCTTGTATGCATTGCAATGCACATGTGCTTAGAGCAAAGCAACAGCACAAATGTTATCTCTTCAATGCATATCGGAATGAGTTAGTTCTTGTATGCATTGCAATGCACATGTGCTTAGAGCAAAGCAACAGCACAAATGTTATCTCTTCAATGCATATCGGAATGAGTTAGTTCTTGTATGCATTGCATTGCAACAAGCGTATAGTTTATATGTTATGCTTCAATGTACAGCGTTAGATGGTGAGTGCAATGCATTGCAATGCGAAACATGTATGTTATGTGTTGTATTTTCATTGCACAGAGGACTAATGTTAACTCTCCAATGCACAACGGAATGACTTAGATGTGGTATGCATTGCAATGCAAAAAGTGTATAGCTTATATGTTATTCTTCAATGCTTAGCGTTAGATGGTGAGTGCAATGCATCAGCACAAATGTCATCTCTTGACAACGGAATGAGTTGAATGCATTGTAAAAGCATCATCTCGTTTAATGTTTTCTTATCAGTACACAAATAAATAGGTTTGTTGTACGCAATGCAATAAAAAACATATGTTATGTGTTGTATTTTCATTGCACGGAGGACTAGGTTAGATATTAAATGCAAAGCAATTGCAATCCATACAAGAACAAACTAATTCCGTATGCATTGGAGATAACATTTGTGCTGTTGCATTGCATTGCACATACCATCTAGCTATACATTGAAGCATAACATATAAGCTATGCACTTGTTGCATAGTAGTACATACAATAACCAACTCATTCCTATGTGCATTGAAGGTTAACCTATTTGCTTTTGCACTGCAATGTACTCACGTCTAACGCTTAAGCATTGAAGAATAACATATACGCTATGCACTTGTTGCGTTGCAATGCATACAAAGAACTAACTCATTTCGTAGTGCTTTGAGGAGATAAGATTTGTTCTGTTTTGCTTTGCACTAAGCACTTGTTGCATTGCAATGCATACCAGAAACTAAGTCATTCCGATGTGCATTGGAGAGTTAACATTTGTGCTTTTTCATTGCTTTGCACTCACCATCTAACGCTGTACACTGAAGCATAACATATAAGCTATACGCTTGTTGCTGTGCAATGCATACAAGAACTAACTCATTCCGATATGCATTGAAGAGATAACATTTGTTCTGTTTTGCTTTGCACTAAGCACTTGTTGCATTGCAATGCATACAATAACTATCTCATTCCGATATGCATTGAAGAGATAACCTTTGTGCTGTTGCTTTGCACTAGCACTTGTTGCATTGCAATGCATATACAAGAACTAACTCATTACGATGTGCAGTGAAGAGATAACATATGTGCTTTGCACACACGTTCTGACGCTTAAGGATTGAAGAATAACATATACGCTATGCACTTTGTTGCATTGCAATTCAAATAACTTATTCATTGCGAAGTGCATTGGAGAGATAACATTTGTGCTGTAGCATTGTACTGCACACACGATCTAACGCTGTGCATTGAAGAACACATATAACTTGTACTTGTATTGCAATGCATTGTAACAAGCGCATAGCTTTATATGTTATGCTTCAAATGAAGTACAGCGTTAGATGGTGAGAGCAATGCAATGCAACAGCACAAATGTCATCTCTTTGTCAACGGAATGAGTTGTATGCATTGTAAAAGCAACATCTCGTTTAATGTTTTCTCATCAGTACACAAATGAATTGGTTTGTTGTTTGCAATGCAATGCGAAACGTATGTTATGTGTTGTATTTTCATTGCACAGAGGACAAATGTTAACTCTCCAATGCACAACGGAATGACTTAGTTGTGGTATGAATTGCAATGCAAAAAGTGTATAGCTTATATGTTATTCTTCAATGCTTAGCGTTAGATCGTTTGTGCAATGCAAGGCAAAACCAAATATGTTGACTCTTCAATGCACATCGGAATGAGTTGGTTCTTTTATGTATTACAATGTAACAAGTGCATAGCTTATTATGTTATGCTTCAATGTACAGCGTTAGATCGTGTGTGCAGTACAATGCTACAGCACAAATGTAATCTCGCAAAATATACTTCGCAATGTATTAATTCTTGTCTGCATTGCAATGCAACAAGTGCATAGCGTATACATTATTCTTCAATGCTTAAGCGTTAGACGTGTGTGGAATTCAATGCAAAAGCACATATGTCTCTTCAATGCACATCAGAATGAATTAGTTCTTATATGCATTGCAATGCAATAAGTGCTTAGTGCAAAGCAACAGCACAAATGTTATCTCTTCAATGCATATCGGAATGAGTTAGTTCTTGTATGCATTGCACAGCAACAAGTGCATAGCGTACATGTTATTCTTCAATGCTTAGCGTTAGCTCGTGTGTTCATTGCAGTGCAAAAGCAAATATGTTAACTCCAATGCACATAGGAATGAGTTGGTTATTGTATGCATTACAATGCAACAAGTGCATAGCTTATATGTTATGCTTCAATGTACAGCGTTAGATGGTGAGAGCAATGCAATGCAACAGCACAAATGTCATCTCTTGACAACGGAATGAGTTGAATGCATTGTAAAAGCAACATCTCGTTTAATGTTTTCTCATCAGTACACAAATAAATAGGTTTGTTGTACGCAATGCAATAAGAAACATATATGTGTTAGGTGTTGTATTTTCATTGCACAGAGGACTAGGTTAGATATTAAATGCAAAGTAATGCAACGTGCATTAGAACGTATGTGCAAAGCAATACAACAGCACATCTGCAATCTCTTCAATGCAATTCAATTAGCGTTAGATAGTGTGTGCAATGCAATGCAAAAACAAATATGTTATCTCTTCAATGCACATCGGAATGAGTTAGTTCTTGTCTGCATTGCATACAGCGTAGATTGTGTGTGCAATGCAATGCAACAGCACAAATGTCATCTCTTCAAGACGGAATGAGTTGTATGCATTGTCAAAGCAACATCTCTTTTAATGTTTTCTCATCAGTACACAAATGAATAGGTTTGTTGAATGCAATGCAATGCGAAACTCACTTGTAATGTGTTGTGTTTTCATTGCACAGAGGACTAGGTTAGATATAAATGCAAAGCAATGAAACAGCACAAATATCTTCTCTCCAGTGTACATCGGAATGACTTAAATAGCTTTTTGCATGCTCATTGATTCTTGATGTTTCATCAGTAGTTCAAAAATGACTTTTTGAACATAGTTATGGCCAAAGAGTCTTTGAACTTTAATTTTATATACATACACTCCCTTTGTTTCATTAGCCAGACAGTAGTCCATATTTGACCTATTGAACACATTTCTTTACAAAGAATCCTCGATATTGAACTTTCTATAAATATTCATAGACAAGTTCAAGTATGACCATTTGAACTTATTTTTGGCCAAAGAGTCTTTGAAATTTAACTTTATATACATTACTCATATACTCCTGGTATTTTATCAGCCAGACAGCAATCAGAATTTGACCTATTGAACATATTTTTGGCCGTAGATTCTATGAACCGCATGGTTATTGACTCCTGATGTTTCATCAGTAGTTCAAGTATGAATTTTAGAATATATTTCTGGCCAGAGTCTTTGAACTGTAACTTTATAATCATACTCATAGACTCCTTCTGATGTTTCATTATCCAGACAGTAGTCTGTATTTGACCTAATGAACATATTTTTGTACAAAGAGTCCTCAATATTGAACTTTCTATAGATACTCATAGACCACATCTGATGTTTCATCAGTAGTTCAAGTATGAATTTTTGAATATATTTCTCGCCAAGTAGCCGCTGAACTTTAACTTTATATACGTACTCATAGACTCCTTTTGAAGTTTCATTAGTCAGACAGTAGTCCGTATTTGACCTATTGAACATATTTTGGCCAAAGAGTTCTCAAACTTTAAATTTCTATAGAGACATACATTCAGATATTATATCAGCCAGACAATTGTTCATATTTGACTACTGAACATATTTTTTGACAAAGAGTTCTCAAACCTTAACTTTCTACACATACTCCTTGACTCTTTCAGATATCACATCAGACAAACAATTGTCCATATCTGAACATATTTCTGGACGTAGATTCTATGAGCTTGAACTTTTCTGTTCATACTCATAGACTCCTCTTGGTTTTTATTGTCCAGACAGTATGTATTTGACCTAATGAACATAATTTTGGACAAAGAGTCCTCAATATTGAACTTTCTATCAAACTCAGAATACTTCTGCTGTTTAATCAGTAGTTCAAATAATACTTTTGAATATAATTCTCGCCAAGGAGTCTTTGATCTTTAACTATATATACATACATACTCATAGACTCCTTTTGATGTTTTATCAGACTGGGAGTAGTTCATCATAGTTGACCTATTGAACTTATTTTTGGACAAAGAGTCGTCAATATTGAACTTTCTATCAAACTCATAGAATACTTATGTTTAATCAGTAGTTCAAATATGACTTTTTGAATATATTTCTCGCCAAGGAGTCTTTGAACTTTGTATACATACTCATAGACTACTTCTGATGTTTTATCAGTACTTCAAGTATGACTTTTTGAATATATTTCTTGCCAAATTAGTCTTTGAACTTTAACTTTATATATATACTCATACTCTCTTTCTGATGTTTCATCAGCCAGACAGTAGTCAGAATCTGACCTATTGTACGTATTTTTCAAGTATGACTTTGTGAATATATTTCTCGACAATCAGTCGTTGAACTTTATATACATACTCTTACTCTCCTTCTGATGTTTCATCAGCTATACAGTAGTCAGAATTTGACCTATTGAACATATTTTAAGTATATATAAGTACATATATAAGTACTCATAGACTCTTTTTGATGTTTCATTAGCCACACAGTTGTCCGTATTTGACCTATTAAACATATATTGGCCAAAGAGTTCTCAAACTTTAAATTAATATAGATACTTTCATTCAGATATGTCATCAGCCTGACATTTGTCCATATTTTATTACTGAACTTATTTCTGGGCAGAGTCTATGAACTTGAACTTTCTATACATACTCATAGACTCCTTCTGGTGTTTTATCAGCCAGACAGTAATCAGAATTTGACCTATTGAACATATTTTTGGCCAAGGAGTGCTCAAACTTTAACTTTCTACACATACTCATTGACTCTCAGATATTACATCAGACAGACAAAAGTCCATATCTGATTACTGAACATATTTTTGGACGTAGATTCTATGATCTTGAACTTTCTATAAGTACTCATAGACTCCTTTTGATGTTTCATTATCCAGACAGTAGTCCGTATTTGACCTAATGAACATATTTTTGTACAAAGAGTCCTCAATACTGAACTTTCTATAGATTCTCATAGACCACTTCTGATGTTTCATCAGTAGTTCAAGTATGAATTTTTGAATATATTTCTCGCCAAGTAGCCGCTGAACTTTAACTTTATATACGTACTCATAGACTCCTTTTGAAGTTTCATTAGCCAGACAGTAGTCCGTATTTGACCTATTTAACATATTTTGGCCAAAGAGTTCTCAAACTTTAAATTTCTATAGAGACATACATTCAGATATTACATCAGCCAGACAATGTTCACATTTGACTGCTGAACATATTTTTTGACAAAGAGTTTTCAAACCTTAACTTTCTACACATACTCCTTGACTCTTTCAGATATCACATCAGACAGACAATTGTCCATATCTGATTACTGAACATATTTCTGGACGTTGATTCTATGAGCTTGAACTTTTCTATTCATACTCATAGACTCCTCTTGGTTTCATTATCCAGACAGTAGTCTGTATTTGACCTAATGAACATAATTTTGGACAAAGAGTCCTCAATACTGAACTTTCTATCAAACTCATAGAATACTTCTGATGTTTAATCAGTAGTTCAAATATGACTTTTGAATATAATTCTCGCCAAGGAGTCTTTGATCTTTAACTATATATACATACATACTCATAGACTCCTTTTGATGTTTTATCAGACTGGGAGTAGTTCATCGTAGTTGACCTATTGAACTTATTTTTGGACAAAGAGTCCTCAATATTGAACTTTCTATCAAACTCATAGAATACTTATGTTTAATCAGTAGTTCAAATATGACTTTTTGAATATATTTCTCGCCAAGGAGTCTTTGAACTTTAACTGTATACATACTCATAGACTACTTCTGATGTTTTATCAGTACTTCAAGTATGACTTTTTGAATATATTTCTTGCCAAATTAGTCATTGAACTTTAACTTTATATATATACTCATACTCTCCTTCTGATGTTTCATCAGCCAGACAGTAGTCAGAATCTGACCTATTGTACGTATTTTTCAAGTGACTTTGTGAATATATTTCTCGACAATCAGTTTTTAACTTTATATACATACTCTTACTCTCCTTCTGATGTTTCATCAGCTATACAGTAGTCAGAATTTGACCTATTGAACACATTTTAAGTACATATATAAGTACTCATAGACTCCTTTTGATGTTTCATTAGCCATACAGTGGTCCGTATTTGACCTATTAAACATATATTGGCCAAAGAGTTCTCAAACTTTAAATTAATATAGATACTTACATTCAGATATGACATCAGCCTGACAATTGTCCATATTTTATTACTCAACTTATTTCTGGGCAGAGTCTTTGAACTTGAACTTTCTATACATACTCATAGACTCCTTCTGGTGTTTTATCAGCCAGACAGTAATCAGAATTTGACCTATTGAACAAATTTTTTTTACCAAACAGTTATCAAACTTTATCTTTATAAACGCTCATAGACTCCTTCTGATGTTTCATCAGCCAGACAGTAGTCAGAATTTGACCTATTGAATATATTTTTGGATAAAGAGTGCTCAAACTTTAACTTTCTACACATACTCATTGACTCTCAGATATTACATCAGACAGACAAATGTCCATATATGATTACTGAACATATTTCTGGACGTAGATTCTATGATCTTGAACTTTCTATAAGTACTCATAGACTCCTTTTGATGTTTCTTTATCCAGACAGTAGTCCGTATTGGACCTAATGAACATATTTTTGTACAAAGAGTCCTCAATATTGAACTTTCTATAGATTCTCATAGACCACTTCTGATGTTTCATCAGTAGTTCAAGTATGAATTTTTGAATATATTTCTCGCCAAGTAGCCGCTGAACTTTAACTTTATATACGTACTCATAGACTCCTTTTGAAGTTTCATTAGCCAGACAGTAGTCCGTATTTGACCTATTTAACATATTTTGGCCAAAGAGTTCTCAAACTTTAACTTTCTGCACATGCTCCTTGACTCTTTCAGATATTACATCAGACAGACAATTGTTCATATTTGACTACTGAACATATTTTTTGACAAAGAGTTCTCAAACTTTAACTTTCTACACATACTCCTTGACTCTTTCAGATATTACATCAGACAGACAAGTGTCCATATCTGATTACTGAACATATTTCTGGACGTAGACTCTATGAGCTTGAACTTTCTATTCATACTCATAGACTCCTCTTGGTTTCATTATCCAGACAGTAGTCTGTATTTGACCTAATGAACATAATTTTGGACAAAGAGTCCTCAATATTGAACTTTCTATCAAACTCATAGAATACTTCTGATGTTTCATTATCCAGACAGTATTCAGAATTTGACCTACTGAACATGTTTTTGGCCATACATTCTATTAACTTTCTTCGCATGCTCATTGAATCCTGATGTTTCATCAGTAGTTCAAGTATGACTTTTTGAATATATTTCTCGCCAAGTAGCCTTTGAACTTTAACTATATATGCATACATACATACTCATAGACTCCTTCTGATGTTTTATCAGTCTGGGAGTAGTTCATATTAGACCTATTGAACTCATCTGTGAACAAAGAGTTCTCAATATTTAACTTTCTATACATATTGACTACTTCTGATGTTTCATCAGTAGTTCAAGTATGACTTTTTCAATATATTTCTCACCAAGTAGTTGTTGAACTTTAACTTTCTATATATACTCATTGACTCTTTCAGATTTTACTTCAGCCAGACAATTGTCCATATTTGACTACCGAACGTATTTCTGGCCAGAGTCTTTGAACTGTAACTTTCTATATAGACTCCTGTTGTTTTATCAGCCAGATAGTAACCAGAATTTGACCTATTGACCATGTTGGACAAAGAGTCCTAATATGTAACTTTCTGTACATACTCATAGACTACTTCTGATGTTTCATCAGTAGTTCATGGATGACTTTTTGAATAAATTTCTCGCAAAGTAGCCATTGAACTTTAACTTTATATACGTACTCATAGACTCCTTCTGATGTTTCATCAGCTAGACAGTAGTCAGAATTTGACCTATTGAATATATTTGTGGATAAAGAGTTCTCAAACTTTAACTTTCTACACATACTCATTGACTCTCAGACATTACATCAGACAGACAATTGTCCATATCTGATTACTGAACATATTTCTGGACGTAGACATATTTCTGGACATGTTCATATTTGACTTGAAAATATTTTTTGACAAAGAGTTCTCAAACTTTAAATTTCTACACATACTCCTTGACTCTTTCAGATATTACATCAGACAGACAATTGTTCATATTTGACTACTGAACATATTTTTTGACAAAGAGTTCTCAAACTTTAACTTTCTACACATACTCCTTGACTCTTTCAGATATCACATCAGACAGACAATTGTCCATATCTGATTACTGAACATATTTCTGGACGTAGATTCTATGAGCTTGAACTTTCTATTCATACTCATAGACTCCTCTTGGTTTCATTATCCAGACAGTAGTCTGTATTTGACCTAATGAACATAATTTTGGACAAAGAGTCCTCAATATTGAACTTTCTATCAAACTCATAGAATATTTTTGATGTTTAATCTGTAGTTCAAATATGACTTTTTGAATATATTTCTCGCCAAGCAATCTTTGAACTTTAACTATATATACATACATATTCATAGACTACTTTCTGATGTTTTATCAGACTGGGAGTAGTTCATCATAGTTGACCTATTGAACTTATTTTTGGACAAAGAGTCCTCAATATTGAACTTTCTATCAAACTCATAGAATACTTATGTTTAATCAGTAGTTCAAATATGACTTTTTGAATATATTTCTCGCCAAGGAGTCTTTGAACTTTAACTATATACATACTCATAGACTACTTCTGATGTTTTATCAGTACTTCAAGTATGACTTTTTGAATATATTTCTTGCCAAATTAGTCATTGAACTTTAACTTTATATATATACTCATACTCTCCTTCTGATGTTTCATCAGCCAGACAGTAGTCAGAATCTGACCTATTGTACATATTTTTCAAGTATGACTTTTTGAATATATTTCTCGACAATCAGTCGTTGACCTTTATATACATACTCTTACTCTCCTTCTGATGTTTCATCAGCTATACAGTAGTCAGAATTTGACCTATTGAACATATTTTAAGTATATATAAGTACATATATAAGTACTCATAGACTCCTTTTGATGTTTCATTAGCCATACAGTGGTCCGTATTTGACCTATTAAACATATATTGGCCAAAGAGTTCTCAAACTTTAAATTAATATAGATACTTACATTCAGATATGACATCAGCCTGACAATTGTCCATATTTTATTACTGAACTTATTTCTGGGCAGAGTCTTTGAACTTGAACTTTCTATACATACTCATAGACTCCTTCTGGTGTTTTATCAGCCAGACAGTAATCAGAATTTGACCTATTGAACATATTTTTGGCCGTAGATTCTATGAACTTTCTTCGCATGCTCATTGACTCCTGATGTTTTATCAGTAGTTCAAGTATGACTTTTAGAATATATTTCTGGCCATAGTCTTTGAACTGTAACTTTATAAAAACTCATAGACTTCTTCTGATGTTTCATCAGCCAGACAGTAGTCAGAATTTTACCTATTGAATATATTTTTGGATAAAGAGCTCTCAAACTTTAACTTTCTACACATACTGAGTGACTTTTAGATATTACATCAGACAGACAATTGTCTATCTGATTGCTGAACATATTTCTGGACGTTGATTCTATGAACTTGAACTTTCTATTCATACTCATAGACTCCTTTTGATGTTTCATTATCCAGACAGTAGTCTGTATTTGACATAATGAACATTATTTTGGACAAAGAGTCCTCAAACTTTATCTTTATAAACATACTCATAGACTCCTGATGTTTTATCAGACTGAGAGAAGTTCATATTTGACCTATTTAACATATGTTTGGAGAAAGAGTCCTCAATATGAACTTTCCATACATATAGAATACTTCTGATGTTTCATCAGTAGTTCAAGTATGACTTTCTGAACATAATTCTCGCCAAGGAGGCTTTGAACTTTAACTATATACATACTCATATACTCCTGGTATTTTATCAGCCAGAGAGTAATCAGAATTTGACCCATTGAACATATTTCTATGGATACATACATCCAGATGTTACATCAGCCAGACAATTGTTCATATTTGACTATTGAACATATTTCTGGCCGCAGATTCTATGAACTTTCTACGCATGCTCATTGACTCCCGATGTTTCACCAGTAGTTTACATATATTAGTTACAGTTAGACTTTTTGAATATATTTCTCGCCAAGGAGTCTTTGAACTTTAACATACATACTCATAGACTCCTTCTGATGTTTTATCAGACTGGGAGTAGTTCATAGTTGACCTATTGAACTTATTTTTGAACAAACAGTCCTCAATATTTAACTTTCTATACATACTTATGATTACATACTTATGATATTTCATCAGTAGTTCAAGTATGACTCTTTGAATATATTTCCCGCCAAGTAGTTGTTGAACTTTAACTTTCTATACGTATTCAATTGACTCTTTCAGATTTTACATCAGCCAGACAATTGTCCATATTTGACTATTGAACACATTTCTGGCCAAAGTCTTTGAACTTTAACTTCATAAACACACTCATAGAATTCTGACAGTAATCAGAATTTGACCTACTGAACATATTGTTGGACAAAGAGTCCTCAATATGGAACTTTCTAATACATACTCCTAGACTACTTCTGATGTTTCATCAGTAGTTCAGTGATGACTTTTGGAATATATTTCTGGCCAGAGTCTTTGAACTTTAACTTTCTACACATACTCCTTGACTCTTTCAGATATTACATCAGCAAGACAATTGCCCATATCTGACTACTGAACATATTTCTAGCCGTAGTTTCTATGAACTTTCTATACATACGCATAGACTGCTTCTGATGTTTCATCAGTAGTTCAAGTATGACTTTTGGAATATATTTCTGTCCAAAGATTCTTTGAACTTTATATTTATATACTCCTGATGTTTTATAAGACTGAGAACCCTCAGTCTAAAAAATACATCAGAAGTATGAGTATGTTTATAAAGTTAAAGTGCAAAGACTCTCTGGCCCTACATATGTTCAAAAAGTCATACATAACTATTAATGAAACATCAAGAGTCAATGAGCATGCATTTTTAAGTTAATGTTTGAGTACTCTTTGGCTATAAATATGTTCTATAGTTCAAATATGGACTACCGTCTGGCTAATGAAACATCAAAAGGAGTCATGAGTATGTTTATAAAGTTAAAATCAAAGACTCTTTGGCAAAAAACAATTTCAAAAGGTCATACTTGAACTACTGATGAAACATCAGGAGTCTGTGAGTATGTATAGAAAGTTCAAGCACATAAATTCTACATCCAGAAATATGTTCAGTAATCAGATATGGACAATTGTCTGGCTTATGTAATATCTGAAAGAGTCAAGGAGTATGTGTAGAAAGTTAAAGTTTGAGAACTCTTTGTCAAAAAATATGTTCAATAAGTCAAATATGAACATGTTTATGAAGTTAAAGTTCAAAGACTCTGGCCAGAAATATATTCCAAAAGTCATACTTGAACTACTGGTGAAACATCAGGAGTAAATGAGCATGCGTAGAAAGTTCATAGAATCTGCGGCCAGAAATATGTTCAGTAGTCAAATATGAACAATTGTCTGGCTGATGTAATATCTGAATGTATGTATCTATAGAATTTTAAAGTTTGAGAACTCTTTGGCCAAAATATGTTCAAAAGGTCAAATACGGACTACTGTCTGGCTAATGAAACTTCAAAAGGACCCTATGAGTACGTATATAAAGTTAAAGTTCAGTGGCTACTTGGCGAGAAATATGTTCAAAAAGTCTTGAACTACTGATGAAACAGTAGTCTATGAGTATGTACAGAAAGTTCAATATTGAGGACTCTTTGTCCAAAAATATGTTAAATAGGTCAAATATGATCTACTCTCAGTCTGATAAAACATCAGGAGTCTATGAGTATGTTTATAAAGATAACGTTTGACCAAAAATCTTTGGCCAAAAATATGTTCAATGGGTCAAATTCTGATTACTCTCTGGCTGATAAAATACCAGGAGTATATGAGTATTTATATAAAGTTAAAGTTCAAAGACTCTGGCCAGAAATATGTTCAGTAGTCAAATATGGACAATTGTCAAACTGATGTAATATCTGAATGTATGTATCCATAGAAATGTAAAGTTTGAAAACTCTTTGGCCAAAATATGTTCAATAGGTGAGACACACTGCTGTCTGGCTAATGAAACATCAAAAGGACTATATGAGTATGTATAGAAAGTTAAAATTCAAAGCCTCCTTGGCGAAAATGATATTCAGAAAGTCATACTTGAACTAATGATGAAACATCAGAAGTATTCTATGAGTATGTATGGAAAGTTCAATATTGAGGACTCTTTGTCCAAAATTATGTTCATTAGGTCAAATATGGACTACTGTCTTGATAATGAAACATCAAAAGGAGTCTATGAGTATGAATAGAAAGTTCAAGTTCATATAACCTACTTCCAGAAATATGTTCAGTAATCAGATATGGACAATTGTCTGTCTGATGTAATATCTGAGAGTCAATGAGAGTCAATAGAAAGTTAAAGTCTGAGAACTCTTTATCCCAAGATATATTCAATAGGTCCAATTCTGACTACTGTCTGGCTGATGAAACATCAGAAGGAGTCTATGAGCATGCGAAGAAAGTTCATAGAATCTACGTCCAAAAATATGTTCATTAGGTCAAATACGGACTACTGTCTGGATAATGAAACATCAAAAGGAGAGTATGAGTATGTATATAAAGTTAAAGTTCAAAGTTCATATTTCTGGAGCATGTATAGAAAGTTCAAAATGAAAGACTCTGGCCAAAAAGACACTTCAGCCAAAAATATGTTGAGTCGTCAGATATGGACAATTGTCTGGCTCATGTAATATCTGAAAGAGTCAATGAGTATGTATAGAGAGTTAAAAATTGGACTGCTCACAGTCTGATAAAACTATGACTAGACTACTGTCTGGCTAATGAAACATCAAAAGAAGTGGTATGAGTATGTATAGAATGCTCAACATCGAGGACTCTTTGTCCAGAAATATGTGCAATAGGTCAAATATGGACTACTCCTAGTCTAATAAAACATCAGAAGGAGTCTATATGTATAGACAGTGCAAGTTCAAAGAATATATGGCCAGAAATATGTTCAGTAGTCAAATATAGACAATTGTCTGGCTGATATAATATCTGAAAGAGGCAATGAGCATGAGTATAGCAAGTTAAAGTTCAAAGACTGTTTGGCCAGAAATATGTTCAGTAGTCAAATATGGACAATTGTCTGGCTGCTGTAATATTTGAATGTATATATGTATAGAAAGTTAGTTTAAGAACAATTTGGCCAAAAATATGTTCAATATATAAACAAATAATGAAACATTTGAAGGAGTCTATGAGTATTTAAGTTTTTGGACGGTAAGCTTTTTTAATGTTTTTAATTAGTCTCTTTTGCTCACCAAGGCTGCATTTATGTTATTAAAAAAGCTGTAATTATTGTGAAATATTATTAAAATATAAAATAACTGTTTTCTATTTGAATATATTTTAAATGGTCATTTATTCCTGTGATCAAAGCTGAATTTTCAGCATCATTATTCCAGTCTTCAGTGTTACATGATCCTTCAGAAGTCATTCTAATATGATGATTTGATGCTCAAGAAACATTTATGATTATTATCAATGTTGAAAACAGTTGTGTAAAACATTTTTTTAGGGTTCTTTGATGAATAGAAAGTTCAAAAGATCAGTATTTATGTGAAATAGAAAGCTTTTGCAACATTGTACTACCAATCAAAAGTTTTAGTTCGGTAAGAATTTTTATTTTTTAAATTTTTTTGGGAAAGAACTTAAAGAAATTAATACATATATATTCACCAAGGATGCATTAAATTGATCAAGTGACAGTAAAGACATTTATAATGTTGCAAAAGCAAGATAAATGCAGTTCTTTTGAACTTTCTATTCATTAAATAATCCTGAAAAAAATTGTACTCTGTTTTCAACTTTAATAATAATCATAACTGTTTGTTGAGCATCAAATCATCATATTAGAATGATTTCTGAAGGATCATGTGAAGACTAGAGTAATGATGCTGAAAATTCAGCTTTGATCACAGGAATAAATTACACCTTAAAATATATTCAAATAGAAAACAGTTATTTTAAATTGTAAAAATAATTCACAATAATACCGTTTTTGCTGTATTTTGGATCAAATAAATGCAGCCTTGGTGAGCAAAAACATTAAAAAATCTTACCGTCCAAAAACTTTTGACGGTTAGTATATATATATATATATAATTTTATTCTGTTTTTCTGCTTTCACAGAAGCGCTGCACGTGCGTAATGTGACGATATGCGAAAACTGTTGTCCATGGTGATATTTGCACATGTAAAAATAATAATAATGGGTGATAGACATTTATGTATTCTAATTTAATTAGAGTAGATTTATCTGTCAGGATAAATAACTATTATTAGGGACAATAACTATTATCAGGATAATAATAATAATAATTATTATTATTGTTATTATTATTATTATTATTATTATTATTATTATTACAATAATTATTATTGCTACTGCTTATAGATTTCTCTAAGATAAATCACTCTAAGATAAATACCTGCAGTACTCGACTCTGCCACAAGGAAAAGTGCGTACGTCTGCTCAGACCCTTGGAGGTAAGCACTTTTCCACGTCAAAGACCATTTTTATAAATATGAACTTTGCAGTGGATTTCAGTGTTTTATAAATGAGGCCCATGGAGTGTATGAGTGTGTATATAAACTTAAAGTTCAAAGATTCTTTAGATAGAAACAGAACAACAAAACATTACAACAGAAGAATTTAGAATGTACAACAGAATGTTAGTTCTTGTATAAACTGCAATTAGCAGTCAGTTGTTGTATGCATTGGAATGCATACATATATAGGATAACAAAAACCTGCGTGAAGAATGCACAGCGTTAGAATGAAGAGTGCAAAAATGGAATTAGCTCTTATGTGCAATGCAATGTATGTTATTTTTCAATGCACAATGGATTAATATAGATCGTGCTAAATTAACGTGTTTATCTCATCGATGTGCAACGGAATGAGTCAGTTGTTGTATGCATTGGAATGCAACAGCACGTATGGGATTGTCTTCCAAGCACAATGGAATAAGGGAGTTCTTGTATGCAGAAATATATATGCTGCTTTTACATGCACATGGTTTAAAATGATCTTGCATGCCGTGCAACAGCACGTATATGTGTTCCCTTCAGTGCAAAATGGAAAGAATTCATTCTCGTATGCACTGCATGCTCCTTTGCTTATCGCTTCATAGTAATGTTATTTCTTGTATGCACTGCAATTAAACAGAGCATAATTCCATGTGTTATTCTTCAATGAATTCTTAAAAGTGTTTGTTCACAATAGATGGCAGCAATTTCAAAATCACATTTTTTCTAATATCACCATGAACAAAACTGATAAATGTTTGAAACTGATTAATGTAGTTTTGTTGTATGCAATGCGAAACACATATGTTTCATTGCACAGAGGAATAAGTTAGAGAATAAGTTAGATCTTAAATGGAAAGCAATGCAACAGCACCGATGTTATCTCGCCAGTGTACATCGAAATTAGTTAGTTCTTGTCCGCATTACAATGCAACAAGTGCATTATTATATTAATAACATGTAAATGTTATTCTCCACTACACAGCGTTTGATTGTGTGTGCAATGCAATGTAACAGCACAAAAGTTATCTCTTCAAAGCACAACGGAATGGTTAGTTCTTGTAGCTATTGCAATGCTACAAGTGCATAGTGCAATGCAACATTATTGGCAAAGAAATGCAAAATTTACAGCACAAATATTATCTCACCAATGCGCGCCGGAATGAGTTAGTTCTCAACAAGTGCATAGCTTATATGTTATGCTTCAGCGCACAGCGTTAGATCGTGTGTGCAATTTAATGCCGTAGCACATATATTATCTCTTCAATGCACAACGGAATGGTTAGTTCTTGTATGCATTGCAAAGCAACAAGTGCATGTTGTTATCTCTTCAAAGCACAAAGGAAAGAGTTCTGATGTAGAGTGCTCATGCATTGCTTTCTCGTCAGTAAACAAATGAATAAGTTAATTGTAGTATGCAAAGCAATGCGAAAACATGTTATGGGTTGTCTATACATTGCACAGAGGAATAAATTAGATATTTTATGCAAAGCAATGCAATGGCACCAATGCCTTGCTTGCTGCAACATTAGCAAGCAAGGCAACAGCACAAATGTTATCTCACCAATGCACATCGGATTGAGTTAGTTCCTTGCAATGTTGCTTATGTTATTCTCATTATACAGCGTTAGATCATGTGTGCAATGCAACGCAAACACCACAAATATGTTAACTCTTCAATGCACATCGGAATCAGTTAGTTCTTGTCTGCATTGCAATGCAATAAGTGCTTAGTGCAAAGCAACAGAACAAATGTTATCTCTTCAATGCATATCGGAATGAGTTAGTTCTTGTATGCGTTGCAATGCAATAAGTGCATAGCTTATGTGTTATGCTTCAATGTACAGCGTAGATGGTGTGTAAAATACAATGCAACAGCCCAAATGTCATTTCGTCACAACGGAATAAGCTCTTGTCTGCATTGCAATGCAAGAAATGCATAGTGTTATGCAACAGCACAAATCTTATCTCTTCAAAGCACATCGGAATGAGCAACAAGTGAAATATAGCGTATATGTTATTCTTCAATTAACAGCGTTAGACCGTGTGCGCAATGCAATGCAAACAGCACATATGTTATCTCTTCAATGCACATCGGAATGAGTTAGTTCGTGTATGCATTGCAATGCAACAAAAAAATGCATAGCGTATATGTTATTCTTCAATGCACAGCATTTAGAAGGTGTGTGCAATGCAACAGCACAAATCGTATCTCTTCAGTGCACATCGGAATGAGTTAGTTCTTGTCTGTATCAATATATGCTATGCATTTGTTACATTGCAATGCATACACGAACTAACTCATTCCGATGTGCATTTGAAGAGATAACATATGTGCTGTTGCATTGCACACACGGTCTAACGCTGTTAATTGAAGAATAACATATACGCTATGCACTTGTTGCATTGCAACGCATACAAGAACTAACTCATTCAGATGTGCATTGAAGAGGATACGATTTGTGCTGTTGCATAACTGTGCACTTGTTGCATTGCAATGCATACACGAACTAACTCATTCCGATATGCACTGAAGAGATAACATTTGTTCTGTTGCTTTGCACTAAGCACTTGTTGCATTTCAATGCATACAATAACTATCTTCTTCCGATATGCATTGAAGAGATAACATTTGTGCTGTTACTTTGCACTAAGCACTTGTTGCATTTCAATGCATACAATAACTAACTCATTCCGATGTGCATTGGAGAGATACGATTTGTGCTGTTGCAATTACTTTACGATGCATACAACTCATTTCGTTGAGTTCTGAATAGAAATATTTGTGCTGTTGCATTGCATTGCACACACTTTCTAACGCTGTGCAATTGAAGAATAACATATACGCTATGCATTTGTTGCATTGCAATGCATACACGAACTAACTGATTCCGATGTGCATTGAAGAGATATCAATGCACACACGATCTAACCCTGTGCATTGAAGAATAACATAAGCTAAGCACTTGTTGCATTACAATTCATAAGAAATTATTCATTCCGATGTGCACGAAGAGATAACATGTGCTGTTGCATTGCACACACCTTCTTACGCTGTTAATTGAAGAATAACATATACGCTATGCACTTGTTGCATTGCAATGAATACAAGAACTAACTCATTCCGATGTGCATTGGAGAGATACCATTTGTGCTGTTGCAATTGCTTTACGATGCATACAACTCATTTCGTTGAGTTTTGAATAGAAATATTTTTGCTGTTGCATTGCATTGCACACACCTTCTAACGCTGTTAATTGAAGAATAACATATACGCTATGCACTTGTTGCATTGCAATGCATACAATAACTATCTTATTCCAATATGCATTCAAGAGATAACATTTGTGCTGTTGCTTTGCACTAAGCACTTGTTGCATTGCAATGCAGACAAGAACTAACTCATTCCGATGTGCACTGAAGAGATACGATTTGTGCTGTTGCATTGCACACACCTTCTAAATGCTGTGCATTGAAGAATAACACATACGCTATGCATTTGTTGCATTGCAATGCATACACGAACTAACTCATTCCGATGTGCATTGAAGAGATAACATATGTGCTGTTTGCATTGCATTGCGCACACGGTCTAACGCTGTTAATTGAAGAATAACATATACGCTATATTTCACTTGTTGCATTGCAATGCATACAAGAACTAACTCATTCCGATGTGCTTTGAAGAGATAAGATTTGTGCTGTTGCATAACACTATGCATTTCTTGCATTGCAATGCAGACAAGAGCTTATTCCGTTGTGACGAAATGACATTTGGGCTGTTGCATTGTATTTTACACACCATCTACGCTGTACATTGAAGCATAACACATAAGCTATGCACTTATTGCATTGCAACGCATACAAGAACTAACTCATTCCGATATGCATTGAAGAGTTAACATATTTGTGGTGTTTGCGTTGCATTGCACACATGATCTAACGCTGTATAATGAGAATAACATAAGCGAAGCAAGTTGTTGCATTGCAATACAGACAAGAACTAACTCATTCCGATGTGTATTGAAAGAGATATCATATGTGCAGTTGCACTGCACACACGATCCAACGCTGTGCACTGAAGAATAACATAAGCTATGCACTTGTTGCATTACAATTCATAAAGAAATTACTCATTCCGATGTGCACTGAAGAGATACGAGTTGTGCTGTTGCATAACTATGCACTTGTTGCATTGCAATGCATACACGAACTAACTCATTCCGATGTGCATTGAAGAGATAACATATGTGCTGTTTGCATTGCATTGCACACACGGTCTAACGCTGTTAATTTAAGAATAACATATACGCTATATTGCACTTGTTGCATTGCAATGCATACAAGAACTAACTCATTCCGATGTGCTTTGAAGAGATAAGATTTGTGCTGTTGCGTTGCGTTAGCTGCTTTGAAACAATCGGCATTTTAAAAAGCGCTATATAAATAAAGGTGACGACTTGACGACAATGCAGACAAGAACTTATTCATTCCGAAGTGCATTGGAGAGATAACATTTGTGCTGTAGCATTGCACACACCTTCTGATGTTGTGCATTGAAGAATAACATATACGCTATGCATTTGTTGCATTGCAATGCATACACGAACTAACTCATTCCGATGTGCATTTGAAGAGATAACATATGTGCTGTTGCATTGCACACACGGTCTAACGCTGTTAATTGAAGAATAACATATACGCTATGCACTTGTTGCATTGCAATGCATACAAGAACTAACTCATTCAGATGTGCTTTGAAGAGATACGAGTTGTGCTGTTGCATAACTATGCACTTGTTGCATTGCAATGCATACAATAACTATCTTATTCCGATATGCATTGAAGAGATAACATTTGTGCTGTTGCTTTGCACTAAGCACTTGTTGCATTGCAATGCAGACAAGAACTAACTCATTCCGATGTGCATTGGAGAGAAACGATTTGTGCTGTTGCAATTACTTTACGATGCATACAACTCATTTCGTCGAGTTCTGAATAGAAATATTTGTGCTGTTGCATTGCATTGCACACACTTTCTAACGCTGTGTAATTGAAGAATAACATATACGCTATGCATTTGTTGCATTCCAATGCATACACGAACTAACTCATTCCGATGTGCATTGAAGAGATATCAATGCACACACGATCTAACGCTGTGCATTGAAGAATAACATAAGCTAAGCACTTGTTGCATTACTATTCATAAGAAATTACTCATTCCGATGTGCACTGAAGAGATAACATATGTGCTGTTGCATTGCACACATCTTCTAACGCTGTTACTTGAAGAATAACATATACGCTATGCACTTGTTGCATTGCAATGAATACAAGAACTAACTCATTCCGATGTGCATTGGAGAGATACCATTTGTGCAGTTGCAATTGCTTTACGATGCATACAACTCATTTCGTTGAGTTTTGAATAGAAATATTTTTGCTGTTGCATTGCATTGCACACACGATCTAACGCTGTACATTGAGAATAACATAAGCGAAGCACTTGTTGCATAGCAATGCAGACAAGAACTGACTCATTCCGATGTGCATTGAAGAGATATCATATGTGCAGTTGCATTGCACACACGATCTCACGCTGTGCATTGAAGAATAACATAAGCTAAGCACTTGTTGCATTGCAATGCAGACAAGAACTGACTCATTCCGATGTGCATTGAAGAGATATCATATGTGCAGTTGCATTGCACACACGATCTAACGCTGTGCATTGAAGAATAACATAAGCTAAGCACTTGTTGGATTACAATTCATAAAGAAATTACTCATTCCGATGTGCACTGAAGAGATACGATTTGTGCTGTTACATTGCACACACCTTCTAATGCTGTGCATTGAAGAATAACATATAAGCTATGCATTTGTTGCATTGCAATGCATACACGAACTAACTCATTCCGATGTACATTGAAGAGATAACATATGTGCTGTTTGCATTGCATTGCACACACGGTCTAACGCTGTTAATTGAAGAATAACATATACGCTATATTGCACTTGTTGCATTGCAATGCATACAAGAACTAACTCATTCCGATGTGCTTTGAAGAGATAAGATTTGTGCTGTTGCGTTGCGTTAGCTGCTTTGAAACAATCGGCATTTTAAAAAGCGCTATATAAATAAAGGTGACTTGACTTGACGACAATGCAGACAAGAACTTATTCATTCCGAAGTTCATTGGAGAGATAACATTTGTGCTGTAGCATTGCACACACCTTCTGATGTTGTGCATTGAAGATTAACATATACGCTATGCATTTGTTGCATTGCAATGCATACACGAACTAACTCATTCCGATGTGCATTTGAAGAGATAACATATGTGCTGTTGCATTGCACACACGGTCTAACGCTGTTAATTGAAGAATAACATATACGCTATGCACTTGTTGCATTGCAATGCATACAAGAACTAACTCATTCAGATGTGCTTTGAAGAGATACGAGTTGTGCTGTTGCATAACTATGCACTTGTTGCATTGCAATGCATACACGAACTAACTCATTCCGATATGCATTGAAGAGATAACATTTGTTCTGTTGCTTTGCACTAAGCACTTGTTGCATTGCAATGCATACAATAACTATCTTATTCCGATATGCATTGACGAGATAACATTTGTGCTGTTGCTTTGCACTAAGCACTTGTTGCATTGCAATGCAGACAAGAACTAACTCATTCCGATGTGCATTGGAGAGAAACGATTTGTGCTGTTGCAATTACTTTACGATGCATACAACTCATTTCGTCGAGTTCTGAGTAGAAATATTTGTGCTGTTGCATTGCATTGCCCACACTTTCTAACGCTGTGTAATTGAAGAATAACATATACGCTATGCATTTGTTGCATTGCAATGCATACACGAACTAACTCATTCCGATGTGCATTGAAGAGATATCAATGCACACACGATCTAACGCTGTGCATTGAAGAATAACATAAGCTAAGCACTTGTTGCATTACTATTCATAAGAAATTACTCATTCCGATGTGCACTGAAGAGATAACATATGTGCTGTTGCATTGCACACACCTTCTAACGCTGTTAATTGAAGAATAACATATACGCTATGCACTTGTTGCATTGCAATGAATACAAGAACTAACTCATTCCGATGTGCATTGGAGAGATACCATTTGTGCAGTTGCAATTGCTTTACGATGCATACAACTCATTTCGTTGAGTTTTGAATAGAAATATTTTTGCTGTTGCATTGCATTGCACACACGATCTAACGCTGTACATTGAGAATAACATAAGCGAAGCACTTGTTGCATTGCAATGCAGACAAGAACTGACTCATTCCGATGTGCATTGAAGAGATATCATATGTGCAGTTGCATTGCACACACGATCTAACGCTGTGCATTGAAGAATAACATAAGCTAAGCACTTGTTGGATTACAATTCATAAAGAAATTACTCATTCCGATGTGCACTGAAGAGATACGATTTGTGCTGTTGCATTGCACACACCTTCTAATGCTGTGCATTGAAGAATAACATATACGCTATGCATTTGTTGCATTGCAATGCATACACGAACTAACTCATTCCGATGTACATTGAAGAGATAACATATGTGCTGTTTGCTTTGCATTGCACACACGGTCTAACGCTGTTAATTGAAGAATAACATATACGCTATATTGCACTTGTTGCATTGCAATGCATACAAGAACTAACTCATTCCGATGTGCTTTGAAGAGATAAGATTTGTGCTGTTGCGTTGCGTTAGCTGCTTTGAAACAATCGGCATTTTAAAAAGCGCTATATAAATAAAGGTGACTTGACTTGACGACAATGCAGACAAGAACTTATTCATTCCGAAGTGCATTGGAGAGATAACATTTGTGCTGTAGCATTGCACACACCTTCTGATGTTGTGCATTGAAGAATAACATATACGCTATGCATTTGTTGCATTGCAATGCATACACGAACTAACTCATTCCGATGTGCATTTGAAGAGATAACATATGTGCTGTTGCATTGCACACACGGTCTAACGCTGTTAATTGAATAATAACATATACGCTATGCACTTGTTGCATTGCAATGCATACAAGAACTAACTCATTCAGATGTGCTTTGAAGAGATACGAGTTGTGCTGTTGCATAACTATGCACTTGTTGCATTGCAATGCATACACGAACTAACTCATTCCGATATGCATTAAAGAGATAACATTTGTTCTGTTGCTTTGCACTAAGCACTTGTTGCATTGCAATGCAGACAAGAACTAACTCATTCCGATGTGCATTGGAGAGAAACGATTTGTGCTGTTGCAATTTCTTTACGATGCATACAACTCATTTCGTCGAGTTCTGAATAGAAATATTTGTGCTGTTGCATTGCATTGCACACACTTTCTAACGCTGTGTAATTGAAGAATAACATATACGCTATGCATTTGTTGCATTGCAATGCATACACGAACTAACTCATTCCGATGTGCATTGAAGAGATATCAATGCACACACGATCTAACGCTGTGCATTGAAGAATAACATAAGCTAAGCACTTGTTGCATTACTATTCATAAGAAATTACTCATTCCGATGTGCACTGAAGAGATAACATATGTGCTGTTGCATTGCACACACCTTCTAACGCTGTTAATTGAAGAATAACATATACGCTATGCACTTGTTGCATTGCAATGAATACAAGAACTAACTCATTCCGATGTGCATTGGAGAGATACCATTTGTGCTGTTGCAATTGCTTTACGATGCATACAACTCATTTCGTTGAGTTTTGAATAGAAATATTTTTGCTGTTGCATTGCATTGCACACACGATCTAACGCTGTACATTGAGAATAACATAAGCGAAGCACTTGTTGCATTGCAATGCAGACAAGAACTGACTCATTCCGATGTGCATTGAAGAGATATCATATGTGCAGTTGCATTGCACACACGATCTCACGCTGTGCATTGAATAATAACATAAGCTAAGCACTTGTTGCATTGCAATGCAGACAAGAACTGACTCATTCCGATGTGCATTGAAGAGATATCATATGTGCAGTTGCATTGCACACACGATCTAACGCTGTGCATTGAAGAATAACATAAGCTAAGCACTTGTTGGATTACAATTCATAAAGAAATTACTCATTCCGATGTGCACTGAAGAGATACGATTTGTGCTGTTGCATTGCACACACCTTCAATGCTGTGCGTTGAAGAATAACATATACGCTATGCATTTGTTGCATTGCAATGCATACACGAACTAACTCATTCCGATGTACATTGAAGAGATAACATATGTGCTGTTTGCATTGCATTGCACACACGGTCTAACGCTGTTAATTGAAGAATAACATATACGCTATATTGCACTTGTTGCATTGCAATGCATACAAGAACTAACTCATTCCGATGTGCTTTGAAGAGTTAACATATTTGCTTTTGCATTGCATAGCACACATGAGCTAACGATAAGCATTGAAGAATAACGTATAAGTTATAAGAATAACTTGTTGCATTGCAGTGCATACAATAACTAAGCAATTACGATGTGCATTGGAGAGTTAACATTTGTGCTGTTGCACTGCATTGCACACACCATCTACGCTGTACGTTGAAGCATAACACATTAAGCTATGCGCTTGTTGCATTGCAATGAATACAAGAACTTACTCATTCCGATGTGCTTTTAAGAGATAAGATTTGTGCTGTTGCGTTGCGTTAGCTGCTTTGAAACAATCGGCATTTTAAAAAGCGCTATATAAATAAAGGTGACTTGACTTGACGACAATGCAGACAAGAACTTATTCATTCCGAAGTGCATTGGAGAGATAACATTTGTGCTGTAGCATTGCACACACCTTCTGATGTTGTGCATTGAAGAATAACATATACGCTATGCATTTGTTGCATTGCAATGAATACAAGAACTAACTCATTCCGATGTGCATTGGCGAGATACCATTTGTGCTGTTGCAATTGCTTTACGATGCATACAACTCATTTCGTTGAGTTTTGAATAGAAATATTTTTGCTGTTGCATTGCATCGCACACACGATCTAACGCTGTACGTTGAGAATAACATAAGCGAAGCACTTGTTGCATTGCAATGCAGACAAGAACTGACTCATTCCGATGTGCATTGAAGAGATATCATATGTGCAGTTGCGTTGCAAACACGATCTAACGCTGTGCATTGAAGAATAACATATACGCTATGCATTTGTTGCATTGCAATGCATACACGAACTAACTCATTCCGATCTGCATTGAAGAGATAACATATGTGCTGTTGCACTGCACACACCTTCTAACGCTGTTAATGAAGAATAACACATACGCTATGCACTTGTTGCATTGCAATGAATACAAGAACTAACTCATTTCGTTGAGTTTTGAATAGAAATATTTGTGCTGTTGCATTGCATTGCACACACGATCTAACGCTGTACATTGAGAATAACATAAGCGAAGCACTTGTATTGCAATGCAGACAAGAACTTATTCATTCCGAAGTGCTTTGGAGAGATAACATTTGTGCTGTAGCATTGCACACACGATCTAAGGCATTGTACAAGCTATGTACTTGTTGTATTGCAATGCATATAAGAACTAACTTATTCCGTTGTGCATTGAAAATAATGGTAACGCTTTAGATTACAGCCAGGAAAATACTGTGTAACTAAAGCGAATTTACAGCGTAACTTTCAGTAATTATAGTGTAATTATAAGGGAACAATATGTAATATTTGTTGAATAAAGGGGTTAACTATCAGGAAAATTAACAAATGATTTACTGAAAGTATTTTTTAATTAAGGGGTAATTATCCATGTAGTTACAGGGTAAGTAGTGCTTATTTCATGTAGTTACAGGGTAAGTATGAATCAGCGGGCTGTTAATAGTTTCACGTCTACAATAAAAAACACTTACAAAATCTGATATCACTCAGAAACATTTATTAAAAAACAACTTAATTCAAAACAGATTTATGACACTTCTTATTCATTTTATTTTTAAATAAACTTTTCATTTCAAATAATAACGTCCGACAGAAAGTGGCACGTTTTATCCCTTTTTTGTTTCTCTTGATTGGCTTCTCCACCTCTTGTTCCTCTTCTTCTTTTTCGTTATTTCCACTGATGGATCTTAAGAGCAATCCCACGTCCTTTGATATTCTGTATTATTATTTATTAAAAGAAAAAGTACATCAGAGATGATCTCATAATTTACTAATCTTTTCACATCTAACCAACTGTTACCAGCGCGTGCGTGAGTAAAGAAGCTTCAAGCTTTCATGACGGTCTCGCGCGAGTGGCGACTCTGTCTCTCTGGCGTCTCTGTCTTCTAGTCTTGTTTGTTTCTCATTGCTATTATTAATGCTATTGTTTGTTTACTGTTGTGAGCATTAATTAAAAAAAAAATGAAAATAAAAACAGACGGCATCCGACATCCGCGTGACCAGTCACGCTTCGTTACGTCAAGCGTGAACTCAACCCTCTCATTCACACAGATGACTGCTGGTCGGAAACGATAGTTTACGGTTTAATTTTTTTTTTTTTAAATATTGGTATTTTTCTTAGAAACACTTAACGTTTCACTTCAGAAGACATTGATTAATCAACAAGAGGGGAACAAGCACCACTTTAATTTACAGCCCATAGATTCATACTTACACTGTAACTACATGAAACAAGAGGGGAACAAGCACCACTTTAATTTACAGCCAGCAGATTCATACTTACCCTGTAACTACATGGATAATTACCCCTTAATTAAAAAATACTTACAATATAAATAATTTGTTAATTTTCCTGATAGTTACCCCTTTATTCCCCAAATAATACATATTGTTCCCTTATAACTACACGCACTTACTTTATAGTTACACTATAATTACCGAAAGTTATGCTGAAAATTCGCTTTACTTACGCAGTACTTTCCGGGCTGTAATCTAAAGTGTTACCAAAATAATAACACATAACATATGCTCTGTTTCATTTAACTGTATACAATAACTAATTTATTCCGTTGTGCATCGAAGAGATACTGCATGCACAAACTGACTATTGAGAGTCCTCAATATTGAACTTTCCATACATATAGAATACTTGTGATGTTTCATCAGTAGTTCAAATATGACTTTTTGAATATATTTCTTGCCAATTAGTCATTGAACTTTATATACTTTATATACGTATTTATACTCTCCTTCTGATGTTTCATCAGCCAGGAAGTAGTCAGAATTTGACCTACTGAACATATTTTTGGCCAAAGATTTCTCAAACTTTACCTTTCTGCACATACTCATTGACTCTTTCAGATATTACATCAGCCAGACAATTGCCAATATTTTACTACTGAACATATTTCTGCCCTTAGATTCTATGAACTTGAACTTTCTATACGTACTCATAGACTCCTTCTGATGTTTTATCAGACTGGGAGTAGTTCATATTTGACCTATTGAACATATTTTAGCCAAAGAGTTCTCAAACTTTACATTTCTATAGATACATACATTCAGATATTACATCAGCCAGACAATTGTCCATATTTGACTACAGAATAGTCAAAAACAGAATAAAATTATATATACACTAACGGTCAAAAGTTTTTGGACGGTTAGAGTTTTTAATGTTTTTAAAGAAGTCTCTTATGCTCACCAAGGCTGCATTTATTTGATCCAAAATATAGAAAAAATAGTATTATTGAGAAATATTTTTACAATTTAAAATAACTGTTTTCTATTTGAATATATTTTAAAGTGTAATTTATTCCTGTGATCAAAGCTGAATTTTCAGCATCATTACTTTAGTCTTCAGTGTCACATAATCCTTCAGAAATCATTCTAATATGATGATTTGATGCTCAACAAACATGATTATTATCAAAGTTGAAAACAGTGTACAATTTTTTTCAGGATTATTTAATGAATAGAAATTTCAAAAGAACAGCATTTATCTGAAATATAAAGCTTTTGCAACATTATAAATGTCTTTACTGTCACTTGATCTATTTAATGCATCCTTGCTGAATAAATGTATTCATTTCTTTAAATTCTTTCCCAAAAATTAAAAAAAATAAAAATTCTTACCGACCCAAAACTTTTGTACGGTAGTACAATGTTGCAAAAGCTTTCTATTTCAGATAAATACTGATCTTTTGAACTTTCTATTCTGAAAGTAATTATGCTGAAAATTCAGCTTTGATCACAGGAATAAATGACCTTTTAAAATATATTCAAATAGAAAACAGTTATTTTACATTTTAATATTTCAGAATATTACAGGTTTTTTTTAATAACGTAAATGCAGCCTTGGTGAGCAGAAGAGACTAATTAAAAACATTAAAAAATCTTACCATCCAAAAACTTATATATATATATATATATATATTAGGAATAAAATAAATAGGTTTACACGAAAAATGTTTCACTTAAATTAACATTAACAAAACGAAAGAAAAAAAACTGTACAAGTGTAGGCTCCACGTTACATTTTTTTTTTTTTTTTTTTTTTTTACAAATTAAAGCACAATATTTTCTTTTTATTGTGAGTGTATATAAATAAAAGTAAACCAGCAGTTTCTTTTTTCTTTTTTCTCAACACAGTTTTGACTGATATTTAGCATACCTTAACCATGCAGCAAACGTTTTAAAATTAGCCGGAAAAAATAACTGTACAAATGAATCAATTAAAAGAATACCCTAGGCTACTTGTTCAAAATAAAACATATAGCCTGCATGTTTTTTCAAAACCCTGTTTTATTTAGCATTATTTAGCTAAAATTCTTTTTCTTGCCGCTCGCCATTCTCAAGTAAAAAATTTGGAGTTGAATGGTGCTCTTTCATATGTTAATTATATTAATTGGGGGCGTTTACAAGGAGGAGATCTGAAACCATTCAGCTGCACAATTTCAAGATCATTTGCGATTTATAGATTGCACAGTCGAAAGAGAGGCGTACGCACGTTTTTCGGAATCACGCGTACACACATTTCAGAAATGATCTTAGATCAAACGTAGGACAGTTTCTACACAACATTTTATAAATGAGGCCCCTTATGTTTCTTCAGCCAGAGAGTAGTCAGAATTTGACCTATTGAACATTTTTTGCCAGAGTTTTCAAACTTTAACTTTCTACACATACATACATTCAGATATTACATCAGCCAGACAATTGTCCATATTTGACTACTGAACATATTTCTGGCCGTTGATTCTATGATCTTAAACTTTCTATACATACTCATAGACTCCTTCTGATGTTTCATCAGTAGTTCATGACTTTTTGAACATATTTCTGGCCAAAGAGTCTTTGAACTTATTTCTGGCCAAAGAATCTTTGAGCTTTAACTCTTTAACTCTATATAAATACTCATAACACTCCTTTTGATGTTTCATTAGCCAAACAGTAAGTCTATGTTTGACCTATTGAACATATTTATAGCCAAAGAGTTCAAAATTTTTAACTCTCTATACTTATTGACTCTTTCAGATATTACATGACCCAGACAATTGTCCATATTTGACTACTGAACATATTTTTGGCTGAAGAGTTTTTTTGGCCAAAGAGTCTTTCATTTTGAACTTTCTATACATGCTCCAGAAATATGAACTTTGAACTTTAACTTTATATACATACTCATACTCTCCTTTTGATGTTTCATGAGCCAGAAACTCATGCTCATTGCCTCTTTCAGATATTATATCAGCCAGACAATTGTCCAAATTGACTACTGAACATATTTCTGGCCATATATTCTTTGAACTTGCTCTGTCTCAAAGACACCTTATGATGCTTCATTAGACGTTCAAGTATGACTTTTTGAATATATTTCTGGCCAAAGAGCATTTGAACTTATATACATACGGTATATAAGACTCATAATAGACTCCTTCGGATGTTTTATTAGACTATGAGTAGTCCATATTTCACCTATTGAACATATTTCTGGACAAAGAGTCCTCGATGTTGAGCATTCTATACATACTCATAACACTCCTTTTGATGTTTCATTAGCCAGACAGTAGTCTAGTCATAGTTTTATCAGACTGTGAGTAGTCCATATTTGACCTATTGAACATATTTCTGGACAAAGAGTTTTCAAACTTTAACTTTCTATACATACTCATAGACTCCTTATGTTTCATCAGTAGGTTATGACATTTTTAACTTATTTCTGGCCAAAGAGTCTTTGAGCTTTAACTCTATATAAATACTCATAACACTCCTTTTGATGTTTCATTAGCCAAACAGTAAGTCCATATTTGACCTATTGAACATATTTATAGCCAAAGAGTTCAAAATTTTTTAACTCTCTATACATACTTATTGACTCTTTCAGATATAACATGAGCCAGACAATTGTCCATATTTGACTGCTGAACATATTTTGGGCTGAAGAGTCCTTTTGGCCAAAGAGTCTTTCATTTTGAACTTTCTATACATGCTCCAGAAATATGAACTTTGAACTTTAACTTTATATACATACTCATACTCTCCATTTGATGTTTCATTAGCCAGACAGTAGTCCGTATTTGACCTATTGAATATAGTTATGGCTAAAGAGTTCTCAATCTTTAACTCTCTATACATAATCATTGACTCTTTCAGATATTACTTCAGCCAGACAATTGTCCATATTTAACTACTGAACATATTTTTGGCCTAAGAGTCTTTAATTTTGTACTTTCTATACATGCTCATTCACTACTGCTGTTTCATTAGCCATATACTAGTTCATTTTTGACCTATTGAACATATTTTTGAGCAAAGAGTCCTCGCTATTGAACTTTCTATACATGATCATAGGCTACTTCTGATGTTTCATCAGTAGTTCAAGTATGACTTTTTGAATATATTTTATCTGCAAGTCTTTGAACTTTTACTTTATATAGTAGTTCATGTATGACTTTTTGAATATATTTCTGGCCAGAGTCTTTGAACTTTAACTTTCTATACATACTCAGACTCCTTCCGATGTTATTTCAGACTGAAAATAGTCCATATATGACCTATTGAACATATTTTTGGCCAAAGAGTTCTCAAACATTAACTTTCTACACATACATACATTCAGATATTACATCAGGAAGACAACTGACCATATTTGACTACTGAACATATTTCTGGCCGTTGATTCTATGATCTTAAACTTTCTATACATACTCATTGATTACTTCTGCTGTTTTATCAGCCATATACTAGTCCGTATTTGACCCACTGAACACATTTCTGGACAAAGAGTTCTCAAACTTTAACTTTCTATACATACTCATAGACTCCTGCTGATCTTTTATCGGATTGTGAGTAGTCCATATTTGACCTATTGAACATATTTCTGGACAAAGAGTTCTCAAACTTTAACTCTCTATACATACTCATAGAATCCTTATGTTTCATCATTAGGTTAAGTATGACATTTTGAACTTATTTCTGGCCAAAGAGGCTTTGAACTTTAACTTTATATACATACTCATAACATTCCTTTTGATGTTTCATTGGTAGGTCAAGTATGACTTTTTGAACATATTTCTGGCCAAAGAGTCTTTGAACTTTAACTTTCTATACTCATGCTCATTGTCTCTTTCAGATATTATATCAGCCAGACAACTGTCCATATTTGACTACTGAACATATTTCTGGCCATATATTCTGTGAACTTCAACTTTCTATACATACTCATAACATTCCTTTTGATGCTTCATTAGTAGTTCAAGTATGACTTTTTGAATATATTTCTGTCTTTGAACTTATATACATACTCATAGACTCCTTCTGATGTTTTATCAGACTATGAGTAGTCCATATTTGACCTATTGAACATATTTCTGGACAAAGAGTCCTCGATGTTGAACGTTCATACTCATATACTCATATCACTCCTTTTGATGTTTCATTAGCCAGACAGTAGTCCGTATTTCACCTATTGTCACATATTTGACTACTGAACATATTTCTAGCCGTAGTTTCTATGAACTTTCTTTACATGCTCATTGACTCCTGATGTTTCATCAGTAGTTCAAGTATGACGTTTTGAATACATTTCTGGCCAGAGTTTTTGAACTTTAACTTTATGTACATACTCTCAGACTCCTTCTGATGTTTTATCAGACTGAGAATAGTCCATGTTTGACCTATTGAATACATTTCTGGCCAAAGAGTCCTCGATCTTGAATTTTCTATACATACATACTCTTCTGATGTTTCATCAGTAGTTCAAGTAAAAGTATGACTTTTTGAAAATATTTTTGGCCAAAGAGTCTTTGAACTTTAACTTTCTAGGGCTACGTCGTATTGAGAATGGCAGCATAATTTGTTGGCTCTGGCAATTTGCACTTTTTTCTTACCCCAGATCAAGATTTTCACTACTTTTAAGTGCGGAAAGAGGTATGGAAGGGGCGATTATGGAGAAAAGGGGAAGACAAAGAAAAAACACTACAAAAGACGATGAAATCAACCCAAATGTGCCTGAACAAATTAGCGCGAGCTGCAACAGAGCACATGGGGGAGAGCAAATTAGCCTGAAGAAGATTCTCAACGAGATTAAGGACTTTCGCCATGATAGCCACAAACAACTTCAGGATATAAAAGAAGAATTGAACAAGTCTAATAAAAGAATTGAGGAGACTGAAAGTAGAATAGACGAAGCGGAGACCCGAATTCAAAACACGGAAGAAGTGCTTGAGGAAATGCTGCGGCTAACGGAACAAATGGAAACTAGGCTAAACAATCAAGAGGGACATGAGCCAGATGGTCACAGTTATCTACAACTCCGCGGAGGAGGCAGCGACCGAGATGGAAAAAAGAGGTCTTCCGATGACGGTAATCGACTCACCCCCCTCATTGACTGATCGAGTTCAGCGGCTGACCTGGAGAAAGACCAGCAAAAAGCGTGGAGCTCCTGCCCAAAAGTATCCGCCCTACAAAGACAAACTTCTCGCTTTCAGACGTCCACAAACAGACGACTAGTGAGTGAAAAGATGTGTGCTTTAAGTAAGGCCAAAATGAATGTAGGTAAATGATGTTCCTCTTTAAGCACTCTCATTGACATTTTGCCATATTTTACTTTTTTTTGTGATCAACTTTTTATTCAGTTTTAACACAGAATGTACAATTTGCTTTTGTATGCCAAACAGTATACATGTGTAATACAAAAATAAACAAACAAAGACATACTATATACAATTATATACAATTGCCAAAGAAAAAAAAAACTACATAGATAAATAAATAAAACAAATAAATACAATTTCAGTGGTACAGCTGTAAAGACCCATTTAGGTGATGTGCTAGACCTGAGCAAAAACAGGTGATTTCAGCAATAATTTTATCCCAAGCATCTAAAGTGGAACTTCGTGCTTTATGAATAACTGCCAATGATCTTTCTATGAGAATAATATCTCTGAAATGGTTAAACCATTCTTTTATTGAGGGAGGTCCAGGAGAAAACCAAGAATATATTATAGTTTTTTTTTAGCAGCAGTTAAACCTGCAAATATAACTTTCCTAAGAGCCAGATTAGTATTAATATTAAATGACAAATCATCATTAAATAGGAATAAAGTAAGCAATTTAGGAATTGGGAACTCCAAAATATCCTCAAGAAATGCTGCCACTTGGGACCAAAGATTAGAGACATCTGGGCATTCCCAGAAGATGTGCCAGAAGTACCAACCATATTCTGGTTACACTTTGTACAATCTGGGCTATCCGTGAGCCTCATTTTAAAACGCCTGTATGGGGAGAAATAAAACTTCTGAACAAACTTAAAATGAATCAACTGGTGAGCAGGGTTCTTTGATGAAAGAAACACATTATTCCATACATTCCCCCAGTCCAATTCCAAGCCCCTCTCCTTAAGGTCACGATTCCATGACTTAATCACGCCCAGAGTTTTATCACGTTTTGAGATTAATTGTGCATATATTCTAAAAACCAGTCCAGAGGATGATGTTTCTGGATTAATCCATAGATTCAATGGGTAAACAGGCAGGGGGGAATCCCAAGGAACTCCATGGGCTCTGATTGCTGATCTCAGTTGTAGGTACAGAAACCAGGAAAATCCGGGAAGGGAGTACTTTGCTTTAAGGCTCTGGAATGACTGTAAACCGTTTTCACCATACAAATCTTGCAAAGTATAAACTCCCGCTGAGTTCTGCAGTAGATTATAATTATGCCAGATGGGGGAGTGATCACAAAGTTTAATATTGTCACCATAGGCTTTTGTCTCTGAACAGCTGAGCAGACTTGCAGGGAGTTGCCTATAAGTGGTCCAAATATTTTATGTGCTGATTTAGATTTAAGTCCAGCAAATAACAGATCTTCAATTCTATGAGGTTTTACAAGTTCTGGTTCTATCTGACGCCAGGGTAGAACAGAGTCTTTATTACACCAAGTTGTCAGTGATTTTACCTGAAAGGACAAATAGTACAATTTGAAGTCGGGCAATGCCAAACCACCAGAAGATTTCATCCGCTGAAGAGTGCTCAGATGGATACGAGGTTTTTTACCATCCCAGATAAATTTGGAGACCTGAGATTGCAGCTCCTCAAAATAATTTACAGGTGGAGGTAAAGGAATCATAGAAAAAAGAAAATTCAACCTACCAAGCATTTTTATTCATTTTTATTATTGAAATTCTGCCTTTCAGTGACATTTTGAGATTATACCATCTCTGCATATCGGCCAAGATTTCAAGTTTAATTTTGCCGTAATTCATACGTGAAATATTGCAACATTTCGTTATTTTTAAACCTAAATATGTAAATGGTGCATCATGCCATTGGATATAAGGAATGTCTGGTAATGTAAGGCATTTCGCAGAGACATTCAAAGGGACAAGAAGGGCTTTATCCCAGTTTATTTTATAGCCAGAAAATCTACTAAACTGGGCGAAAACTTGCATTATTTGCCGCAAGGACACATGTATATTAGAAAAGTAAAGTAGTACATCGTCCACATAGAGTGAAACTTTATGTTGTGTTCCTTTAACTTTCTATACTATGGGTGAAATAAGAGAATCTAATCTGATTGACTGAGCTAACGGCTCTATTGACAATGCAAAACGTAAGGGGGAGAGTGGGCAGCCCTAACGGGTACCACGGTGCAGAGGAAATGACTTTGACAGAATAGTACCAGCTAATATATGACTGCATGCAGATTAGTGTACAGTGTTTTGACCATTGATATGAATGTTCTTCCAAAACCATATTTTACTTTTAAGTTCTACTTCCCGACTTTAAGAAAATATGCATTTTTACTGCAAATTGTGCCAAAGGAAAAGATGATTTCAAAGACCGGATGGGATTTAAACATGTTTTCTCAGCATCATTTGTATCTGGACATAGGAGAGGAGTTGCGGTCTTAATCTCTAATAAAATAGCTTATGAACACCTCTCTGAAATAAAAGACAGAGAGGGCAGATATATAATGATAAGAGGGCACCCTAATAACTATTCTCAATGTCTATGCTCCTCCGAACAGTAATTGCTCCTTTTTTAAGACCTTGATAGACTTAGCATCTGAATCACAAGGGATTTTCATAGGCGAAGGTGATTTAAATGTTTTATTGAACCCTAAATTTAACAGAAACAGAAACAGAGCAATATATAGAGCAGAATGATAATGGCCTAGTGTCCCTGACCATATTATGGAATGAAGGTAAAGCGGTTCTCAGAGGTATAGCCATTACTGCTAAATTGAAGAAATGTAGGCTACAGAAACGTAATAAACTTAAAAATAATTTAAATCAATTAGAAATGAAAAATAAGAAAAATCCTAATAAAAATATGTCTCAGGAAATTAAGAAAAATAAAACTGAATTAGATAATCAATATACACAGGAAGTGGAGAAAAAAATAATGTTCCTAAAGCATAAATATTATGAATCTTGGGGGAAGGCAATGAAATTACTGGACAGAAGTTTATGCAAACAGCAGGCAGACTCAACTATTCGGAAGATACAAGACCCTATATCAAAACAGATATTTCATAAACTCCTTTCTTACCTGTGTGTACTGCGCTAGACTAACTGAGACTTGTTACAGCACTTGCATGCTGTTGCCCCTTGTTTGTCTGATTGCTTCTATTGCTCTCCTCATTTGTAAGTCACTTTGGATAAAAGCGTCTGCTAAATGATTAAATGTAAATGTAGTAACAATCACATTCATGATATCAGAAATTAACATTGTCACTAGTGACAATCAAATTATTGATATCAAAAATGAACATTGTTATGGCAAGCTGTTTTGACTTTTATTCATTTACAGGATATGAATTCTTGATATCAACAATTCAATTTTTACTAGTTAAAATGCTAATTCTTGATATCAACAATGAAATTTTCACTAGTTAAAATGCTAATTCTTGATATCAACAATTCAATTTTCACTAGTGAAATGTCACCATAGGCTGCCATTATGGCAAGCCACTTTTAGCTTAAATTGTTCCCAGCGTTACTCGTCGTAATTGCATTTTTACTTGTAAGAATTCAATTAGAGAGCTCTCCAGTTCAATTCTTACTAGTAACAATTACAATTAGAGAGCTCTATAATTCAATTATTACTAGTAACAATTGTGATTAGAGAGCTCTCTAATTCAATTAGAGAGCTCTACAATTGCATTAAAGAGCTCTCTAATTCAGTTCTTACTAGTAACAATTATTATTAAAGAGCTCTCTAATTCAATTGCAGAGCTCTCTAATTCAATTATAGAGCTCTGCAATTGCATTAGAGAGCTCTCTAAATCAGTTCTTACTAGTACGAATTACAATTAGAGAGCTCTTTAATGCAATTCTTACTAGTAACAATTGAATTAGAGAGCTCTCTAATTCAATTCTTACTAGTAAGAATTCCAGTTACAGAGCTCTACAATTTTATTCTTACTAGTAAAAACTTATATTCATTAGATGCAAAACAGATTTACGATTACACCCATTTCCCTCAGCAAATCCCGCCTGCGGTGCTACACTTTAAAATAAAAGCCCCATTAGACAACTTGGATAGCTATATAGCAATATTTTGCAATTGAAAGATAATATTTAATCACTACATTAATTCACATCTTTATATGCTAAAAATTATTAAAGAGCAAAGAAAACACACCTGTGTTTCCTCTAAGAAAACTTGCTGCTGGTCAACATGCCTGGTAATGATAAAGTTTACCAGACAAAATATAATCTCATTTTTGTGTTTATTATGAACTGTAACATGTTTGCAGATGTTGAGCTACATATAGGCTAATTATTATAGTCGTCACTCTGACAAGAGTTTTAAAATGTATTTCTCTCTTTTTTTTATCTATCATGTTTGTTTTAATTCCCCAATAACTAGGACTATATATGGAATATAAGTATGAGAGAGAAATAATAATACAAAAAATTAGTATATTATATATAAAACGGAATAATTAAAAAAATATTATATATATATATTTTTTTGACAAGGATAAGACGATATCTTGCTAATTGTTTTTGTGATGGCTGGTTTAGGCCTGTCTAAAACCACCAGTAGGTGGCAGCCCAATTCTGTCTTAATGAGTGATTCATTGAATCATTCATTCAAATGATTCGTTCAAAACGGTTGAGTCATTTAGAAGCAAAGCAAATGACTGTCTTTGGGTGTTTCTCAAACGGAAGGCTGCATCCTACGAAGGCTGCATATCTCGGCTGCCACGTCATCAAATGTCGCCAAAGGCCATCTCAATTTGAAGAATCCTTGGAAGGCAGCCTTCGATTCGTGTCCTTCATTCGGCCTGTTTTGTAGGATGCATCGGATGTATCCTTATATCACCCACAAACCTTTGCGCACATTTCAATTCATGAAAATAAACTGACAGAAAATGAGTTGGTACTGAGCTTGTCTGAGTTTATTATGAGATGTAAGACAAAAATAATATTAATATTTAAAAAAAAAAAATTAATAAAAAATAATAATATTTTCGGACATGAAAGCATAATGTTATCTTTTGTTTTGCTGTAAATTAATCACTTACACTAAACTGACAATAATGTAAGCCACTGGGAGACCGCAGACAGCTGTCATTCACTCTATTGCATTAATAGAAAGCAAGTTAATATAAATATTTGTAATACAAAGTATTTTTCTAAAATTAAGTTTTAATAGTATTTTGACTTTGTGACCACGGGGGCGGGAACGTGCATGACGCAGCCATGCGCACTTACTAGACCGTCTCATTCTAGCACTTAATTGCTGAGGAGGACACTAGCCTACAAGCCTCTGAAGGACTGTACTAGGAAGGATGCAGTCTCGGTAGGATGCAGCCTTCCGTTTGAGAAACACCTTTTATGAATGGGTCATTGAATCATTGACTCAAATGATTCGTTTAAAACACCGATTCATATCAAGTACGAAACATTGCACTGTTGCTCTTTGAACAGTGCTCTGAGAACAGTGATAACAGTTCTGCCAATACTGTGTCCAAAATGTAACTCACTGAATATTAACTTCTTATTTGTTGAACAATAAAATAAATATCACATTCGTGATCACGCTTATCTGATATAAAACAGCATTCTTGCTTGTGTGGTATTACATAACTATATTATATGTTATTAATATTTTAAAAAAAACTCACACAGGGATATTTTTGCCCTCTGAATTATAGCGGCACTTCTGGCTTCATCATGCAGTGAATTCTTTTGGACTCTCAAGTCTGTTTTTGCAAAGTCAGTGACACTCAATAATGTCAGCTTGTTTATCGTTAAATTATTGTTATATTTTTGTAGATGATAAATATTGCACACCCCTAGCCCAAATTGCCTCAGCATTATTTTGTGAGTGTATAATGCAAATAAAACCCTTGCAATGCTGAACAAAATAAGTATTTTACAACCAACAAATAAATAGCCTATGCATATCGCTGGGTATATTTATCTTTTCTGAGCGTGCCTATGTATACAGTTCATTTTAAAAATACATAAACTATATGATTACTTATATTTTTTACCCAAAATACCTTACTTTTACATATTCTTCCGTTATTTGGAAAAACTGTTGCTTTCATTACCTTGAACAAAACTGAAAAACATTAACAAGACCTTTGTCTCAAAATTTATTCAATCATTTTATCAATTCTCATTTGCTACATAAACTACAACATTTTAAAAAAACATACTTAATATAACATTAAATATTAGATCAAATTAGCGGCAAATCAACTTTGCGTTGCTGTCCGGGATAACAGATCATAGAGCCTCTGCGTTTCTATTCATCATTAAAAATGGCTTGACTGAACACCCTGCAGTGCAGTTGGCCATTTTGTGAATATGTGTGAGGCGTAGCCTAATTATCATAATGAGGTAGTACTGAATAGAGAGCTCTACAATTCAATTCTTACCAGTAAGAAATGCCATTGTAGAGCTCTACAATTACATCTTTAGAATAGAATTAGAGAACTCTGTAACTGAATTGTTACTAGTAAGAATTCCAGTTAAAGAGCTCTGTAACTGAATTAGAGAGCTCTGCAATTGCATTCTTACTAGTAACAATTAAATTACAGAGCTCTCTAAATCAGTTACAGAGCTCTCTAATTCAATTGTTACTAGTAAGCATTGCATTGCAGAGCTCTCTAATTGTAATTCTTACTAGTAAGAATAGTAAGAATTTGATTTACAGAGCTCTACAATTAAATTCTTACTAGTAATAATTGGATTAGAGAGATCTCTAATTGTAATAGTTACTAGTAAGAATTAAATTGTAGAGCTCTGTAATTAAAAATGAATGGAAGTCAATGGAGACATATGACTTAAAAATTCATTTGTAGAGCTCTCCAATTAGAATTGTTACTAGTGAGAATTGAATTAGAGAGCTCTGTAATTGTAATTCTTACTTGTAATAATTGAATTAGAAAGCTCTCTAATGCAATTGCAGAGCTCTCTAATTGAATTAGAGAACTCTCTAATCATAATTGTTATTAGTAATATTTGAATTATAGAGCTCTCTAATTGTAATTGTTACTAGTAAGAATTGAATTGTAGAGCTCTCTAATTGAATTCTTACTAGTAAAAATGCAATTACGACGAGTAACGCTGGGAACAATTTTAGCAAAAACGGCTTGCCATACTTCCATTCATTTTTAATTACAGAGCTCTACAATTTAATTGTTACTAGTAAGAATTTCAATTAAAAAGCTCAATCTAAAGTTGATTCGGCACTAATTTGACCTAATATTTAATGTTATATTAAATATATGTTTTTTTTAAATGTTGTAGTTTATGTAGCAAATGAGAATCGATAAAATGATTGAATACATTTTGAGACAAAGGTCTTGTTAATGTTTTTCAGTTTTGTTCAAGGTTTTTCCACAGTTTTTCCAAATAACGGAAGAATATGTAAAAGTTATTTTGGGTAAAATAATATAAGCAATCATATAGTTTATGTATTTTTAACATAGGCTGTATATTTATTGAACAAAAATTAATTCTTTTATGTATCAAAAATAGTACAAACTTTGCTAAAGTGATTGTTTTGAACAAGTATAGACATTATTAAAAACATTATTTTCTGCAATCATATAATATGGGAGTAGTGAAAAGCACATTTTTCTTAAGGTTTAGCCCTGTTGTATAGGTAGGCTACGGTAGGCTACGTAGACTACTGTAAGTTGTTTTTAAAGGTGAATTCACACTCGCTCAGAAAAAAATAAATATACCTAGCGATATGCATAGGCTATTTATTTATTGGTTGTAAAATACTTATTTTGTTCAGCATTGCAAGGGTTTTATTTGCATTATACACTCACAAAATAATGCTGAGGCAATTTGGGCTAAGGATGTGCAATATTTATCATCTACAACAATATAACAATAATTTAACGATAAACAAGCTGACATTATTGAGTATGTCACTGACTTTGCAAAAACAGTATGAGTTTTTTTAAAATATTAATAACATAATATAGTTACGTAATACCACACAAGCAAGAATGCTGTTTTATATCAGATAAGCGTGATCACGAATGTGATATTTATTTTTTTGTTCAAAAAAATAAGTTAATATTCAGTGAGTTACATTTTGGACACAATATTGGCAGAACTGTTCCCATTCAGTCGGTCACTTCCGACGCCACGTCGGAGACCGACGAATAGGAATCTCGCTCACGAGAGCCAATCTACTTCGAGTGTAACTAAACAAGCCAATGCACATTGGCATGCAATGACTGCACCAGGTGCTCATGCCACGCAGCGCGGGTATAAATGAGACACAGGTGCTTGCCTCAAATTAGCTTTTTGCTTCGGAGCCGAGTGGTAAACGGTTTGTCCAGATATCACTCTCTTCTACGCAGTGGAACTGACTGAAGCCTGCCTTTTTGAAGTGATCTCTTCAGTCGGTATTGGTGTGACAGCGCTGCAGCGGGTCGTGTGGTTCTTTGATCATCTCTCTTTTTTGTTTGATAGAGCAAACACAAAGGCTGTTCTCACAGCTGGTTCGGTGTGCTAGGTGGAGAGCGCTGAAAAGCCGTTCTTACGGCTGGTAAGAGAGCGCCTTTGTGAGAGAAAGCGCGCACGTCAGGCTGCACTATTCCCTGACTGTGTCGCCGCGACCCTTCCCCCTGCATGCTTCAGCACCAAGGAGAGCGTCCTTCTAAAAGAGCTTGCGTCTTTTTCAAGATGACATTCTATCTGTGTGTTTCTGGATGCGGTGGTTACCTGTCACCGAGGGATGGTCACCAGCTCTGTATCTCGTGTTTGGGCGTTCAGCACGCTGAGGCAGCGCTGGTGGATGACTCATGTTCTCACTGCGGGAACATGACCATCTCGGAGTTGCGGTCGAGACTCCATCTCGCAAGGGGTGGAGTCCCCGTGCCTCTGCCTCGATCTAACCCTCCACAGAGGTTTGCTTCAGGCAGTAGCACGGGTGATTTGAGGGTTACGGTGAGCGCGCTTCCCCCAGGGACCCAACCCCCGGGGAACCCTCACCCCTCCCGCACTTCGCAGCCAGTAGAGCTGCCGTCGGAACGTGGTGGGCCACCCACGAGGTGTGTACCATCCGTATCCTTCGGGGCTCCTCTCGATGATCAGATGTCCATCGCTGCATCGGAGGGAGGGTCAGAATTTTTGGGAGATGACGTGTCGGCGCAGGGGGCTCCTTCGGGAAGATCCACTGTGCCCGATACGGATCCAGAAATGATGGCCATGCTTTCCCGGGCCGCTGAGAGAGTCGGGCTCGCGTGGAACCCTCCACCGTGTCCTGAACCCTCGAGGCTGAACGATTGGTTTCTCGGGGTGGCCCGTGCTGGTTCTCAGCGCCCCACCCCGGTTCCTTTCTTTCCGGAGGTGCACGAGGAGCTCACCAAGTCGTGGACGGCACCTTTTACTTCCCGAAACCGGCCTGGTGGATCCTCCTCCCTCACCACCCTCGATGGCGGACCTGCAAAGGGTTACACGCAGGTTCCTCCCGTGGAACGGGCCGTTGCTATGCAACTGTGCCCTAACTCCACATCCAGGGGGAACCCGTGTCTCCCCTCCCGGGCCTGTAGGTACTCGTCCGATCTGATCGGAAAGGCCTACCAGGCTTGTGGATATGCTGGGTCTGCCTTACACGTCATGGCGTTGTTGCAGGTCCATCAGGCCCAGGCACTGAAGACCTTGCACGAGGGTGGTCACGGTCCCGCAGTTCTGCACGAACTGAGAACCGCAACGGACCTCGCGCTTTGTGCCACGAAGGTTACGGCGCGGCCAGTGGGTCGTGCGATGTCCATGATGGTGGTCCAGGAACGCCATCTCTGGCTGTGTCAGGCTGACATGAGGGAAACCGACAAGATCAGGTTCCTTAATTCCCTCGTGTCCCAGACCGGCCTCTTCGGCGACACGGTCCAGAACTTCGCCCAGCAGTTCTCGGCCGCACAGAAGCAGACTGAGGCGATCAGTCACATCCTGCCGCGGCGGTCAGCTGCTGTCTCCACCCCGCCGCCGGCAGCGCCTCAGCCTGCTCGTCACCGAGGGTGGCCGCCTGCGTCTGCCTCCGCTCCTGCGTCGCAGCAGCAGCCTCCACCCAAGCGACGTCGAGGACCCGGGCGCAAGCAGGCCGCCTTGCCCGTCCAGGCCCCCGCCAAGAGGGGTGGCAAGACCAAGGGCAAGCGGCCCTGAGACGGGCGACCCGAAGATGGGGAGAACTGCTCTTCAGGAGACGGTGATCGCACCGCTCCATCCCCCGGAGGAGGGCCGGGCGGAGAATCTTTGGTTCCGTTTTCTTTGTGTTCCGCCGGTACCCAAATTTTCAATAAAAGAGCAGTTTCCTCTATCTCCGGGTCCTCAGGGGGCTCAGAGAGCTGTGGCCGGTCAAACGCCGGACCACACTCATCCTTCCCCTTCGCCAGCGGGCAGCAGTGGACGGCTTGAGGACGCAACCAAGCCTCCTCACGTACCCCCTGCCCACTCGTGGAATCAGGTAAGTGTTGCACAGCACACTCTCACCTCGTTGTGGGCCGCCTCCACGAGACAGCAGCCCCAGCCCGGTACCTGCATTCCACCTCGCTGCCCCACGGTGGGTACGCCGGTCGTTCCTTTGGTCCCGCTTGTACGGTCTCTGCGAGCCTGGCTAGCGCTCCCCAGTCCGTCTCGCTGGCTCAGACGAACCATCAGGCTCGGCTATGCGATTCAGTTCGCCTGGCGTCCCCCCAGGTTCATGGGCGTCTGCTTCACTTTGGTGAATGCTGCAGATGCCCATGTCCTGCGTGCGGAGATCGCAGTCCTACTGGCGAAGGACGCGATAGAGCCGGTCCCTCCAGCCGATATGAAGACAGGCTTCTACAGCCCGTACTTCATTGTACCCAAGAAAACCGGTGGGTTACGGCCAATCTTGGACCTGCGAGTTCTGAATCGGAGGCTTCACAAGCTACCGTTCAAGATGCTCACGCAGAAACGCATTTTCGAGTGCATCTGTCCCCGAGATTGGTTTGCAGCGATCGACCTGAAGGACGCGTACTTTCATGTCTCGATTCTCCCTCGACACAGGCCATTTCTGCGCTTTGCGTTCGAGGGTCGAGCATATCAGTACAAAGTCCTACCCTTCGGGCTGTCCCTGTCCCCCCGTGTCTTTACGAAGGTCACGGAGGGGGCCCTTGTGCCCATGAGAGAACAGGGCGTTCGCATCCTCAACTATCTCGATGACTGGCTCATTCTAGCACAGTCCAGGGATCAGTTGTGCGAACACAGGGACCTGGTGCTCAGACACCTCAGCCAGCTGGGTCTTCGGGTCAACTGGGAAAAGAGCAAACTCGCCCCCGTGCAGAGGATCTCTTTTCTCGGTATGGAGTTGGATTCGGTTGAACCGACGGCGCGCCTCACAGAGGAGCGCATCCAGTCGATGCTGAACTGCCTGAACAAGTTTCAAGGCAGGATGGTGGTCCCACTGAAACAATTTCAGAGGCATATGGTGGCCGCGGCGGCAGTAACACCGCTCGGCCTGCTTCATATGAGATCGCTTCAGCATTGGCTTCACGGCCGGGTCCCGAGATGGGCGTGGCAATGCGGCACTCACCGGGTGAGTATCACACCGGCCTGCCGCCAAACCTTCAGCCCGTGGTCAGACCCCTTGTTCCTTCTGGCCGGGGTGCCCTTGGAACATGTGTCCAGGCATGCTGTGGTTTTCACGGATGCCTCTGCCATGGGCTGGGGGCCACGTACAACGGGCATGCAGTGTCAGAGGTTTGGACGGGCCCGCACCTGCATTGGCACATCAACTGCCTCGAGTTGCTAGCAGTACATCTTGCACTGAGCCGCCTCAAAAGGCTGTTACGGGACAAAGATGTATTGGTCCGTACGGACAACACTGCGACCGTTGCGTACATCAACCGACAAGGTGGTCTGCGCTCCCGTCGCATGTCGCAACTCGCCCGTCTGAGGTCGCTTCGGGCCATTCATGTCCCTGGTATGTTAACACCATCACTTCGGCACGAGCACCGTCTACGAGACAGGCTTATGCCTCGAAGTGGAACCTGTTCGTCGAGTGGTGTTCTTCTCACCGAGAAGACCCCCGAAGATGACCCCCGAAGAGATGGTTAAATCCTCCTCGACCTCCCTCCATACCCTCTTGGGATCTTGCTCTGGTGCTCTGAGCACTTCAGAATGCCCCATTTAAGCCTTTGCAGTCGGCAGAGCTAAACATTCTGTCTATGAAGACAGAACCCTCTGCACTGGCCTCCATCAAGAGGGTAGGGGACCTGCAGGCATTTTCGGTCGACGAATCGTGCCTAGAGTTCAGACCGGGTGACACCCACGTGGTACTGAGACCCCGGCCTGGCTATGTGCCCAAGGTTCCTACCACTCCCTTCAGGGACCAGGTGGTGAACCTGCAAGCGCTGCCCTTGGAGGAGGCAGACCCAGCCCTAGCTTTGCTCTGTCCCGTCCGCGCTCTGCGGATCTACGTGGATAGAACGCCTTCAGGACCTCAGATCAGCTCTTTGTCTGTCACGGAGGCCAGCAGAAGGGAAAGGCTGTCTCCAAGCAGAGGATGACCCACTGGATAGTGAATGCCATCACCTTGGCTTACCAAGCACAAGGTGTGCCCTGTCCGCTCAGGGTGCGAGCACACTCTACTAGAAGTGTTGCATCCTCCTGGGCGCTGGCACGTGGCGCCTCGCTGTCAGACATCTGTAGAACTGCGGGCTGGGCGACACCCAACACGTTCGCTAGATTCTATAGCCTACGTGTAGAGCCGGTTTCCTCCTGTGTTCTCACCTCAAACGGGTAGAAGCACTGAGCTCTACAGCGCTTATATCCTCCAGAAGCAAACTCTGTCGAGTCCTCCATCACCCTCGGTGCCGGACGTGGTGGAGCGTCTGGCATCAGGCCCTTTGCCGCTGAATCCTGGAGAACCGGTACTGGGCTGGGGTTATATGAGTGACCCTGCGGGGATCCCATATATTTTTCCACGATTGCTCCTAATGGAAGCCGTGTCTTTCCCTTGGGAGATCCCCCCCTTCAGTGGGGCTGGAGCCCCCTCTCGGTTGCGAGCTACGGCTCAGCATTGTACTCCACATAACTCCTTCGGGGGACGATGTGGGTTCCGCAGCGTTCCCTTCCACTAGGGCAAGCTTTCCCAGTGTTATCCAATAGTTACTGAGCGGGTCATGCGGAACAGCAGTGATGGACTTCTCTGTGTGAGCCCCATCTCATCAGGTAAGAGAGCTCAGGAGGCTCACACAGGGCACTGGAAGGGGGCAGAGGCCATGGCACTTTGGTAGGGATTCCTATTCGTCGGTCTCCGACGTGGCGTCGGAAGTGACCGACTGAATGGGAACGTCTCGGTTACGTATGTAACCCTCGTTCCCTGAAGGAGGGAAAGGAGACGCCACGTCCCGTCACCATGTCCGCTGTACCCTGCTGGGGTGCCAGTTACCTACTTGGCTCCTCAGCAAAAGAAGCTAATTTGATGCAAGCACCTGTGTCTCATTTATACCCGCGCTGCGTGGCATGAGCACCTGGTGCAATCATTGCATGCCAATGTGCATTGGCTCGTTTAGTTACACTCGAAGTAGATTGGCTCTCGCGAGCGAGATTCCTATTCGTCGGTCTCCGGCGTGGCGTCTCCGTTCCCTCCTTCAGGGAACGAGGGTTACATACGTAACCGAGACATTTGAGTCAATGATTCAATGACCCATTCATAAAAACAGTCATTTACTTCGCTTCTAAATGAATCAACCGTTTTGAACAAATCATTTGAATGAATGATTCAATGAATCACTCATTAAGACAGAATTGGGCTGCCACCTACTGGTGGTTTTAGACAGGCCTAAACCAGCCATCACAAAAACAATTAGCAAGATATCGTCTTATCCTTGTCGAAAAAAATTCCCAAAAATATATGTAGCCTATATTTTTTTGTCAATATTGGACACCCCTAATTTGAGCTTGTATTTGTTTGTTTGGTTATATAGCCATGAGAATAAAAAACAGTTTAGGCTACAAGAAATATATGCAGGAACGATTTAAAGCCAGAATAGGTTTAGCCTATTTAAATATATCTCCTTCCAACCTACAGTAGGCTATTCCACAGTCCACACTTTTTGGGCGTATATAATATAATATAATATAATATAATAATATTTTTTTTTAATTATTCCTTTTTATATATAATTTTTTTTATTATTTCTCTCTCATACTTATATTCCATATATAGTCCTAGTTATTGGGGAATTAAAACAAACATGATGGATAAAAAAAGAGAAATACATTTTAAAACTAATTTTGTCAGAGTGACGACTAGGCTAATAATAACATCAGCAAACATGTTACAGTGCATAATAAACACAAAAATGAGATTATATTTTGTCTGGTAAACTTTATCATTACCAGGCATGTTGACCAGCAGCAAGTTTTCTTAGAGGAAACACAGTATAAAGATGTGAATTATTGTAGTGATTAAATATTATCTTTCATTTGCAAAATATAGCTATATTTTGCAAATGAAAGATAATATTTAATCACTACATACTTGGATATACTTGGATAGCTATCCAAGCTATCCAAGCTATCCAAGTTGTCTAATGGGGCTTTTATTTTGAAGTGTAGCACCGCAGGCGGGATTTGCTGAGGGAAATGGGTGTAATCGCAAATCTGTTCCCTTTCAGTCGGTCACTCTCGACGTACGTCAGAGATGATCTGACGAAATGGGATCACTTCTGGTGAGACCAGTCCTCTTCGAGTGTAACTAAACAAGCCAATGCATGCAGTCTTTGCATCCCGCAACCCCGCCCGCACAGGCGGGCATAAATACGGAAGCGGGTGCCCGCACGGATAGAGCACCCAGTGTGTGTGAGCGTTCTGAGACGCGACAAAGGCTATTTTAACAGCTGGTATCGGGTTCCTGCGCCGCGGGCACCTCCCCTGTGTGCTTCAGCACATATATTGGTGAGTATTCTCCTAAAAGAGCAGCACAGGTGTGAGTTTGCGTCTTTTTCAAGACGACATTCCGCCCGTGTGTTTCTGGATGCGGTTGTTTCCTGTCCTCATTTGACGGCCACGATCTCTCTCACATATAAGCATGTTGAGATTGCGTTCGTGGGTGATCCATGTTCTCTCAGGTGAACGTGATCATGTCGGCGCGCTGAGCGCTCAAGCCCTTACGAGAAAGGTGAGACGAACAGCGTGCAGACGTGATCACGTTCGCCGTTTGCCGTGTGCCGTCGAGCTGCTGGCTGACAGCGCGGGTTGTCACGGCAACCCAGCGCGTCACTCGGCGCTCTAGATGCGCGGTCGAGACTATGATACCTCAAACGTGGTGGAGTCCCTTTGCCTATTCCCCGATCTAGCTCCAAAAAGGGCTACTTTGGCTAATAAGCTTTGGTGACCTGAGGATCACAGTGAGCGCTTCCCCGACGAGACCACCTCCTCGGGTCCCTCAATCCCTTTATCGCATTGCAGCATGCTGAGACTATGTTTGTGGGTGGTTTATGTTCTCTCATGAGAGCATGACCACGTCGGTGCGTTGTTCGTCTTGCCTTTTTCATAAGGGCTTGAGCGTTCAGCGCGCCGTGTGCCGTCGAGTCTGACGACTACGCTCACTGTCTCACATGCCTGCTGGTAGCTTACAGATGGGATTGCTGGTCCTTATGGAGGGACCTAGCGTTTCATTTGGGGCTCTGGCAGAGGACAGATGTCAATCGCTGCATCGGAGTGAGGGCTGTATCAGAGTGAGGGCTGTTATGCGCTGGAAGTGAAGATGATGCTGAGGTTCCCACTATAATATTGTGTGCTCATGCTGAATTAGATTCAGATTTGACAGCCATGCTTTCCCGGGTGGCTGAGGCGTAATGCAACGCGTAAATCGCCTTGCCCGCCCCCGTGCCTTTTTCCCGGATGTGCATCGGAAAACTTAGCAGTATGGAACTATTTGGTGCCAAAATATGGAACATCAAAGGGACCATAATCTGTATAAAGTTTTCCCCTCTCTCACTACCCTCGATGGTGGGGTGGCAGTGCCACTGGCAGGCCACCTCTGCCCTGCAGTCTTAATGCACGAGGGTAGTTCTGAGCCAAGGTTGAGTTGCGTACAGTGACTGATCGTATTTAAAGTCACAGCGCTGGCCCTCGGCCAGACGATGTCTACCTTGGTGGTCCAGAAACACCCTTGGGCTAAACCTTGCAGAGGTGCGAGACGTCGCCAAAGTACGCTTTCTTGATGCTCCCATCTCACAAGGTGGCCCTTTTCGGCGACACTGTCGGTGACTGTGCCCAGCAGTCCTCCACAGTTCAAAAGCAGGCTGAGGTAGCTGTTCCCGACATGACTAGAGTGGGCTGCCCCTCAGTCTGCTCGTCACCATGGGCGTCAGTCCCTGCGAAAAAAAAACAAACTCTACCACAGCCCGCTAAGCTATTGTGACGTCGAGCCCCCCTCAGAAAGACGATGCCACCCGTCTCAGCCGCCAAGACTTGGTCGGAGCTGCTCTTCCCCGGAGGAGGGCCGGGTGGAGAATAATTTATAAAATTCTGTTCCGCCACTGCGGCCAGTGGTACCCAAATTCTTAATATAAGAGCAGTTCCAATACCTCTGGGTCTCGGGAGCTCAGGAATGACAGCGTGTGACGCTCGTTCCCCGCTGAGGAAGGAGGTGAGGAAGACAGAACGAAGCCTCGCCGCTCTCAGCCTCTCCTTTAGTTGCCAGCGGACAGCAGCATACGGCTCGAGAACGCTACCATGCCTTCTTTCATACCCTCTGTCCAACCGTGGGGGCAGGTAGGTGCTGCTTTGCGCACTCAGACCCCACTTCAGGACGCTCTTGGGTCGGGTCTCTGCCCTCCACTTCACTTCCCTACCGCGGGTACGTCTGTGGTACGGGTGGGTTCGTTAGTACGGTTTCTAGAAGCCTAGCTAGCGCTTCCAAGACCAGTTAAGACAGTCCTCCTTGTAGCATTTGCCTCGATCAAGAGGGTAGGGGATCTTGCAGGCATTTTTGGTCGATGAATCGTGCCTGGAGTTCGGGCCGGCTGACTCTCACGTGATCCTGAGACCCCAGCTCGGATATGTGCCCAAGGTTCCTACCACTCCGTCTGGAGACCAGATAGTGAATCTGCAAGCGCTGCCCTCGGAGGAGGCAGACCCAGCCCTAGCTTTTCTCTGTCCCGTCTGCGTTCTGCGGTGCTGCGTAGACAGAACGCAAAGCTTTATGACCTCAGAGTAGCTCTTCGTCTGTTACGGAGGCCAGCAGAAGGGAAAGGCTGTCTCCAAGCAGATGTTAGCCCACTGGATAGTGGATGCTATTGTCTTGGCGTACAAAGCCCAAGACACGCCTTGCCCGTTCAGGGTGCGAGCACACTCTACTAGGAGTGTTGCTTCCTCCTGAGCGCTGGCTCAAGACGCCTCGCTGACAGATGTCTGTAGAGCTGCGGGCTGGGCGACACCTAACACGTTTGCTAGATTCCATAGCCTTCGTGTAGAGCCGGTTTCCTCCCGTATACTCACTTCCAGCGGCTAGTAGCGCGGGGAGATCGCTCAAGTGACGGCTTGCTGCACCATTCTCGCCATCAGGCCAGATACGTGTGCTCATTGCTCCAGTAATGGCTAATCAGGTGAGTTCTTCCATCACCCTTCGGCAGTCAGACGTGGTGGAGCGTCTGAATCCAGGCCTATTGCTAGTTGGCTTTGAACCTGTATTAGGCTGGGTGCCCATATGCAGTGGTCCCATATGTGTTTTCTTCCACTGTACGGCTACCCTGATGGCTAGCCAGTGTCTTTCCCTCGACAGAGTATGCTCTGTCATCGCTGACGGTGCGCTCTCCACCCCACGGGCTGGAACCACCCCAGAGACATGCCATATGTTGCACTACCCTAGACTGGCTATTACATATGTGTATTCCCACATGATACCTCCCTTCGGGCAGGATGTGGCTCCGCAGCATTCCCTTTCTCCAAAGGGGCACGCTTTCCCAGCGTTATCCAATATTCACTGAGTGGGTCATGCGGAACGGCAATGATGACTCTTCTTGCATAAGCATCTCCGCCCCAGAGGTACGGGGGTTTTAGGAAACTTATGCAGGGTGCTGGAAGGGGCCAGCAGCATGACATTTTGTTAGGGATCCCATTTCGTCGGATCATCTGTGACGTACGCCGAGAGTGACTGACTGAAAGGGAACGTCTCGGTTACGTATGGTAACCCTCGTTCCCTGAAGGAGGGAATGGAGACGTACATCCCATCGTCATACCTGCTGTACCTTCGCTATGAATTCGTCACCAACTCGGCTCCTTAGCGAAAAGCAATCTGATGCGGGCACCCACTTCCGTATTTATGTGCGGGCGGGGTTGCGTGATGCAAAGACCGCATGCCAATGTTCATTGGCTCGTTTAGTTGCACTCGAAGAGGATTGGTCTCACCAGAAGTGATCCCATTTCGTCGGATCATCTCTGACGTACTTCTCCGTTCCCTCCTTAAGGGAACGAGGGTTACCATACGTAACCGAGACGTTTTGCATCTAAAGAATACTGGAATTCTTACTAGTAAGAATTGAATTAAAGAGCTCTCTAATTGTAATTCGTACTAGTAAGAATTCCAGTTACAGAGCTCTACAACTGTATTCTTACGAGTAAAAAACTTGTATTCTTTAGATGCAAAACTAAAGAATACAACCATATGTCTCGGTTACATATGTCTCGGTTACATATGGTAACCCTCGTTCCCTTAAGGAGGGAACGGAGAAGTACTCTCAGAGATGAGAGCTCTCTAATTCATTTGCAGAGCTCTCTAATGCAATTGCAGAGCTCTGTAATTGAATTAGAGAGCTCTCTAATCATAATTGGTACTAGTAATAATTTAATTATAGAGCTCTCTAATTGTAATTGTTACTAGTAAGAATTGAATTGTAGAGCTCTCTAAGTGAATTCTTACTAGTAAAAATGCAATTACGACGAATAACGCTGGGAACAATTTAAGCTAAAACAACTTGCCATACTAGTAACCACATAATTACTGATATCAAAATAACCGTTTTTACTATTAAGAATTGTATTTCTAAAATGTGAAATTGGAATTTCAACTAGTAAGAAATCAATTCTTGATATCAAGAATTGAATTTGAATGGCAACCTATGGAGACATTTAACTAGTGAAATATCAAGAATTATAGTTCCCTTTCAGTCGGTCACGTTCGATGTACGTCGGAACTGACCGACAAATTGGGCATCGCTTTCAGAGACCAATCTACTTTGAGTGTAACTAAATGAGCCAATGAACATTGGCATGCGGTTCACGCATTCCACGCTCCTCCCCGCAGCGCGGGTATAAACAGGAAGTGGAAGTGGTGCATCTTTGCTTTCTGCTTCGGCGCCGAACGACTGCTGATCTACAGTTTGTTGTTTTCTACGAAGAGTGTTTTTCAACGAGTCTGCCTTTGGAGAGGACGTTCTGTCTGGTGCGGGTGATATGGCACAAAACAGCGGCGGTTGCGTCATGAGGTGACACAAACAACTGTTTTCACAGCTCAGACTGTCTTCAATGAGAGTGAGTACTCACAGCAGGCTTGCACTACAGAACTGCTGTGAGCCGCGGCCATTTCCCCTGTGTGCTTCAGCACTATCAGAGCGGTTTCCTTTCTAAAAGAGCTACACGGTTTGACCCTGCGTCTTTTTCAAGATGTCATTCAAACCGTGTGTTTCTGGATGCAAGCGGTATTTGTCCCCAGTTGACGATCACGATCGTTGTCTCACGTGTTTGGGCGTTCGGCACGCTGAGGCAGCGTTTGTGGATGACTCATGTTCCCACTGCGGAGACATGACCATCGCGGAGCTTAGGTCAAGGCTGTTACCTCAAATGGGGTGGAGTCCCTTCGCTTATCCCCCGATCTAGTGGTCCTCCTGCCAAGCAGAGGGATCCTACTTCTGTTGATAGCCTTGGTGGTGGCAGTGAGGGCTTCCCCGACGAGTCAGCCTCCTTGGGCCCCTCCATCCTCCGCACCTGCACCGGTGGAGCTTCCGAAGGAAGCTGGTCCTTCCCATGGGGGGCCAGCCGTTTCCTTTGGGGCTCCGGCTGAGGACCAAATGTCGAATGCTGCATCGGAGGGCGAACTAATGTCCTCTGGAGATGAGGATTCGGCTGCGGTACCCCCTTTGGGTGTGGCAGCATTGCCCGAGTCGTATGCTTTCCTGGGCCGCCACAAGTGTCGGGCTCGAGTGGAACCGTTCGCATCCTCAACTATCTCGACGACTGGCTCATACTGGCTCACTCTTGGGATCAGTTGTGCGAACACAGGGACCTGGTGCTCAGTCACCTCAGCCTGTTGGGACTTCAGGTCAACTGGGACAAGAGCAAACTCTGCCCCACGCAGAGGATCTCTTATGTCGGTATGGAGTTGGATTCGGTCAACCAAACTGCGTGCCTCACAGAGGAGCGAGTCCAGTCAGTGTTGAACTGCTTGAATTTGTTCAATGGCAGGACGGCGGTCCCACTGAAATTCTTTCAGAGGCTCCTGGGGCATATGGCATCTGCAGCCGTGGTGACGCCGCTCGGATTGCTTCATATGAGACCGCTTCAGCACTGGCTTCACGGCTGAGTCCAGAGATGGGCGTGGCAGAGCGGCAAGTACCGGGTTCCTGTTACTCCGTACTGTCGCCAAACCTTCAGCCCGTGGTTGGACCCTTTGTTTCTACGGGCGGGAGTTCCCCTAGAACAAGTGTCCAGGCATGCTGTGGTCTTCACGGATGCCTCGTCCACCAGCTGGGGGGCCACGTACAACAGACATGGGTTTTGGGTCTGTGGACGGGGCCTCAACTGCATTGGCACATCAACTGCCTCAAGTTGCTAGCAGTACGTCTTGCGCTGCGCCGCCTGAAAGGGCCGCTTCATGGCAAGCACATACTGGTCCGTACGGACAGCACTGCGACCGTTGCGTACATCAACCGACAGGGTGGTCTACGCTCCCGTCGCATGTTGCAACTCGCCCGCCATCTCCTTCTTTGGAGTCAGAAGCATCTGAGGTCGCTTTGGGCCATTCACATCCCTGGTGCGCTCAATCGTGCAGCCGACGAGCTCTCACAACAGTCGACACCTCTGGGAGAGTGGCGACTCCATCCCCAGGCGGTCCAGCTGATATGGGACTTCTTCGGAGCCGCACAGGTAGACCTGTCAACCCATTGCCAGTTGTTTTATTCCCTGACCGGGGGGACCCTCGGCACGGATGCGCTGGCACATAGCTGGCCCCGGGGCCTGCGCAAATATGCGTTTCCCCCAGTGAGCCTTCTTGCACAGACCCTGTGCAAAATCAGGGAGGACGAGGAGCAGGTCTTGTTAGTTGCGCCGTACTGGCCCAACCGGACCTGGTTCCCTGAACTCACACTCCTCGCGACAGCCCCTCCTTGGGCCATTCCTTTGAGGAAGGACCTGCTTTCTCAGAGACGGGGCACTCTATGGCACCCGCATCCAGACCGTCTGGTCCCTGGACGGGATGCGGAGGTTCTAGGTGGCCTACCACAGGCTGTGGTAGACACCATCACTTCTGCTAGAGCTCCCTCTATGAGGTGCCTCTATGCTTTGAAGTGGAACCTGTTCGTTGAATGGTGCTCTTCGCGCCGGGAAGACCCCCGAAAGTGTTCAGTTAGAGTCGTGCTTTCTTTCCTGCAAGAAAGGCTGTCTCCCTTCACCCTCAAAGTGTACGTCGCAGCATTTGCGGCGTATCATGACGCAGTCGAAGGTAAGTCCTTAGGGAAGCACAACCTAATCGTCAGGTTCCTCAGAGGTGCGAGGAGGCTAAATCCTCCTCGTCCTAACTCGTTACCCTCTTGGGACCTAGCTCTGGTGCTCAGGGCACTTCAGAGACCTCTCTTTGAGCCTTTGCAGTCCATAGAGTTGAAAATCCTGTCCATGAAGACAGTGCTCTTGACTGCATTGGCCTCCATCAAGAGGTTAGGGGACCTGCACACATTTTCGGTCAGCGAATCGTGCCTAGAATTCGGGCCAGCCAACTCTCACGTCATCCTGAGACCCCGGCCTGGATGAAACTGCAAGCGCTGCCTTCGGAGGAGGAAGACCCAGCCCTAGCTTTGCTCTGTCCTGTCCATGCCCTCTGCCCTGTCCATGCCCTCTGGAGGCTTACGTGGATAGAACGCAGAGCTTTAGGACCTCAGAGCAGCTCTTCAGAGCAGTTTGTTATGGAGGCCAGCAGAAGGGAAAGGCTGTCTCCAAGCAGAGGTTATCCCACTGGATAGTGGATGCTATCGTCTTGGCTTATCAGTCCCAAGACGTGCCTTGCCTGTTCGGGTTGCGAGCGCACTCAACTAGAAGTGTTGCTTCCTCCTGGGCGCTGGCTCAAGGCGCCTCACTGACAGATATCTGTAGAGCTGCGGGCTGGGTGACACCTAACACATTCGCTAGATTCCATAGCCTCCGTGTAGAGCCGGTATCTTCCCGTGTACTCGCCCCTACGGGCCGGTAGCGCGAAGGACCCGTTCTAGTGTCGGCTTGCAACACCACTCCTGCCCACTGGGCCGGAAACGTGCGTCTATTTACTCCAGTAGTGTTCCCCAGAAATGGCTAACCCTGTGAGTTCCTCCTCTACCATTGGCGGTCAGACGTTGCGGGTGTCTGACGCCAGGCCTACACCCGTATGCATGTGGAACGTGTGTGTAGGCTAGGTATCCATATGTAGCGGTCCCTATGGCGACCCCATATGTGTATTCCTCCACGGTACAGCTACCCTACTCAGCTAGCCCGTGTCTTTCCCTCGACAGAGCTCACTCTGTCGTCTCTGGTGGTGTTCTTTCCCCCCTAGAATTAGGTTGGAACCACCCCAGAGACTGCCATATGTTTTACTACCCTACTTGGCTAGTCCATATGTGTAACTGCCACCTCTCCTTCCTTAGAAGGATGTGGCTCCGCAGCATTCCTTCTCCCGAGACGGGCACGCTTTCCCAGCGTTATCCAATAGTCACACTGAGTGGGTCTTGCAAAACAGCAGTGACTGCTTAGAGCCCTGACTTCCCGCTCCAACATAGGGGCGGTCCAGGGAGCTCACGCAGAGTGCTGGAGGGGCCAGTGCCTGTGGCGTGTTAGTAGGATCCCCAATTCGTCAGTCAGTTCCGACGTACGTCGAACGTGACCGACTGAAAGGGAACGACTCGGTTACGTATGTAACCCTCGTTCCCTGAAGGAGGGAACAGAGATGTACGTCCCGTCGCCACAGGTGCTGTACCTCCGCTGACCGTCCGAGTCACTAGTTAGGCTCCTCAACGGAAAAGCAAAGATGTGGTGCTTCCACTTCCTGTTTATACCCGCGCTGCGTGAACCGCAAGCCAATGTTCATTGGCTCGTTTAGTTACACTCAAAGTAGATTGGTCTCTGAAAGCGATCCCCAATTCGTCGGTCAGTTCCGACGTACGTCTCCGTTCCCTCCTTCAGGGAACGAGGGTTACATACATAACTGAGACGTTTTTTACTAGTTGAAATTCAATTGTTGATATTAAGAATTTGCATTTTAACAAGTGAAATTTGAATTATTGATATCAAGAATTAGCATTTTAACTAGTGAAAATTGAATTGTTGATGTCAAGAATTAGCATTTTAACTAGTGAAAATTGAATTGTTGATATCAAGAATTCATATCTTGGGAATGAATAAAAGTCAAAACGGCTTTCCATATATGCCATATGCCTATTGCCATTCACAGGATGTAAAATGTTGATATAATGAATAATATTTTTTGCTTGTTGAAATTTAATTCCTGATATAAAGAATTTGATTTCTGCGAGTGATGACGTCATTGATGATATCAAGAATGAACATTTTTACTAGTGGAAATCTAATTCCTGATATCAAAAACTGCCATTATTACTAGTAGAAATCTAATTCTGGATATCAAGAATTATCATTTTAACTAGTGAAAATTGAATTGTTGATATCAAGAATTCATATCCTGGGAATGAATAAAAGTCAAAACGGCTTGCCATATTCACATTCACATTGCACACAAGCTCTAACTATTCTTGTTGTGTGTTTAAGAATAACACATAAAATATGCGCTTTCCCTGCATTGCATACAAGCACTATGTTATAACATATAACATTGGCTTTTGCATGGCATTGCATACAGGATCCAACTTAATCCCTTGTGCGAATTGACAAATCTGTTGCGATAATTGTTGATGAATAACATATTTTGCAATGTTTTATTGCACTGTTTAAAAGAACTAACAAATTCCGTTGTACATTGAAGACTAACATGTGCTGCATTCAATAATTAATTTATCCAGTTGTGCATTGAGGAGATTACATAACACGGGTGCTGTTGCATTTCACTGCATACAAGAACTAACTTATTCTGTTGTGTATTAACTTATTTATTGTGCATTGAAGATATAAGACATAACATATTTGCAGTTGCATTCAATACATTTCAAGTTCTAACTTATTCTGTTGTGCAGTGAAGAGATAAGGTTGCAAGCATTGCGATTATATACTTTCCATTTCCAAGAGGAGAAGATCTCCTTAATTGGATTCAGGAAAGGAGCACCATGGTAGAAGGAACACCATCCTAAAATGTGTGCGATGCTCAAACCACTCTTGCACCAGTGCTGAATGGTGGAAGTGGACATTGTCCCACATTGTTACATTTGCTTCTGATGTCCCTGAGGAAAGGGGATTTCATTGGGGGAGTAAAAAAAATTAGGAGCCTTTCTGTGTTGTATGGCCCCAAGACAGCGTTGCGTGCAACAACACCAGTGGTTGAAAATGCAGCACACATAGTGATGTTGCCTCCTTGTTGTCCATTGGGCTGAACACTACATAGAAAAATGGAGAACACAGCTTCCAGAGCATGTAGTTACAGAAAAAAATATGTATATTGTACACAGTAAACAAATTTTCATTTTATTGCGAAACAAAAAAGTTTAGTAATTGCAACTAGTAAGGTGAATATATTGTATACTGTATGTACTTCAAGTGTAGTATTGTATTGAATATTGTTTGGGACAATGTCCAATTCCACCATTCAGCACTGGTGCAGTTTGAGAGTCACCCACATTTTAGGATGGTGTTCCTTCTACCATGTTCTCCTTTCCTGAATTCAAATGAGGAGATCTTCTCCTCTTGGAGATGGAAAGTATACAAAAGTACCCTTGCAACCAAATACCCAGCTAACAAAATTAAGTTCTAAAAACGTTGCGGAGCATTGATTTGAAATGTTTCTGTTAAAATGTTGTTTTCTTGTCATAACTAGAACGTAATTTAAAAGGTTACAATGTACAATAACGTTGTACATTGTACAACATTCTCCTAACCCAATTTATATTCAAAATAAAATGTTCTCTGAACGTTCATTTGTAACAGTCTAAAAACGTTAAAATGTCCAGTTTTCTTGTCACTATTAGAATATTATTTAAAGGTTACAATAATGTTAATACATCATTCTCCTTGTCACAGGTGGTTGCAGGCAAACAGAAGAATAAAGTTCCAACACAAAGTTTAATGACAATAATCCGAAAGGCAGGCAAACAGGCAGGGCAACACATGCTAAATGTAACACGAGGCTGAATCCAGCTTCTTATTCGCAGCTTCTTATTGACGCTATCTGGTCCACCTTAAAAGACGCAACGCTTCTGCGTCTTTAGCTTTTTATTCACGCTCAACTTAGCGTGCGGTTTTTCTCTTTTTCACGCTTTTTTAAGGGATCATGATAATTTTGTGTCTATTTTCAGAATAAACATAACACTAATATATGACTGAAAATAGACTGTAAAAATATAAAGGCACATAAATTATAATTTTCAATTGTTGAACATTTCATCTTAATGGACGTGCTTTTTTCCCCCATGCCTTTTAGGGGCCCTGTTGCTACTAGTATTGTATCTATTTTCAGAAAAGAATAATACACTATTTCGAAATGTAAATGGCACTGAAATATAAGTGAAAATGGCTGTAAAATTACAAAGGTATATACAAAGTAATTACATCATTCTTTAATTATTGCACGTCATCCTTTGAATGCATTAATGAATCAATTGAATACAATAATTAAAACTTTATAAATCTTTATAAATCTTTATAAATTTCAATATCACAAGGTAACTAGACATTATACCATCTCCAGCTTGGATCCAGCCTGTTATGAACGAAGACTTCAGATAAACCAACACCTTTGAATAAGGACTCCAGAACATCAAACATGGATGATTATTCAACATTATCATGTTATCAGGTTGCTTCGAATGCACACTACTTTTGCTTAAATGCATTATCTTACAACTGTTCTTTCTGATATCATCTCGTAACAGACTATTGTGATTTTGTAACATAGAAACATGCGTTTTCTGTAAAGCTGCTCTGAAATATGTATAGTGAAAAGCGTTATACAAAGTGAATGTGAATTAAATTGCATTGAATCGAAAGAACTCTTGCATTGTTGGTTACTGTACCATTTTGAAGTTATGGACCCAATCTCACACTACAGTTTGAAGAGCCATTGTTGAGCCACATTGTTGAGCCATTTAGGGTTGTTAAAGTTTCACTGGTGTCTTTTGTCCAGTGTGCCCAATTTGAGGCAACTCTGTGCCCAATTGACTGTCACTATGCAACATTATGAGAAATTTTACTGTAGCATTATAAAGTTATGATCCCATGATTCTGAGAGATATGACATACAGTTACATGAGAAATTGCACTATTGGCCCAATTGGAGGCGCTATATCTCCGCTGCCTTTGAGGGTGCGTTCAGATTTTAACTGTAACCTTATTCCCAGTGCACTTGACTCTCACCATGCAACATTATGAGCAATTTTACTGTAGCATTATTGAGTTATGATCCCATGATTCTGAGAGATATGACATACAGTTACATGAGAAATCGCACTATTGGCCCAACTGGAGGCGCTATATCTCCGCTGCCTTTGAGGGTGCGTTCAAATTTTAACTGGAACCCTATTCATAGTGCACTTGACTGTCACAATGCAACATTATGAGCAATTTTACTGTAGCATTAGCATTAGTGATGTTTACAGCCATCATTATGATTAGATAATACACTGTGAATGCACCTTTTAAAATACATTGTGTTTTTACAAAGTGAAGTTGAATATCCACTAATAATACTGTTTTAAACATTTTACAGAAACCAAAGTGTTAGACGTAGAAAAAAAATATGTAGATGAACAAATAAGTGAATAAATAAATTAATAAATATAACTGTGATAACATTGAGTGACTTCCAATGTTTTATGATGTGTACATGATCTGAGTTGATTACTCCATTCATATGAAAAAGTTACCAAAATTTTACATTTTGGGTTTCATAGTGATAGCATGTAATAACTCTAGTTAATGCTAGATGAAAATGTATGTGCAATCCTTAATAATCCAGTTGTTACAGATTTTTCAGCACCATTGAACAGCGACAGAACAACTTTAAAGGCAGCGGAGATATAGCTCCTCCAATTGGGCCAAAATGCAATTTCTCATGTAACTGTATGTCATATCTCTCAGAATCATGGGATCATAACTTCATAACGCTACAGTAAAATTGCTCATAATGTTGTATGGTGACAGTCACGTTCATTGGGAATAAGGTTCCAGTTCAAATTTGAACGCACCCTCAAAAGCAGCGGAGATATAACGCCTCCAATTGGGCCAATAGTGCAATTTCCCATGTAACTGTCAATTGGGCACACTGGACATAAGACACCAATGAAACTTTAACAACCCTAAACTTTAACAACCTCAACAATGTGATGGCTCTTCAAACTGTAGTGTGAGATTGGGTCCATAATTGGGTCCATAACAAAATCGTACAGTAACCAACAATGCAAGAGTTCTTTCGATTCAATGCAATTTAATTCACATTCACCTGTATAACGCTTTTCACTATACATATTTCAGAGCAGCTTTACAGAAAATGCATGTTTCTATGTTACAAAATCACAATAGTCTGTTACGAGATGATATCAGAAAGAACAGTTGTAAGATAATGCATTTAAGCAAAAGTAGTGTGCATTCGAAGCAACCTGACAACATGATAATGTTGCATAATCACCCATGTTTGATGTTCTGGAGTCCTTATTCAAAGGTGTTGGTTTATCTGAAGTTTTCGTTCATAACAGGCTGGATCCAAGCTGGAGATGGTATAATGTCTAGTTACCTTGTGATATTGAAATTTATAAAGATTGTTTTAATTATTTTATTCAACTGATTCATTAATGCATTCAAAGGATGACGTGCAATAATTAAAGAATGATGTAATTACTTTTTATATACCTTTGTAATTTTACAGCCATTTTCACTTATATTTCAGTGCCATTTACATTTCGAAATAGTGTATTATTCTTTTCTGAAAATAGACAATACTAGTAGCAACAGGGCCCCTAAAAGGCGTGGGGGGAAAAAAGCACGTCAATTAAGCTGAAATGTTCAATAATTGAAAATTAGCCTTTACTGTAATTTATGTGCCTTTATATTTTTACAGTGTATTTTCGGTCATATATTAGTATTATTTGCATTTCATTCGTTTATTCTGAAAATAGACAAAATTATCACGATCCCTTAAAAAGAGAAAAACCGCACGGTCCCTAAATTGAGCGTGAATAAGAAGCTAAAGACGCAGAAGCGTCGCGTTGCGTCTTTTAAGACCGGATAGCATCAATAAGAAGCTGGATTCAGCCTCGTAAATGTAACGGTGACCGCACAAACACTGAACTTGTGTCCGAAATCGCCCCCTATACCCTTAAATAGGGCACTATTTGAGGGAACAGCCATTTGTAGTCGTGTCCGAAACCATAGTGGACAATATTGAGTGCACTCATTCCCAATAACCCCAATAACGCGTGTACAACCGATGCACGCTCAATAGCTAGAGAATACCCATAATGCACTGTGAGAGTCACGCACTGAATGAATTTACACGTCACGCAAGGAGATGGAACCGCAGCTGAATCAATCAACCATCCATTTTCCAAACCGCGCTGCTCCAGCATAATATCATAGATATTAATTCCTGTTACATTGACTATTAAATTGTTTAATTAAGGTATAAACCATGCTAGTTTCCATGGCAGAGTTCAAGATTAGTCAAGATTTATTACTACTGGAGCTGCGAGAATCATATGCTGAATCTTGATGTCTGTTTGTATCTAAAATATTTTTTTCTGTAATGTTTTTAAAATACAGAATGTCTGATCTGTGGCAAAAAAATATCTGTTAGTTACTAATTACCACTTTTGGTCAGTGATGAGATTAGTGAATCATTCTATTTTATAATGAAAACTATATCACCTGATCAGCTTTGCTTCTGGCTTCCTTTGTAACAAAGTATGTGTTACACTGTTACAAAGACCAAAAATGCACTTAAAAAAGCCAAGAGTCAAACTGCCCAACTAAAGGAAACACTAATCACCATAATGGTGACTAAACATTTTCAATAAAACATCAACATCTAAACCTGTTAATTCTCAATAAGAGCTTCTGTAGACGTACAGTATGACAGGAATAATTGTGAAGTCGTTTAATCCTCCTCTGCTGAGATTTTCAGAGATTTAATGTCTTCTTTTATCTTCGGTTGATTTCCTCTAAGGCTGTGGCTGAAGTCAGTTGTAGTTCTTGTGTTTCTCTTTTCTTCACTGATTCTGCTCATTATCATCAGGTGTTCAACACTAATGGTCAATCATCACTTAATTAATCTCTTAATTATCTCATTAACTTTAACACTGCTTCAGTGTTATTTTAACTCTCTGTGGAGTGGGACCAAATACATTCTGAGCAGTGTTGATTTAACACTGGGGATTTTGCTGTACATTGGCAACAGGGCTGTAAAATAAAGTGCTACCGCAAAACGCTGTTTTCTTCACAACAATGCATGCAACTAAAACTGTACTTGATTTGAGAGTGATGACACCTCATGCGCACCCAAAACACGCAAATACCCCCACCTCCAAAAGTATTCATTTGGCTCAATTTACCCCAGGTTAGTTGATCCGAGTCAGTGGGTAAGTACCATCGAATTGAATCTGAATCAAACCCAGGTGAAATTGTAAAGATAATTTACCTCTTTTAAAAACACCTTCAATAACCAAATTTCCTTTTACAAATAGTCATATTTCTTTTCTTAACCCCTTAAGCCCTGAAGGCATTTTTAGAGTTGTTTTGTCTGAGTGATATACACAGAAGTAAAGACTCATAACTCCAAAACTATAAGGAGCAAGGAGAGTCAAAAGGTAGGTATCATTTGTTAGAACACTTTTTATATTTTTAGAAAATATAAATTTTTTATTACATTTGGACAATCTAATGCTGAGAAACTGCTGATAAAAGACAATTTTTTAAAATATGTTTTTTAAAATAATTTTACAAATCTTTCTTATTTGACATGCAATAACTCAGGAAGGAAGGTAGCACAAAGGTAGCCTTTTTGTTTAGCCGAGTGTCCAAAAACCTCTCCAAACAAAAAGTGTTTCCGGTTTATGTAATTTTATTGTACAAATAGACAAAACCATGCTGGCTTTATTGTACACTTGCCAAGTGTTCAATAAAACTCTCCAATTGATTGATTCAATTCATGTCTTTGTTTTTTTTGTTTTTTTCTTGAAAAACAACTATTTACACACATAACACCAAACAAACACTATTGCAAATCAGATATATTACATTATAATAACTATAAATAACAACAATTATTTGTGAAATAATGAAGATTGTGAATTGGAATTTTTTGGGCTTGTGTGCCAGTCCTGGAAACACTTCCTGCTGGGCACAAAGCAAAGTGCCACGTTACACTTTGTGCAGGAAACTGGTTTTATGGCACTGGTATTGTGGCACCTCACACACCTTTTTCATCCCTGAGTGCTGTCTTCTTGCAAATATGCAGGCATTTGTGAAGGCTGTTGTGGAGTTGTTTCTGGTTGGCCTGCTTCAGGAAGCTCCTTCATGAGCTTCTCTCGGAATGCTTTCTGGGTCAGTGGCAGCAAACCCTTGGCTTTCATTTGCTCCTTATGCAGGATGAATGCATTCACAATGGCAATGTCCAAGAGATGCTGAAACAGCTTCTTGTACCACTTCCGGGTCTTATGTAGCACATTATAGTACCCGATCAGTGCATCAGACTGTTCGACTCCTCCCATGTACTTCTTGTACTCAAGCACAGACCCAGGAATGGGTATGGTCTTTCTCGTCCACTGACACTGGTCCACCTTCACTCTCCTGTTGATAGTGTCTCCTTCATATGCCGTGTTCATTGAGGAACACATGACCACCTCCCTTGTGGCCATCCATTTAACAAAAAGGAGGCCATCTTTCCTTAACCGGAGTGCGAGTCAGCCAGAACAAAAAGCTTAAAGCCCCACCTAGTGGGCTTGGCCTTCATGAATTGCTTGAGCCTAATGTGGGATTTGGTTGTGACCATCCTCTCTTCAATCGAAACATGCTGATTTGGTTGGTAAAATGTCTTGCAGGCAGTGATGAGGTCTGTGTAGAGAGGCTTTATTTTGTATAGGGGTCGTATTCTTCAGTTCCCTTCTTCTGCTGGTTTTCTTCATCCCCCTTTAGATCGCACAAATGCAGGGTCCATGAAATGGACAAAAATCAATCCCGTGACATCACTGAAGGTGGGAAACTAAAATTATAACCCAGCTTTTTGGACCAGTAATCACTCAGTTCTTTGACTTTCACGAGGCCCATGTAAATGATCAGAGACAAGTAACTGTTAAACTCATCCAAGGTGAGAGTTTGCCATTTGTATTTTTCCCAGAGTTGGACAATTTTTCTGCATGTGCATTTGTATTGGCTATGATCTCCAAGACCACACGGTTGCTGAAAAACAACTGAAATAGCTGGATTGGAGAATACAGCTCATCAGTAATGAGCTATGGTCCAGGAGGCCGATTAGGTGCAAAGCTGGGCATTGGTGGTGCCTCATCTTCGTCAGAAAGATTGTGCCACATGTCCATTTGTTCTTCTGAACGGACAGCAGATCTTGACCTTTTTTGTGTGACTTTTCTTAGTTTTGAGGCATGTTGTATGGTGGCACTGGAGGATTTCAAACCAACACGGCTCCTGGTTACCCTGGCACCTGAGGATAGGCTCTGTGGGGGCGGAGGAGACTTTGATGTTGGTCCTGCTGATGCCTTTGAAGTGTAGGGGGCTTGGGTCTTTATCTGTTTTCTGACACACCGAGGCTGCTGCTCTTCATCAGAGGACTCTCTAAAAAGTTATCAATTAAAAAATATCAGTAATACCCTCTAAAGGTATCAATACAAAAATCAGTAACTGTCTCTAAAATGTTATCAATAAAAAAATCAGTAATACTCTAAAACGTTATCAATAAAAATCAGTAATACTCTCTAAAATGTAATCAATAAAAAAATCTGTAACTGTCTCTAAAAAGTTATCAATAAAAATATCAGTAGCTGACTCTAAAAAGTTATTGCTGAATACTATCAGTAAACTTTGTAATCAGTCAAAAAGTCATCAATGAAGACTTACTAAACTGTAAAAACTTTGTAGTTTTCTAATAAACTTTGCAATGAATCTATATCTACTTAATTTGACAAATTAAATGTAATTATTACTTACTTTTCAGCAACAGGATCAATTCCCTGAAGAAAAGCATCCTCTTCATAGGTGTCAACACTGCTCTCAGTGTCTGATTCAAGGTCCTCTTGCACATCCTGGTCTAGATCTAGATTCTCCAAAACTTGTTCCAAAATAAACCTCTTCTGATAAGCCATGTTCTGACTGAATAAAATATTGCTACTGATGAATAACCAATGCTTGTCCACTGAGTGTCAGTGCTCTCCCACTGGATTGCGTCCCCTCAGTTTGTGCTCTGCGGCAAAATGCACCACTTATATAAACGCGGCGCGGCTCGTGTCTCTATGTACGGTGTGATTGGCTTTGCCTAATCGTTGTTTTTCATCTCGACTCCAACATCCATTGGTAGAGCTTCTCAACCTTTTTCAAGATCAAAGAGCAGCGCGTCTGTGCGCACCACCCGATTGGTTCGTCATCTTGCCCAAATATAGAGATAGGTGTGACGTTGCTAAGCCTGACTGTAACATACAATTGGTAGAGCTTCCAAAATATTTGCAATGAAGTTGAATAACGATCATGGACCGTTCCGGTAACATTGGATAACACGATTGCATCCCGGAAAGATGAGAGACATGTCTTTAGCCAAGTAGCATGTAACATCACTCCGTGAGGAATATCTTGTGATCGACGCAATGGATTATGTTGATTTTGGACTCATTTCAATCGGGAGCATCAACTGTAAGTACTGATGTGCTATTTTCAACGATCGGAGCATGTTTCATAAAGTTACAAGCGTACACGCCACTTTAAAGCTACATTTGTTTACTTAGCTTAGCTTATGTGTGCCTGTGGGGTTATATGTGTTATAACTCTATGAGGGATATCTTTAGATCTAAGTGACGGATTATGGTCTCTTTTTAATTGTGAGAGTCTGCTTTAAATAAAGATGTGCCATTTTCAAAGATCGGAGCATGTTTCATAAAGTTACTAGCGAAAACGCCAAGTCTAAGCAACTTTTTTTTTTACTCCGCTCATGTGTGCTGTTTTTTGTGTGTTATAACTCCATAAGGAATATCTTTAGATCTGAGTGACGGATTATGGTGACTTTGATCTCTTTTTAATCGTGAGAGTCTGCTGTAAATAATGATGTGCCATTTTCTACGTTTCATGAAGTTACGAGTGAAAAACGCAACGTGAATGCCGCATCAGTATATTATTTACATATGGGTCTTGCAGGGCTTAACTTACAAAAACTCGCTCAAGTTTAGTCAAAGCCCAAAACAATTAGGCTTGTCGTGTTCTACTCCGTGAGACCTTTCAAATGACATGACACATGACTATCTGAGCTGTATGATATTTTTGACACATTGCAGTACATAGTAATCCCCCCCCATAAATTATGTTTTTTTTTTTTTTTCATTTTATCAGCAAATAACTCACTACTTTGGAAATAATCATAATGGCTACATTCATTGTAAAGTTTAGACTCTAAGCTTTCAAATGACACCTATTTTGTGTTGATCAATGCAGTAGTTTTGAAAAATATGACAATTCATTTTTTCGCAGCTCCGTTTTAGAGGAATAACTCAGCGCTCGTATCAAAATGGATAGATGCATTAAAAAAAGCTGAGATTCTAAGATTTAAAATGATACCTGTTTTGTGTCTATTACGTTCAGTGGTTGCTTAGTATTTGATTTTTTTTCGCAGGGGGGTGTACCGCCGGCGGTAGGGGAGAGCGGGGCACAACCTAACGCTTTTTGACTTTCTCAGTTTGTGTAAATCCACTTGGGGTTCAGAGTATTTATTTTTTCCCACATTAATTTCACACGTCTAGTACAATTATGTGGTTTTGTTTCATTAATACAGTATATACTTTTTTCTTGATTTACCCCGAAAGAATGGAAGTGAAATGTGACAATGCCCCATAGGTGGGGTACATTGTAACATGTGAGGGGCACATTGTAACATGACCATATGACGGCTTAAAATGTTATCTGATCTAATCAAAAAAATATCCAAGACAAAATAAAATATTTTGTCAATGAAATACAATTATTCATTTTTTCAAATAAAATAATGGCATTTTTTAAAATAATTAAAAATAAACACATTTTTGAGTTTGAAAGTAAACACACAGCAAAACACAGCTATACAGCATAGTTCAAAACAATAATAATGAATAATTTATGAACATTGACTCACAGTCTTTATTCAACTTTTTCTAATGGTTTCTCAATAGAATTCATAAAAGTATAGAATAGAATAGCATAGTTCTAATAGGGGCACATTGTAACGCAGTGTTACAACATGCCCCATCTGCGCAAATAGGATTTAAACCCTGCTCGTGTCTTCTGCTGGTTAGATCAGCATTAAAGAACTATCTCAACTGTTAAATAACAGATATAAGATTAAAATAATATCAGATTTGTCTCATTTTAAATACACACAAAAAATTGAGATGAAAAATTAACTTACGGTAAGTAAGAAATGTACTTTTGCTATGGTTAAATAAATGTTCAGTGATATCTTCCAAAGATTTTTAAATTTTGGCGCAATTTTTTCTCGATATAGTGTTGATGTGGCAACCAGTAAATACACAAAGTTTTGTTATGCTGGCATGGTTTGAAAGTTTAAAAAAATGTGTGTTACAACTAAACCCGCGTTAGGTTGTGCCCCGCTCTCCCCTACACTTCGGGTTTAAGGGGTTAAAGCTAACTTAAACAACATAAAATCAACCAAATGAAGTTGAAATTTCAATATCTTTAATTGTTTGCATTTCTGAAACAATATGTTGAACACCAAAATTGTAACCTTCCCAAAATCAGATTAAACAGAGAGTTTGTTGAGTAAAATTAAATACAATAAAAACTGAATTAGAATGAATGAATAAATGTCATTGAAACTAATAAACATTTTAGTCAAAAGGTTCTTGGCATGGTAGTTTTTCTGCAATGTTGAACATAGGCCATTAGGGACTACTGAAAGATATATATGATTTAGCATCTTCTGGTTCTTTTCAGAGAAGGATTTGGTGTACTTGTACATTGTTCCTATCAAATAAACTTAAACTACATTTTTTTTTTTTTTAAAGAAAATGATAAACTAAACCAGTTGTGTAACATTACATTGAAATTATACCAGTTTATACTTCAGAGATTTAATTTACAGTTTTTCTCAGTCGATTTGACACACTTCTCCAAACTCAGATCACTGCTCTCAAAACAATTAACACAATGATCTGAATACTGTAATTGTCCTAAACAGATTGTAAGTTTTCATTCATTTCATACAAATTACAAATCATATGCATAATGTTCTCAAAACATTGTGTACAAAATTCTCAAATGTGTTCACACCAAAATTTTAATATATCAGGAAAAAACAATTGCAGCTTTTTTTTTATTGGTTTTACAAAAATCACAATCATTTGTGCACCATTTTTCCAAACACAACAAACAAAACTCTGTTATTTGTTAAATTCTCAGTTGCACTTGGGATGTTCTCAATTAGCCCCACATAAATGTCTGCCGAGATAGTAATACACACAACACAGGAAATGCACATTTCCTAATTGGTAACACAGCTATCTCAATTACAAAAACTATAAAAGGGGAAAAGAAAAAAAAGACGAATGGGAAAAGGAAGAGGTGTAAGAGTGAGGAGTTTTGGAGAGCATAGAGGAAGGGTAATATTGAGAGGGAGAGGAACAGTGTAAGAGGTAGAAAGAGATGAGGGGAAAGGAATAGATGGTATAGGAAGAGGAGATGGAGCAAGAAGAGTTGAGGATATAGGAGAAGCAAGAAGAGCTGAGGATGTAGGAAGAGGACAAGAGATGGTAGAGTGGAGGGCAATGGTTTTAGTGGAAAGAGCAAGAGAAGAAAATATAAGAAATGGACAGAGGGGAAGGGGAGAGCAAAATGTAACAGCAGGGAGGAGAGGAAGGATAGGGTACAAATGGGTTTCAAATGAAATCAGAGCCACCCTAATTGACTATGTCATAAATTATGGTCTTTCCTTGAGAGAAGCTGGACAGAGTTCAGCCCAATATAAACATTGTGCCACAGTCAATGTCCCTGAACAACAAGTGCTGCAATCCACTGGTGTTGTGGCACACAACGCTGTCTTGGGGCCGCACAACACAGAAAGGCTCCTACATTTTTTAAACTCCCTCGATGAAATCCACTTTCCGCAGGGTGATCAGGAGCAAATTGAGCGAAACTGTGTAGTTGTGTGGAACAATGTCCAATTTCACTATTCAGCACTGGTGCAAGAGTGGTTTGAGCATCACCCAGATTTCAGGATGGAGTTCCTTCCAGCATATTCTCCTCTTGAAGATGGAAAGTATATGATCGCAACCCTTACAACCAAGTAAGTCTTTTTCAAGTAATGGAAGAGGCATGTGGAGAAGTTAAGGGACAAGGCTGGATCCAGCATTCACAACTTTTTCCCCACAATGCACGAATCATGCAAATAAATGCTGTGATGTTGATGAAATTCTTTGACCAGATGTAAATGAGAGGCAAGATCTAAAAAGTTCTTTGATTCAATGATTGCAGTAAATTTATTCATTTATTTATTTATTGGGCGAAAACTCATCGTTATACAACTAAACTCATCATTAAAGAACACAATTAAAGAACACAAAAAACATGTATTTTCATTCATGTATTTGTAACTACAGCTGAATTTGTTATTAAAACAACAGAGAACACACTTATAGTTTTGACGTTATTATTCATTTTTGATAAATGCATTACTAGAATAAATTGCAGTGTTTCAAACTGAACTATTTTGCCAACATAAGAGCCATTTTGAACAAAACTAGCTAGCTTACCAATTCAGGCTAATATTTAGCTAGATGATTTGCATGGTTTTATGGACATGGGACCTGGACATAGGCCTATTTGCTTTGATGTAACAGCCATTACATATGTTATGGTAAATACATTTTTTTAAAGTAAATGGGTGCCTTCCACTCCTCCCATGTGATTCTCCTTTTCGCTGTCTGGCAGAAATGATGGATGTTCCAAAATATATGGTCACACATGACAATAAAAGTGTACAGTTGCCAAGATAAAGGGGGTGGGTCAACTTACCCACTGGCTCATCTTACCCCACTCCCCCCTATTCTTTTATTAAAATTATTATTATTAATTTAAGAGCATTGCTTTTGGAAGTAGGCTAGATCCTACCTGTGTTTCCATGTCCCATTGATAAATGCAATAAAAAATAGTTTTTAATGTTTTTTTATGTTATTATGTTTTTATTTATTGTGTGTGTGTATGTGTGTGAGTGAGGCTGACACACCAAGAAGCTGCTGTGCGCTCTCCATAATTGAATACAAGTTATTATTTCTGCAAACTGAAGATGTATAATAATGTATTTTGTTAAATATACCATACATATCTCTATATCTCTTACTTATGGTGTTTTTTTTGTTTGTTTTTTAAATGTATTTGCATTTGTACAGAGCCCCGCACATGACATGCAGGAAAAAAAAGTAAATCGTGCGCACGATTTACTAATTCGTTCCCTCATTTTACTAAATCGTGCGCACAATATAATAATTTGTTCCCTCGTTTTAAGTAAATCGTTGCCACGATATAATAATTCGTGCGCACAACATAATTCGTTTTACTTCCTGTCCGCATTCTCATAAACCTGTTGCTGCTATGTTATGTTATCTTATGGACAGAGACACTTTAATTAGGTTTTATTTTGAGTTGGGAATGGGTTATAAAGATATTCTCAAAAGCCTTGCAGCGTTGCATGGAATCACTTTAAGTGAGAGGCACCTACATCGCATACTAAGAGTTAGAGGACTTTACCGGCGACGTTACGATGACTTGGGGGCTGGTATTGATTTCACTGTTGATCAGCTGCAAGGCTCTGGAAAAGATCATGGATATCGCTGGGTGTATACAAAGTGTTTGCAACAGGGTATTCGCATCATAAAAGAAGAAGTAAGGATCATTCTCTATACTTGACCCTGTTAACTCCGACGCTTGAGACGCAGTGTTTTGCGCAAGGACCCAATTTTATATGGCATATAGACTCATATGGCAAACTGAAGCCATATGGAATATGCATTAATGGCTGCATCGATGGATTTTCTCAGAAAATAATGTGGTTAAGGGCCGCTTTCACCAACAGCGACCCCCGAGTTATTGGGGGCTTCTTTGTAGAAACAATTGAGTGCTTAGGAGGGTGTCCCACGCTTGTGCGAACTGACATGGGCACGGAGAATGCGGTGGTGAGAGATATCCAGCGGTATTTGCGGAGAAACGGCGAGAACGAAAGAACAGCAGAATGCAGTTATATTTCAGGGAAAAGCACTGCAACCAGCAAATTGAAAGCTGGTGGGGAGTGATGCGAAAGGAGGGAATTGAATACTGGATCTCACTTCTAGGAGAACTCAAGGATGAAAGACTTTTCACCTGTGATTTTTTGGACAGAGCTCTATCACAGTTCTCATTCATGTCAATAATCCAGGTAATACTTTTTGCACACTCATTGTATGTATGCATGTAGCCTTTGTATATATTTCAGCACTGGACAGAGATCGGGTCCCTGTGAAGAATTGAAGAATTAACTATTTGTAAAGAAAACTGCAAGTTCTTAAGTACTGTGGCATGTGATGAGGACGTGTTTGATCTGTGCACACTTACAATGGAGGAATTAGGCTTGCAGTTTCCCTCTACAAGAACACAAGCACTTGACTTATATTTACATCTGAGGGATGTTGTACTTCCACAGAAAAGAGGACAGGACAATTAAATTGCCTACACCCATACACTGACTGCATTTTGCCTTAATTGCATGCATTTTAATGCTGCTATTAATCAGTACTGTAAACTGTGACTATGAATATTTTTTGCCTGTTATAAATTGTAGACTATATTGTTGTTTATTTGATGATCTGAAACTACACTGTGTACATTTGTGATATATCAATGAATGTGTGTGTGGGGGGTTAGGACAGGATGCTTGTCAAGTATTTCGATTTTGTTAGGCCTATTCACTTTTCAAATGTCTTATAGTTTGTCATGGACAGTGTAAAGATACAAATTATAAGGACTGTCAAAAAAGTAAAGAGGTTGAATGCCAGTTCAATCCTTTTATTTGCTTACAGTAATTTGTAATAAAATTTATTTTTCCCCATTAATTTCATTTGGTGTATTATATGTAAAGGGCCACAGAGTTTTAGGCTTTATTTTTATGAATCCCCTTAAACCAACACTGTAAAAAAATGCTGTAAAAACGGCCAAATTCTAACAGTAACATAGGCTACTGTTTTCCATTAAAACAGTAATGTAGAATGCATTCTGTGCAATATTTTTCACAGTAAGCAACTGATGTTAATTTACAGCCCATTTTACAGGCCAGCAGTAATCTACTGTATTTCTGTATTACAGGTTTTTTTTTTTTTTTTTTTACTGTAGTAACCAATGCATTGTGGACTGGTGCATTTTTGACTGGCGCTAAAAGGGTGTTTTACAGGAGTTTTAGTAGGCTACAAGCTTCCTATCCGTGCTCGCGGCGCTCATGACAGGAATATGTGGAAAAAAGAAGAAAACTAATCGAAATGGAGTGGGAATTTAGAAACTGACTGCAGCGCGTTCTTTTAAAACTGGACAGGTGACTGTGATGAGCGGGAAGAACTGAAGCTGAAAAAGCGGCTCCTGAAACAAACTTGTTCGTGGCACTTATGACACTTCCAATCCGAGAGAAATTTGAAACTGACAGCGAGGAGCGCGTTCTTTTAACTGGAGGTTTTGGTTGGACTGTTTTTTCCCTCACATCAAAATCACTCGAACTGTAGACGTATAACAAGTCGGAATAGCACTAGAGTGAGGCGAGTGATTATAAACGCTTTTAACGGAGAGGGTAAAATCCTGTCGATTCACTGCAATACATTTATTACCAAATTTCAGTGTTTATTAAGGCTTTCAGACTGTATTTCTTGGTGGCACTTGATGGTTTTTGGCCGTCTAGTGCTGGTTGGTGGGAGAAAAAATAAACGAAATAACTGGTCATTTGTTCTTAAACAGCCTATTGATTATTAAACTTTTCCAACGCAATTTCGTTTAATTGTAAGCTATATAACAATTTTTTTTATTTATTTATTTATTTTTTTATACAAATGTTCATGTTGCTGTTACTATATTTTATCTATTTTGGGTGTTCTTGCTTATAAATAAATGTTCACCTTTTTATTAGTCCGTTAGTGTCTTTTTACTGTTATTTCCTGTGTGATTTTAATTTCTAACCTATTTTGGGGTTCCCTTTTTGACCTAGAGCGCTGTTGGCAAAACGACTCAAATTTGATTGTTTTTATCTCACCATTTTGAAATAATCACAGAAAGGTTTTTTTTTTTTTACAGTAAATGGCTGTAAAGTAATTTCACAGTATTTGTACAATTGCTGGCGACTCTGCTGCTAGTACTTTACGTTATTTTACAGAGACTTTTTTTTTTTTTTTTTTACAGTGATTTAAAACATCCCACTCAAAACTCAGAACAAAGACCAGAACACATCAACTTAATTCATAGTTTATCTGCAAACTCCAAAAATGTAATTATTATAAAACCCCCAAAAAAGAAATGCACAGTTGCTATAATTTTGATGTTCACAAGCAATTAACACACAAGTGTAATTTCTTGTATGAACAACTTTAACCAAATGAAGTTGAAACCAAATAATATAGCCCATAGTTCTAAGCCACATAACAAAATGTTTGCTGTATAATTAAGGTAAAGACTGGACAAAACCAATCCTGTACTGCGTGGTGCATTCCTACACCAATCATGAATTAATATGCAAGAATGAATATTTAGTTTTGGGGGACACTGTAATACATTCAGTTCTACCTCAAGTTCACCTGGACATAATTTTAATGTGTTGTCAAATCAAATCAAATCACCTTTATTTATATAGCGCTTTTTACAATGGCAATTGTTTCAAAGCAGCTTCACAGTGGTAACAGGAAAATAATGCAACGGAATTTGATTCGGCTCTGGTGAAAACGGTGATGTCATCCAGCTCATTTCAATTATCATATAGTGTCAATGTGGGCAGATCAGTAATATAGTTGAAATTGAAGTGTCCCCAACTGAGCAAGCCAAAAGCCAAAGGCGACGGTGGCAAGGAACCAAAACTCCTTCAGGGCCAGAATGGAGAAAAAAACCTTGGGAGAAACCAGGCTCAGTCGGGGTGCCAGTTCTCCTCTGGCCGACGAACAAATAGTGTATGATTATGATTCTGGCACATTACAGGTCAGAAGTCATATTAGATCAATAGATATTCGTAGGATTATTCGAAAGATTGGAGTCGTCATGCCGGGGACGGGTTTAATGAGGATGTCGTGTCAATGCGGCATTTACAGGGGGGAGTTTAATTGACACGGTCTCTACAGACACTTCAGGGATATGGTCGTCATGTCCAGGCTAAGGGCCACCATCTGGTCCGGATACGGCCCGGATCCGGCCGACTGCAGTAAACCTCGAGATAAACAGAGAGACTAACATTAGCGTAGATGCCATTCTTCTTATGATGTAACGAGTACATCAGGTGTTATTGGAAGTGTTCCCGGTTCCGGCTGACCTAGTTAATGCAGCCTAAAACAATCATTTAACTGATTTGAATAATAGAAATTAAAAATGTTTGTGATGTTTGTGACATTTGTCAAACAACAAAATTAGCAACTTAACTAATGAACTGATTTTGTAAAACTGTAACAATCCTGAAAACATTGCTATTATCCTTCTAGTAGCCTTGTGCCAAAATGTTGGGCCATTTTACTTTTTTGTGTACAAATTTCTGCTTGGGACTATGTCACGTTTCTCAATTTCTTCACATGTTTGGTCATACAATTGTGCTTGTCAACTTTGTGGGTTTAAATAATCTCCATAATCCACACTGAGCTTGTGAGGATCTTATTGAATTCACTGTGTAGATCGGGATAACTGTGATAGCCTATTGGCAGCTTTAAAATGCATCCACATGTGTGTGTTTGTGGTCTGCGAAGAAAATCACTTGTTTCAATGAATTCAATTGTAATAGGCTTCTCTATTAAATCTGAACCAGTACAGAACCGGAGGAAAAGCTTGTGACACTGTCACACAAGATGCGTGTTTTAACCACTCTATATATTATAATGATTTTATGTATATTAGAGTTTTAATAAGTTTACATGTTGTCTTAGTCATTTTAGTCCATTTTATTCCTCTTATCTGTTTTAATGTGTGTATGTCTTTAAATGTTATTGGGTCTGCCTGTCTTGTGACTGATCACATGATAGGAAACAGGACATAGCCAGCATAAAGGAAGCAGCATGGCAAGCTAACAAGATCGCTATTCAAACCGACCACGTGGTAATCACCAGCAAAGTGGGTTGAGGAGTTACCAGTGTGGACTTTCCTTTCCTGCACAATTTGGATTATCACTTCTGTGGACTTTGTATATACACTGGTGGACACTTACACATTGGGACTCATTTGGACTGTTTTAGGGTATGGTGTTAAGGACTCTATGCTTTTAACAGACTGAGGTTTCCTGGTTTTACTGTGTTGTTTTAAGTTCCTTGTGAATATTGTAAATACACTTTATTTATTCATCTTATTTCTGTTGTCTGTCTCATCTGTCTTAAACACTATCACCCTCACACAGTTTGATCTGACCCCATTTTAATTCAAGTAACATCTTCCAATAAGGCAGATTGTTACAAGCTGAAGGGTGTTCAGATCAATTTCAGCAATGTACCTTTTCAGATAGCGTGCAACTGTTGTCTGGGGTGCTGGCTGTCATGTCATCTGGGAAGTGTAACATCTCCTTAACTGTTTTTGCAGGTGGGGTTTTTTTTTTTTTTTTTTTTTTTTTTTTTTTTTTTTTTTTTTTTCCTTCCTGTTGAATTGCACAGTGCAAACCATCTAGTGGTAGCATACTAGCTACATGCATCATAATGGGACGCCAGCACTCAATCACATACATTGGGGCCTGTATGATTGTGTCCCATTTGTGCTAGCAGAGGGATCAGATTGTCCTTGGTAGGGACCTGTTTGCACTCATGTGCATCAAGAACATCAAACAGTTCATCAGTCAACGTCTTTCAAAGCGCTCCTAATGACAGCTCTTTCTTGTTCAGCCATGTATAGCAACAGGGAATCCTTCAAGCTTCAAGTTGTAGTGCCATAAAATACTTCTTCCAGGAAAGGTGTTGCCAGTTTTACTGGTAAGTACCTAGCTTGCTTCCATCCTACAACAAACACTCTAGCTACTGCTTGCCACTCCTCACATTGATAATCATGTCTGATGAAGGGCACTTTCACATCTACCCCCACACTTAATTTAGCAAAGGCTGCAAAGCCGTCCCCTCGCTTCAAATATGGCAGGACTATCACTGCTGCGACTAAAGATTTCTTTGTAAATAATCTTCCTCATCAGTTTCATCTCCTCAGCATCCCAGATAGCCTAGAGGAACTCGATGTTGCAACAGAAACTATTGACTCTCTCTTTTCCAGCACTTTAGACACAGTTGCTCCCCGGCGCTTAAAGAAGATTAAAGAAAATAGTCCAACGCCGTGGTACAACGAGCACACCCGGGCCCTTAAAACAGCAGCCAGAAAAATGGAGCGCAGCTGGAAGAAAACAAAAAGTTTTTCGCATTTCGTGGAAAGAGAGCATGATTGCATACAGAAAGGCCCTAAAAACTGCTAGATCTGCTTATTTTTCGACTCTCTTAGAAGAAAACAAACACAACCCTAGGTATTTGATACAGTGGCTAAATTAACAAGAAATAAAGCTTCAACTTCTGACATTTGCAAACAGCACAGCAGTAATGACTTTATGAACTTCTTTACGTGCAAGATTGATAATATTAGGAAACAAATTATAACTATACAACCATCTACTACAGTATCACTTCAGACAGTGCATTGTAGTGTCACTGAGGAAAAATTCCACTCATTCACTGCTATAGGAGAGGAAGAATTGGTTAAACTCGTTAAATCATCTAAATCGACAACATGTATGCTCGACCCTATACCGACTAAACTACTAAAAGAGATGCTTCCAGAGGTCATAGATCCTCTTCTTAATATCATTAATTCATCCTTGTCATTAGGATATGTACCGAAAACTTAAGTTGGCTATTATTAAACCACTTATTAAAAAAAACTCAACTTGATCCTACAGAATTAGTCAATTACAGGCCAATCTCAAATCTACCCTTTCTGTCAAAAATACTAGAAAAGGCAGTGTCCTCACAACTATGCTCCTTTTTAGAAAGAAATGGTATCTGTGAGGATTTCCAGTCAGGATTTAGACCGTATCATACTACTGAGACTGCTCTCATCAGAGTAACAAATGATTTACTCTTATCATCTGATCGTAGTTGTAAATCTCTATTAGTGTTACTCGATCTTAGCGCTGCATTCGATATTATCGACCACAACATTCTTTTGAAAAGACTCGAAAATTATGTTGGCATTAGTGGAATTGCATTGGCATGGTTTAAATCATACTTATCTGATCGTTATCAGTTTGTAGCAGTAAATGAAGAGATGTCACACCGATCACAAGTTCAGTATGGAGTACCGCAAGGCTCAGTACTAGGGCCGTTGCTTTTCACCCTGTACATGCTACCACTGGGAGATATCATTAGGAAGCATGGTGTTAGTTTTCATTATGCTGACGATACTCAGCTCTATATTTTTTCACCCCCTGACGAAACTTACCAATTCAAAAGATTAACGGAATGCATAGCTGATATAAAAAATTGGATGACTAGTAATTTCCTGCAGCTTAATTCAGAAAAAACTGAATTTTTAATTATTGGACAAAAAAACTCCACAAGTAGTAACCTAGAATACTGTCTAACACTTGATGGCTGCTCTGTCAAGTCCTCATTATCAGTTAGGAACCTGGGTGTGCTCTTTGTTACCAATCTTTCATTTGAAAGCCACGTTTCTAGCATCTGTAAAACCGCATCTTAAAAATATATCTAAATTACGGCACATGCTTTCAATGCAAAATGCTGAACGGTTAGTTCATGCGTTCATGACCTCAAGGCTAGATTATTGTAATGCTCTACTGGGTGGTTGCCCTGCTCGCTTAATAAATAAATTGCAGCAGCTTGAGTTCTTACTAGAACCAGGAAGTATGACCATATTAGCCCAGTTCTGTCAACACTGCGCTGGCTCTCTATTAAACATTGTATAAATTTTAAAATCTTGCTAATTACTTACAAAGCACTAAATGGTTTAGCTCCCCAGTACTTCAGCGAGCACTTAACGCATTATACTCCATCACGTCTATTGCGGTCTCAAAATTCTGGCCAGTTGATAATACCTAGAATATCAAAATCAACTGCAGGCGGTCGATCATTTTCCTATTTAGCACCTAAACTCTGGAACAGTCTTCCTAGAATTGTTTGGGAAGCAGACACACTCTGTTAGTTTAAATCTAGACTAAAACACATCTCTTTACTATGGCATACACATAGAACACTATCAATTTATATTATTCAAGTCAGTTAAATGATTGTTAGGCTGCATTAACTAGGTCAGCCGGAACCGGGAACACTTCCCATAACACCTGATGTACTCGTTACATCATAAGAAGAATGGCATCTATGCTAATGTTAGTCTCACTGTTTATCCCGAGGTTTACTGCAGTCAGCCGGATCCGGGCCGTATCCAAATCAGATGGTGAACCTGCGCCTAGACATGACCAACGCATCCCTGAAATGTCTGCAGAGACCGTGTCAATTAAACTCCCCCCGTAAATGCCGCATCGACACGACATCCTCATTAAACCCTTCTCCGGCGTGACGACTCCTATCTTTCGATCTAATTTGACTTCTGACCTGTAATGTTGCCAGAATCATAATCATACTGTTTGTTCATTGGCCAGAGGAGAACTGGCACCCCGACTGAGCCTGGTTTCTCCCAAGGTTTTTTTTTCCATTCTGGCCCCTGAAGGAGTTTTGGTTCCTTGCCACTGTCGCCTTTGGCTTTTGGCTTGCTCAGTTGGGGACACTAAATTTTCAACTATATTATTGATCTGCCTGCATTGACACTATATGATAATTGAAATGAGCTGGATGACATCACCGTTTTCTCAAGAATGGCTGTACAGCCGAATCAAATTCTGTTGCATTATTTTCCTGTTTAAACACTGTGAAGCTGCTTTGAAACAATCGGCATTGTAAAAAGCGCTATATAAATAAAGGTGACTTGACTTGACAATCAGTGTTACAACAGCAGGTTGTGGTTCATGACTGGTTTGAGGTAGAACATCAGTGGCTCCCAAAGTGATTTCTGTTGTAGAAGCAGACAGTGTTTTATCCATGCTAGCTGGATTATATTCTTTATCTGAAATTAGGGTTTCAGGATCTGGTTCATTCCGTGGTGGATCTTCAAAGCCACCCTCACTCACAAAAATCGCAGTTTCATGGGCAAAAATGTCGTCTTCAGTTATTTGTTGCTGGAGATCCTCCCATGGCAACGTGTCATTCATTTGCGTGTCTTCGCTTGTGGAAGCGGCAGTAGTAATTTCTGGGTCAGTAACTGAGTCAGATTCCATGGATCCTTGCTTTTCATAGTCGGTGAGATCTATAACTGCACTAACATCTTCTGAGGACTGCTTTTCTGATTTCATTTTGGTACACAGATACAGTCTCAGCATTTTGACTTTACTTTCACTATACAACTGATCTACTGTTTTGGACATTTCTATTTGCATCTGAAAGCACTCAATATCAGTTGTATAGAGTGACATTTTTTTTTTTTTTTTTTTTGAATAACCATTTGGAAAAAACTGATTTTCAGCCTCAGGTTTCAAATCCTTCACTGTTTTGTTTGTCAACACAGAGATGTCTTGTTCCTCCACCATTTATTGATTTCACTTGTTTGAACTGCTACTCTTTCTCATCAAAATCCATCCATCCTAGCTCAATGCGTCTCTGTTTCTTTTTGGCACTTGTGTTTCCTACCCATGAAGAACTTTTCTTTGCAGGTACACTGTCATTCCCAGAAGACAGTCTATGTTGTAGTCTCGACAGTATGGATTCTTTCCTGGACTGTGTCTGAAATGATGCACTGGCTTGTCTACAGAAGACCGCAGTAGAGAATCTGTCTCCAGCTTTGGGGATGTAGTTTGCTAGGTCACTGTCTGTCATCATAGGGATGACATTTTCATCAATCTAAAAAAAATAAAATAATGTACACATTAGTTACAAAACAAAACAAAATTATATTCCTTAGCATTGTTACTATGTACATGTGACAACTGCATAACCATTTATCTTTGTGTATTAGTACTGCTTTGCTATCATTCACTGTTCATGTTCCAATCCTCTTTAACCCAAACACCATAGGTGTAGCTGTTTAAAAGGAATGTATCACTGACTTCAGTGAAGCAGTTAACATAAATTAATGGTTTCATTTCATGGCTGAAATTGTCCATTATACTTTTAAACCATTTGTCATAGATTAATTATATATTTTGTAGACACTATACAAGTATTTGTTAAGGTTTAGCAGTTGTTGATGTGGTGATCTATGATGATTTACAAATGTTTCCATTACAAAACGATTCAGCATTTTGTCTGCAAAGGTAAACCTCTACCACTGTCTGTACATAAATGCCTTACATTTTCATCTTTAAGCTTCTTAATCACTTCTTCATCAATGTTGCGCTTCATTAAGAAATTTCTCATCATGTTATAAGAGTCCTAAAACTCTTGGAAAATGAACTCTGTTAAGGTCCAAGTATGTCATTGCATCACTTAAATACAAAAAATTCCTTAATATTGCAGATAAGTATGAGAAATACCAATTTAAAAACAAATAATCTACATGTGCAGAGTTGGCACTTGAGATTTAGGGGTATGGAAAGAAATCAATCTGAAACTGAATTGTACGGCAGAACGAGAAAGAATAGCCTATGAAATTATATTTCAAATTACAAAACATCTAGCACAAACACTAAGACATCTGTTGTATTTACTCACTTCTACTGAATAAAATATTACAGTGTACTAAACAATGTTTTAAAATATGTTATAGTATAGTATTAGTTTTCTGTTTTGTAAAGTGATGACAGCTATTGACTTACCGATCAGCACAGGACTGTAATGAAGCAGCCTGTTCACAAAGAAGGCAGGTGTGGAAGATGAATAAGCCAACCTATTAGGAAGTAATGATTAAAACGTGCGCACGATTTACTTAAAATGAGGGAACGAATTGTTATATCGTGCACACGATTTACTTAAAATGAGGGAACGAGTTATTATATTGTGCGCACGATTTACTTTTTTCCCCCCTGAATGTCATGTGCGGGGCACCGTACATTTGTAATAATTTATATCTAGCTTGATTTCTTAATTTTGTTCATGGTTCAACTGTGCCATGGTTTGTGGAAGACTGCTGCCATCTACTGGAACACAAACACATTTAAAATTAAAATAACATGAAATTTCAACGACAGCCACTAGATGGCTGCAGAGCATCACTCACTGGCTCATTTGCCATTTCCACATAGGTATACGTCTCTTCACAAGTTTTCATTTAGATTCGTGTTTAGACATTATAAAATCATTATTATAACAAAAATGTATCTTTGTTTAGCATTTTTTTGTACTGAAATATCATTTTTTAAATTATGTCAATATTACAGTCAAACCTGAACATGGTGTTATGTGTGTGTATTTATTTGTTCTCCATAGTGGATGTGTTATGGTGTCACCCCTCTGCATTTTTGCCGAACAAAATATGTAATTTTTTTGTCAAAATATGTAACAGAGAACATGTCAGCGAGTGGTGGTTCATGTGGCGACAAAAGCTCATTGAAGTGGGATTTGTCAGTGTGCCTGACAGAATTAAGGCCTTAATGAAGATGGCGCGGTTTGACCAATCAGATGAAAGAGGCATTTTAGCACTGCCCACATGTGCGAATGAAATATCGATGCCATAAACCGATTTGTAAATCACAAACGAAAAATGAGAAATTGAGCCGAAATCTCATTTACTTGTCTTTTCTTTTCTCCTGCACTGCATTGCATACAAGATCTACATTTTTCCGTTGTGCATTAAAGAGATAATACAAAACATATGTGTTGTTGCACTGTCTGTATGCAAAATCTAAATTAATCTGTTGTGCACTGAAGAATAACATATGTCAAGCTCTGATTCATTGCATTGCACACAAGAACTAACTTATTCCATTGTGCATTTAAGAAACAAAATAAGTAACGTGCTGTTGCATTCAATGCATACAAGAACTAACTTATTCCATTGTGCATTTAAGAATAACACATAAAATATGCTCTGTTTCATTAGATTGCATACAGAACTAACTTATTCCCTTGTGCAGTGAAGAATAACATACAAGATAAGCACTGTTTCATTGCACTGTATAAAATAACTAACTTATTCAGTTGTGCATTAAAGAGATAACACAACACAGGTGCTGTTAACTTGCACTGCACTGCACACAAGAATCGTTGTTATACCGTTGTGCATTGAAGAAATTACACATGGAATACAGTATGTGCTTCTGCATTGCATTGCATACAGAACTAACTTATTCAGTTGTGCAGATAACACATAACACAGGTGCTATTGCACTTCATTGCATACAATATCTAAATAATTCCGTTGTGCATTGAAGAGATAACACAAAACATATGCATTTTGTAGGACGTGTATAAAGGAAACTAAAAGGTCTCAAAGGAAATTATTAATTCATAGGAATTTTGAAAGAGTCATTGATTTTACGGCCAAGCAAATGACTCGTCCAGCGTTCATTTGAACAGGCCCTAACTATCAACTCTGCAGCGGATATTACTATTCAAACAATAGTGAAACACAATTTAATAGCCAGGTAACATAGATCAGCAGTTTAAGACATTAAATTCGTAAGCACATTTAACAACTTTATTGTTACTCTAACATAAAACTAATATCTAACACAAATACACGCACACACATTCACACGAGTTGCAGAAAGAAGGAAAGTGAGGAAAGAAATGAGTTTTAAGAGAGTGAAATGATGAAATCCCAAGTTTCTAGCAATATATGCATTTATAACACATGACCTGAACGAACCATCTATCATTACTTTAACCCTTCTATCGTTTCTTAGGCGGGGTTATTAAATTTGATATCAATGCACCAGTTCAGTTAGAATCTGGAGGTTGCTTGCGTTTGTGTCTCGTATCTTCTTTGAATGGGGATTCCCTCCTTCTTGTTCCTGGCTGCAGAGGGGCTGATTCGCTGACGGCCTTGTCGTGTCTTTGATTGACGTCTTGGGAAGCCAATCACGTGGCGTGTTGGCGGATGAATGGAAAGTCTCGTGGATGTTGTTTGAAGTTGAAGCGCGCTTTGCTGTAGAATCGTTGATTGAAACTTTGCGGCAAAACTTAACTTAGAACACGAGACTCAACGGAAAGAAAAGAAACTAAGTAAAAGAAAGGAAAGTGAGACGAGAGTATTTAGATGGCTTGAATGAAATTGTTAACCCATTTTCTCGGATCTTGGTCTACCTCGATCATCTTCGTCCGATCATCTATTCGTCATGTCATTGTCTCTGTCTTTGTCTTTTTTCTAAACTCTGTCTGATTCTTTGTTCGTGTTCTGAGATTTTAAACTCAAATGTCTGCCCATCCTCCTGGATGGGCTCTGACAAATTAGGTACCATCTTTGGTTCAGAGGTGACTGCTTCCCCACCCCTCACCATAAATTACCTGTTATCTCTGGTCTCCTAACTTCCCGCTCTAAACAGAGAGTGCCTTTAGACATGATTTCTTATTAAATCAAATCAAAATCAAATCACCTTTATTTATATAGCGCTTTTTACAATGCCAATTGTTTCAAAGCAGCTTCACAGTGGTAACAGGAAAATAATGCAACAGAATTTGATTCGGCTGTACAGCCGCTCTGGTGAAAACGGTGATGTCATCCAGCTCATTTCAATTATCATATAGTGTCAATGCGGGCAGATCAGTAATATAGTTGAAATTTAAGTGTCCCCAACTGAGCAAGCCAAAAGCCAAAGGCGACGGTGGCAAGGAACCAAAACTCCTTCAGGGCCAGAATGGAGAAAAAAACCTTGGGAGAAACCAGGCTCAGTCGGGGTGCCAGTTCTCCTCTGGCCAACGAACAAATAGTGTATGATTATGATTCTGGCAACATTACAGGTCAGAAGTCATGTTAGATCAATAGATATTTGAAAGATTATTCGAAAGATTGGAGTTGTCACGCCGGGGACGGGTTTAATGAGGATGTCGTGTCGATGCGGCATTTACAGGGGGCAGTTTAATTGACACGGTCTCTACAGACACTTCAGGGATGCGTTCGTCATGTCCAGGCTAAGGTCCACCATCTGGTCCGGATACGGCCCGGATCCGGCCGACTGCAGTAAACCTCGGGATAAACAGAGAGACTAACATTAGCGTAGATGCCATTCTTCTTATGATGTAACGAATACATCAGGTGTTATGGGAAGTGTTCCCGGTTCCGGCTGACCTAGTTAATGCAGCCTAAAACAATAATTTAACTGATTTGAATAATATAAATTAAAAATGTTTTATGTGTATGCCATAGTAAAGAGATGTGTTTTTAGTCTAGATTTAAACTGACAGAGTGTGTCTGCTTCCCGAACAATGCTAGGAAGACTGTTCCAGAGTTTAGGTGCTAAATAGGAAAAGGATCGACTGCCTGCAGTTGATTTTGATATTCTAGGTATTATCAACTGGCCAGAATTTTGAGACCGCAATAGACGTGATGGAGTATAATGCGTTAAGAGCTTGCTCAAGTACTGGGGAGCTAAACCATTTAGTGCTTTGTAAGTAATCAGCAAGATTTTAAAATGTATACAATGTTTAATAGGGAGCCAGTGCAGTGTTGACAGAACCGGGCTAATATGGTCATACTTCCTGGTTCTAGTAAGAACTCTAGCTGCTGCGTTTTGGACAAGCTGCAGTTTATTTATTAAGCGAGTAGGGCAACCACCCAGTAGAGCATTACAATAATCTAGCCTTGAGGTCATGAACGCATGAACTAACTGTTCAGCATTTTGCATTGAAAGCATGTGCCGTAATTTAGATATATTTTTAAGATGGTAGAATGCAGTTTTACAGATGCTAGAAACGTGGCTTTCAAATGAGAGATTGGTATCAAAGAGCACACCCAGGTTTCTAACTGACGACGAGGACTTGACAGAGCAGCCATCAAGTGTTATACAGTATTCTAGGTTACTACTTGTGGAGTTTTTTTGTCCAATAATTAAAAATTCAGTTTTTTCTCAATTAAGTTGCAGGAAATTACTAGTCATCCAATTTTTTATATCAGCTATGCATTCTGTTAATCTTGTGAATTAGTAAATTTCGTCAGGGCGTGAAGAAATATAGAGCTGAGTATCGTCAGCATAACAATGAAAATTTATGCCATGCTTCCTAATAATATCTCCCAGTGGTAGCATGTACAGGGTGAAAAGCAATGGTCCTAGCACTGAGCCCTGCGGTACTCCATACTGAACTTGTGATCGGTGTGACATCTCTTCATTTACTGCTACAAACTGATAACGGTCAGATAGGTATGATTTAAACCATGCCAATGAAATTCCACTAATGCCAACATAATTTTCGAGTCTATTCAAAAGAATGTTGTGGTCGATAGTATCGAATGCAGCGCTAAGATCGAGTAACACTAACAGAGATATACAACCACGATCGGATGATAAGAGTAAATCATTTGTAACTCTAATGAGAGCAGTCTCAGTACTATGATACAGTCTAAATCCTGACTGGAAATCCTCACAGATACCATTTCTTTCTAAAAAGGAGCATAATTGTGAGGACACTGCCTTTTCTAGTATTTTTGACAGAAAGGGTATATTTGAGATTGGCCTGTAATTGATTAATTCTGTAGGATCAAGTTGCGTTTTTTTAATAAGTGGTTTAATAATAGCCAACTTAAAAGTTTTCGGTACATATCCTAATGTCAAGGATGAATTGATGATATTAAGAAGAGGATCTATGACCTCTGGAAGCATCTCTTTTAGTAGTTTAGTCAGTATAGGGTCGAGCATACATGTTGTTGATTTTGATGATTTAACGAGTTTAGCCAATTCTTCTTCTCCTATAGCAGTGAATAAATGTATTTTTTCCTCAGTGACACTACAATGCACTGTCTGATGTGATACTGTAGTAGACGGCTGCATGGTTATAATTTTATCAATCTAATATTATCAATCTTACAAGTAAAGAAGTTCATAAAGTCATTACTGCTGTGCTGTTTACAAACATCAGAAGTTGAAGCTTTATCTTTGGTTAATTTAGCCACTGTATCGAATAAATACCTAGGGTTGTGTTTGTTTTCTTCTAAGAGAGTCGAGAAATAAGCAGATCTAGCAGTTTTTAGGGCCTTTCTGTATGCAATCATGCTCTCTTTCCACGAACTGCGAAAAACTCAATTTTTCTGCCTGCTGTTTTAAGGGCCCGGGTGTGCTCGTTGTACCAAGGCGTTGGACTATTTTCTTTAATCTTCTTTAAGCGCCGGGGAGCAACTGTGTCTAAAGTGCTGGAAAAGAGAGAGTCAATAGTTTCTGTTGCAACATCGAGTTCCTCTAGGCTATCTGGGATGCTGAGGAGATGAAACTGATGAGGAAGATTATTTACAAAGCAATCTTTAGTCGCAGCAGTGATAGTCCTGCCATATTTGAAGCGAGGGGACGGCTTTGCAGCCTTTGCTAAATTAAGTGTACATGATACTAGGTAATGATCATGTCATCGCTCTGCTGCAGAATTTCAATCGTATCAACATTTATTCCATGTGACATTATTAGGTCTAAAGTATGATTACGGCGATGAGTGGGTCCTGACACGTGTTGCCTTACTCCAGTAGAGTTTAGAATGTCTCTAAATGCCAATCCCAATGCGTCTTTTTCATTGTCTACATGGATATTAAAATCACCAACAATTAGGACTTTATCTGCAGCCAGTACTAACTCTGATAGAAAATCAGCAAATTCTCTGGTAAAGTTTGTATGGTGCCCTGGTGGCCTGTATACAGTAGCCAGCACAAATGTCAAACGGGATTTATCAATTTCACTACATAACGTTACATAAAGCACCAAAACTTCAAAGGAATTATATTTGAAACTAGACTTCTGAGTAATACCGAAGATATTATTATAAATTACAGCAACACCTCCCCCTTTACCTTTCAGACGCGGTTTGTGTTTATAACAATAATCTTGGGGGGTGGACTCATTTAAAGTAATGTAGTCATCAGGTTTTAGCCAGGTTTCTGTCAAACACAGCACATCTAGGTTATGATCTGTAATCATATCATTAACAATAAGCGCTTTTGAGGAAAGGGATCGAATATTCAGCAGCCCGAGTTTTATCATTTGATCATCTGTATTATATCTGTTGTTTATTTGTTGGACATCAATTAAATTTTTACCGTTGAATGGTTTTGATGGTTTTTTGTATTTACTAATTCGTGGAACAGACACAGTCTCTATGTGATAATATCTAGGTGAAAGAGTCTCTATGTGCTGGGATTTATCTGACTTCTGTGACGTGAGACAGCTAGCAGGCGGCCGGGTAAGCCAGTCCGTCTGCTTCCTGACCTGGGCCCCAGTTAGTCAAGGTTTAGCTCTAAGACTATGTGCCAAATTACTAGAGAGAAGAGCGGCACCATCCCAGGAAGGATGGATGCCATCTTTTTTCAACAGGTCAGGTCTGCCCCAAAAGCTTTTCCAATTGTCTATGAACCCTATGTTATTTTGCAGACACCACTTAGACAACCAGCCATTGAGTGATGATAGTCTGCTAAGTATCTCATCACTCCTTTTAACGGGGAGGGGACCAGAGCAAAAAACATCATCTGCCATCGTACTTGCGAGTTTACACACCTCTTTAATGTTAATTTTGGTGATCTCCGACTGGCGAAGTCGAACATCATTTGTGCCGACGTGAATAATAATCTTAGAGAATTTACGATTAGCATTAGCCAGCACTTTTAAATTTGCTTTGATGTCAGGCGCTCTGGCTCCTGGTAAACATGTGACTATGGTGGCTGGTGTCTCTATTTTCACGTTCCGTGTAATAGAATCGGCAATAACTAGGGCACTTTCAACAGGATTCTCAGTGGGTGCATCACTGAGTGGGGAGAACCTGTTTGATGTTCTAATCGGAACGGAAGAGTGTTTTTTTGATCCGCAACTATGCCGTCTCACCGTCACCCAGTTGCCCTGCTGCACGGGCTCTACAGCCGGAACCGAACAATGTACAGAGTTCACTAAGCTATTCGCATCCAAAGCAGTGTCTAAAGCTGTTACATTCTCACTACTCTCAAATAAAGTCTGGATGCGTGTCTCTAATTCTGAAATCTTCTCCGTCAGCCTGACTATCTCCTTACATTTATCACATGTGAAGCCCTGTTTCGCCAACGGGGAAAGATATACTAAACATGAAACATGCAGTGCAAGTGACAATGACAGGAGAAGAAGACATGGCTTACCGTATTTGTTGATTAATCCAACTTACCACAGTTATCTGATGGAGTCTATTTACTAATCCAACTCACCACAGTTGTTTAATGAACTCAGAAAACAAGAGACCCGAGTGCAGAGATGGCAAGCTAACAGGCTAGCGAAATGCTAATGCGTGATAGTGATTTAGATTAAAAGCTAGCGATGCCAGATTTAATGTGGTAGGCAATATTAGACAATATATGGTGATGGGTAAGTTATATTTAGCAGTTTAAACAACGGAATGATATCAAATAAAGATTCAAAAGCAAGCAAAGCACACGTGAGCACAGCAGGCAGCAGGACAAACGGGAGGCAGACAGGAGCAATCGATCGAAAATAATGTTGTATGAGATCGCATCTATTATAAGAACATGATACATTCTACACAGATTTCAATCAAGCCATCTTCTGAATTATGAGCATACAATCATACTAATACCAAGCAAGGCACACTTTCAATCAACCATTCCATAGTTATGACAATTACATGAATTGTGAGTGAGTCTAAGCATAATGGTCACGTGTATTGGTTATAGACATGATATAGAATTATGCAGTAGAAGGATATTTGAATGTAAGTCCGGCTATCATCCTTTTTGAATGATTTGATGCAGTTTATATGTAACAACAGTCTCTGTGGGTTTTCCTGTGGATTTTAAACGTGTCACTCAGAGTTCATTTAAAGGTCGTTGAGAAGAAGGGGATCTGTTTTGGCTCTTTGTCTTGGGGATCAAACAACCTCTGCCGTTATCTTGGTGTGGCCCGAAGTTTGCAAGGCCCTAAAGTACTTGGCTGGGGGGTTTTGTTAGTTATTGCAGACAGAATGGAGCCCAATTCTTTTATGGCCGCAGATTGTTGATTCTGGGTCTGGATTGTTGAGTTGGGTTTTGTGTGGAATTATGTTCCAATCATCTGGAAGATTCATTTGTGTCTGGTGTGCCCTCAAATCCTACAATTTGAACATTACCAAACTCAGTGTACTAGTAGTAAACTTGTAAGTTTACTATTTCAATACTACTTAGGACTAAATTGGCCCACTTTTTAGTGTATAAAAGTATATAGTACTTTTAAGTATACTTTAAGTGTAACAGTAGTAAACATTAAGTACACAACTAGTTTACAACTACATTTTTATGTACTGCATTTTACAATTACATATTATTTTATATTACAAGTGAAGTCATAGATATAGTAACTTTTAGCATACATCACTAAGAATGATGCACCTGGAAACATCATCAGTGATCATCAGTGTTTCCTGGGGCCATTGGGTGTTTCGGGTCTTCCAAAAATCAGACCCCTTACGAAAACAAGTTTGTTCAAGTGTGCTATTAGTATACTTTAAAACTAGTATTTTCATGTACTTCTCAGAAATATACTTTATGTACTTCTCAGAAATATACTTAAAATTGCACAAGTATACTTGACTTATACTGTCAGAAAAGTCTGGCCTAAAGTATATTTGGCCTATAGGCTACTTGTACTCAATCTTTTTATCGAGATATACTTACATGAACTTGAAGTATACTTATTTTTCGTAAGGGACACCCTCACCCAGGTGACCCTGCCGGGGCTAATGAAGCCTCGACTTGGTCTATAGCCATCTTAAAGCAACTTCCGCTGACTTAATACCCCTTTGTCTACTGGCCCCTTTGATACCGGGGGTACTGGGAAGCGAACCCCTGGATCCCACCTCAATGAGCTTTGCCATTGCTTGCCAGCCGTTACTGCGACACTCTTGTACCAGCTCGATGTACTTGGTTCTCGTCTTCTCATTGACCTCCTTGATATGGTCCTCCCAGGGAACTGTAAGTTCTAAGAGGATAATCTGCTTGGAGAATTCTGATATCCGCACCATATCCTGCCTTAGTGATGGCAACAGTTTCTGGAAACTTATGTTACTTCCCCAGGTCAACTTTCAGCTCCCAGTCCTGTGCTGTTGGCCAGATGAGGTAGTCCTAGCTGTTGGTGATACATTCTCCCCAGCACTGACAAAAGTGATGGTCTTCTCCGCTGGGCGTAGGTGCTTGCAGTGGGTGATCCTGCTGGAGATGGAGTCTGATATGGCCTTCAAGACTTTGCCCCTCACTCAGTGCTTTTGAACAGCTGCTGAGGATATTTTCCAGGGTTCAGGCACAGAGGGCAAGTTGGTAACTTTGCCTTCCCCCAGCAGAACAAGTTGGATGGGCTTGGTAGTACATCGTAGACAGCCTGAATTAAGAATTTTATTTGGTGGGGCTCGGATTTCCAGAGCTCAGCTCAGGTGAGTTTATGTTCTACTACTTATTCCCACCTTGTCCAGGCTCCCTGCTGCCGCATCCCAACCATCCTGCTGGCTCGCACTTCCTCAAGCGATGCTTGTACTTTATCTTCGAGCTGAGACCTCCTGTCCTTCCTCCTTGCCTTGCCATAGCGAGGCCTGCTCTTCCTTGAGCCACTGTGCCTACCAATGCCCTTTGCTTCAGACATGACTCAGCATCATCCACGGCCTCAGATGCCTTTTAATTTTCACCCTGTCCTGACCTCAATCCCTGCCTGAGAGGTCACAGGACTCACGGTATTGCAGCACCTCCCTAGTGTGGGTCACCATATATTCTTCATTTAGGCTGCTGATGGTGAGTTTCTTCCGACCTACTGATCCCCCTCTCAAAGCCCTTCACTGTGGAAATTGGGACCATGTAAACTAAGAGGGGCCAGAGAATCCTTGGAAGGATACCATGTTGGTATATTCAGGCTTTGAAATTGCCAGGCTTCTAGCTCTTGGTTGGTGGTTTGAATGGCTGCTGAGTCTCTTAGGCTACAGTTGAACATCTTACCCAGGGTCCTAACTGGTTTTTCCATGATGGATCGTATCTAGGTGTTTGCCAAGTGTAAAACAGAATTTGTTGGTGACCTTCCCCTTCTTCAACACCAGGGATCTGGATTTTTCTAGCTTGAAGCTCATGCGTGCCCAGGTCATCAGCTCTTCAAGGCCCATCAGGATCCATCTACTCCCTGGGACAGATGCTGTTGTCACTGATGGGTCATCCATGAAAGCCCTAATCTGTGGTTGTCGTAAGTCGGACTTTGACAGGGGACCTCTAAACTGCACCTCTGCAGCCTTCACTAGCATGGCAAGTGCGAAAAGGATCACTGAAATGGTGCATCCAGTGATAATTCCTTTCCTGAGCTCATGCTCTGAGGTAGTGGACCTAGAAGAGAATCTTATGCTAAATCCATTGTAATAGTCCAAGATAAGTTTCATGAACTTGGCTGGGGTATGGTTCTGGTTCAAAGCCACTTTTACCAGCTTGTGGGGTATGGATCCATAAACGTTTGCAATGTCGAACCACAGCACCACCTCTCCCTTGTTCTACTGGGCCTCCCTGATCAGCTGGGTGACCCCTTCCTCCTTTCTGGACTGAAGTATCAATGAATGTCTGTAAGGCGCCTAGCAACAATGCTGAAGAATATCTTCCTTACATTGAGTAGTGAGATGGTCCTGAACGGATCAATGTTCTTTGATTCTTCCTCCTTCAGAATCCACACCCCTTCTGCATACCTCCACTGGCGGGATATCTTGCCCCTCCTCCAGATCCTCTTTAGGATCTTCCATAGCCTGCGGAGTAGCCTTGGGCAGTTTTTATAAACCCTATGAGGTACCCTGCTCGGCCTTGGGTTTGCTAGAAAGGCCGCTTGCTTCCTGGCTCTCTCTTTCCTTCGCCTCCTATGCCACTCTGCCCTCCTCAAGGTCACAAGCTTCTTGCAGAGGATGTTATGCAGCTCTGCAAGGGGTCCCTTCTCCTCCTCTGTCACTGCCTTCACCTTCACCTCAGACTCTTCAACTCCTGCCTGAGCTTGTGGATCTTGATCGCCCTGTTGTTCGTAGTGTAGGGGCGTTTCACTGTGCCCTTCTCCTCCAGCCCAAATCTCTCAGCTGCTAGGCTGAAGATGACAGTGGTCATTGTCTGGAAGTGTTGATCAGCATTACCCTTGGCAGTTGCTCTGCATGCGTCTGGAGCTTGAGTCACCTGGAGGTTCAGAGCACTGTGGTTTCTCCGGGCCTCGCTCCTCCTGCATCTCACCAGGCGTAGTTCCTGAGCGCTGTGACTCTTACACCATCTGCACGCATTTAATCTTGGCCCGGTGGATCTTCAGGCCATGTGGGTTCTTGCACACCTTGCCGCACATGCATTCCACACTCATCGTCAAATGTCCGTTATCATGTGTCTGCATCCTTTTGTCCATCAGTATGGGATCCTCCTCCACTCCCCCTCTCGGGGATTACTGAGGGTATTCCTCCATTGGTTGATCTGTATCACTTCCATCTGGAGACAGACCACAAACCTCTGGTGAGCCTGCTGGGTATTCAAGAGAGAGCAGAACTTCCTCCAAGAATCCAGAGATTCCGCATGAAATTGATGAGGTACAATTACGCCATCAGACATACATCAGGCAAAAAGCTGTTGACAGCTGACACATTGTCTCGTTCACTAGTAACAAACAGCCTGGGTTCTGATGCTGACTTAATGGACACTAACATCTATGTAGAGACTGTTATAGGGTACATGCTGTAGCGAATTAGCTCAGAGGGGAAATATTAATAATTATTCATAACTCATTATGATTATTCATTATGATTAATTATGAATATTTGAATCAGTTAATGAGATTAACTTGATGTAGCTACATTAACATTACAATTAATCAGTTCATCCTGTGAATGCTCAGTATTGATTATTAATTAATTCTAAGAAAAGGATAATTTTCATGACCACAGGAAAATAATTCTTCCTTTGTATTTACATAAGTGCTGAGAGCGCATAACAAGATCGATCATTTAAGTGACAATTTGTTTGCAGGCAGGACCAGAACCAAACATATATTGTGTACAAACTTCATTAACTAAATCACGGACAAGACTAAACTAACATACAACATACATACACATCACACATACATGGTAAGAGGCAAAGTTAAAGTGGTTGAAGAACCGGGTCAGAACAGATGGATGAAGTTATGAAAACACCTGGGAGAGCCATCAGTGACTATAAGCTCCTTTGTCTGAACAAAGGGGTTTACAGTTTTACTAACTACACAGCGATTTGTATATCGTACGTTACTTGCATTTAGCCTGAGCTGTTGACGAGCGTCTGATGTACAATCACAGGAGAAAGCCTTGATAGTTTGGTCCGATGGTGTTGATTTCTTCTGCATTGACTGAAGAAGATATGATGAACTTGCATGGTTGTTTCGACTCCGTCGAGGTTGAGGAAGATGCACATGGCTTGAGGTGTTGGGCCTGCTGGCCCACCGGCCATGTGGTAGCATTGGGTTTCCTGTCCCACACATGCACATGGCTTGATGTGTGTGTTGGCCTTATCAGCCTAGCCTACTTGGCCGGCTGAGAGACAGCCAAGGTGATGCGTCGTTTCGGTCCAGAGAGAGAGTGTGAGAGAGAGAGAGAGAGAGAAAGAGAGAGAGAGGATCTGTGCGTCTCTCTTTAAAGTCTGCAAGAAGTCACCACCTCTTCAGTCAGTGAGCCAATTGTATTCAGGCTTTCAGAGGGAAAGTTTTACGATCCTTTGTCTCAAGCAGATCGTTTGCAGATTGGAACTATTAAACTATTAAAGATTCTTGTAATACTATGTTGCACAGGTATCGACATATCATATACACAATCATTCAGATCTTTAAATTACAACTTCGTAGACACCAAACATGCCATACACATGATTTTAACCATAGTATGCAATTCTGAAACGTAAATCCAACAGAGATTGAATTAATACATAGACCAAACCCTATAAAGACAAATCATGAGATGGATATATGTTTATATATTTCTCAAGTGGTTATATATAGGCTATACGGGTTTAAGATGGTTTATTTGTAAAAAGAATTGAGTGGGAGTCACAGCTCTCTGCAAATTCTTTCTGGTCGCAAAACCTTATCAGTTCCCATGTGTCCTGTAACCCGAGGCCCGGTGTTAGCTGCACTAGGGATGTTAGTTGTAGTTTTGGGGGACGGTTTCACCAAACTTTGTTGAGAGAGTAAGTTTGCTGGTTCATTCATTAAATATAATGAATAAATAATTGTGTCTGATTTGTCTCAGTCGTTACAATGCCTTCCAGCCCTAACTATTTGGCTGAACTCAGAGAACAGTTGAAAGTGGACCGCACCTGTTCTGAGGTGATGAAACAATGCCAGGAAGGATGGCCAGACCTCAGTCAAATAACAGAAGAGGTAAGGAAATTCTGGCCTCATGTTAGGTATGACTCAAAGCTATGCTACTGGAGAGAGCCCAGATCTTGCTATCTACGGTCCTACCTACTTTTATTTCTACAGATGCATCAGATTATGGACTGTTGAGCGAGCTGTAGCTTTTGCATCGTGTACACTATCACCTGCGGAAAGTATTCCACTGTCGAAAAGGAGGCACTGGCCTGTGTCTGGGCAGTGGAAAAATGGAGAATGTATGTGTAGGAGTATCGTTTCACATTGAGAACAGATCACCAGGCCCTTACCACACTTCTCTCCACTAAAGGCATGAACCAAGCAGGCATGAGAGTAGCTCTGCTAGGCTCCATTTCCAGTATGATGGGCAGTATCGCCCAGGAAGTAAAAACCGTGCCACTGATTGTCTGTCACATCTACCACTGAACCACACGGACACAAATGAAACCCCTGAACAGGATTTAATTTCACAGATTGCAGAAATCAACCCTTTTCTGTCGGCACTGCCACTCTCAGATTTCAAAGCTGCCTGTGAGGAACAGCTGAACAGCTGGCCTAAAGTTGAAAAATCAGTGTCCAGTGACTTAAGGCTGTACTTTCTGGTACGACATGAGCTGGCTGTCGCGACACCATTGATTTTCCGTGGGAAGCGACTGGTGGATCCCATATCACTTAGAGAGAGAATCATTCACCTGGCACATGAGGGACATCATGTTCGCACGAACAGCGACTCGGGGAGTTGTATTGGTGGCCGCGAATGGATGACTTATTTTAGCAAATGGCCAGAGGTGTAGGGTTCACTTCGACAGTGACAACAGTAACAGTTGTTCCTGACTACCATCTTTGCAGAAGAGGGGAAACCCTTGCATTATTACAACAGGCAAATTTCCACAATTTACTTTTGATTTTGCTGATTTCATGAGAGTTGAGATATGTGTTCTCTGTTCTTTATTGTGCCTAATACCATGCCTTCCACTAGGCGCCTCTATGCCCATTAGTGGAGAGTTTTTGAAAACTGGTGCAGGGCGAGAAATGAGAACTCTGTAATGGTTTGATTCCAGTCATTCTGTCTTTCTTTCAAGAGCGATTTGCGCAAGACTCTAAGCTTAAAGTGTATGTGGCTGCTGTATCAACATTTCACAGCAAGGACAGCGGCCAGTCGGTTGGCAGAAATAGGCTGGTGGTCAAATTTCCACCGGTCAGTTTCACTAAAAGTGCTCTGTTTTAAAACTATGCTTTTATTGGCATTTGTATCAGTTAAACAAGTAGGCCATATTCACGCTCTGTCAGTCAATGACTTATGCATGGATGTCAGCCCAGAAAATTGTAAGGTCATCCTCAGACTGAGAGAAATTTATGTTCCTAAGGTGCTCTCAAACCCGTTCAGAGCCCAGATTATAATGTGGAAGAAATGTTTATTTTAACTTTAATTTTAATAAAACACAACTTTTTATTTTCCTTACAGGGATAACATTTGCTTTTGAATATTGAATGTCTCTAACACTTGGGCCAGAATTACTGTATCTCTGAACATAACAGGTGTCCAGTTTTGTTATGTATGTCCAACCTCATGATTGAGGCTCCTACCTAGTAAAAAAGAATTATACATGTGTAGAACCAATGAAGTTGGAGGAAAATTATGCAATGAATCATGTCACTTTTACCATGTTCCTTTTCTATAAAAACTGTTATAAAAACAATAAAAAAACTGGGGATTTTCTCTAAAATTGATTCAAGATCCTCCCGGCCATGATTAAAGCATATTGAAGGCATTGTCTGGAGTCTGTCTGATTACTGCTGCGCAGCAGGTTAGTAGAACACTAAAGTTCTTAATCCCAAGTGTTCATAAGGGAAGAGACGTTGTTCGACTTGAAACAGGTGTCGAAGTGGAGACGCCTAGTAGAGTATAAATTTGTAGGTGTCAAAGAGGAGACGCCAAGGGTGTCGAATTGCAGACGCCCCCGTTTAGCTTAAAGAAAAAGGTGTGTAGGGGAATTTCTACCACAATAACGATTTTTAGCTTTTACTCCAAGCAAGTCAACTGTAGGGAACACTTCCCCTTCGCAGCTGCTTTGCCCTGTTTGCACTCTGCGTATTTATGTTGAGCGCACCAGACAGTTCAGGCTCTCTGACCAGCTCTTCGTCTGTTTTGGATGTCATACTAAAGGTCCACCGGTCTCAGAGCAAAAGCTATCCCATTGAGGGGATTCCGGTTCCGGTTTGCAGGGGTTCCGGTTGTGGTTTGCATGAAGAGAGCTGCTCTTGTCTAAGTTCAGCAAATCCTCCAATAATTTCACGATAAATGAATCTGTAATAAGACATTTAACCCTTAAATTTGTTCAATCTTGAGTCAAGAATCAACTAAAACCACAGCAAAACATCCGAAAAAAAGCGACAAACATAATGAAGAGACCCACGATCAGGGCAAGTCCGCAGGCAACGTTACGGGGGAGCTGAGGCAAATTGGCGCTAATGGTAGTGCAACTCCCCCTAGTAATCAAGACATCAGAGGGGGTGGGGGGAAGGAGGAGGGTTCCTTTGTGAATTCATTTGTTCTGACTTTTGTTCTTGGGAAGAGGGTTGGGGTAAGGGCGTTTAACTTGAAGTTGTTGAAGAAATAAAGCCAGCAGACACAACATTAATCATCTACAGAATGTTCCCTTTCGAGGGAACTCGCACTGCGTCGGAACAACACTTTGGGGACGCTCCCTTAGCGTTGCGCGTCTGAAGCATGAATGAAACTAAGACCGATCTTGATTGGTGCTACGTCATGATGTAGTATGTGACGGCATACCCGGAAGTATAAAGGGACGCTGGTTCACAACAGCGCTAGCTTTTTCGCTCTTCAGCAAGTGCACTGTGTGTTGTGAATGTTTGAAAGAGACTGAGTGATTTCTAGTTCAGTAAAATAACTGTTTGAAAGGAATGATGAGTGAGCAGTTCAAAAGATGTGTGCACCCCTGCCCTCGCTACATCACGGGTGGGGACACGCATCTAATGTGTGTGAACTGCTTGGGAGCGCAGCACGCTTGGTCAGCTCTCGAGGGAGCTGGCTGTGAGCATTGTGAAGCACTATCTATCAGAGTGCTGCGCTCCCGCTTGGCCCTGTTTGACGAGGCCGGCCAAGCTTGCGTTCCCCGCGGTTCAGGTCCTGCGTCCGCTGAGGCGGTGCAGCGGCTCAGATCGTGGGGATCGCAAAAGAAACTGGCTGATGAGATCGGGACTGCTGAGGCACTTTCCCGGTCATCATCAGACAGTTCTGATGCCCTTCCTCCCCGTGCAGAAGCCCGCGCTGCGGCTTCTTCTGCTCGAGGAGAGGGTCCGATGTTCGAGCTATCTGCATCTGAGGATGTGGATGTGCTCAGCATCGAGGCGGGTGACGTTGAGGCTCACTCGTCACCTCACGTGCCCGCTTATGAGGAGCTCGTAGAGGTTGTGACTCGTGCGGTGGCCAGACTAAACATCAGCTGGCCATCAGAAAAGCACAGGTCCCAACCTCAACACTGGGGTTTGCCATTCTTTCCGGATTTGCACAATGAGTTGTGCAAATCCTGGAATAAACCACACTCCTCCCGCCTCTCTAATCCAACAGTGTTGGATTATAGCAACATTATGGGGGCGGGAGAGAATGGCTTTGGGAGGATGTTGCGTATGGAGGAGGCTTTGGTCAGCTACCTCTCCCCTGATGCGGCGTCCTCCCTGAAAACCCCGGTGCTGCCCACCAAGCCATGTCGCAATACATCTGCTATGGTGGGCAGGGCATATATGGCGGCTGGTCGGGCTGGTGCATGTCTGCATACCATGGCTTTGTTGCAGGCATACCAGGCCGACCTTCTTAAAGACTTAGATGAGGGCGAGGGACCAACACCAGAAGATGTTGCTGAGCTCTGCAGAGCGACAGATTTGTCTCTCCGGGTCACTAAGGAGACGGCCCGTGCTGTGGGCCGCTCCATGTCAGCTATGGTGGCCATGGAGAGACATCTGTGGTTAAATCTGTCGGGCATCAAGGAGAAGGATAAAACTTTCCTCCTTGATGCTCCTCTTTTGCCTTCTGGCCTGTTGGGCGACGCTGTCAGCACGGTCGTCGACAGGTTTCAGGAGGCGAGGAGGCAGTCTGCAGCGTTTCAGCAATTTATCCCTCACCGCTCTAAGTCTAAAGGGGCTGGATCTAAAACCGACCAGCCCCAGCCGTCATCGAGCTCCTCGTACCGGCAGGTACAGAAAGAGAGTGTCGCCTCTAGAGCCCCTCCTCAGGGAGCTTGGCAACAGAGGCGGCGCTCTCGCCCAAAGCTGACCCAGCAGAAGGGCGATCTGAGGACCGTCATTCAGGTGAGGAAGGCTTCGGGGAAGAGGTCCTAGCAGTGGTAGGACCTCTAAGGGCAGTCCCCTCCGGGGAGAAACGGCCGAGGTCATTTTCTCTGCGGAGCCCTTTGGAAATCGCGTGCTGCCTCGTCTGCCCCGAGGGGTTTCGGGCGGGCAGCGATGGCGTCCGCACACCGAAAAGTGTTCACAACCTCTCCCTGCCGGTCAGCCGCTTCAGGGGGTCGAGAATGGTATTCAAAAAACACCCGAGGTCAGTCTCGAGAGGCTGATTCCCTTGGTAGATTTTTTCCAGGCGTGGCAACGCCTGTCAAACGTGTCGCCATGGGTCCTGTGGACTGTAGAAAAAGGGTACAGACAGCAGTTCGGCCACAGCCCACCAAAGTTCAATGGGGTGGTCTGGACTGCGGTGGTCCCAGAGTGGGCTCGGGTAATGGAACAGGAAGTACACTCCCTGTTGGTAAAGGAGGCCATAGAATGCGTTCCTCTGCCAGACAGGGAGTCGGGGTTCTACAGCCGGTACTTTATAGTTCCCAAAAAGGACGGGGGTTTGCGTCCAATTTTAGATCTGAGATATTTGAACCAGTCTCTGAGGAGGTTCAGGTTAAAAATGCTCACAATACCTATTATCGTGAATCAAATTCGGTCCGAGGACTGGTTTGTCACGATAGATCTAAAGGACGCATACTTCCATGTCTCCATCAGCCCTTCTCACAGGAAGATCCTGAGGTTCGCTTTCGGGGGCGAAGCATTCCAATATCGGGTTCTTCCGTTCGGTTTAGCTCTTTCCCCTCGCACGTTCACCAAGTGCATGGATGCAGCTCTGGCTCCACTGAGACTCATTATATCGACGACTGGCTCATATTGGCTCAGTCGCGAGAAATGGCAGTTCGGCATCGAGATGTCATCCTTGGCCACATTCAGAACTTGGGGTTGAGACTCAACACGAAAAAGAGGACCACGTTCCTGGGAGTAGTATGGGACTCAACGACGATGCGGGCACAAATGTCTCCCGCACGCATCGAGTCCATACGGGCGATGGTCTCCAGCATAAAGCTAGGCCGCAACATCACTGTAAAGCAGTTTCAAAGACTGCTGGGGCTCATGGCAGCTGCGTCCAACGTAATACCTTTTGGCCTGCTGTACATGAGACCCCTGCAGTGGTGGCTGAAAGCCAAGGGTTTTTCCCCGAGGGGAAATCCATTCCGTATGATCAGGTTAACGCGCAGATGCCTTCATTCCCTATCAATATGGAAGAAACCTTGGTTTCTGTCCCAGGGGCCAGTGTTGGGAGCGTCATGTCGCCGGAAATCCGTTTCGACAGACACCTCCCTCACTGGTTGGGGCGCGGTCATGGACAGCCACTTTACCCAGGGTCTGTGGCAGGACCATCATCATTCATGGCATATAAATTGCCTGGAGATGTTGGCTGTGTTCAGGGCTCTGAGGAGCTTCCTCACTGATCTCAGGGGTTACCATGTTCTGGTACGATCCGACAATATGTTAGTGGTCGCGTACCTGAACCATCGGGGGGTCTGAGGTCTTGCCCTCTATGCAGACTGGCGCATCAGATCCTCCTGTGGTCCCAGGGGAAATTGTCGTCTCTCAGAGCGATGTATACCCCCGGAGTTCTGTCGCTAAAGGTGGCGCTGCTCCTTGCTATCACCTCACTTAAGAGGGTGGGGGACCTCCAGGCCTTGGCTATAACGCCGACTTGCCTGGAGTTTGCCCCCGGTGGAGTTAAGGCCATCCTTGATCCGAGGCCGGGCTATGTGCCCAAAGTGCCATCGAGTAATTGGATTGTCCAGGCGATTGCCTTGGCCTATCAGGTGCACGGTTTGCCTTCCCCTTTGGCCTTGAAGGCACATTCCACTAAGGGCATGGCCTCTTCTAGGGCCCTTTATATGGGGGTCCCACTTCAGGAGATCTGTGAGGCAGCCGGCTGGGCTACCCCACACACTTTTATCAGATTTTATAGTCTGCACCTCCCTGCGACGCCAGGCGCTAGGGTGCTCTCGTCCTAAGTGTGCCTGGGTTCCAGCTTCACACTAGGACCGGCATGGTTCGTGGTGGCATAGTGGGCATTTCGTTCCCCAAAGTGTCGTTCCGACGCAGTGCGAGTTCCCTCGAAAGGGAACGTCTCGGGTTATGACTATAACCCTTGTTCCCTGAGAAGGGAACGAGACACTGCGTCGCCTTGCCACGCCTCTCCATGCCTGGGAGCGACTTGCTTCATTACGAAAAGCTAGCGCTGTTGTGAACCGGCGTCCCTTTATACTTCCGGGTATGCGGTCACATACTACGTCATGACGTAGCACCAATCAAGATCGGTCTTAGTTTCATTCATGCTTCAGACGTGCAACACTAAGGGAGCGTCTCCAAAGTGTTGTTCCGACGCAGTGTCTCGTTCCCTTCTCAGGGAACAAGGGTTATAGTCATAACGTTTTGCTTCCCTTTTACCTGACATGATGCATAAACCGGCATAACATTAGTTTTATTCTTGTGCACGCACTAAAACACAGACATTTCCGAACGTTGGTGGAAGAATATGAACGTGCAGAACTACGTGTGTTTCTGTGCGTGCGGATGGAATAAAAACTGTAACATTTCTCTGCCGATTCAAGTCTGCACAACTGCTCCTGATGGAAAACGCTATGAAATGATTTGACGGTCTCGCATTATGCTGCGGATTTAAATGTGACGCATGAATTGAAATTATTTACTTTTCATGAGGTTAACATTTCCGAATTTATTTGACATTTTAACTTTTTTAGGTTTTTGTGTAATTTTTGAGGACTGGTCAGGATAATTGTAATAAACATAATGCAACGGGCCATTAAAGTACCATTAATAGGAAAAGTGTATTAGTACCGGTGCATTGGAGTGTATTAGGAATACACTAAAGTAATAAAACTTCTGATCAGGTACTTTCTTTCACCATTTCAAACTGACTATATGTTGTTTTCTTTAATTATGTAATAATTAGCCTACATATAACTTGTATAACTACTTTCTGTATATGTGAAGCTGTTTTGCAACCATGCAAAATTGTGGAAAGTGCTAGAAATAAATTTGAATTTAATTAAACAATAGCCTGCCTGATATTCAAAATGTGGGCAAATTATTGAAAAGGTAAAGGTCATAATTATAAAACTTACTTCATGATTATTCTTTTTTTTTTTAAACTCAAAACACATTTTCTATAAACTTTTATACTGTTTTATACTCAACAAGTAGAACTCAGATACATTTCATTGAATTGTACATTTAATCATAAAAGGTCAACATAGGATTCAACAAAAATACATTACTGAGGTGGTACTTAAATATTTAACAAATTAAATCATTTTATTTGCAAATTGCTCATTGTTACATTTGTGCTGTAAGCAAAAGTTGTGGAAATTCTGCCCTTACAGCACCTGTTAGCAGAACAAACTAGATGTTTCCGTTCATACCTAACATTTCCTTTGGTTTGCACAAAACAAAAGTCTCATCTAAAAAAATTACATAGCATCATCTAAAAATAATTTAATCATTCTCAGATTTGAAATACATGGTGAGACATGTGTTTAGCTGCAATGGGTTTCTACTGTAGACTCTAAAAGGGTTTCCTTCTGAGAAATGGGCCAAATCTGCAACATTCCCAATAGTGTGCATTGGCATTGGCTTTATGGCATGTTCGAAACATACACTCACCTAAAGGATTATTAGGAATACCTGTTCAATTTCTCATTAATGCAATTATCTAATCAACCAATCACATGGCAGTTGCTTCAATGCATTTAGGGGTGTGGTCCTGGTCAAGACAATCTCCTGAACTCCAAACTGAATGTCAGAATGGGAAAGAAAGGTGATTTAAGCAATTTTGAGCGTGGCATGGTTGTTGGTACCAGAGGGGCCGGTCTGAGTATTTCACAATCTGCTCAGTTACTGGGATTTTCACGCACAACCATTTCTAGAGTTTACAAAGAATGGTGTGAAAAGGGAAAAACATCCAGTATGCGGCAGTCCTGTGGACGAAAATGCCTTGTTGATGCTAGAGGTCAGAGGAGAATGGGCCGACTGATTCAAGCTGATAGAAGAGCAACTTTGACTGAAATAACCACTCGTTACAACCGAGGTATGCAGCAAAGCATTTGTGAAGCCACAACACGCACAACCTTGAGGCGGATGGGCTACAACAGCAGAAGACCCCACCGGGTACCACTCATCTCCACTACAAATAGGAAAAAGAGGCTACAATTTGCACGAGCTCACCAAAATTGGACAGTTGAAGACTGGAAAAATGTTGCCTGGTCTGATGAGTCTCGATTTCTGTTGAGACATTCAGATGGTAGAGTCAGAATTTGGCGTAAACAGAATGAGAACATGGATCCATCATGCCTTGTTACCACTGTGCAGGCTGGTGGTGGTGGTGTAATGGTGTGGGGGATGTTTTCTTGGCACACTTTAGGCCCCTTAGTGCCAATTGGGCATCGTTTAAATGCCACGGCCTACCTGAGCATTGTTTCTGACCATGTCCATCCCTTTATGACCACCATGTACCCATCCTCTGATGGCTACTTCCAGCAGGATAATGCACCATGTCACAAAGCTCCAATCATTTCAAATTGGTTTCTTGAACATGACAATGAGTTCACTGTACTAAAATGGCCCCCACAGTCACCAGATCTCAACCCAATAGAGCATCTTTGGGATGTGGTGGAACGGGAGCTTCGTGCCCTGGATGTGCATCCCACAAATCTCCATCAACTGCAAGATGCTATCCTATCAATATGGGCCAACATTTCTAAAGAATGCTTTCAGCACCTTGTTGAATCAATGCCACGTAGAATTAAGGCAGTTCTGAAGGCGAAAGGGGGTCAAACACAGTATTAGTATGGTGTTCCTAATAATCCTTTAGGTGAGTGTAGATCAAGCATAGCGGTCTGACGTGTCAACTTCTGGTTCAACCAATGGTAAGACGTTGGGACAGGCCAATAGGGGTCAAGGTGTAGCTTCGGCAGTTATGGTGTTTTCAAGTCATGTCAGAAAGAATGTATTTATGAGTTAAAATGCACATGAATATCAGCTCAACTCGTGATTATGAGTTTTTGTAACTTTGGATTTTCTTAAGACTTTCCGAGTTAGGTGCGTGACGGTGAGAAAACATGTCAGAGGCAATGGATGCAGAGTCTGCCCTAGTGAAAAAAACTATGCCAAAATGTATTTAAAATAGGCCTACATATACTTCACACTAACTATACTAAAAACCCTTTGATATATTTACTGACATATCGCTTGGGACTTACTGATATAAATATTATAATTAAACTTTATTTGGAGTTCTTCTTTATTGCACAATGCATATTTCTTAATATTAAGCCTAAAAACTGTTTAATATCACTATTACTAAGAATAGTATGATCACTGTATAATTTAAATACAAGATATTTAAAGTACACCTAAAGTATACTTGCAATAGTTCCACTTCAGCACAATCAAATATACTTAAGTATATCTTTAGTTGGACCTCAGCACTATTTCTGGATAACTAAAGTGCATTAAATACAAAATTACTTGTTCCAATTTAGCAGACTTTAAGTATACCAACTTAGTATACTAAAAGTACAATTGCAGGGTATTTATATTAAGTACATAAATATAAATGTATTTGTAGTAGGGATGTAACGGTACACGTAGTCGTACCGAACCGTTTCGGTACAGGGCTTCGATCCGGTACGGTGCACGAATGCAATCTTTACCAGTTAACAGTAGGCTTGTTTTACCCGTGGAACATACTTATATCCGAGTTCCCACACAAACATATTAAGTATTCTGTCCATTTTATCACGAAATTCAAACGATAAATGCCGCTTTGACGCTCTTTAATGTGACGTGACAGATCACAGTATAGGCGCGGCGGCGCGCGAGTGAACGCGATCATCTCTTCTAGTCAAAGAATAAACATGAATCAACATCTATAGGTATGTTGAGGATACATTACAATGTACTGAAACGTATCATATGTCGTGTAATCGCTCAATCAGTGTTTCAACGGTGGAAAGACGTCAATAAAACAGCTTGTAAACAATGTCACATAGCATTTACCTCAGAAGTCATTCAGAGTCCACAGCTGGTTAGTTCTCTAGAGAAATGAACTCTTTCACTAAATATATACACTATATTAGCCTATATATTCATTATATTATACTTAACCTGTTAGTGATGTCTTGATTATTTAATGTATGTTTAAATTAATCTGTCATGAAAATGACAGCCACAGTGTATAAATAATTATATTTCAACAAAAAGTAAAAACATAATTTTATTAGAAGTTAGGCTAATGCAAAAACTGCCTAATGTGAAGTTTACATGTTTGCATACAATGTTATTTGAGTGTTGATTATTATATCTAAAAATACTGAATTTAGGCTAATTTGGGCTCTGTTGTTATATTATAGTAATGTGCAAGTAGGGCTCCCTATATAGTTTACACTTTACAGAATTAGCAGAGATATTTTTTTTTATCTTTAAGAAACTTTGTTATAATTGAATTAATTTAAGGACAGACACAATTTGTTCAGTAAACCACTGTTCAATAAAAAAAAGCAATTTTATATTTAGTTTTCTCTCCCCTGTTGTACCGAACCCGTACTGAACCGTGACTTCAAAACCGAGGTATGTACCAAACCGTCAGTTTTGTGTACCGTTACACCCCTAATTTGTAGTATGTTTAGCATAACATAAATGTATTTCAAATACATTTTAGTATATTTATTTTTCACTAGGGAAATCGCGATTATTGTGAGGAAACAATTACCATTCATACATAAACAGACGATTGCAGACAATAATGGTAGATATCTAATTGTTTGTGGTGAAATAAATTCAGTTCCTATTACACTGGTTAACTTGTATGGCCCTTATTATGATGAACCGTCCTTTTTTGAAAGGTTTTTAGACAAAATACCTGACGCTACGTTGTCTAATGTCATTATAGGGGGAGATTTTAATTGTGTTATTGACCCAGTTAAAAAAGATGCACAGCCTAGTCGCACCATAAAAAGTAAATCTGCTGCTACTTTACATAGTTATTTGAAAAATCTCAACATGGTAGACATATGGCGATGTTTAAACCCATCAGCTGGAGCATATTCTTTTTACTCATCAGTATAATGAGTAAGTCCTGAGTATTATGAGTAATCAGCATAAGTCCTATTCCAGAATTAATTTCTTTATTATAGATTCCAATTTGTTTTAAATGGTTAGATCCACTCAGTACCATAACAGATATCAGATCATGTCCCATTAACATTGGATGTAAATTTGAAGTCAGAAAAAGGGACATATAATTGGAGATTTGACAAGTCCCTGTACTGAATGATACAAAATTTTGTATCATTCATAAACAACTAACTCGACAGCTTAAACAGTCCCAAGCCTCAAGAGCCATTCATAAGATTCGGACAGAGAGCGGAGAAATAATAACCGATCCCAAGCAGATAAATGAAAGCTTTGCAGACTTTTATAAAAAGGTATATACATCCAAAGGAAATATAGATATTAATGAAATTAATCAATTCTTATATAATATTAATCTTCCCTGATTAAGTGAAGAAGCTGTTGAAATGTTAGAAGAGTAGATTACTTTAAACGAAATCAGCAAAGTTGTTGATAACCTCCCTAATAATAAATGTGCAGGCCCAGACAGAATATTATAAAAAGTTTTGGGAGATTCTTGCCCCTGTGTTTCTCCATATGATTAATCACTCAATCTCCCAGTTGAAACTCCCCCCCACATTGTACAAGGCTAACATAGTTTTAATACCTAAACACGAATGAGATAAAATGATGATGTCCTCATATCACCCAGTCTCTCTTATTCCAATAGAGGCAAAAATTATTAGTAAGATATCAGCTAATAGATTGAAACAATATACACCGATCAGGCATAACATTATGACCACTGACAGGTGAAGTGAATAACACTGATTATCTCTTCATCACAGCACCTGTTAGTGGGTGGGATATATTAGGCAGCAAGTGAACATTTTGTCCTCAAAGTTGATGTGTTAGAAGCAGGAAAAATGGGCAAGCGGATTTGAGCGAGTTTGACAAGGGCCAAATTGTGATGGCTAGACGACTGGGTCAGAGCATCTAACTACTCAGAGCTAAATTTTCACAAATCTGTGCTCCTCAGCCATCTAGAATACCTGGGTCTCAGAATAAAGACAGCCAAGAGCTTGTTGCTTCCCAGGCAGAGGATTTCTTTCCTGGGTGCAATTTTAGACTCGGCCCAAATGAGGGCATAGCTGTCAGATGAGCGCTCATTCGAAACGGGGACCAACAGACCCCTCAGAACCTTTCAGAGGATGCTAGGCCTCATGGCCTCAGCTTCATCAGTACTTCCGCTGGGAATGCTGCACATGCACCCCCTGCAGTACTGGCTGAAACCACAGGTTCCTCCCCAAACTTGGCGCTCAGGCCATCTTTTGATCAGAGTAAGCCACGGCTGTGTCAAAGCCCTGGCCCCCTGGTTGAAACCCAGTCTCTTTGAGTCAGGGGTGAGCTTGGGGACGAATGGTTGTCACCACAGATGCCTCCAACACGGGTTGGGGCGTTCTGTGCAAGGGCGAACCGGCCTTCGGCTCATGGTCGAGCACGGTGACATGGTTGCACATCAACTGCCTGGAAATGCTGGCAGTAGTGCTAGCCCTCAAGACCTTCCTACCACGTCTCTCGGGTTACCACGTTCTGGTCTGTATGGACAACACGACAGTGGTTTCCTACATAAATCGCCAAGGCGGGCTCAGGTCAAAACGGCTGTACAAACTAGCCAGAGGTCTCCTCCTATGGGCGAATGACAACCTGTGCTCGCTAAGGGCGGCGCACGTGCCGGGCAGACTGAACCAGGGAGCAGATATGATGTCCCGGGGCCAAGTGTCCCCAGGGGAATGGACCCTCCATCCCCAAACAGTTCAAATGATATGGAATGTTTTCGGGAGGGCAGAGGTCGACCTCTTCGCCTCCGAAGACAACTGTCATTGCCCAATATTTTTCTCGACAGCCCAGCCGTCCACTTTACGCTTTTCCTCAGGTCTCGCTCCTCCCCCAAGTCTCCCCCACTCTATGTGCCCAAAGTGCTTTTGACCATGTTCAAAGCACAAGTGATCACGCTCTCTGCTCTCCCCTCCGTGGAGGACGAGCAGCAGTTGCACCTGCTCTGCCCAGTCAGGGCTCTGAGAGCATACATTGAGCGCTCCGCCCAGTACAGACAGTCGGAGCAGCTTTTTGTAAGCTTCGGTGGCCGCACCAAAGGGCTTCCGGTCACAAAGCAAAGATCTAGATGGCTGGTGGATGCTATCGCTTTAGCCTATGCTTCTATGGGCCTGCAGTACCCATAGGCGTCAGGGCTCACTCCACGAGAGGCATGGCCTCCTCCTGGGCGTGGTCCAGGCGGAGTATCTATTGGTGATATTTGTAGAGTGGCCGGCTGGTCGTCGCTGTCTACCTTTGCCAGATTTGCTTCGACGAGCCCGGCCCTTCACAGTTAGCGCTTTGGGGTCTATAACTCAAACATCCCTTCATCATGATTGTGGCCGGCCTCGGCCTCTTCACATTTAAGGGTCTTTACCCCCTTAATACGATATGTCAATAAACTCTAGTTTGGGACCCTTATACTAGCGTCCCAACTTGGGTAGAGGTACATGTCGTTGCGCTTATCATAGCACGGCGTGACTGGATAGGTTCCCCTAGCGTCTAGCAATAGACGCAATACGACTGACCGTTCGAAAGGAAACGTACTCAGTTACTGACGTAACCTCGGTTCCCTGAGATAAGGGAACGAGTATTGCGTAGACAGCCATGCTATGATGCAAACGACTAGCGATCGTCGCTTCAGTCGATAAAACCTGAATCCATAGCAATTTGAGCGTCTTTTATAGGCTCTGCGCTCAGCTCTGTGGGCTTCGCACCGATTGGTTCGCGCAGTTACGGCGCTCTGCCATTGGTTCGTGCAGTTCCCACTGACCAGCCAATAGCGTGCGAGTAAGCCTCAGCACTGTTATGGCTGTGCAGTAAGCACTGCGTTATTTCATGAAAGGCTTCAGTATTTCGGCGAAAAGGAGTTTTCCCCTAGCGTCTAGCAATAGACGCAATACTCGTTCCCTTATCTCAGGGAACCGAGGTTACGTCAGTAACCGAGTACGTTTATTTTTATTTTTCCCTCATATGTTTATATATTCATATATTTACTTTATTTACATAGTCAGTCACATACTCGTTCAGTTTCTTTGAGTACAATATGTATGACTTGTACTTATAACATTTATGAATGAGGGAAGAGTGAGGTTTTGTTTCTGACACTTATACAAACCCGATTCCAAAAAAGTTGGGACACTGTACAAATTGTGAATAAAAAAGGAATGCAATAATTTACAAATCTCATTAACTTATATTTTATTCACAACAGAATATAGATAACATATCAAATGTTGAAAGTGAGACATTTTGAAATGTCATGCCAAATATTGGCTCATTTTGGATTTCATGAGAGCTACACATTCCAAAAAAGTTGGGACAGGTAGCAATAGGAGGCCGGAAAAGTTAAAAGTACATATAAGGAACAGCTGGAGGACCAATTTGCAACTTATTAGGTCAATTGGCAACATGATTGGGTATAAAAAGAGCCTCTCAGAGTGGCAGTGTCTCTCAGAAGTCAAGATGGGCAGAGGATCACCAATTCCCCCAATGCTGCGGCGAAAAATAGTGGAGCAATATCAGAAAGGAGTTTCTCAGAGAAAAATTGCAAAGAGTTTGAAGTTATCATCATCTACAGTGCATAATATCATCCAAAGATTCAGAGAATCTGGAACAATCTCTGTGCGTAAGGGTCAAGGCCGGAAAACCATACTGGATGCCTGTGATCTTCGGGCCCTTAGACGGCACTGCATCACATACAGGAATGCTACTGTAATGGAAATCACAACATGGGCTCAGGAACACTTCCAGAAAACATTGTCGGTGAACACAATCCACCGTGCCATTCGCCGTTGCCGGCTAAAACTCTATAGGTCAAAAAAGAAGCCATATCTAAACATGATCCAGAAGTGCAGGCGTTTTCTCTGGGCCAAGGCTCATTTAAAATGGACTGTGGCAAAGTGGAAAACTGTTATGTGGTCAGACGAATCAAAATTTGAAGTGAAATGGCCAGCCTGCAGTCCAGATCTTTCACCCATAGAAAACATTTGGCGCATCATAAAGAGGAAGATGCGACAAAGAAGTTGAGCAACTAGAAGCCTGTATTAGACAAGAATGGGACAACATTCCTATTCCTAAACTTGAGCAACTTGTCTCCTCAGTCCCCAGACGTTTGCAGACTGTTATAAAAAGAAGAGGGGATGCCACACAGTGGTAAACATGGTCTTGTCCCAACTTTTTTGAGATGTGTTGATGCCATGAAATTTAAAATCAACTTATTTTTCCCTTAAAATGATACAGTGGGGAGAACAAGTATTTGATACACTGCCGATTTTGCAGGTTTGCCCACTTACAAAGCATGTAGAAGTCTGTAATTTTTATCATAGGTACTCTTCAACTGTGAGTGACGGAATCTAAAACAAAAATCCAGAAAATCACATTGTATGACTTTTAAGTAATTAATTTGCATTTTATTGCATGACATAAGTATTTGATACATCAGAAAAGCAGAACTTAATATTTGGTACAGAAACCTTTGTTTGCAATTACAGAGATCATACGTTTCCTGTAGTTCTTGACCAGGTTTGCACACACTGCAGCAGGGATTTTGGCCCACTCCTCCATACAGACCTTCTCCAGACCCTTCAGGTTTCGGGGCTGTCGCTGGGCAATACGGACTTTCAGCTCCCTCCAAAGATTTTCTATTGGGTTCAGGTCTGGAGACTGGCTAGGCCACTCCAGGACCTTGAGATGCTTCTTACGGAGCCACTCCTTAGTTGCCCTGGCTGTATGTTTCGGGTCGTTATCATGCTGGAAGACCCAGCCACGACCCATCTTCAATCCTCAATGAGGGAAGGAGGTTGTTGGCCAAGATCTCACGATACATGGCCCCATCCATCCTCCCATCAATACGGTGCAGTCGTCCTGTCCCCTTTGCAGAAAAGCATCCCCAAAGAATGATGTTTCTACCTCCATGTTTCACGGTTGGGATGGTGTTATTAGGGTTGTACTCATCCTTCTTCTTCCTCCAAACACAGCGAGTGGAGTTTAGACCAAAAAGCTCTATTTTTGTCTCATCAGACCACATGACCTTCTCCCATTCCTCCTCTGGATCATCCAGATGGTCATTGGCAAACTTCAGATGGGCCTGGACATGCGCTGGCTTGAGCAGGGGGACCTTGCGTGTGCTGCAGGATTTTAATCCATGACGGCGTAGTGTGTTACTAATAGTTTTCTTTGAGACTGTGGTCCCAGCTCTCTTCAGGTCATTGACCAGGTCCTGCCGTGTAGCTCTGGGCTGATGCCTCACCTTCCTCATGATCATTGATGCCCCACGAGGTGAGATCTTGCATGGTGCCCCAGACTGAGGGAGATTGACCGTCATCTTGAACTTCTTCCATTTTCTAATAATTGCGCCAACAGTTGTTGCCTTCTCACCAAGCTGCTTGCCTATTGTCCTGTAGCCCATCCCAGCCTTGTGCAGGCCTACAATTTTATCCATGATGTCCTTACACAGCTCTCTGGTCTTGGCCATTGTGGAGAGGTTGGAGTCTGTTTGATTGAGTGTGTGGACAGGTGTCTTTTATACAGGTAACGAGTGGAGAACAGGAGGGCTTCTTAAAGAAAAGCTAACAGGTCTGTGAGAGCCGGAATTCTTACTGGTTGGTAGGTGATCAAATACTTATGTCATGCAATAAAATGCAAATGAATTATTTAAAAATCATACAATGTGATTTTCTGGATTTTTGTTTTAGATTCCGTCTCTCACAGTTGAAGTGTACCTATGATAAAAATTACAGACCTCTACATGCTTTGTAAGTAGGAAAACCAGCAAAATCGGTAGTGTATCAAATGTATCAAATTCTCCCCACTGTACATTTTCTCAGTTTAAACATTTGATATGTCATATATGTTGTATTCTGAATAAAATATTGAAATTTGAAACTTCCACATCATTGCATTCTGTTTTTATTCACAATTTGCACAGTGTCCCAACTTTTTTGGAATCGGGTTTGTAGTAGAACATATTGTGATTGCTATTAATGTTTCCCTGTTTATGAAAAGCTACATTAAAAAAAAAAAAAAAAAAAGCTGTGGATTGTGGATGCGATAGCTCTGGTTTTTTACAGTTCACAAAATGTAACGCCCTATAGGTGTTCAAGCCCACTCTACAAGAGGGAATGGCTTCTTCATGGGCATGGGCAAGTAGGATATCCATTAAAGACATCTGTATATATTATATATAAAAAATATATATTTTTATATTGTAATAATTTCACATTTAATCTCTAAATTAATGTAGAAACAACATAAAGACAGTATTTTTTTTATTTATATTTGATCTAATGGGTAGGATATAGACAGAAAATGAATAAAGTTATCAAACACTTTACAGTCTTCAATGCATAAATTATAAATTAAATATAGATTAATCCTTATTAAAGCTACAAATGTTCAGTCAAGAGCAGTGAGTGATTTTCTCACAGCAGCAGGTTTATTAGGCTCCTGTCATTTAAGACCTGCCGCACATGACATGGATCTCACACACATCCAATCTCCACACAACTCTTTATGATCATTTAAGACTTTATTTAACTAATTTAAGACTGTGCTTATGAGGATACTCGACAAAGCGGACATTTTGGCATACTTTTGTGTGTTTTTGTCCGTTCAACCTCGAAAGAGAACTGGACTGCATGCTGTCTGAAGCTGTGGCGTTCGGATGGGTTCTTTAATATGACTTTGCACCATGCACTCGTCTCAATGATTGTCTCACTCAACGTCTTATTTTTTTATTTATTTCTGCTATTTATTCCACTCAAGACGTCACTCAGACGTCACGTAAATATGGAAGGCCAAAAGGTTCAAAACGTGAATTTTAACACGTATTTAACGCGTGAAATATGCGTATTTCACGTGTATTTAACATGTATTTAACACATGAAATACGTGTGAAAAAACAGCACGTTGTTGACGTGTAATCAACATGTATTTAACGTGTGAAATACACGATAAATACGTGTGAAATATCACCACTTGTCAGGTTTGAATGGGTCAGAGTCATTGGCTGCTGAAGACTTGGGTCAATCCATTTCTGTGAGCTTAGGGGGGTGTACCATCATTTAGCATGCTAGATCAGCTTATTTGTTTTTTTTTGTCTTTTTTTGCAGTCTATAGAAACAATATATTTAAATTGCTTTGTTTTATGAAAAATTAGATAAAAATAAAATTGCCTCTTTTTCTCCACTCATGCCTTTTTGTTAAACACATTAGTGGACATTCTAGCTTTAACAGTAATCAAACTTAAGTTATCATCAAAGCATTAACATTTGTGTGGGGAAATCAGTTACAGTGGAGGCATGCAATCAATGCAGGTTTAAGATGCAAATCATTGGGTGCGTCTCAATCAGCTCCCTAGTTCAGTAGTCAGGGCACTGATCAGGGAGTCAGCCATTTTAAGGGCTGTCTCAATCGCAGAATCCTTCCAGTGCACTGACCTGTTCGCTCCCTAAAAAGTCCCACAATGCACCGCAAAACCCAGGGTGCATCGATGCTCACTATGCTCCCTTAACGGAAGTTCTGAAGCGCGAAACTCAAATCACGTGAGCCAACTCACTACACATAATGACCGATAACGACACGCGATATGTGTTTTTAAAAACAGAAACCATTATTTTATTATATTTCAGCATAAACATACATCGTTAGACAGGTAATGAACACAATCTAGCTAACATTTATAATTTATTTACGGCTGAAATGTTGCACGTATATGTAACAAGCAAAGTATTTATCATAATGTACTTTAAATAACATTACAAGTAATGTCAGAAAGATATAAGCTCTGCTGTTGTTCATAAATACCAGTAATGATGTTGTACAATGAGGACGTTGTCACGTCGCCGGAAATAGAGTCATCAGTGTCCCAATGTGTAGTGAGCCAGCATCTTTTACTGTCCTTACCAGTGCCCGAACTCGTGTACACAATATACTGATTCACGAGCTCGGGAGCAAGGGAAACTGAAGGAGACACACCCATTGTAATCAATATCTGTTCCTGGAAAACAACGTGAGCTTTTCTTGTGCTTAAATTTACAGCTATCGCCAGCAGGTGAATTAGTTAGAGATTATCTCATTAGACAAACAGTAATTAGGTATACAGGTGATATCCATTTTAAATGAATTTAAAGACTTAAAGTATTTAAATATAGTATTAAGACTATATAAGTATTTAAGACTTTCAAGATTAGAATGAGAGCTTGTACTCGGGTCAGGACAGGTATAAGAACTTGATTTGGAAGAACAGAAGTATTCTACTGTACTAAAGTCCAAGGTCACCCTGAAAATTGTTATTTAAGCAATTTATCTGTGAAATGATGAGCTAATTTGTTAAAGTACTTTATAACATTTAAGTAAACATATAAACAAAAAAACTAAGTAGCTCATTGTTTTTTTCTAGAACAACACATATAGTTTATGTAGATAAGTGATGATGTACCATCCAGTTAGTAAGATATACTTGAGATGAGTTCAAGGAAGCTATGTTCATTATGGTCTTTCCTGTGTTGGAGTGCATCCTGGGAAAAAAGGGCAAGTTTATGTATGGGTGATACAAGTGATTAGAGTTTACCGTGATGGCTGATAATAAAGACATGTTGTTCTCCAGCATATAAAAGCCTCCATCTCTATGCGACAAACTACATGGTGTCAGAAGTTAAAACAGTCAATAAAAAGAGGATAGAGGAGGTCACGATGGCCGAAGGATTTCGCCGACCAGAATCGCTGATCTTCGATGGCAACATAGCAGAAAACTGGCGAAAATTAGAATGGAATTCTACATATTTATCGCCGCAGCCCACAGCCAGATAAGCCAGATAAAACTAAAGCCTACATACTCCTGAATCTTGCGGGACCCGAGGCGATTGAAAGAGAACGTTTATTCACATATGCTCCAGCGATACTGGCTGCTAATGGGCGAGATGTGGTTACACCAGCGGAGTCAAGAGAGGATCCAGAATGTCTGAAGCTAAAATTCAGAGAAATATGTAACCCGGAGACAAACGTGACGATGGAGAGACATTCGTTTAACACCAGAAATCAAAAACCAGGAGAAACCATCAAGGCTTACGTGAGTACACTAAGAAATAAAGCAAAAACATGTAACTTTGGTGCACTCACAGACGAATTAATCAGAGACAGACTGGTGTGTGGCATAGACAGTGATAGCGTGAGAAGAGTCTTGCTCAGAGAAAGTGACTTAACTCTTACGAAAGCAATCAAAATCTGCCAAATCAGTGAATTAACTGAGCAGCACACGAAGGTGCTGGCTGCGCCGCGCAGCGGGCCTACGAGCGTTGGTGCAGTGTATGCAAAGGGGAAAAAAGTTGTCATGCACCGGCAGCAACCACAGCAGAAACACCCGAACGACACAAAGAACATTGTCAACTGTAAAAATTGTGCTGGAAATCATCCAGCAAAGCGTGATCAATGCAAGGCTTTCGAACAACGTCATCGTTGTAAAAAGTTCAATCAATTCAAGTCCCAGTGCAGATCTGCATCAAAAGAAAATTTCAAATCCGTCTATCAGATCACTAACGCACACAAAGACAGCAGCGAATAATCATTTCATATCGACGGGCTGTGTCTTGGTGCCAGTGAAATTGATTCAGTCAATCATCATGTTGTCATCGGTGATGGGAGGAGATCTTTTCGATGATCGGTTGATCGATTGCTCCGGCCTGATCGATTGCTCCTGTCTGCCTCCTGTTTGTCCTGCTGCCTGCTGTGCTCGCGTGTGCTTTGCTTGCTTTTGAATCTTTATTTGATATCATTCCCTGTTGTTTAAACTGCTAAATATAACTTACCCATCACCATATATTGTCTAATATTGCCTACCACATTAAATCTGACATCGCTAGCTTTTAATCTAAATCACTATCACGCGTTAGCATTTCGCTAGCCTGTTAGCTTGCCATCTCTGCACTCTTTTGTTGCAGAGTTTGTTTTCTGAGTTCATTAAACAACTGTGGTGAGTTGGATTAATCAACAAATACGGTAAGCCATGTCTTCTTCTCCTGTCATTGTCACTTGCACTGCATGTTTCATGTTTAGTATATCTTTCTCCGTTGGCGAACAGGGCTTCACATGTGATAAATGTAAGGAGATAGTCAGGCTGACGGAGAAGATTTCAGAATTAGAGACACGCATCCAGACTTTATTTGAGAGTAGTGAGAACGTAACAGCTTTAGACACTGCTTTCGATGCGAATAGCTTAGTGAACTCTGTACATTGTTCAGTTCCGGCTGAAGAGCCCGTGCAGCAGGGCAACTGGGTGACGGTGAGACGGCATAGTCGCGGATCAAAAAACCACTCTTCCGTTCTGAATAGAACATCAAACAGGTTCTCCCCACTCAGTGATGCACCCAACTGAGAATCCTGTTGAAAGTACCCTAGTTATTGGCGATTCTATTACACGGAACGTGAAAATAGAGACACCAGCCACCATAGTCACATGTTTACCGGGAGCCAGAGCGCCTGACATCAAAGCAAATTTAAAAGTGCTGGCTAATGCTAATCGTAAATTCTCTAAGATTATTATTCACGTCGGCACAAATGATGTTCGACTTCACCAGTCGGAGATAACCAAAATTAACATTAAAGAGGTGTGTAAACTCGCAAGTACGATGGCAGATGACGTTTTTTGCTCTGGTCCCCTCCCCGTTAAAAGGAGTGATGAGATACTTAGCAGACTATCATCACTCAATGGCTGGTTGTCTAAGTGGTGTCCGCAAAATAACATAGGGTTCATTGACAATTGGAAAAGCTTTTGGGGCAGACCTGACCTGTTGAAAAAAGATGGCATTCATCCTTTTTTGGGATGGTGCCGCTCTTCTCTCTAGTAATTTGGCACATAGTCTTAGAGCTAAACCTTGACTAACTGGGGCCCAGGTCAGGAAGCAGACGGACTGGCTTACCCGACCGCCTGCTAGCTGTCTCACGTCACAGAAGTCAGATAAATCCCAGCACATAGAGACTCTTTCACCTAGATATTATCACATAGAGACTGTGTCTGTTCCACGAATTAGTAAATACAAAAAACCATCAAAACCATTCAACGGTAAAAATTTAATTGATGTCCAACAAATAAACAACAGATATAATACAGATGATCAAATGATAAAGCTCGGGCTGCTGAATATTCGATCCCTTTCCTCAAAAGCGCTTATTGTTAATGATATGATTACAGATCATAACCTAGATGTGCTGTGTTTGACAGAAACCTGGCTAAAACCTGACGATTACATTACTTTAAATGAGTCCACCCCCCAAGATTTTTGTTATAAACACGAGCCGCGTCTGAAAGGTAAAGTGTTGCTGTAATTTATAATAATATCTTCGGTATTACTCAAAAGTCTAGTTTCAAATATAAATCCTTTGAAGTTTTGGTGCTTTATGTAACGTTATGTAGTGAAATTGATAAATCCCGTTTGACATTTGTGCTGGCTACTGTATACAGGCCACCAGGGCACCATACAGACTTTACCAGAGAATTTGCTGATTTTCTATCAGAGTTAGTACTGGCTGCAGATAAAGTCCTAATTGTTGGTGATTTTAATATCCATGTAGACAATGAAAAAGACGCATTGGTATTGGCATTTAGAGACATTCTAAACTCTATTGGAGTAAGGCAACACGTGTCAGGACCCACTCATCGCCGTAATCATACTTTAGACCTAATACTGTCACATGGAATAAATGTTGATACCATTGAAATTCTGCAGCAGAGCGATGACATCTCAGATCATTACCTAGTATCATGTACACTTAATTTAGCAAAGGCTGCAAAGCCGTCCCCTCGCTTCAAATATGGCAGGACTATCACTGCTGCGACTAAAGATTTCTTTGTAAATAATCTTCCTCATCAGTTTCATCTCCTCAGCATCCCAGATAGCCTAGAGGAACTCGAAGTTGCAACAGAAACTATTGACTCTCTCTTTTCCAGCACTTTAGACACAGTTGCTCCCCGGCGCTTAAAGAAGATTAAAGAAAATAGTCCAACGCCGTGGTACAACGAGCACACCCGGGCCCTTAAAACAGCAGCCAGAAAAATGGAGCGCAGCTGGAAGAAAACAAAACTAGAAGTTTTTCGCATTTCGTGGAAAGAGCATGATTGCATACAGAAAGGCCGTAAAAACTGCTAGATCTGCTTATTTCTCGACTCTCTTAGAAGAAAACAAACACAACCCTAGGTATTTATTCGATACAGTGGCTAAATTAACCAAAGATAAAGCTTCACCTTCTGATGTTTGTAAACAGCACAGCAGTAATGACTTTATGAACTTCTTTACTTGTAAGATTGATAATATTAGGAAAAAAATTATAACCATGCAGCCGTCTACTACAGTATCACATCAGACAGTGCATTGTAGTGTCACTGAGGAAAAATTACATTCATTCACTGCTATAGGAGAAGAAGAATTGGCTAAACTCGTTAAATCATCAAAATCAACAACATGTATGCTCGACCCCATACCGACTAAACTACTAAAAGAGATGCTTCCAGAGGTCATAGATCCTCTCCTTAATATCATTAATTCATCCTTGACATTAGGATATGTACCGAAAACTTTTAAGTTGGCTATTATTAAACCACTTATTAAAAAAACGCAACTTGATCCTACAAAATTAGTCAATTACAGGCCAATCTCAAATCTACCCTTTTTGTCAAAAATACTAGAAAAGGCAGTGTCCTCACAATTATGCTCCTTTTTAGAAAGAAATGGTAACTGTGAGGATTTCCAGTCAGGATTTAGACCGTATCATAGTACTGAGACTGCTCTCATTAGAGTTACAAATGATTTACTCTTATCATCCGATCGTGGTTGTATATCTCTATTAGTGTTACTCGATCTTAGCGCTGCATTCTATACTATCGACCACAACATTCTTTTGAATAGACTCGAAAATTATGTTGGCATTAGTGGAACTTCATTGGCATGGTTTAAATCATACTTATCTGACCGTTATCAGTTTGTAGCAGTAAATGAAGAGATGTCACACCGAACAAAAGTTCAGTATGGAGTACCGCAGGGCTCAGTGCTAGGACCGTTGCTTTTCACCCTGTACATGCTACCACTGGGAGATATTATTAGGAAGCATGGCGTTAATTTTCATTGTTATGCTGACGATACTCAGCTCTATATTTCTTCACGCCCTGACGAAATTTACCAATTCACAAGATTAACAGAATGCATAGCTGATATAAAGAATTGGATGACTAGTAATTTCCTGCAACTTAATTCAGAAAAAAACTGAATTTTTAATCATTGGACAAAAAAACTCCACAAGTAGTAACCTAGAATACTGTCTAACACTCGATGGCTGCTCTGTCAAGTCCTCGTCGTCAGTTAGGAACCTGGGTGTGCTCTTTGATACCAATCTCTCATTTGAAAGCCACGTTTCTAGCATCTGTAAAACTGCATTCTACCATCTTAAAAATATATCTAAATTACGGCACATGCTTTCAATGCAAAATACTGAACAGTTAGTTCATGCGTTCATGACCTCAAGGCTAGATTATTGTAGTGCTCTACTGGGTGGTTGCCCTGCTCGCTTAATAAATAAACTGCAGCTGGTCCAAAACGCAGCAGCTAGAGTTCTTACTAGAACCAGGAAGTATGACCATATTAGCCCGGTTCTGGCAACACTGCATTGGCTCCCTATTAAACATCGTATACATTTTAAAATCTTGCTGATTACTTACAAAGCACTAAATGGTTTAGCGCCCCAGTACTTGAGCGAGCTCTTAACGCATTATACTCCATCACGTCTATTGCGGTCTCAAAATTCTGGCCAGTTGATAATACCTAGAATATCAAAATCAACTGCAGGCGGTCGATCCTTTTCCTATTTAGCACCTAAACTCTGGAACAGTCTTCCTAGCATTGTTCGGGAAGCAGACACACTCTGTCAGTTTAAATCTAGACTAAAAACACATCTCTTTACTATGGCATACACATAAAACATTTTTAATTTCTATTATTCAAATCAGTTAAATGATTGTTTTAGGCTGCATTAACTAGGTCAGCCGGAACCGGGAACACTTCCAATAACACCTGATGTACTCGTTACATCATAAGAAGAATGGCATCTACGCTAATGTTAGTCTCTCTGTTTATCCCAAGGTTTACTGCAGTCGGCCGGATCCGGGCCGTATCCAGACCAGATGGTGGACCTTAGCCTGGACATGACGACCATATCCCGGAAGTGTCTGTAGAGACAATAGTGTCAATTAAACTCCCCCCTGTAAATGCCGCATCGACACGACATCCTCATTAAACCCGTCCCCGGCGTGGCAACTCCAATCTTTCGAATAATCCTACGAATATCTATTGATCTAATATGACTTCTGACCTGTAATGTTGCCAGAATCATAATCATACACTATTTGTTTTTTCGGCCAGAGGAGAACTGGCACCCCGACTGAGCCTGGTTTCTCCCAAGGTTTTTTTCTCCATTCTGGCCCTGAAGGAGTTTTGGTTCCTTGCCACCGTCGCCTTTGGCTTTTGGCTTGCTCAGTTGGGGACACCGAAATTTCAACTATATTACTGATCTGCCCGCATTGACACTATATGATAATTGAAATGAGCTGGATGACATCACCGTTTTTACCAGAGTGGCTGTACAGCCGAATCAAATTCCGTTGCATTATTTTCCTGTTACCACTGTGAAGCTGCTTTGAAACAATTGCCATTGTAAAAAGCGCTATATAAATAAAGGTGATTTGATTTGATTTGATTTAGAAGAAGGATCCGGGTACTGAAATGGCCAGCCTGCAGTCCAGATCTTTCACCCATAGAAAACATTTGGCGCATCATAAAGAGGAAGATGCGACAAAGAAGACCTAAGACCGTTGAGCAACTAGAAGCCTGTATTAGACAAGAATGGGACAACATTCCTATTCCTAAACTTGAGCAACTTGTCTCCTCAGTCCCCAGACGTTTGCAGACTGTTATAAAAAGAAGAGGGGATGCCACAGTGGTAAACATGGCCTTGTCCCAACTTTTTTGAGATGCTGCTGCCATGAAATTTAAAATCAACTTTAAAATTAAAATTATACATTTTCTCAGTTTAAACATTTGATATGTCATCTATGTTGTATTTTGAATAAAATATTGAAATTTGAAACTTCCACATCATTGCATTCTGTTTTTATTCACAATTTGTACAGTGTCCCAACTTTTTTGGAATCGGGTTTGTATTAGATACTGATATTTATTCCAAATGTTACTAGTAAGATTTTTAATTGAACTCTAGAGTGGCCATTCTGACTAGTCATAAGATAAGACGAGTAAAAAAGCAGTTGTGACTAGTAAGATAAGAAATGTTACTAGTTACAATTAAAAATATACTAGTGTCTAATAAATAAGTACTAGTATCTAATGAATAAATATTAGTAGCTAATGAATAAGTACTAGTATCTATTTAATATGCACTAGTATCTGTTTAATAGGTACTAGTATCTAATGAATAAGTACTAGTATCTATTGAATGAGTACTAGTATCTATTGAATAAGTACTAGTATCTAGTAATAGGTACTAGTGTCTAAAAAATAAGTACTAGTACCAAATGAATAACTACTAGTATCTAATAAATATGTACTAGTCACAATTGGAATACATACTAGTCAGAACTGAGTAGTTGATATCTGAATGACAGATCCCCAAAGTCAATGGCAAAATTTTTAAATGTGTTACTAGTAACAAAAGAATAGTTACTAGTCACTATCGAAATAAGTACTAGTATCTATTTAATAGGTACTAGTATCTAATAAATAAGTACTAGTATCTAATAATAAGTACTAGTAACTAATGAATAAGTACTAGTATCTAATAAATAAGTACTAGTACCAATTTAATAGGCACTAGTAGCTAATGAATAAGTACTAGTGTCTATTTAACAGGTGCTAGTATCTAATGAATGAGTATCAGTATCTAAAAAATAAGAACTAGTATCTAATGAATAACTACTAGTATCTTTTAAAAAGGTACTAGTATCTAAAGAATAGGCACTAGTACCTAAAGAATAAGCACTAGTAGCTAATGAATAAGTACTAGTACTTAATGGAATAGATACTATCTAAAAAATAAGTACTAGTAGCATGAAAATAGATACTACTTTGTTTTAAGGATTAAATGTTAAAACGGCTTGTCATAAGTGTCCTGGAAATGATTTAGTGCCATGGATGAGACCCTCCATCACTCCACCTGCCCTTATTGCATCATCTGGCCCGGATGTTGCTGTGGTCTCTTCATCCTCAGTGAGCCCAGAGCCAGCGAGAGCATCTAGAAAAAGGCCAAAAGACATTGAGGATGTGATTTTGGTCAAGTTTGTTCTGCTGGTTTCTGTTCATACAATCGAGCCCAACAGAAGCTTCAAAAGCATCATCAAATAATGTCATTAAGCTTCTGGAAGTCAGGCTCCATTGACTGATATTGTATGAAGAAACCAGCAGGACTTGACCAAAATCACCTTTTCTGTTCAGAAAAAAACAAAGAAAAACACAGGGATTGAACAGCGTGAAGGCGAGTAAATAATGACTGAATTTACACTACCGGTCAAAAGTTTTTGGATGGTAAGATTTTTTTATGTTTTTAGAAGAAGTCTCTTATGCGCACCAAGGCTGCATTTATTTTATTAAAAATACAAAAAAAAAAAAACAAAACAGTAATATTGTGAAATATTATTAAAATGTAAAATAACTGTTTTCTATTTGAATATATTTTAAAATGTAATTAATTTCTGTGATGCAAAGCTGAATTTTCAGCATTATTACTCCAGTCTTCAGTGTCACATGATCCTTCAGAAATCATTCTAATATGATGACTTGCTGCTCAAGAAACATTTATGATTATTATCAATGTTGAAAACAGTTGTGTAAAACATTTTTTAAAGATTCTTTGATGAATAGAATGTTCAAAAGAACAGTATTTATCTGAAATAGAAAGCTTTTGCAATATTGCACTATCGTTCAAAAGTTTTGGGTCATTAAGAATTTTTTTTTTTTTTTTTGCGGAAAGAACTTAAAGAAATTAATACATTTATTCAGCAAGGATGCATTAAATTGTTTAAAAGTGACAGTATAGACATTTATAATGTTGCAAAAGCTTTATAATTCAGATAAATGCTGTTCTTTTGAACTTTCTATTCATCAAATAATCCTGAAAAAAATTGTACACAACTGTTTTCAACATTGATAATAATAATAAATGTTTCTTGAGCAGCAAACTGGCATATTAGAATGATTTCTGAAGGATCATGTAACACTAAAGACTGGCGTAATGATGCGGAAAATTCAGCTTTGCCAACACAGAAATAAATTGCATTTTAAAATATATTCAAATAGAAAACAGTTATTTTAAACTGTAAAAATATTTCACAATATTACCGTTTTTGCTGTATTTTGGATCAAATAAATGAAGCCTTGTTGAGCAGAAGAGACTTCTTTAAAAACATTAAAAGATCTTACCGTCCAAAAACTTTTGACCGGTAGTGTATATGTTTATATGTCAGGTCCCTTTATGCCCCCAAATAGAAATTGTATGAAATGTATGTATGAAATGTATGTATGCATTTATATTATAGTAGTACCTTGAAAAAGTAAACTTTAAGAAATAAGCATCTTTACTGAGCGTTCAAAAAAGGATTGACATAAATCACATTTACATTTATGCATTTGGCAGATGCTTTTATCCAAAGCGACTTACAGTGCACATATTACAGGGACAATCCCCCTGGGCCTTGTTCAAGGACACACTGGTGGTGGCAGCTGCGGAGATCGAACCAGCAACCTTCTCCTTATTCAATGTTAGTTCAATGGTTTAGCCCACTACACCACAAAAGTTAGCTATAGCAAAAATTAGCATGTAATTGTAAAAATATGAAATTAAATATGAAATACAAGAAATGGACTGCTGACATGAATTGTAAAACGTTTTAATCTGTTTAAATGTATTACGGGTAGTCATGCTGATGGAGAGCAGGCACATGAATGTTTGACACAGCGGCAGCCAGATTGTCAGGGGGCCATCATCATGGTCTTCCTCATCCTCTGGATCAACGATGTCCCCATTGAGAAGAGCAGCAATTAGGAACGTAATGGACGGCAAGGACAGGTGAAGGTGAAGGTGAAGGTGATGGTCAGCTGCTTCATCAAAATAAAGCCGCAGAATTGGCACAGCTCTGTTGAGATGGCAGCAGGATGTGGGGTTCACCGCCTGTAAATGCGTGATTGTTTGAACAATACGTTTGAATAAAGCTTTGTTTCATGTGTTGTTGACTTGTATATGTATTTATTTATTGTGATGGTTACTTTTATTCATTATTTTATTTATTCATGTTTCCTATTGTTGTCAGTAAATAAAATAAAAATGATTTGATTAATTCATGCATTAATTCATTGCTTGACTGAATGTATTCACCTTGGCTGCATTTGTCTAGTGCGTATTCATGCATCGCTATGTCATATGACAAAACAAATTGCATTTTGCCTGTTTTACTAAAATTATACCATTTTCAGTAAAAAAAAAAAGTAATATAATTAAGTATTGGTGGGTATTAAGTATTAAGTTGGGGTGGGCTAGCAATGCAATTCATTCTGGGGTAATCTTAATTTTTAAGTAGTGATACTTAAATTTTTGGAGCACAAATGCCTTTGTGCAGACATTGCAAATGCTGAGGAAAACCGTACTAGGTAGGGCTGTCGAGTTACTGATGCTATGAGGTATTAGTGCACCTGTCACTCATATCTTTTTTTTATTGCAGAACTTATAATTACATGGTTGGTTGTATCATAATGATAAAAAAAGATTTTTTTATATAATATAAAATATATGATATAAAAAAGATTATATACACAGAAAAAAAGCACAATAACAAGGTTTAATATCTTTGAATAATTCATAATGCATCAAATTTTTTTATTTTATTGTTATTTATAAGCCTGAAGGATGAAACAAGAGTTAAATTCAACCATAAAAAGAGAAAAACATAAAGGAGATTTAAGCCACTTTTGCTTGTGGATGAAAATGTTTGCATATAAAATAAAGAAATTAACAACATAAGCAAGAGATCATGATTTTAGGTTTTCGTAAAAAAAAAAAAAAAAAAAAAAAAAAAAATCTTAAGGATAAAACTGTTGGTCAGATTAGTAGGGTTAAAAATATAAGAACTTATGCTGCTTTCCAGGCAGGTTTTTGAGCCCGTAAGTTACGACTTCAAACCACGAGTCACGACTTTGTAGCGTTCCAGGCAAAGTCATGCCAAACTGCCTGAGCGGTAAGGAATTGTGGTAGCTAGATGTAAACAAAGCATGGCGGACCGTACGGGGCTTATGCTCATTTACAATCATTTCTATCGCCAAAGGTGCTTACTCCTTGCTTATGAGAAAAAAACGGTGCATAAGGCAAGAGAAGCTGTTATACCTTTTATTTTACGTTATTTGTATATTTGGAAATCTATTTGGTATTAATTTATTCTTGCACTCAATGGACTGAAAACTAGCTAACGCTAGAAAAGCTGCTGATAATGCATAACATTTGCGGATAAATAACGTTAGAGCAATACCTTATTTTAATAAATGATTTGGTTTTTAATGTACGACTTTCATAAACACCGCATCCGTAGGGGCTGCCATTGTTGTTTCGTGGGCTATGTGACGTCAGAGCGCGTAACTGGGAGTACATCGATCTAGTACGAGTTCACGGGTGGGAAGTCACGGGTTTGACTGCCGTTCCAGTGCACTTTCACGGGTAGAAGGTTGGAAAAACACGGGTTATGGGTTGCCTGGAACGCGGCATTAAATCGACCACAAAATGAGCAAGTTTCATCAATATCAAGATATTTACAGATAGATGAATTAAACCTGTCACTCATATCTTTTAAGTTGTTGCGCTTGTGATAACTTCGTAGGTCACATGATAACGTCAACATGGCACATGATGTGCGGATCGCATTCATAAACGCGATCAGGCTATATAGTACCTATACTCTTTTAGCGCTCGTTAAGTAAGTACTTATTGAAATTAAGTACCTACTCAGTGAGTATGCGGTTTCGGACGCAGCCATCTTGTCCTGGATTTAAAATGGCTCCCATTTTAAATCCATTAAATCCATCCATTTTTTGAAGGCAATTAACCAGTTGATTTCAGGTGAACTACCAGGTAACTGCAACAAACACAGGTTAAAACACTCCCACATAACACTGAAGAACAACTGAGATTCTTGCTCTCATTTGGATTTACAGTATTCAGTACAGTTAAACAGAGACTGAGGTACTGTATGAACAACAGTTCCATATACACGCAATAACATTTCTTCATATTGCAGGGCTTATTTATTAAATAGTTATTTTTTTCCTATATGTTTAGAGAAATAGGTAGACACTGCTCATTTTAAGGTGCAGTGGGCATCTCTAGGTCTTCAAATTGGTAAATCTGTTCTCCAGGACTTTTTTAATATAACTCCGATTGTATTCGTCTGAAAGAAGAATGTCATATACACTCACCTAAAGGATTATTAGGAACACCATACTAATACTGTGTTTGACCCCCTTTCGCCTTCAGAACTGCCTTAATTCTACGTGGCATTGATTCAACAAGGTGCTGAAAGCATTCTTTAGAAATGTTGGCCCATATTGATAGGATAGCATCTTGCAGTTGATGGAGATTTGTGGGATGCACATCCAGGGCACGAAGCTCCCGTTCCACCACATCCCAAAGATGCTCTATTGGGTTGAGATCTGGTGACTGTGGGGGCCATTTTAGTACAGTGAACTCATTGTCATGTTCAAGAAACCAATTTGAAATGATTCGAGCTTTGTGACATGGTGCATTATCCTGCTGGAAGTAGCCATCAGAGGATGGGTACATGGTGGTCATAAAGGGATGGACATGGTCAGAAACAATGCTCAGGTAGGCCATGGCATTTAAACGATGCCCAATTGGCACTAAGGGGCCTAAAGTGTGCCAAGAAAACATCCCCCACACCATTACACCACCACCACCAGCCTGCACAGTGGTAACAAGGCATGATGGATCCATGTTCTCATTCTGTTTACGCCAAATTCTGACTCTACCATCTGAGTGTCTCAACAGAAATCGAGACTCATCAGACCAGGCAACATTTTTCCAGTCTTCAACTGTCCAATTTTGGTGAGCTCGTGCAAATTGTAGCCTTTTTTTCCTATTTGTAGTGGAGATGAGTGGTACCCGGTGGGGTCTTCTGCTGTTGTAGCCCATCCGCCTCAAGGTTGTGCGTGTTGTGGCTTCACAAATGCTTTGCTGCATACCTCAGTTGTAACGAGTGGTTATTTCAGTCAAAGTTGCTCTTCTATCAACTTGAATCAGTCGGCCCATTCTCCTTTGACCTCTAGCATCAACAAGGCATTTTCGCCCACAGGACTGCCGCATACTGGATGTTTTTCCCTTTTCACACCATTCTTTGTAAACTCTAGAAATGGTTGTGTGTGAAAATCCCAGTAACTGAGCAGATTGTGAAATACTCAGACCGGCCCGTCTGGCACCAACAACCATGCCACGCTCAAAATTGCTTAAATCACCTTTCTTTCCCATTCTGACATTCAGTTTGGAGTTCAGGAGATTGTCTTGACCAGGACCACACCCCTAAATGCATTGAAGCAACTGCCATGTGATTGGTTGATTAGATAATTGCATTAATGAGAAATTGAACAGGTGTTCCTAATAATCCTTTAGGTGAGTGTACACCTAGGATGACTTGAGGGTGAGTAAATCATGGGCTAATTTTCATTTTTGGGTGAACTATCCCTTTAACTTCTTTTGAATAAAGCAGAAGCTAATTTAACTATCATGTCATATGCAATATGTATTTGATCTGACTACTGTAAACAAATAAACTTTTTTTAAAAAATCAATTAGGACAAATGTGCAAGCCAGACATGATAATTAGGTGACACAGTTGGATCATTTTGAGCATGAAAACACTGGCCATACTGTTTACATTCAAAACCAGTAGTGTGGCTTAGTTTACTACTGAGGAGAAAACAAGATTAAAACTGTATCTTGAGGATAACACATTTTACTGTTATGCAAAATATTACATGTTTTCACTGTGGTCTTTGAAATCACACCACAACGGAAGTGTACAACTGTTTTAATATTATTTAATAATGTCAAACAGTTTCTTTTCAAGGTGTAGTTATTACTGATGCTGCAATTATTATTTTTGCTGTTGTTGTTATCAGAAGTGGTTTTTGTAACATGGTCATGTTCAGTGAAATGCAAATACACTGAAATAAGAGTTCTCTTTTAGGTGGTTCAACTTGTCCGATATCATGAGGTATGACAGAACTTGATGAAGTGGTTCGGCAGTTGGTTGGAGAAAATGAACAGATCGGATCTAATGCTGTTCAGGCCAGACTAGCCGCTATGGGTGTTCGAGTGCAGAGAAGGAGAGTGAGAGAGAGTTTGATCCTAGTTTAGTATTATCAATAATATTGATTCAATGATATTACATTATGTACAAAATACTATTTTAATAAAAATACTGTGACCCTACATTTCTGACGTGTAAGCATAGAATCCTGAATTAATTTATTTAATCCTAACACAGAAGACAAATAACAGCTTTTTGTTTCATCTTTAGGTGGAGAATAATGATCCATTGGGGAATCTGTGGCTTCAGCGGACTGGTTGTATTTTTGCAAGCTTCTGACAACAACAGGGCTGGCACAATGTTTGATCAGTTTGTTCAAGCCACAGCTAGGTATGGGGTTCCATCTCGAGTTAGATGTGACCACGGAGGAGAAAACAATAGCGTTTGTTTGTTTATAAACATTTATCGTGGATCAGAAAGAAGACGTGCCATCCGGGGTAGAAGTGTCCACAATCAGAGGATCGAGAGATCTTCGGTGGGGTATGACTGTGTACCACTAGCTTTTCTCCTTTCTTGAGAGTCATGGAGTCATTGACTGTACCAACGAGCTACACATGTGGGCACTGAATCATGTATACCTTCCATGGATTAACCAGGACTTGGAGGTTTTCAGGGAACAGTGGAACAATCATGGCTTGCGCACTGCTTGTCACCACACACCATATCAGATGTTTGTTCAGAGGCAAACAACACCATCACTCACTGCCATGACAGAGATTTTTGGAACCAGCCCTGCTCAAGATGGTGCAGCTATATTTAACTGGTTAATGGATTGTTGACTGATTTTATTTGGTGCTAATTTTGAGGTGACATTTTTGGTAAAGGCTTAATAACATAAGCATTATAACAGAGAGTGTATTTATTTATATTTGAAACCTGGTAAGATATATCACATTTGTGGGAAAACAAATGAGATAATAGATATAATTTATTGATCCCAGGGTGTAAAATGGGTCATGTTACCATTGCTCACATTTAAGAAAATAAATAAAAGCATATGTGAAATTTTAAAAATTAAGATTACTTGTACATATACTCTACTTAGATCTATGGGGCTTTATAGGTTGTTTGCATGTGACATCACTCCTGTAGCGCGAAATGCAGATGGAGGGCAGGAAGAGATTTTCTACATAGGAATCACTATAGGAATCACTAACACAAACTCAAAACGCCTATGTTTTGCGTCGTTTATTGTTGCTCAAATCAATCAAACCGAGAAACCACAAAGAGTTTTTATCGTTTACGTAACTTTTATCACTTTACTTTTAAAAAGTTGTCGACTTTAATGGCATTTTGCGTCTGCTGATGCTGAACTTAATACGGATACCGGCTTACCTTTGTTTTTGACTTCGTTAAATAATCACATTCTTCTTGGTATCGTTTGCAGTGAATAAAATATATTTTATTCCATTGCATGTTCTTTTGATGTTTTCACTGAAGTTTTGAAGAATTCGGTTCACAATGTTGATCTGGTTACCGTAAAAACAGTGTCACGCGCTGGGCACTCGCTGCTGCTTCAGCCATCATTATATGGTAGAAATGTGTCCAAATAAAAATGTGTTCAACAAGCTGACAGAAGTCGATCTATTTCTTTGTTGGAAAGATGTAAATGTAACTGAAGCTTATTGTTGTCATTGTAAATATTCACTTTCCCATATGGCCACGCAGGAGAATCAGAGAGGGTCACATTCAGCGGACAGACACCGACACACTGTATTCTTTTTTTAATATTTATTTTTAACAAATGACAACCAAAGTCAAATCTCTGGAAGATTGTGAATAGTTTTGAAGTGGCTGCGTGCAAGTTCTGCTAATTCACAAGCCGAGTGAGAATCATACTCGCAAATGTAATGTTAATTATTAAACCAAACTAAATACAGAACTTTCAAAAGCAATGTGATTATTTTATTGAGTGATAGGCAGTAGGTTTAATCAGTGACATTATTACTAGATTTGCTATCCAGCTTCTTACCGTCACCTCCTCAACCTGTGTTTTTACACGTAGAAAAGGCGGAAAAGTGTATTACATTGTCCAGTTTTCCACCTGAACGATGATGTGAGTTCCTATGGCAATTCTCGATGCAGCATGAATGACCTACAATGGTGACATTTTTCACAATTACGAGTCAACAGAAAATCTAAATAACCTAAACTCACTAGCAGAAAGGCAACGTGATATAAACAAACCAGACCAGAACTCAAGACGCCATGACAGCAGCTTCACATTCTCTATATCAAGTCTTCCAATTCAGTAGAAAAATCGCTCCTCTTCATAACATAAGGATCACGTGTTGTGATTTTCTGTTTATAGCTTTCTAAACCAGCACATTACAGACTTTCCTCCATCTCGTCCATTCTGTTTTTCACTTCCTGCCCTCCATCTGAATTTCGCGCGTCATCAGAACCATGTGATTGCAAACAAGCTATTACAGAAACAACTTAAGTCAGAGTACTATCTTGTCTCTTTAATAACCACTGTGATTTCAATTTAGAACCCATTTAAAACACTGAACTTGTCAGATCATAACTTAGGGATAGTTATGAAGGTATTTGTGGTGCAAAGCAACTGAACACGTGTGAGAGTGGAATTTGTAGCTGTAGAGCATATCCACACGTGTATCAATAAATTTGAAGTCACAGAGAAAAATCTCTTAGGAGTTGTAAACGTGTAGATTTTTTTTTCTCTCCTACAAACACAACACAACAGTTACACCTTCACACATTCTTCATTGCAGGTGCACAAATCCTATTCTACGAATCACACATGAAGAAACTCATACTCTCACATTTTTGATACAGTTGCTGCAGTGAATATGGTGCAAAACGCATTCACACACCCGTATCACTACGGGTATCCGTATCACTACTTAATAATAATAATAATAATAATAATAATAATAATAATAATAATAATAATAAACTTTATTTTCTATAGCGTCTTTAAAAGTAGCATCTCAAAGCGCTTCACAGAAGGGAAAAAAAAAACATACAATTATACAAACAATACTTTAAAATAAGTAAGATAAAAAAAAAAGAACATACTAAAATATATATATATATATATATATATATAATTCAATTTCAATATTATCAAGTAAAAGCTACCCTAAAGAAATAAGCTTTAAGGGAGGATTTAAAAACACTAAGGGATTCTGCTTGCCTAATCCGAGCAGGCAAGGAATTCCAAAGTCTTGGAGCGATCGCAGAAAATGCCCTATCACCCATAGATTTTAAACGGGTATGTGGGACGATTAAAAGACCAGTTTCCGAAGAGTGGAGAGCACGCACAGGTGTGTAGGGGGCTAAAAGCTCAGTAAGATAGTGAGGAGCCAAACCATTCAAAGCTTTGTAGGTAAGCATGAGAACTTTAAAATCCACCCAAAATCTGACAGGGAGCCAATGTAAAGACTCCAAAACTGGAGTGATGTGATCCCTTGTCCTGGTTCCAGACAGGATTCGGGCGGCTGAATTTTGAACCAGCTGTAATTTATTTATGGTAGCATTTGAGACCCCGACCAGCAAAGCATTATAATAATCAATGCGAGAAAATACAAAGATATTGATCAGCTTTTCAGCCACCGGGAGTGACAGCATAGGACGCAATTTGGCAATGTTTTTCAAATGAAAGAATGATGTCTTTACAGTGTTCTGAACATGGGGATCAAATGTTAAATGTGCATCAAATATCACCCCTAAATTTCTTAATTTTGTTTGAAATTCCAGTGTAGAGCCATCCACACTTAAAGTTAAAGACCCAGCCTTACGTATCTGGTAGGGTGAACCAATGAGCATTACCTCCGTCTTGTCACTGTTCAGACACAAGAAATTTCCAGACATCTATTTTTTTCAGAAATACATTGAGAGAGAAAAGACACAGCCACATTAACATCAGGTTTTGAATGTACATTGAATGTACAGGTTTTGAATGAAACCTGAGTGTCATCTGCATAAAAGTGAAAATTGAGACCAAGTGATCTTAAAAGTTGACCCAATGGATAAATGTAAATGTAACTCTCAATTTTTATCAAAAGTTTGGAGTGAGATTGTATCTGTTAGGGGAGGAGCCACTCAAATATTTGCAGCAGCGGCCCCTCTGCCCCACACAGTTCTCTCAAGTTTTTGCTTCAATTTTACCTATTGTTCATAATTGACCAGCACAAATAGAAGTTATGCCACTTGTTGACTGAAGTGCCAGTTCTTTGGCCTGATGCCCTTTACTTTTTACATGCCTGTTCACATCTGTCACACCTTGATGGGCACATGAGTTCTCCTGTCTGCAGTAGTAGGAGCTGGTTGTGCCTATGGTGATGAACGGCCATATGGTTGACCACTCACTTTTAAAAGTACACCTATAGGTGGGCTGCTCCACTTAATGCTTTCTTCTTCACTGTCTTGTCCACTGACTCATCCACTGTCTCCTCTAAAGTCTCTTCTCCACTACTGTCTCCCTTGCTGTCTCCTCCACCATCTCTGCCTCCACCTCTTCCACTGTCTCCTCCTCTGATCTGGCAACCTTTTTAGGGGGCTGACCATTTGGTGCCCAGAATGAAATAATACTCTTTTGCTTTTTAATCTTTAATCAGACAAATGCAATGATTAAATGTATGCATTACCGGGATATAAAACATTACTGAAATGATAGCCAGAGTGCATGTATTTTATATTATTACAACTGCATGTATTTTATATTATTTAAGCACCTAAAACCTTATCGGTTTGACAGAATTATACTTAAAATGTTCTTATATTGAAAATGTTAATTTCCGGTCATCTGCCAGGTTTTTCCTAATATTTGTCATTATTAGCAGAACACATTTTACACATGGGGAAAACCAATAGTTGAGTCAATAATTCAAGAAGGTCCAGACTTTAAAGCTCTTGATTCTAACTTGTACTTGGCCTTATGAAAAAGTAACAGTTCTTGTAATTGTTTAGCCTAACTGTAGCATTTGTTACAAATAATTACAGGTGAGACCACTGATATCTCCTCATTAGCATGCTAAGGCCAATGTTAACTTTTTTTATCTATAGCATTTGTTTATGTTGGTCAAAAAATGTATTTTATGTTGGTGCAGGATGATGTTTTCTCAGCATCGCTATAGGAACGGCTTGCACAAATCTCATCACACTTTTGGAGCGCGCTGGTGAATGTGTGCAGAGTTTACGGTGATTCGCGTGCCATGCATGCGCAATTAAATAAACCGGGCTTCAGTCATGTTACGCAGATAATTGGCCCGTTCCGTTCGTACAGGAACTTGGTGCTTATAAAAGCTCAGAATGCGCGATGTATATAATAAATTAATAGCCTGATTCATGTTTCCATGAACCAAATATTGGGGGGTTATAATTGCTTAAATTGTATATTAATTGTACAATTGTCCATTAGCGGGTCAAGTTATCCCTTCTCAGCATGAGAAATACAAGGTGTGGCGTGTGAGCGTGTGAACTGGTTGAAATGTGTGTCTCACAGTGAATGCGTCAGACTTGAGAGGTACTTGACATCGCCTGCTCGGGAAGATGGTTGCTCATGGGTTTTTTTCCCTTTCTCGGTCGTGCGCCAACGGCTCAAACAAGCTCTTCTGATTGGCCAAAATCCTCTGCTCTCTGAACAGTGCCTGCCGCTGCCTCACAGATGCACAAATCACTTTTGCTCCACATTTCACATAGTATATGGTGCAAAAGTAAGAGTGCGTGGAACTTGTAATTTGAAAGCGAAAAAACTGCGTTTGAGACTCGTAGCAGCAGATTCAAGAAGTTGTAGTAATTGGACTTGTGATTGTGTTAAAAAAAAATTCCAAGAAAAGTAATGCATTTGTGACCAAATATTCTACAAGTGTGCAACGCTCATTGCATGGATTCACATATTAATTTGTGGATGTGCAAAATTTGTCTGTGACTTCACATTTTTGATATGGGTGTGTGAATGCGTTTTGCACCATATTCACTGCAACAACTGCAGCAAAAATGTGAGAGTATGAGTTTCTTCATGTGTGATTTGTAGAATAGGATTTGTGCACCTGCAGTGAAGAATGTGTGACGGTGTAACTGTTGTGTTGTGTTTGTAGGAGAGAAAAAAAAGTCTACACGTTTACAACTCTTAAGAGATTTTTCTCTGTGACTTTAAATTTATTGATACACGTGTGGATATGCTCTACAGCTACAAATTCCACTCTCACACGTGTTCAGTTGTTTTGCACCAAAAATACCTTCATAGATAGTTCACCAAAAATTAAAATTCTGTCATCATTTACTCACCCTCATGTTGTTCCAAACTTTTTCTGAGTTTCTTTCTTGTGTGGAACATAAAAGAAGACATTTTGAAGAATGTTAGTAACCAAACAGTTGTTGGTCCCCATTGACTTCCATAGTATGGAAAAGAATACTATGGAAGTCAATGGGGACCAGCAACTGTTTGGCTACCAATATTCTTCCAAATATCTTCTTTTGTGTTCATCAGAAGAAAGAAGCTAATACATGTTTGAAACAACATGAGGGTGAGTAAATGAAGACAGAATTTTCACTTTTGGGTGAACTATCCCTTTAAGATATAGGACGTTTCTGTAATTTGGTCCCTGTGAAGCATCTTGGTGGCACCCTGCTGGCCATAGCGGTAAATTAAATTAAATCTAAAAAAACAAGGTTATGTTGTTTATCAAAAACAGATATTCATTACAATTGCATTGATCAAGAACCACATCTATACCCTTTTCCCCAATCAAATGTTAGTGTTTTTAATGTTAGAAAACTTGAGGTGTGGTGAATGGTGTTACAGCCAGAATGCCTACTAATGTGCAAAAAGGGGCAATCTTATCTTGATAAAAATATTTTTTCATAAAACTGCAGTTTAGTTATTTTCTTTGGGCTACACAAAAAAAGGAAGAAAATGACAAAAAAATAAATAGGAGGATCTTTAATGGTGGTAGTATATAGCATATGAGCAACCCCTAGGTTTACAGAAATGGTTTAACCCGTCTTCAGCAGCCAATGATACTGACCCATTTAAACTGGAAACTGACATCTGAATCATACGTATTTAATGCATATTTCACGTGTTGTTTACGCGTTAACAACATGCTGATTTTTCACGCGCAAACAACACGTATTTAATGCGTGAAATACACGTTAAAGAGTTAGTTCACCTTAAAATGAAAATTCTGTCATTAATTACTCACCCTCATGTCATTCCAGGGTTAAGGTACAAACTTTCACCATGTTCTCATGAACCGCTAGGATTTTCATAGTCAGCTCTGGATGTGTTTAATGATGTTATAAAATATAAATACTTGTTCAGTTTTCATATAGAAACTGATTTGTGTATAAGGTCTTGAATAAAATAAAGAACATCACTTTTGTTTGCATTTACAGAGATGTCTACTGATCAAAGATGAATATAATTAATGTCAGAAATTAATGACAGAAATTTCATTTTTGGGTGAACTAACCCTGAAATTTCTGTCATTAATTTCTGACATTAATTATATTCATTTAAAAATAAGCCTGAAATATGCGTTAAAATTTACGTTTTTGAACCTTTTGGCCTTCCATACGTAAATCACATGTGGCAGTGAAGTGTCGGGTCAGACATCACGCGTTATTCACGTGTTGCAGTGAAGTTATTATTATTATTTTTTTTACACGTATTGAAACATGCTACTCAACATGGCTCAGTGCAGTGTGTTATGGAGGGTACACCATGCCAAAATCAACCGTCTGAATGACCGACCAACCTGTGACGTTAAAAACCTGAAATGGAGACATTCTCTTTTCTCCTACTCGTGAAGACAAACATCCCTTCAAACCACACAACTATAAGATTTAACAACAATAGCAAGCATTGCAAGAGCAAGGAAATAAATAAAAAAAAGTTATATAAAATATAAAAACATAAATGACATGCATAATAATAAAATAAAATGATTCAATGATAAAATGAATAAATTATGTAAATCAAATAATAACAATAATATGAATAAATGATAAATCAACTATATAAATGACTAATGATTATAAATGACTATGAAGTTAAATATAAAAGAAAGAAAAAGAAAATAATCTTTAAAATAATAAAGAAAATAAAACACCAATGTATGTTTGCTTTCTTAAAGTAAAACAGGTTGTTATTGAAAACCCTTAGATCCTTTACCAGAAACAACTCATATTTAATTTAGATCATCATTAAAGTATTTTTTTCAGAGTAGTTTATATGCAAGCTAATTGTGTAGTTGAGTAATTTTGTGGTAAATAGGCAAACAAGTACCACATATCCCCCAAAACACAGTCAAAATGTGTAGTTTAGAAGTAAATAAAAAAATTACATCATTTGTATTAAAACAATTTAAATTATTTTATAGAATCGCTCTGTAAATTTGTGGGGCCTGAACAAACCCCAAAGACCCTGTATGTAAAGGTGGAAATGAGGACCTTATGAGGGTTAAGGTACAAACTTTCAATATGTTCTCATGAAACAGATTTTCAGGGTTTTCATAGTCAGCTCTGGATGTGTTTAATGACGTTATAAAATATAAATACTTGTTCAGTTTTCATATAGAAACTGATTTGTGCATAAGATCTTGAATAAAATAAAGAACATCACTTTTGTTTGCATTTACAGAGATGCCTACCGATCAAAGATGAATATATCCTCCTGAGACCCAGACATTAATATCTGACCTCTGTAGAGTAGGCATACACATTTGTTTTTCTATTTATCTGACCACAACTGCCACATTTGTAGGGAAGGCTAAGTTACACTCTTAGGGCATCATAAAGTAGACATCATAGGCTGAAGGTGAAGTGAATAACACTGATTATCTCTTCATCGCGGCACCTGTTAGTGGGTGGGATATATTATGCAGCAAGTGAACATTTTGTCCTCCAAGTTGATGTGTTAGAAGCAGGAAAAATGGGCAAGTGTAAGGATTTGAGCGAGTTTGACAAGGGCCAAATTGTGATGGCTAGACGACTGGATCAGAGCATCTCCAAAACTGCAGCTCTTGTGGGGTGTTCCCGGTCTGCAGTGGTCAGTATCTATCAAAAGTGGTCCAAGGAGGGAACAGTGGTGAACCGACGACAGGGTCAAGGCCAAGGCTCATTGATGCACATGAGGAGCGAAGGCTGGCCCGTGTCCGATCAAACAGACGAGCTACTGTAGCTCAAATTGCTCAAGAAGTTAATGCTGGTTCTGATGGAAAGGTGTCAGAATACACAGGGCATCGCAGTTTGTTGCGTATGGGGCTGCATAGCCGCAGACCAGTTAGGGTGTCCATGCTGACTCCTGTCCACTGCCGAAAGCACCAACAGTGGGCACGTGAGCATCAGAACTGGACCACGGAGCAATGGAAGAAGGTGGCCTGGTCTGATGAATCACATTTTCTTTTACATCACATGGATGGCCGGGAACACATGTCACCAGGATGCACTATGGGAAGAAGGCAAGCCGGCGGAGGCAGTGTGATGCTTTGGGCAATGTTCTATTGGGAAACCTTGAGTCCTGCCATCCATGTGCATTGTTGCAGACCATGTACACTCTTTCATGGAAACGATATTCCCTGGTGGCTGTGGCCTCTTTCAGCAGGATAATGCACCCTGCCACAAAGCAAAAATGGTATAGGAATGGTTTGAGGAGCACAACAACGAGTTTGAGGTGTTGACTCCAAATTCCCCAGATCTCAGTCCAGTGGAGCATCTGTGGGATGTGCTGAACAAACAAGTCCGATCCATGGAGGCCCCACCTCACAACTTACAGAACTTAAAATCTGCTGCTAACATCTTGGTGCCAGATACCACAGCACACCTTCAGATATTAGGAAGGTGGTCATAATGTTATGCCTGATCGGTGTATGTCTGATGTAAATGCCAATGTGTCTGATATAAATGGTCAGCATATTTTATGGAAAGATAACCAATGGGTGTACTATGTATAATTCATAGCCTATTTGATTTTCATATTTAGATGTATACAAAGCAGATGATATACTGGTTGCAGATTCCACTGCATTTGGTAAAGTGTATTTCTACGAAATATAAAACATTCCAAAATTAGATGTCTGTTAGTGAAACTTCAGTTTTAATGGGAGATGGAGAAAATGTTTGTGGAATATCTTGTGCTTTTCCAAATCAAAGCATGCCCAGTTTGTTAATAATAGAATCTGCTGCTTTATTTAACTTTAATAATACACTACACATAACTTTCTAAATAAGCCATTGCAATAATCAAATGTGGACTAGTTAGAGGATACAATCGAAGCATAAGAAGTTAAATTAAGGTAAGAAAAACACAAACGTGTTACAACGTGTCTTCACACATAAAAAATGCGTTGGGAAGACGATCGGTTACTCGCACTTTGGACCGGTCGCCATAAGTACGCGTTAACAACACGTAAGCACATGTAGGAACGTGTTACATATGATTTTATGAAAATTATCAATAATTTAGTTTTGGCTCATTGTTTATATGTGGCAGACATGAAAATCAACGAACCTTAATTGAAAATTACACTAAAGACTTGATGGCTGCAGTTTTTTAGAGCTCTTGGCAGACTCCCTCATTTATTAGTATTTAACAGGTTACAAATTGAACACTCTAAACATACCTTTCAACAATATGAATACCAACAAGAAAGCTGCATCCTCGCCTGTGAAAACCTCGACTGGAAAATGGATGAAATCTTCAAGTTGCAGCAAAAACAGGCGGACGCCATTTCTCTGGCATTAACGAAGCAACAAGATACGTTGGAAGAAGTCGTCCGAAACGCAGTGCATCAGGCTTTTTCTGAGTTTCTTTCTTGTGTGGAACATAAAAGAAGATATTTTGAAGAATGTTAGTAACCAAACAGTTGTTGGTCCCCATTGACTTCCATAGTATGGAAAAGAATACTATGGAAGTCAATGGGGACCAGCAAATGTTTGGCTACCAATATTCTTCCAAATATCTTCTTTTGTGTTCATCAGAAGAAAGAAGCTCATACATGTCAGGCTATTTTAGACGGGGCCAGAGAGGTGAGCAAGAGCTGAAATTCTTCGCTGACTACAGTGCTTACACTAAGCTTTGCAGACACACGGAAGGAGTTGCGAGCAGCAAGAATCCAATCTTTTCTGATCTACCCAGCCATTCTGTGCGTTATGCATAATGGTGAGAAACTGTCTTTTTTCTTCGCCACAAGAAGCAGAGGATCTCCGACGACAGATTGTTGACACTTCGCAGGCAAAGTCAGACAGCTGACGTTTGCCGATTTCAATCCGTACGAGATGGACTCAGATCAAAATGATAAGTAACCAGCCATTATTACTGGTAGGACTGTCCATGGAACTGTGTTGTCTAGGACACTGACTTTATTTAGGATAAACCTACCAATAAGTTATAAGGCTGCTTCATCTTTAAGGCCATATTGTGTTAAGCTTGGTATTTGCATTTTAGGATTATTTTTATGTTCCGGACATCACTAGTTTTGCAAGTATTTAACGCAGAAAGGTGTGCTTCCACATGGTTCTGTCATTCCTGTTAACTTTTGTTCTTCAGTGTCTACACATGGGAGGGAGCAGGTGAGTCTCAGATCAGTGGGACGTATGATACTGTCACGGTTCCAATGCAAGTTGGGGACTAGCCAGCGGTCTGGGGGAGGGGGGAGTTTCGTCCTACCACGTATTTCTTCTTCTATGTTAGTATTGAAATGTGCAATCAAAGAAGTTATGACTAAAACATTTTATTATTTGACCTTTAATATAGTTCAAGTTTACAATCCCTTTGATAATGGTTAATATTTCAATTATATCAGTCAACATCAGAGGTTTAAATAGTCCTATAAAGAGAACAACGTTTTTGCACGGTTTGCGCAGACACTGTATAGATGTGGCTTTAGTTCATGAATCTCATTTAAAAACAACCAATGTTGCTCATATACAAAATAAATTTTATAAAGCCATTGCTGCGTCCAGTAATGGCACAAAAACAAAGGGGTCTCTTATACTCATTAAACGAAACCTTCCTCTTGTTATTGAGAAATGTAGTAATAAATCTGGTAGGTTGAGCTATTTCTTGACAAGCATCCAAGGCAATGCCTATGTTTGTCTATGCCCCAGAAGTTTTTGATGTAATTTTTTTCAGTGGTTAACTAATCAGTTGCTGATTTTAAATGAGTATGCACTTATTACTGGAGGAGACATGAATGCACTTGCAGATTTGATGCTTGATAAATCCACTACTATATTTTTAAAATCACAAGAGATAACATTGGCAAATTTTAAGTCCTTTATGCAAACCCTTATGCCGAGTTCAGACTGCATGATTTTCAAACTCGTCAGATCACAGTTCTTTTCACACTGCATGACTATCTGGGGTAGCATTCAGTCACTGCTGTGTTCACACTGCACGATGGATCGGCCACAGGGGGTTTCACACCGCATGACTTTACAATAGGAAGAATCGCCGACAACTCTGTCCGCAAACACACAAGGAAACAATGCGAGATCACGCGTGCGTCAGACCGGAGTTCTCGTGCGAGAATGGAATTGTTATTAAAAATGATAGCCTGCAGAAAGCTTGTGATCCAAACTGTCTGTGCAGCGATTTGCAGCGAAAAGGAGAAAAAGAAAAGATTATGGGGGAGGAAATGGTTGGGGAGACGTGAGGAGCAAGGATTGTGTTTTGCAAAGAGAGTTGGAGGTAAATAAATAATTTTACAATGTGCTGCTGTTGCGGCTGGTCAAGAAAATGCTTGTGCTTTGTTTCTGTTTGATATAATTGTAAATATATCTAATAAAATACAAATATTCTGGTCTATAACTCCTCCCAGAACTTCCCGCTGCCCTGTATCTTGCTCTCTCATTGGCTGTAAGTCATCGCAGATGTCATTTTCAGTCATAACACATTTCACACAGCAGGATTTTGAATTGCCGACAGGTCCAGATATTTAGCATGCCAAATATCTCACAGGCGTCGGCAACTTGTCGGCGATTCTCTCAAATCGCGTCTTTGATAATTTACACTGCATGATTGTCACTTGCGTGAACGAGCACCGATTTGCCTATGATTTCGGGCATTTGTCGCGATTTCACAAAACCTGTCGGAGAGTCAAAATCGAGGCTAAAATCGTGGTGTGAACTCGGCATTAATCTCACAGATGTATGGCGTGTTTAGAATCCAATGGTTAGAGATTACACATTCTTTTCTTCAAGGCATCAGACACATTCCAGAATAGATTATATTCTATGTTCTCGTCAACTCAGGATATGTTTTGGGAGCATCACAATCCTTCCTGCTGTAATGTCTGATCACAACCCACTGCTGACTAAGTTTATTTACTGCTCACATGATAGATCTCCAAGATAGCAATTTAATATGAGATTCTGGGTTCTTAACAGATTTCAGAAATAAATTGAAAGACTTTTTGAACATGAACCTAATAGTGTGGACAATCACATGATAGTATGGAAAAACAAATGAATACAGCGCTAATCTCTTTAATTCCAAAAAAAAAAGAAAGAGATAAGGATCATACTAAATGCTCAAATTTTAGACCAATTTTATTAATAAACTCAGATTTAAAAATATATGCTTTATATATAAAGCGTAAAGGTTTTAAGATTTACGTCTTGAAAAATATATCTGCAGATTAGTTCATAGTGATCAATCTGGCTTTATTCCACATTGTTTGGCTGCAGATCATATACGTTGGTTGTTACTGTAATTAATGTAATTAATGAAAGTAAAGATAAAAATTTCCCTCGTGCAGTTTTATCTTTAGATGCACACAAAGCTTTTGACAGATTAAATTGGGATTATTTAAATTGGGAGGGTGCTAGATAAATTTGGTTTAGGCGAGAAATGTATTAATATGGTCAGAATAATTTATGATAATCCATCAGCAATTATAGCAACAAACAGTTTACACTCTCAACCTTTTGATATCCCCCCCCCCCCCCCCCACCAATGTTATTTGCATTGTCCCTCGAACCTTTAGCGCAAAAAATAAGACAAGACCAAATCTGTTCTATTTCAATTGAGGGTACCCAACATGCAATATCTCTCTACGCAGATGACATTTGACTGTATTTTGCAGACAATCCTGTACAATCCCAAACATACTAGAAACATTTGACAGTTTTGGGAAAATTTCTGGATACAGGATCAATTGGTCCAAATCATCTCTTTTACCATTAAACAAAAAAGCTCAGACTATTCAGAGACAATAAGCTATTCCAATCATGAATCAGATAATTTACAGTCTTCTCTTAAAGAAATTGTACACATAAATTATATAATGATAAAGTCTTTCAAAAGCTTAAAAGAGATATTGACAGATGGAGGTCACTTCCTGCATCATTGCAATCCAGAGTCTTGACTGTGAAGATGAATATATTATCTAGGTTCAATTTTCTTAGTTCCATGATCCCTTTGCCACCTCTGTTAAACTGGCGGAAAAGACTTGATTCTTTATTTTGGCATTAGACTTGAGGATGCACTTTTCTCTGGACTTTCCTTAAAGTACTGCAAACAGTTATTCGGATCTACACTCACCTAAAGGATTATTAGGAACACCTGTTCAATTTCTCATTAATGCAATTATCTAATCAACCAATCACATGGCAGTTGCTTCAATGCATTTAGGGGTGTGGTCCTGGGCAAGACAATCTCCTGAACTCCAAACTGAATGTCAGAATGGGAAAGAAAGGTGATTTAAGCAATTTTGAGCGTGGCATGGTTGTTGGTGCCAGACGGGCCGGTCTGAGTATTTCACAATCTGCTCAGTTACTGGGATTTTCACGCACAACCATTTCTAGAGTTTACAAAGAATGGTGTGAAAAGGGAAAAACATCCAGTATGCGGCAGTCCTGTGGGCGAAAATGCCTTGTTGATGCTAGAGGTCAGAGGAGAATGGGCCGACTGATTCAAGCTGATAGAAGAGCAACTTTGACTGAAATAATCACTCGTTACAACCGAGGTATGCAGCAAAGCATTTGTGAAGCCACAACACGCACAACCTTGAGGCGGATGGGCTACAACAGCAGAAGACCCCACCGGGTACCACTCATCTCCACTACAAATAGGAAAAAGAGGCTACAATTTGCACGAGCTCACCAAAATTGGACAGTTGAAGACTGGAAAAATGTTGCCTGGTCTGATGAGTCTCGATTTCTGTTGAGACATTCAGATGGTAGAGTCAGAATTTGGCGTAAACAGAATGAGAACATGGATCCATCATGCCTTGTTACCACTGTGCAGGCTGGTGGTGGTGGTGTAATGGTGTGGGGGATGTTTTCTTGGCACACTTTAGGCCCCTTAGTGTCAATTGGGCATCGTTTAAATGCCACGGCCTACCTGAGCATTGTTTCTGACCATGTCCATCCCTTTATGACCACCATGTACCCATCCTCTGATGGCTACTTCCAGCAGGATAATGCACCATGTCACAAAGCTCGAATCATTTCAAATTGGTTTCTTGAACATGACAATGAGTTCACTGTACTAAAATGGCCCCCACAGTCACCAGATCTCAACCCAATAGAGCATCTTTGGGATGTGGTGGAACGGGAGCTTCGTGCCCTGGATGCGCATCCCACAAATCTCCATCAACTGCAAGATGCTATCCTATCAATATGGGCCAACATTTCTAAAGAATGCTTTCAGCACCTTGTTGAATCAATGCCACGTAGAATTAAGGCAGTTCTGAAGGCGAAAGGGGGTCAAACACAGTATTAGTATGGTGTTCCTAATAATCCTTTAGGTGAGTGTATTGTGACAAACACCATTAACATTTTCAGAGCAGTGGAGAAACAGTTCCGTGGGCAACAACTCTTGAAGCACATCCAGTTCACAGTTGGTTCTTTATCCCCCTCAACAAAGTGTAGTGTCAACTGTCTATCCTCGCCTTCTTGAGTACTGAGTTCTTGAGTTAAGCAAAAACAATTACCACTGAACACAATTTAGGTAAAGGAGCTGTTGGAGCAGATTGACTGCTCAACCACCAATTAATTAATTTCAATTTTTGTCATAGATTGTACTGGATGCCAAAGAAACGTTTCCTCATTAAATTATCGCCAAATCCCCACTGTAGCTTTTGCCCCTACCAACAAGTGGGAACATTCATGCATATGGTGTGGGAATGTGAGAAGGTTTATGAGTTTTGGGAAAAGATTTAATCAGTACTGTCTGATATGATAGGAAAGGAAATACCAGTGCAACCAGCTATGCTCCTTCTAAATGATGATTCCAATTTAGGTTTCACTGAGCTACAAAGAAAGATCTGGCTGGCACGTCTAACATCTGCCAAAAAGATAATTGCGCAAAGATGGCTCCCTCCCAATACTTTATCTGTTCAACATGGGCTACTTCAGTTTCATGATATAGTAACATTAGAACTTTCAACGGCTAGAATAAATAAAGCTAGAGCCTCAACCCTTGAGGCATGGAAAGCTGCTGCAGATGAACTGACAGGAAAGCTTCAAGATGGAAGAATTTAATTTAGGGTACAATTTGGACTTGTAAACCTCTGATGATCTGTATGTTATTCAACTTAGCCTAAGGTCCTCATATTGCAGTCTGTATCTGTATTTTGTATGTATCTATCTATCTCTCTTTACTTTTTTCCCTTCTCTTTCCTCTTTGTTTTTTTTTTTTTTAGGGAAACTTGTTTTGATTGCAATTTTATTACAAAAATCAGTGGCCTGGACATGGGAGACCGCTGGGGGGCTGGGGGGTTCAGAGCACTTCAGAACTTTTTGTTCTGTTTACTGTGAAGAAACCTTTAGGCAATTGTATGTGATCCTGTATATTAAAAATCAATACTCCCCCCCCCCCCCCCCCCCCCAATTATTATTTTGTTTTACACTAAAACAAAGTATAACAAAGTTTAACAGATTCAGTGTTTTAACTGCCTAAATGTAAAACTAGAACACTTAAAAACAGATGTTTTTTAATAAACCTTTGCACAGCATTTATGATGTTTATTTGTGAAAGATTATAATTTAGTAATTTTATTAAGATTCAGTCAGTATTGATATTTAGTTATAGTTTATTTGTTTGATTATATGTATTTGACTGCATGTGTATATGTTATATGATTGCATGATTTTAATAAATATTATAGCAGCTTACAAGTGTGGAATACTTAAAGACCTTAAAAGGCTGAATGGATTGAAATGGATCGCAGAAGCGGGGGCTGGTTTACTTTACGGGTTACTTTTGAGATCTGGTACAAATATGACATACAAAAACACGTAGCCTATTTGTAGGCTTGTATGCACGATCAATCATTAAAAGATTGTTGCAAACATAAAATAGCCTAATAACGAAAGTATTGGGATAAAAGTTTATAGTCCGGATATAAACACTGATGTTGGAGCAGCCGCGATCAAAATGAGTAAATGACCTTTGAAACTAATGTTAGCCTACGCTTCAAATAAAGATTGTATCTATTACATTGTTATTCCACTAGGTGGCGACAAGTGTCTTCATTCAATAATTTCAAACGATTTTTATATAACTAATTCGTTTAAATTAATAAATATTTTAATAGACCCATTTATAGTAGAACCCCAAGTAAATTACACATTATTTTGTTTAGTTGTCTAATGTTTTGTTTTCAGAATCGTGGGAGAACTGTGAAAAAATCCAGATTATCCAGAAACATAAATTAAGATTAAAATAATTTATAATATACCTGGCGTTTTATTATTGGCACTCTTTCTATTAAAATATACAATCTTACAGACTAGGATAAAGTCTTTATGTAGCCTACATTAACAAGGATTTGGGGTGATTATAATGCATTCTAACCATGCCGCAAACCACTTTATGCCCCTCTAGCACAGTATTCAATAAAATGATTACAAGATGAGAACACGAGAGACAGTCAAAACGCATGTTAGATCCAGTGTTGACAAAACCTCTCTCTCTCTGTCAGAAGATATCCATTTATCAGATCTCATTCTGATGTCCAAAAACATCAACAGCTTGTTATGTTAACTCACTGTCCTACCAGCTCAAGAGTCAGTGGAGTCAGCAGAGGAAATATCAGAAGGAAGAAGACAGAATCATGGTAAAAATGAACAATGCATTTATTGAATAATCTTAACTGCGTCTTTCTCAATGCGCTACTACCTACCATGAAAAGTCAATGGACAATTAATGACAACATGGTCCCATTGCATTGAAGACTTTGAAAACTTTAAAGACTTTTAAACTCTTTATCTTCTAACTTTTAACTCTAACTTGTAAAACAACATAGCAGACAATATGAAATTATTCTGTTTGACAAATAAAAAAAAAAAATTAGTAAGAGTATATAAAAATTATATATCCGATGTCTGAATAAAATAATATGGAAATACAAAGACATGAATTAACAGTACTGTATGTATGTACAGTAGGTCTGGTCTTTGAAAGTAAAAAACACATTGTTGCTTTAAAAAAATGAAAACAGAACATTAGATCCTTCTGTCATGTAATACTAAGAAAGTCATGATATACAGGTGGTAGCTTTTTCAGTTTATCACTCAGAATGACAGAGTAGCCTACAACAACTTTCTTTAAAGGGGTCCTATTATGCTTTTCCACTTTTTCAACTTAGTGTGTAATGTTGCTGTTTGAGCATAAAAAAGATCTGCAAGGTTACAAAGCTCAAAGTCCACTCCAAAGGGAGATATTTTATTTAACAGAATGCCCTTTTCAAGAACTACAACGAACGACTCGTTTGGACTACAACGCGATTTTTCCGGATCTTATGAAGTCATAATGTTACTCATTTAAATAATCTCCGCCCACGGAATACAAAAAAGGGACAAGGCCTGGTTGAGCTGCATTAAAGAAGACAGTGTCATTGCTGTCAAAGAGACACTGTTTTTTCCACGTTTCCAAAACTCATTTGTTTGACCTTTCTCAGGCTGACGAGAGTTAAACACTGTTCCTTAAAACGTTTACCTGTGTGCTGCACATTTTATGGAGAACAGCTTGTTTTCTTTACCTTTTGTAAGCTCTTGCTTTTGTAAGATGGTTCACTGCTCCTTAGGAAAAATAAACATTTTAATTTTTTTTTGTGATCGATTACTGTTTGTATTAACTTATTTTTCAGACAAATATCACGATATGGTGAATAACATTGTATCTTTAATGTATGAGGAAATTACAAAAAAATACCATTCTGAAGCGTCCTGTGAAATCTGCGCTTACAAAGTCTGTGCATGACATCCGTACTGCATGATACTCTTGTTCGTTAACATTGTCAGGGTCTGAATCAGTTCGAATTGGTTTGACGTCAAATTGACGTAATATTTACACTAGAGAAGAACTGGCAGTTATGGAGGGGCGGGACATTTCCTGAACACGCGCTAAGCGGTGTCAATCACAACACACTGGGCCAGCTAACTTTCGCTGCGTTGAAACGCTGCGGGAACGCCTCTGCGCGATTGAAGCACGTATGGAATCAGTCCAATGGCGTAACGGAACGTCATAGGCGGGTGACGTCATCGACCAGGAAACTATAAAGCACCCCTGAACCAAACACTGTCAGCTTCTGTGCCTTCAATAAGCGCTCTGTGTGAATCATTGTCTGTCAAATTGGTGTTTTTGTCTGTCTTTGAAGTTGTTAGGCAGGAGTTTTTCACTTTTTGTAAAGTAAAAACCAGTATGGCGAGTGAACAACAATTTGAAAAGTGTGTTAATCCCTGCCCTCGTTTTATTATGGGTGGGGATACATTCAGGCAGCCCTTGAGGGTGCTGGTTGTGAGCACTGTGAGCGTTTGCCTATGAGAACGCTGCACTCCCGCCGGGCGCTCTTTGAGGAGGGCGCTTCGGCTCGCGTTCCTCGCAGCTTGGGTCCCGCTTTTGCCGAGGCAGAGCGATGGATCAGATGGATGGATCTGCAGATGGATCTGACAAAGGGGTTAGAGGCGGGCTCTGCCTTTTCTCTGCCCTCCAGTGCCTCTATTCGGGGTTTTGCTGCGGTTTCTTCCGCCCTGGTTGAGGCACCGGTGCTACAATTTTCCAGTTCTGAGGAGCTGGATGTTGTTAGTATCGCAGCAACTGAAGCCTCACCACTTCAGTCGCCAGTCAGTGAGGAGCTAGTGGAGGTTTTAACTCGTGCTTAAGTTTAGATTGGCCAGCCGAGAGGCAGGAGACTCATCCAAAAAGTAAACTCGATGAACATTTCCTGCCCTCTCGTAGTGTTCAACGTCTCGTAGAGGTGTCGAGGTCGTGGAAAAGACCGGTTTCATCCAGAATTTTCAGCCCACAAACATCTACCTATAGTAATATAGTTGGGTTGAAAACACATGGATATGGGGCAATGCCCCAGGTTGAAGAGACACTTGCCAGCCATCTCTCTCCTGAGTCTGCATTGTCCCTTAAAGCCCCAACACTGCCCACCAAACTGCCACTTCTGCGTTGGTGGGCAAAGCGTACACGGCAGCGGGTCAGGCTGCGGCATGTCTGCACACTATGTCAATTCTGCAGGCATACCAGGCTGACCTGCTAAAGGACCTGGGGGATAGTGAGGAAGTCGAAGCTGATTTAATTCAGGAGCTCCAACATTCAGCCGATTTAGCTCTTTGTGCCACCAAGGAGACGGCCGAGTCAGTGGGCCACGGAGAGGCATTTATGGCTGAACCTCACTGAAATTAAGGAGAGGGACAAAACGTTTTTGCTGGATGCCCCGCTTTCTCCTGATGGCCTTTTCGGTGATGCCGTTAACTCAGTCACTGAAAGGTTTCAGGAAGCTAAAAAGCAAGCGGCAGCGCTCCAGAAGTTCCTCCCTCGGAAACCCCAGGTCCCTGGGGCTGCTGGGCGTGAGCTGCCCAAGCCGTGTGTGAGCTCCTCACATCGGGCGCAACAGAAGCAGAGCTACCCATGCTCCCCCGCAGAAAGATTGGGAGGCGGGCGACGAAGGAAGGCGGTGTTCACCTCATACTACGGTGGCCGTCTCCCGTCGGTGCCCTCAGGGGACCATTCTGCCAACCCCGCCGCAATGCCGGGGTGTAGAAGGTCCTCACGAGTCACCCGAGGGTGGCACGCCCCCTCTGAGGAGGGTCCCAGAGCAGTCAAGCCAGGCATTCCCTGCCGGTTCGCATCTTCGGGGCAATGCGCTTGCTGCTCGCAGTACACCAGAGGCCAGTCTCGAGAGACTCGTACCCTTAGTAGTTTTTCTGGCAGAATGGAAACTTCTACCAAATATATCTCAGTGGGCCCTGCAGACAGTAGAAAAGGGGTACGCTATCCAATTCAGAACGCGTCCACCTCGTTTCAGTGGGGTCCTACCCACAGTGGTGGGCCCAGAGCAGGCTCTGGGTATGACACAGGAAGTAGAGACTCTTCTGCGCAAGGAGGCTATAGAAAGGGTTCCTCCTCCCAGCAGGGAGTCAAGGTTTTACAGCCGATACTTCATTGTGCCAAAGAAGGATGGAGGGTTGCGTCCGATATTAGATCTGTGCCTATTGAAACGCTCTGTAGGGAAGCTCAAATTCAAGATGCTGACTCTGAAACAGATTGTGTCACAGATCAGGTCAGAGGACTGGTTTGTTACCATAGATCCTTCCACAAAACAGGAAGTTCCTGAGGTTCGCTTTCGGGGGCGAAGCATACCAAGATTGGGTTCTTCTTTTTGGCCTAGCTTTGTCGCCTCAAACTTTCACGTAGATGCAGCTCTGGTACCCCTGTGCATGCAGGGCATCCGCATACTCAACTACATCGACGATTGGTTGATTTTAGCTCAGTCAGAGCAGATGGCGGTTCGACATCGAGATGTCGTTCTCGCCCACATGAGAAAGTTGGGGTTGAGGCTGAATGCGAAGAAAAGTGTTCTTTCTCCAGCACAGAGAACCACTTATATGTGGTGATATGTGATATGGGATTCGGTTACAATCCCATATCACATATCACCTGCCTGTATAGCATCGATTCTCTCAACCGTAAAAGAACTGAAGCTAGGCCAGTCACTCACTGTCAAACAGTTTGGCAGCTGCGTCCGACATGATACCTTTTGGCCTGCTGAACATGAGACCGTTGCAGTGGAGGCTCAGAACCGAGGGATTCTCCCCGAGGGGAAATCCGCTTCTCATGATCAAGGTCACGCGGCGATGCCTTCGTGCCTTAGTCATGTGGAAAGAACCTTGGTTCCTTTCCCAGGGGCCTGTGTTGGGAGCTCCTTGTCGTCGCGTCACGCTAACGACAGAGGCATCCCTCATCATGAGTAGTCACCCGGCTTGGGGTCTGTGGCAGGACCATCTTGGCACATAAACTGCTTAGAAATGATGGTGGTGTTTCAGGCTCTGAAACACTTTCTCCCAGACCTCAGAGGCCATCATGTACTTGTTCGTTCAGACAACACATTGGTGGTCTCATATATAAACCATCAGGGGGGTCTGAGGTCACGCCCATTATACAAACTGGCTCGCCAGATCCTCCTGTGGGCCCAAGGGAAACTGCTTTCTATCAGGGCAGTTTACATCCCAGAGCATCTGAATCAGGAAGCAGACATCCTGTCGAGGCAGGGGCCGAGGCCCGGGGAATGGAGACTTCACCCCGAGGTGGTGGAGCTCCTGTGGGACAAGTTGGGCAAGGCGGAAAGTAGATTTGTTTGCGTGTCTCGAAAACTCTCATTGTCATCTGTGGTTCTCACTCACTCATCCAGCTCCTCTGGGACTGGACGCCACGGTACAGGAGTGGCTGAGGCTACCCCTGTATGCTTTTCCCCTGATTGCTCTGCTTCCAGGAGTTCTGGAGAGAGTCCGCCGGGACGTCTGTTGTTAGTAGCCCCGTACTGGCCGGCCCGAGATGTCTGTGATGTGGCAGGCTGGTCTTTGCCGCATACATTTCTTCTACGAGGTTCTACGAACTTGACCTCAGTTCTATGCCAGGGGAGCAGGTGCTCGCTTCCTAGTGTGCGCAATGATTTCACACGGACGGGCACTTGCGCGTATGGCGACGTGGGTATAGTGTTCCCGCAGCATTTCGACACAGCGCGAGTTCCCTTGAAAGGAAACGTCTCGGTTACGTATGTTACCTTAGACGCTGCGTCGCCCTGCCATACTCCCAGCATGCCCGTGATCGACTTACTTTAGGCTTTTCAAAAGCTGACAGTTCAGGGGTGCTTTATAGTTTCCTGGTCGGTGACATCACCCGCCTATGACGTTCCGTCATGCCACTGGACTGATTCCATACGTGCTTCACGACGCAATCACACAGAGGCATTCCCGCAGCGTTTCGACGCAGCGTCTCGTTCCCTCTTCAGGGAACTAAGGTTACATACGCAACCGAGACGTTTTACTATCTATCCAAATGTACAATAAGTATGTTTTGTGTTTTTAAAAGTTACGTATTAATACCTACGTATTAACAATGAGACCAGGCTGGCAAGATGCAGGACATGGTTGAGTATTCTTTTAGGTATAAAATATCTGTATTTAGTGCCTGTAATATCCATTTATAATCTTTACACATCAGCTTGGATACTTGTTTTAAAAAGTTTTTTTTATGCTTCCACTTTACAAACAAACAAACAAGGTACATAATCAAATCTCTGAATATAACGCTTGATCAGCCTTAGGTTGAGCATAACCAGTAACAAAACAGAAATATCACAATAAAACAAACTAAAATAAAATAATGAACAAAATAATTAAAAAAACAAAACAAAATAAAATAAAAAAATTATCAAAAGTATAAAAGTAAATTGATGCCATAAAGAATTGCATGCGCAGGGTAAGATTTGTGAAAGTGTACATAAGATTGCAAGCATAAATTAAATTTGCATGCGCAAAAGAGAAGCTTTGTAATGGTGTAAATCGCCTTTCAAGTGTAAGAAAAAAATATTTGCAGCATTTTACTGTTATTTGTAAGTGTAATTAATGTATTGTGAAACTGCAGCTTCATGCTAACGCAAAATAAATATGATCTGTATTCTTCTGACTTTCATTTTTCCGTGCTTACACTTTTGACACGTTTCTTTTGCCAAAATACGGCCAAAATCATTGTACGCCTGTGAACATTGATTTGCATGTGAGGAACTGCAAAAGAGATTGACCGCGTAAAACCAACCTTTGTGTAAAAAAAATAAACTGTTGCAAATGTCTAAATTACTTGTTGTGTACATAGGGCAAAAAAGTTCCCGAAAGAAACCGAGTTCCGTCTTTCTTTTAGCTGTGCTTACAGTTTTGGCACGATTCTCTCACTCACTGAGTTTTGCAAGCGCGAGGAGGAAGGCGGGTCCACGTTCTTCTGTAGCCAATCAAATGAGCTGCTCGCTGACTCTCGATTTACTCTTATCTGATTGGTTCAATAAACACCAGAGACACCTAACAGATCTTTATCTTCATTTGGCTCAGCATCGTTCTCGTTGCCGACAAACTATCCATTTTAGACAAAAAAACCCTTCCAAAGATTGTAAGATCCCTCTGCAGCCATCTATTTAGTATGGATTTACATTGATCTATGTTATTCAACACAGTTTTATTCTTCATTATTTCTATATCTTTAGAAATAATAACCCCAAAATATTTAACTTTCTTCTTAATATGTATATTAAATAATGAAAAGGAAACTCATGTAATGTTAACATTTCACTTTTTTTAGGTTCAAATGTAGCCCTGAAGCTTTAGAAAATTGGTTGACAAAATGTAAGGCTAGTGGAATTTGATGTTCTTTGTTTAGAAACAACGTTGTGTCGTCAGCAAACTGACTTATAACTATTTGCCTATCCAACACTGTTAAACCTTCAATACCATTATTTTTAATCAGTATAGATAATAGCTCTGCAACCATTATAAACAATAATGGTGAGCTACCACATCCCTGACAAATCCCCCTTTTAATTGGAAATCTTGTGCAGGTTCCATGCCCTAGAGCTACGGAGATATTGATTCCATTATATAACATTTCAATTAAAGGTATAAATCCCAAAACCAAAATACTTTCAAAATAAATGGATGCTCAACGGCATCAAATGCTTTGTAAAAATCTAAAAAAATAAGAAACCCACTTTGAACCACATCACTATAATCAAGTAAATCTAAAACCAATCTAATATTATTATTGATTGATCTTCCTCCCAAAAACCCTGATTGTGTCTCCCAATTCTAATTATAGTAGAAATACCTTTTTTCAGCCTAGCAGCGACAGCCCCCAGAATTTTTTTTTATAATCGGTGTTAAGCAAAGTGATTGACTAAAACTCTTTTAACTCTTTTATTTTGCGGAGGTTCTAAGTGGCCTACCTCAAGTGGTGGTAGACATAATCACTTCCGCTAGAGCTCCCTCTACGAGGCACCTTTATGCAAGTGGAACCTATTCGTTGAGTGGTGTTCGTCCCGCCGGGAAGACCCCTGAAGATGTCCGGTCGGAGTCGTGCTTTCTTTCCTGCAAGATGGGTTGGAGCGAAGGCTGTCTCCCTCCACACTCAAAGTGTATGTTGCCACAATCGCTGCACATCACGATGCAGTCGAAGGTGATTCCATAGGGAAGCATGACCCGATCGTCAGGTTCCTCAGAGGTGCGAGAAGGTTGAATCCTCCTCGTCCTACCTCGATACCCTCTTGGGACCGGTCTCTGGTGCTCACGGCACGGCAGAGACCTACCTTTGAGCCTTTGCAGTCAGCGGAGTTGAAGATTCTGTCACTGAAGACAGTACTCCTGACTACATTGGCCTCCATCAAGAGGGTAGACGAATCGTGCCTAGAATTCAGGCCGGCTAACTCTCATGTTGTCCTGAGACCCCGGCCTAGATACGTGCCCAAGGTTCCTATCACTCCCTTCCGGGACCAGGTGGTGAACCTGCAAGCGCTGCCCTCGGAGGAGGCAGACCCAGCCCTGGCTATTCTCTGTCCCGTCCGTGCTCTGCGCTTATACGTGGACAGAACACAAAGCTTTAGGACCTCAGACCAGCTCTTCGTCCATTACGGAGGCCAGCAGAAGGGAAAGGCTGTCTCCAAGGTTAGCCCACTGGATAGTGGATGCTGTTGTCTTGGTGTACCAACCAGAAGCACACTCAACCAGAAGTGTTGCTTCCTCCTGGGCGCTGGCTCAAGATGCCTCGCTGACAGATATATGCAGAGCTGCGGGCTGGGCGACACCCAACACGTTCGCTAGATTCTATAGCCTTCGTGTAGAGCCGGTATCCTCCCGTGTACTTGCCCCGAGTGGCCAGTAGCGTGAGGGACCCGTTCTAGTGTCGGCTTGCAACGCCACTCCCACCCGCTGGGCTGGATACGTGCATCTTTTGACAGTAGAGTTCCCCAGAAATGGCTAACACTGTTGAGTTCCTCCGTCACCCCCAGCAGTCAGACGTGGCGGAGCGTCTGACCCCAGGCTTTCACTCGTATGCATGGTGGAACCTGTGTTAGACTGGGTGTTCATATGCAGTGATTCCTGCGGCGATCCCATATGTGTATTCTTCCACGGTACGGCTACCCTGCTCAGCTAGCCCGTTATTAAACCACTTATTAAAAAACCGCAACTTGATCCTACAGAATTAGTCAATTACAGGCCAATCTCAAATCTACCCTTTCTGTCAAAAATACTAGAAAAGGCAGTGTCCTCACAATTATGCTCCTTTTTTAGAAAGAAATGGTATCTGTGAGGATTTCCAGTCAGGATTTAGACTGTATCATAGTACTGAGACTGCTCTCATTAGAGTTACAAATGATTTACTCTTATCATCCGATCGTGGTTGTATATCTCTATTAGTGTTACTCGATCTTAGCGCTGCATTCGATACTATCGACCACAACATTCTTTTGAATAGACTCGAAAATTATGTTGGCATTAGTGGAATTTCATTGGCATGGTTTAAATCATACTTATCTGACCGTTATCAGTTTGTAACAGTAAATGAAGAGATGTCACACCGATCACAAGTTCAGTATGGAGTACCGCAGGGCTCAGTGCTAGGACCGTTGCTTTTCACCCTGTACATGCTACCACTGGGAGATATTATTAGGAAGCATGGCGTTAGTTTTCATTGTTATGCTGACGATACTCAGCTCTATATTTCTTCACGCCCTGACGAAACTTACCAATTCACAAGATTAACGGAATGCATAGCTGATATAAAAAATTGGATGACTAGTAATTTCATGCAACTTAATTCAGAAAAAAACTGAATTTTTAATTATTGGACAAAAAAACTCCACAAGTAGTAACCTAGAATACTGTCTAACACTTGATGGCTGCTCTGTCAAGTCCTCGTCGTCAGTTAGGAACCTGGGTGTGCTCTTTGATACCAATCTCTCATTTGAAAGCCACGTTTCTAGCATCTGTAAAACTGCATTCTACCATCTTAAAAATATATCTAAATTACGGCACATGCTTTTAATGCAAAATGCTGAACAGTTAGTTCATGCGTTCATGACCTCAAGGCTAGATGCTCTACTGGGTGGTTGTCCTGCTTGCTTAATAAATAAACTGCAGCTGGTCCAAAACGCAGAAGCTAGAGTTCTTACTAGAACCAAGAAGTATGACCATATTAGCCCGGTTCTGGCAACACTGCATTGGCTCCCTATTAAACATCGTATACATTTTAAAATCTTGCTAATTACTTACAAAGCACTAAATGGTTTAGCTCACCAGTATTTGAGCGAGCTCTTAACACATTATACTCCATCACGTCTATTGCGGTCTCAAAATTCTGGCCAGTTGATAATACCTAGAATATCAAAATCAACTGCAGGCGGTCGATCCTTTTCCTATTTAGCACCTAAACTCTGGAACAGTCTTCCTAGCACTGTTCGGGAAGCAGACACACTCTGTCAGTTTAAATCTAGACTAAAAATGCATCTCTTTACGCATAAAACATTTTTCATTTCTATTATTCAAATCAGTTAAATGATTGTTTTAGGCTGGAACCAGGAACACATCCCATAACACCTGATGTACTCGTTATATCGTAAGAAGAATGGCATCTACGCTAATGTTAGTCTCTCTGTTTACTGCAGTCGGCCGGATCCGGGCCGTATCCGGACCAGATGGTGGACCTGCGCCTGGACATGACCAACGCATCCCTGAAGTGTCTGCAGAGACCGTGTCAATTCTCCCCCCTGTAAATGCCGCATCGACACGACATCCTCATTAAACTCCAATCTTTCGAATAATCCTATGAATATCTATTGATCTAATATGACTTCTGACCTGTAATGTTGCCAGAATCATAATCATACACTATTTGTTCATCGGCCAGAGGAGAACTGGCACCCCGACTGAGCCTGGTTTCTCCCAAGGTTTTTTTCTCCATTCTGGCCCTAAAGGAGTTTTGGTTCCTTGCCACCGTCGCCTTTGGCTTTTGGCTTGCTCAGTTGGGGACACTTAAATTTCAACTATATTACTGATCTTCCCGCATTGACACTATATGATAATTGAAATAAGCTGGATGACATCACCGTTTTCTCCAGAGCAGCTGTACAGCTGAATCAAACTCCATTGCATTATTTTCCTGTTACCACTGTGAAGCTGCTTTGAAACAATTGGCATTGTAAAAAGCGCTATATAAACAAAGGTGATTTGATTTGATTTGATGTTTTCTTTTACATCACGTGGATGGACGGGTGCGTGTGCGTCGCTTACCTGGGGAACGCATGGCACCAGGATGCACTATGGGAAGAAGGCAAGCTGGTGGAGGCAGTGTGATGCTTTGGCCAATGTTCTGCTGGGAAACCTTGGGTCCTGCCATCCATGTGGATGTTACTTTGACACGTACCACTTACCTAAGCATTGTTGCAGACCATGTACACCCTTTCATGGTAACGCTATTCCCTAGTGGCTGTGACCTCTTTCAGCAGGATAATGCGCCCTGCCACAAAGCAAAAATGGTTCAGGAATGGTTTGAGGAGTACAACAACGAGTTTGAGGTGTTGACTTGGCCTCCAAATTCCCCAGATCTCAATCCAATCGAGGCCCCACCTCGCAACTTACAGGACTTAAAAGATCTGCTGCTAACATCTTGGTGCCAGGTACCACAGCACACCTTCAGGGGTCTAGTGGAGTTCATGCCCTGACGGGTCAGGGCTGTTTTGGCAGCAAAAGGGGGACCAACACAATATTAGGAAGGTGGTAATAATGTTATGCCTGATCGGTGTATATCATACTTGTGTACCGTATGATAGTGCTGTCACTGTAGCAGTCTGACACACCCCTTAAACAATCAATCTACTTCAAGTAAGCCATATTACCTGAACCAGCATATATTATTTGTGTTCTATATTGTGCTAAGTCAGGGGTTCTCAAACTTTTCGGGGCCAGGGACATTAGTTTAGGACACAGTTTGTACTCTTGTAATAAAAAAGCATGTCTAATTAATTGAAATTATACAACGTATACAATTTATCAACGATTTATTAAAAGTTTAACAAAAATAAAATGTTTACGGCCATATGAAATCCGTTTTATTTTTTCTATTTTATTTTTCAATTTAATGGTTGAATTAAATTTTAATAATAAAGAAGGATGTCTAATCAATTGAATTCATAAAACTTCAACAACTTAATTTTTTAAAAAGTTTGCAATAACAGGGCCCTATAAAATGTTTAAACAATTGAGTTTAATCAATTGAATGTCTACTCAATTGAATCCATAAAACTTCAACAACTTAATTTTTAAAATGTTTGCAATAACAGGGCCCTATAAATTGAGACGTGTTATGTTTTGATACAAATGTAATCAAATGAAAATGTAACAATTTCTTTTATTTTTTTTAGCAAGCACAAGTGCTGCACAACAGAGGTTTACTGTTAAACTTAAAACAGATGAAAATTGTGATTGTTCCTTAAAAATAAAGTTTTAATCATTGTATTATTATTATTATTATTATTATTATTATTATTATTATTATTGTTGTTGTTGTTGTTGTTGTTATTACTGTGAGAAGTACATTCTACTGAACAATGGTAATATATAATATATAATATTTGTGTTATAATTTTTTTAAGTTAAACCGAACTTTTATTTTGACAGGTTGTTGTGAAAACCTTTTGAGTTTCTGTGCATATGATATGATGATAGTTTTATCAAATGAAATGGTGAAGTGACTCAAAGTAGGTCTGGAGGTTACATTCATGTGTTCATGCCCTTATGAGACAACAGTCGCTAAAAACTCTTGCATGCTTGAGTATGTATGGACGAAACTGCTCGCCTACGAGCAGTACTCATTCAACCAGAGATGCGCAGAATGTGCAGACTTCATATTGAAATAGCACTCTTTTTGAGCTTTAATATTCACAGACACTAATGCCTATTACAATTTTATTACAGTTTTATTAACTTTTTAATTTATTTATCCAAAATTTGCTAAATTTTGTGACATTCTGCTTAAATTCCATTTTTATGACTGGATTCCGTGATTCTGTTTGCATTTTCTGCATTGCCGGTGCTGCTGACGCTTACACCATCCCATTTGCTCTGAACCCCTGAAACTCTGGTGTTCAACTAGGTCTGGTAGTCTTCCTTGCTGCGTGTTAGCATTGGAAGACACATTGTTATAAGACATGTGTTACTGTACAACTGCTGCAATAGTTATCTCCCAAATGCAGTATTTTCCACTGTTGTGCTTAGGACTATTAGCTCTGCTTGTGCTGGGCACCCTTTACAGTAACATGGATTAAGCTCCCCATAGCATCATCGGTGGCGCAACCTTGAGAGACCAATATTGAAAGGGAACATTTGCGATTATGCCATGTCACTTATCCTCAGGGTTTTACGTCAATTGCTTGTTCAGTCAAAAGATTCTGAGGAAATGGCATGATTGAGAGCCATTAGACATTGCAATGCAATGACGTCAATGCCAATCAGGCTTCAGTATTCCAGGAGAAAGGTGTTTCTCCATAGCATCATCAATGACACAATGGCTGCGTCCGAAACCTGGAAAATGCTGCCTTCGGAGGACACATTTCAAGGTAGGAAGGCATCAAATCTAATGTTAGCTTCACTTCCTGTCTCCTGAGATACCTTCATCTGATAGAGTTTTGAAGGCAGCATAAATGTATCCTTCACTGCCTTTGATATCCCACAATCCTGTGCGTTTCATTCTGTGACAGTTGAGCTAGAAAAAAAAGATGGCGTCCGAAAGTTGCGTTTGCTGGTCAGTTTGTGTAAATGTATGTTTTTGACCAACATTTTCCACTTCTGATGTCATTTCTAGCGAGAAATTACTAATGTAGTAATTAAATATTTGTTCAGTCACCAAAGCTCTCTCTATTTTGCTGTAGATCATTAAACCTTTACACTGCCTCAGAAGTCTGTACGAAATCAGTTTTGTGAGGTGCCTTCATGCATAAACACTGCCTTACAAGTAATTGTCTGATAAGGCAGCGAGGAAACAAGTCAGCTGCCTAAGTTTTTGGACGCAGCCAACATCTTGTTCCCTTATTTCAGGGAATTGAGGTTACGTTAGTAACTGGAGACGTTTTATACCCATATGAATTTACAGATAAAATGTGAGTATGAGTTTTTGGAGGGTTTTTATTTTATAATTCAACATCAGACAGTTATTTTGAAATTAATTAGAAATTCTACATTTAATATGACTCAACATATAAAACTTTTCATGTTATTAGGCATGATACACTTTATTTTAGGGTGACGTAGTTACAGTGTACTTACTCAAATAAGTACTGAATAATATTAATTAACTATATGTACTTACTATAGAGTTACGGATATGGTTTGGTTTAAGGTTAGTTACTTGTAATTACGCACAATTTACTGTTATTGTCACAGTCACTAGATCAGTCACCCTCAACACTACACTTCCCAGAATCCCTCCGGCTCACCACCTGCACCCATTCATCAATATCCTGCACCTGCAAGTCATCACCCTCGTTATCACTCATCAGCACTCCCTGGCTGCGTCCGAAAACCTAGGCAGCTGACTCGTTGCCTCGCTGCCTTATCAGACAATGACTTGTAAGGCAGTGTTTGTGCATGAAGGCACCTCACGAAACTAATTTCGAAACTAATTTTAACTTCTTAGGCAGTGTAACAGTTTAATGATCTACAGCAAAATAGAGAGAGCTTTGGTGAGAACTAAACAAATATTGAATTACTACATTAGTAATTTCGCGCTAGAAATGACATCAGAAGTGGAAAATGTTGGTAAAAATTGTACATTTACACACAAACTGACCAGCAAACGCATCTTTTTTTTCCAGCTCAACTGTCACAGAATGGAACGTACAGGATTGTGGGATTTCAAAGGCAGCGAAGGATACATGTATGCTGCCTTCAAAAATCGATCAGATGAAGGTATCTCAGGAGACAGGAAGTGAAGCTAACATTAGATTCGGACGTGCCTTGATGCCTTCCTACCTTGAAATGTGTCCTCCGAAGGCAGCATTTTCCAGGTTTTGGACGCAGCCCCTGGGTGCTTCTCAATTCTTATTTGTACATCCTCGTTTCCTTTCCTCGCTTCCTTTCCTCTAGTCTTAGCTCTACCCCTTCAGGATGCGAGGGTAGGATGCAAGGAAAAGACGCAAGGACGGAGGAATTGAATCAAGTGAAATGATACAGTGGGGAGAACAAGTATTTGATACACTGCCGATTTTGCAGGTTTTCCTACTTACAAAGCATGTAGAGGTCTGTAATTTTTATCATAGGTACACTTCAACTGTGAGAGACGGAATCTAAAACAAAAATCCAGAAAATCACATTGTATGATTTTTAAATAATTAATTTGCATTTTATTGCATGACATAAGTATTTGATCACCTACCAACCAGTAAGAATTCCGGCTCTCACAGACCTGTTAGTTTTTCTTTAAGAAGCCCTCCTGTTCTCCACTCATTACCTGTATTAACTGAGCCTGTTTGAACTCGTTACCTGCATAAAAGACACCTGTCCACACACTCAATCAATCAGACTCCAACCTCTCCATAATGGCCAAGACCAGAGAGCTGTGTAAGGACATCAGGGATAAATAATTGTAGACCTGCACAAGGCTGGGATGGGCTACAGGACAATAGGCAAGCAGCTTGGTGAGAAGGCAACAACTGTTGGCGCAATTATTAGAAAATGGAAGAAGTTCAAGATGACGGTCAATCTCCCTCGGTCTGGGGCACCATGCAAGATCTCACCTCGTGGGGCATCAATGATCATGAGGAAGGTGAGGGATAAGCCCAGAACTACACGGCAGGACCTGGTCAATGACCTGAAGAGAGCTGGGACCACAGTCTCAAAGAAAACCATTAGTAACACACTACGCCGTCATGGATTAAAATCCTTCAGCGCACGGAAGGTCCCCCTGCTCAAGCCAGCGCATGTCCAGGCCCGTCTGAAGTTTGCCAATGACCATCTGGATGATCCAGAGGAGGAATGGGAGAAGGTCATGTGGTCTGATGAGAAAAAAATAGAGCTTTTTGGTCTAAACTCTTCCTGTTTGGAGGAAGAAGAAGGATGAGTACAACCCCAAGAACGCCATCCCAACAGTGAAGCATGGAGGTGGAAACATCATTCTTTGGGGATGCTTTTCTGCAAAGGGGACAGGACGACTGCACCGTATTTAGGGGGGATGGATGGGGCCATGTATCGCGAGATCTTGGCCAACAACCTCCTTCCCTCAGTAAGAGCATTGAAGATGGGTCGTGGCTGGGTCTTCCAGCATGACAACGACCCGAAACACACAGCCAGGGCAACTAAGGAGTGGCTCCGTAAGAAGCATCTCAAGGTCCTGGAGTGGCCTAGCCAGTTTCCAGACCTGAACCCAATAGAAAATCTTTGGAGGGAGCTGAAAGTCTGTATTGCCCAGCGACAGCCCCGAAACCTGAAGGATCTGGAGAAGGTCTGTATGGAGGAGTGGGCCAAAATCCCTGCTGCAGTGTGTGCAAACCTGGTCAAGAACTACAGGAAACGTATGATCTCTGTAATTGCAAACAAAGGTTTCTGTACCAAATATTAAGTTCTGCTTTTCTGATGTATCAAATACTTATGTCATGCAATAAAATGCAAATTAATTACTTAAAAATCATACAGTGTGATTTTCTGGATTTTTGTTTTAGATTCCGTCACTCACAGTTGAAGCGTACCTATGATAAAAATTACAGACTTCTACATGCATTGTAAGTGGGCAAACCTGCAAAATCGGCAGTGTCTCAAATACTTGTTCATTCTTTATTGACAGACAGACTGACAGAATAAATTAATGCGGAATCACATTCAGTGGAAGATTGCTTTTATTTTAAAATGCGTTTTTATTTTACACATTCCCAACAACTGAAGTGGGGCAGCACCTGTTTTCCTGACTGTTTCCCTCAGGTTCCACAGCCTCCATCTCATTCGTCTGAGTCTCTTCCAGTATACTCCACGTCCATCGAGAGTCCGGTAGAGACTCTCAGTTGACATTCCCACCTGCTACGCCCCCTTCAGTGACGTATTCTGCCCGAAGAAAGCCTCACAGCTGCCTCCACACCGGCCAAGGGACTGTGCCATCGATCTGATTCCGGGTGAGCCAGTGCCCCATGGTCAGATTTACCCTCTCTCACTCCCTGAGCAGAAGGCCATGGAGGAGTATATCGAAGAGGCCCTGCAACAAGGCTACATCCGCCCTTCAACATCCCCTGCTGCTTCAAGTTTCTTCTTTGTGGCCAAGAAGGACGGAAGCTTGCGGCCTTGCATCGATTACCAGGCACTCAACAAATTAACAGTGAAGTTCCGCTATCCGCTTCCCCTCGTCCCATTAGCCCTAGAACATCTCCGTGGTGCCACTGTCTTCACCAAGTTGGACCTCAGCAGCGCATACAATCTCATCTGGATACGTGAGGGGGATGAGTGGAAGACTGCGTTTGTGACCCCTACTGGCCACTATGAGTATCTTGTTATGCCATATGGATTAGTAAATCAGGATTTCATGCACAAAGTGCTTCGGGAGTACCTCCACCGGTTTGTTCTCGTCTACATAGATGACATCCTTGTTTACTCCCAGAGCATGGCCTAACATCGCCACCACGTTGCGGAGGTCCTGAAATGCCTGAGACAATTCCATCTGTTCCTTAAGGCCGAAAAATGCTCCTTCCATCAATCCTCAGTGCAGTTCCTTGGCTACAACATCAGCAGCAGTGGTATCCAGATGGACGAGGGGAAGGTGGAAGCCATTAAGAGCTGGCTTGTTCCTACGACCATCAAGGAACTTCAACGTTTCCTCGGCTTCTACAATTTCTACAGACGATTCATCCATGACTACAGTACCATCACCTGTCCACTCATCAGTCTGTTGAAAGGCAAGCCCAAGTCTCTGTCCTGGACACCAGTGGCCACAGAAGCTTTCCAACGACTCCAAGAGGCATTCACCAGCGCACCGCTCCTCATCCATCCTGACCCCGAGAAACCCTTCATCGTGGAAGTAGATGCTTCCACTACTGGGGTAGGAGCGGTGTTGTCTCAGCAGCAGGGGATTCCAGCTAAACTCCATCCATGTGCCTTCTTCTCCCACAAACTCAGCCTGGCTGAGAGAAATTACAACATCGGCAACAGGGAACTTCTCGCCATCAAGCTGGCCCTGGAATAATGGAGGCATTGGTTGGAAGGCGCTCAAATCAAAATCAAATCAAATCACCTTTATTTATATAGCGCTTTTTATAATGGCAATTGTTTCAAAGCAGCTTCACAGTGGTAACAGGAAAATAATGCAACGGAATTTGATTCGGCTCTGGTGAAAACGGTGATGTCACCCAGCTCATTTCAATTATCATATAGTGTCAATGCGGGCAGATCAGTAATATAGTTGAAATTTAAGTGTCCCCAACTGAGCAAGCCAAAAGCCAAAGGCGACGGTGGCAAGGAACCAAAACTCCTTCAGGGCCAGAATGGAGAAAAAAACCTTGGGAGAAACCAGGCTCAGTCGGGGTGCCAGTTCTCCTCTGGCCGACGAACAAATAGTGTATGATTATGATTCTGGCACATTACAGGTCAGAAGTCATATTAGATCAATAGATATTCGTAAGATTATTCGAAAGATTGGAGTCGTCACGCCGGGGACGGGTTTAATGAGGATGTCGTGTCGATGCGGCATTTACAGGGGGGAGTTTAATTGACACGGTCTCTACAGACACTTCAGGGATATGGTCGTCATGTCCAGGCTAAGGGCCACCATCTGGTCTGGATACGGCCCGGATCCGGCCGACTGCAGTAAACCTCGGGATAAACAGAGAGACTAACATTAGCGTAGATGCCATTCTTCTTATGATGTAACGAGTACATCAGGTGTTATTGGAAGTGTTCCCGGTTCCGGCTGACCTAGTTAATGCAGCCTAAAACAATCATTTAACTGATTTGAATAATAGAAATTAAAAATGTTTTATGTGTATGCCATAGTAAAGAGATGTGTTTTTAGTCTAGATTTAAACTGACAGAGTGTGTCTGCTTCCCGAACAATGCTAGGAAGACTGTTCCAGAGTTTAGGTGCTAAATAGGAAAAGGATCGACCGCCTGCAGTTGATTTTGACATTCTAGGTATTATCAACTGGCCAGAATTTTGAGACCGCAATAGACGTGATGGAGTATAATGCGTTAAGAGCTCGCTCAAGTACTGGGGAGCTAAACCATTTAGTGCTTTGTGAGTAATCAGCAAGATTTTAAAATGTATACGATGTTTAATAGGGAGCCAATGCAGTGTTGCCAGAACCGGGCTAATATGGTCATACTTCCTGGTTCTAGTAAGAACTCTAGCTGCTGCGTTTTGGACAAGCTGCAGTTTATTTATTAAGCGAGCAGGGTAACCACCCAGTAGAGCATTACAATAATCTAGCCTTGAGGTCATGAACACATGAACTAACTGTTCAGCATTTTGCATTGAAAGCATGTGCCGTAATTTAGATATATTTTTAAGATGGTAGAATGCAGTTTTACAGATGCTAGAAACGTGGCTTTCAAATGAGAGATTGGTATCAAAGAGCACACCCAGGTTCCTAACTGATGACGAGGACTTGACAGAGCAGCCATCGAGTGTTAGACAGTATTCTAGGTTACTACTTGTGGAGTTTTTTTGTCCAATGATTAAAAATTCAGTTTTTTTCTGAATTAAGTTGCAGGAAATTACTAGTCATCCAATTTTTTATATCAGCTATGCATTCTGTTAATCTTGTGAATTGGTAAGTTTCGTCAGGGCATGAAGAAATATAGAGCTGAGTATCGTCAGCATAACAATGAAAATTAACGCCATGCTTCCTAATAATATCTCAGAGTGGTAGCATGTACAGGGTGAAAAGCAACGGTCCTAGCACTGAGCCCTGCGGTACTCCATACTGAACTTGTGTTCGGTGTGACATCTCTTCATTTACTGCTACAAACTGATAACGTCAGATAACTATGATTTAAACCATGCCAATGAAATTCCACTAACGCCAACATAATTTTCGAGTCTATTCAAAAGAATGTTGTGGTCGATAGTATCGAATGCAGCGCTAAGATCGAGTAACACTAACAGAGAGATACAACCACGATCGGATGATAAGAGTAAATCATTTGTAACTCTAATGAGAGCAGTCTCAGTACTATGATAAGGTCTAAATCCTGACTGGAAATCCTCACAGATACCATTTCTTTCTAAAAAGGAGCATAATTGTGAGGACACTGCCTTTTCTAGTATTTTTGACAGAAAGGGTAGATTTGAGATTGGCCTGTAATTGACTAATTTTGTAGGATCAAGTTGCGGTTTTTTAATAAGTGGTTTAATAATAGCCAACTTAAAAGTTTTCGGTACATATCCTAATGTCAAGGATGAATTAATGATATTAAGAAGAGGATCTATGACCTCTGGAAGCATCTCTTTTAGTAGTTTAGTCGGTATGGGGTCGAGCATACATGTTGTTGATTTTGATGATTTAACGAGTTTAGCCAATTCTTCTTCTCCTATAGCAGTGAATGAATGTAATTTTTCCTCAGTGACACTACAATGCACTGTCTGATGTGATACTGTAGTAGACGGCTGCATGGTTATAATTTTTTTCCTAATGTTATCAATCTTACAAGTAAAGAAGTTCATAAAGTCATTACTGCTGTGCTGTTTACAAACATCAGAAGGTGAAGCTTTATCTTTGGTTAATTTAGCCACTGTATCGAATAAATACCTAGGGTTGTGTTTGTTTTCTTCTAAGAGAGTCGAGAAATAAGCAGATCTAGCAGTTTTTAGGGCCTTTCTGTATGCAATCATGCTCTCTTTCCACGAAATGCGAAAAACTTCTAGTTTTGTTTTCTTCCAGCTGCGCTCCATTTTTCTGGCTGCTGTTTTAAGGGCCCGGGTGTGCTCGTTGTACCACGGCGTTGGACTATTTTCTTTAATCTTCTTTAAGCGCCGGGGAGCAACTGTGTCTAAAGTGCTGGAAAAGAGAGAGTCAATAGTTTCTGTTGCAACATCGAGTTCCTCTAGGCTATCTGGGATGCTGAGGAGATGAAACTGATGAGGAAGATTATTTACAAAGAAATCTTTAGTCGCAGCAGTGATAGTCCTGCCATATTTGAAGCGAGGGGACGGCTTTGCAGCCTTTGCTAAATTAAGTGTACATGGGTAATGATCTGAGATGTCATCGCTCTGCTGCAGAATTTCAATGGTATCAACATTTATTCCATGTGACAGTATTAGGTCTAACGTATGATTAAGGCGATGAGTGGGTCCTGACACATGTTGCCTTACTCCAATAGAGTTTAGAATGTCTCTAAATGCCAATCCCAATGCGTCTTTTTCATTGTCTACATGGATATTAAAATCACCAACAATTAGGACTTTATCTGCAGCCAGTACTAACTCTGATAGAAAATCAGCAAATTCTCTGGTAAAGTCTGTATGGTGCCCTGGTGGCCTGTATACAGTAGCCAGCACAAATGTCAAACGGGATTTATCAGTTTCACTACATAACGTTACATAAAGCACCAAAACTTCAAAGGAATTATATTTGAAACTAGACTTCTGAGTAATACCGAAGATATTATTATAAATTACAGCAACACCTCCCCCTTTACCTTTCAGACGCGGCTCGTGTTTATAACAATAATCTTGGGGGGTGGACTCATTTAAAGTAATGTAATCGTCAGGTTTTAGCCAGGTTTCTGTCAAACACAGCACATCTAGGTTATGATCTGTAATCATATCATTAACAATAAGCGCTTTTGAGGAAAGGGATCGAATATTCAGCTGCCCGAGCATTATCATTTGATCATCTGTATTATATCTGTTGTTTATTTGTTGGACATCAATTAAATTTTTACCGTTGAATGGTTTTGATGGTTTTTTGTATTTACTAATTCGTGGAACAGACACAGTCTCTATGTGATAATATATAGGTGAAAGAGTCTCTGTGTGCTGGGATTTATCTGACTTCTGTGACGTGAGACAGCTAGCAGGCGGTCGGGTAAGCCAGTCCATCTGCTTCCTGACCTGGGCCCCAGTTAGTCAATGTTTAGCTCTAAGACTATGTGCCAAATTACTAGAGAGAAGAGCGGCACCATCCCAGGAAGGATGAATACCATCTTTTTTCAACAGGTCAGGTCTGCCCCAAAAGCTTTTCCAATTGTCTATGAACCCTATGTTATTTTGCGGACACCACTTAGACAACCAGCCATTGAGTGATGATAGTCTGCTAAGTATCTCATCACTCCTTTTAACGGGGAGGGGACCAGAGCAAAAAACGTCGTCTGCCATCGTACTTGCGAGTTTACACACCTCTTTAATGTTAATTTTGGTGATCTCCGACTGGCGAAGTCGAACATCATTTGTGCTGACGTGAATAATAATCTTAGAGAATTTACGATTAGCATTAGCCAGCACTTTTAAATTTGCTTTGATGTCAGGCGCTCTGGCTCCCAGTAAACATGTGACTATGGTGGCTGGTGTCCCTATTTTCACGTTCCGTGTAATAGAATCGCCAATAACTAGGGCACTTTCAAACAGGATTCTCAGTGGGTGCATCACTGAGTGGGGAGAACCTGTTTGATGTTCTAATCGGAACGGAAGAGTGGTTTTTTGATCCGCGACTATGCCGTCTCACCGTCACCCAGTTGCCCTGCTGCACGGACTCTACAGCCGGAACTGAACAATGTACAGAGTTCACTAAGCTATTCGCATCCAAAGCAGTGTCTAAAGCTGTTACATTCTCACTACTCTCAAATAAAGTCTGGATGCGTGTCTCTAATTCTGAAATCTTTTCCGTCAGCCTGACTATCATTTATCACATGTGAAGCCCTGTTCACCAACGGAGAAAGATATACTAAACATGAAACATGCAGTGCAAGTGACAATGACAGGAGAAGAAGACATGGCTTACCGTATTTGTTGATTAATCCAACTTACCACAGTTGTTTGATGGAGTCTATTTACTAATCCAACTTACCACAGTTGTTTAATGAACTCAGAAAACAAGAGACCCGAGTGCAGAGATGGCAAGCTAACAGGCTAGCGAAATGCTAACGCGTGATAGTGATTTAGATTAAAAGCTAGCGGTGCCAGATTTAATGTGGTTGGCAATATTAGACAATATATGGTGATGGGTAAATTATATTTAGCAGTTTAAACAACAGGGAATGATATCAAATAAAGATTCAAAAGCAAGCCTCAGCACCCCTTCATTGTCCTCACTGATCATAAAAAACTAGAATATCTCCGAGAAGCCAAGAGACTCAATCCTTGCCAAGCACGCTGGGCACTGTTCTTCACACGCTTCAATTTCTCCATCTCTTATCGTCCAGGTCCCAAGAATGTGAAAGCTGACGCTCTTTCTTGCATCCACACTCCAGAAGAGGTCAGTGAAGAACCAGACGGTAACACATGCATTCTTGTAATTGTGGATTGATTCTCTAAGTCATGTCGCCTTCTTCCTCTCCAGGGTCTCCCCACTGCAATAGAGACCGCTGAACTCATGTTTAATAATATCTTCCGGTATTATGGAATCCCTGAAGATATCGTCTCAGACTTTAGATGTGACCGTTAGCCTCTCTTCTGGATACCATCTGCAGTCGAACGGGCAGACGGAGAAGAAAATTCAGGAGATTGGGCGTTTCCTGCGAACCTTCTGCCATGGCCACCAGAACTCTTGGAACCAGTTCCTAGGCTGGGCAGAGTACGCACAGAACTCTCTTCGTCAGCCAACTACTGGACTCACTCCCTTCCAGTGCTTACTCGGTTACCAGCCACCTCTGTTCCCCTGGTCCGGTGGATCACTGGTTCCGAGAGAGCAAGAGGGTCTGGGACGCAGCTCACCATCAGCTTCAGAGGGCAGGGCACAGACGTAAGATGACAGAGGACCTTCGTAGAGCTGCAACACCCTCTTACCAACCAGGCCAGAAGGATGAATCAGAATGCGCCTGCCCTGCAAGAAGCTCAGTCCCAGATATACTGGCCCCTTCACCATCACTAAACAGATCAACCCTGTCACGTATCAACTTCCCTCTCACTACAGAATTCACCCTTCATTCCATGTATCACTGTATCATTGAAACCCTGTCACTCTCTTGTTTCCACAGAGCCTGGCCCAACAGAGGAACCCCCCCTTCCGTTAATCCTGGAAGATGGCGCCATCTACAAGGTCAAGGAGATCTTGGACTCCCGGCGCCGTGGTGGTCTCTTAGAATATCTTGTTGACTGGGAGGACTATGGCCCAGAAGAGAGATTGTGGGTTCCTAGAAATGATATTCTTGATCCCACACTGCTTGAAACCTTTCACTCCAACCGTCCAGACCGTCCTGACCACCACAACGTCGGGGTCCACGGCCCTCAGGAGCGGGCCATGCAGTGGGGGGTACTGTGACAGATCTGCCAGGCTCACTCACCAGCCAATCACAGCGCACACCATTCCCTGAGTACTAACCACGCACACCTGCACCTCATCATCTCCCTCATCAAGACGGCTACAAAGACCCTCACCTCACTCAGTGTCCGGTCTCGTTTATATGTCGTGGACTCTTTCCTAGACTCTTACCAAGTTTGATCTCCAGCGATTCTCCTGTACCTACCTCCTGTGATTCTCCTCCGTGGTCTCCTCTCCAGCGTCTCCCATTGTCAGTCTCCAGCGTATCTGTGTGTGTGTCAACTCCTTCACCATCCACGATCTCCTGGTCCTGTCAAGCAACATTCATCATTAGCATCTTCATCTGCACAGTTTAAGTATCTGCTACCTGCTTCCTTACCATCCACGATTCTTCAACCTCTTTTGCCGTTAATAAACTTCCTGCACAACGATATCCTGTGTGTTCTGAGTCTGCTTCCGTAACACAACTCAGATTTTTGGTTTTAGAAGGCGTAGGCTATGAAGTCTTTCCAAGAGGGCTCAAGTCCAAGTCAAGTCATTTGGGGGTGAGCAGGTTGTTCAGCCACAGAAAATGGATGAAGACCCTCATGAAGTTAATCATGAGTTTGTCAACCTTCACCTGTGGCACATGTCTGTTTGCACCCACTGCTATCACATCACTTATTTTTGGCTTGGGGTTGATTGCTTGCTTGGGGTTTCTGGTGGTTCCAGAGTGCTTCTGTGTTGCCACAGGCCTTCAGCTTTGATGGATGTTTCCTCTGTGAACTAATTTTTTCATCAGTATGTAAATTAAAGTCGTTTTTATTAATCACACTGAATTATAATATTTACATTCATGGATAAAAGGTTTTCTACACACATCACATTTTGTCTTTTACAATTCATAATGCACAATTCTTGCTCACAGATATGCCTGAAGATATGAACATGAGTCATGACTATGAAAAATAGTGTATGCCTACTATAGTCAATGTCATATTCCTGTTAAAGGAGTAATTTAAAAAAAAATATAACTTAAAAAAGCTTTCACTGATGATGACTAAATCAAGCCACAAATGATGCCAAATTAGAAATGATAAGCAAGCATCACTTTAGCAGTTAACAAGCTAACATTATCAATCAAATCTGTGCCAAATAAATTATATCTGGGGATGTCCTTATTCAACTAAATAATACAAATTCACATACTACTATCACAGCAATAAGTGCTAGCCTGGTAGTTGCCGCTCCTCAGCTATAAAGTTGTATTATGAATAATCGTCTGACTGCAAATCAAGGCTTTCACAGGGAAAAGTGAAGAAGGGGGAGCACAGCGAGTTGGTGGGGCAGAGGCGTATGATTAAAGAGCTAGGATGCGTAGGATTTTTTTGGTTCAGTTGGCATTACAGCAGCCTTCAAGTTTGAAATAATTCAAATGATGTAAATTACAACATTCAAGCAGACGTATCTAGCCTATCTACTGTAACCTATCTCATCAGGCTTGTGCCCCAGTAAAGGGTGTAGCGACGCCCCTGGTAAGAAGACAATTTCAAAGCATTTTGTAAGTGACACACTCCCGCTGCCAGTTGGTGGTGCTATGAACGTGACTCACAATATCACTTCCATGTGATCAGACTCCTTCACCAAACATACAGGTTAAGTCTGATCAAAATCAGTCAATGTATGTGGAAGTTATAACAAACTTCCTGTTTCCGCTTTTTTAGCTAATTTATTGCCTTTCCACAGCCAAACTGTTCAAGATGTCATTAGAATTCTCAATGCCTTGGCATCATGTTGACCAAGTTTGTTGGCGATCACTTAAATCACCTATAAGGAGTATTTAAAAGTGCATTTCACAAAACCCAGAGTAGCCCTATAGTTTTGTACATTTAAATGCAATTTAGCAATTTAGTTTTTGAGCTGCGTTAAAGGGGGCACTGTAGAGCTGCACCACCACGCCCATGTGCCCGGCCCTAATGGCCAGTGTTGGGGAAAGTTACTTTGAAAAGTAATGCATTATAATATTGCGTTACTCCCTTAAAAAGTAACTAATTGTGTTACTTAGTTACTTTTTAAGAAAAGTAATGCGTTGCGTTACTTTTCCGTTGCGTTACTTTTTCTTACCTGGGCTGGGCTTGTTTTTTTTTTTTTAGAACTAAAAAGTTCTATTTTTGGGCAAAATTAAAATAATACGATCAAATAATAATAAGCAAATAATAATAAGCAAATAATAAGCTGAAGGAAATGCAAATTCAAACAAACCTTTCAGCTGTGCTGCCATTCTGGATTATGGAAGAATAGGACGCAGGAAATTTTTTTTACTTCACCTATAAAAACAAAAAATCTAAAGTAATTTATGCTTATGGTTTAACTGAATCATTGAAGGTCAGCAGCAAGACAATGGTCAATAAAGTGAGATTAAATGCATAAAATATTCATTTTGAGGAATACTGAATCTTTTTTTGTGCAAGTGAGCTTAGTAAATGCATGCTCACATTTAGTCTAGACAATAACCATCATGTTTACACACAATGCCTCTGCACGTACAATTTTTCTCAACATGGGGACAAGAGAGCTGTCAGTAAATAAATGGGAAAAAGATATTTTGTTGTAAATTTTAAAAGTAATGCGTTACTTTACTAGTTACTTGAAAAAGTAATCTGATTACGTAACTCAAGTTACAAACACGATTCCAAAAAAGCTGGGACACTGTACAAATTGTGAATAAAAAAAGGAATGCAATAATTTACAAATCTCATAAACTTATATTTTATTCACAATAGAATATAGATAACATATCAAATGTTGAAAGTGAGACATTTTGAAATGTCATGCCAAATATTGGCTCATTTTGGATTTCATGAGAGCTACACATTCCAAAAAAGTTGGGACAGGTAGCAATAAGAGGCCGGAAAAGTTAAATGTACATATAAGGAACAGCTGGAGGACCAATTTGCAACTTATTAGGTCAATTGGCAACATGATTGGGTATAAAAAGAGCCTCTCAGAGTGGCAGTGTCTCTCAGAAGTCAAGATGGGCAGAGGATCACCAATTCCCCCAGTGCTGCGGCGAAAAATAGTGGAGCAATATCAGAAAGGAGTTTCTCAGAGAAGAATTGCAAAGAGTTTGAAGTTATTATCATCTACAGTCCATAATATCATCCAAAGATTCAGAGAATCTGGAACAATCTCTGTGCGTAAGGGTCAAGGCCGGAAAACCATACTGGATGCCCGTGATCTTCGGGCCCTTAGACGGCACTGCATCACATACAGGAATGCTACTGTAATGGAAATCACAACATGGGCTCAGGAATACTTCCAGAAAACATTGTCGGTGAACACAATCCACCGTGCCATTCGCCGTTGCCGGCTAAAACTCTATAGGTCAAAAAAGAAGCCATATCTAAACATGATCCAGAAGTGCAGGCGTTTTCTCTGGGCCAAGGCTCATTTAAAATGGACTGTGGCAAAGTGGAAAACTGTTATGTGGTCAGACGAATCAAAATTTGAAGTTCTTTTTGGAAAACTAGGACGCCATGTCATCCGGACTAAAGAGGACAAGGACAACCCAAGTTGTTATCAGCGCTCAGTTCAGAAGCCTGCATCTCTGATGGTATGGGGTTGCATGAGTGCGTGTGGCATGGGCAGCTTACACATCTGGAAAGGCACCATCAATGCTGAAAGGTATATCCAAGTTCTAGAACAACATATGCTCCCATCCAGACGTCGTCTCTTTCAGGGAAGACCTTGCATTTTCCAACATGACAATGCCAGACCACATACTGCGTCAATTACAACATCATGGCTGCATAGAAGAAGGATCCGGGTACTGAAATGGCCAGCCTGCAGTCCAGATCTTTCACCCATAGAAAACATTTGGCGCATCATAAAGAGGAAGATGCGACAAAGAAGACCTAAGACCGTTGAGCAACTAGAAGCCTGTATTAGACAAGAATGGGACAACATTCCTATTCCTAAACTTGAGCAACTTGTCTCCTCAGTCCCCAGACGTTTGCAGACTGTTATAAAAAGAAGAGGGGATGCCACACAGTGGTAAACATGGCCTTGTCCCAACTTTTTTGAGATGTGTTGATGCCATGAAATTTAAAATCAACTTATTTTTCCCTTAAAATGATACATTTTCTCAGTTTAAACATTTGTTATGTCATCTATGTTGTATTCTGAATAAAATATTGAAATTTGAAACTTCCACATCATTGCATTCTGTTTTTATTCACAATTTGTACAGTGTCCCAACTTTTTTGGAATCGGGTTTGTACTTGTAATGCGTTACCCCCAACACTGCTAATGGCCAATAATTCCAGAGTGTGTGCAAAGAGTTTTTGAGAATGTAAGGGCTTCAAAATGCCCAGACACATTGAAAAGTTACTTAAAGTTATTTGAGAAAAAATTATAGCCTCCAGGACCTAAAATATTGGACACTGCAAATAGCACTCTTTGCACAAAAGAACACATTGATTGAATTAGAGTTAAAGTATATGCTACTATCTGCAATGAAAAGTTGTGTTCAATAATTTACACTGCAGGTGTCAGAATATAAACATTAGTACACACACACGCACGCACGCACACACACACATATCTCTCTCTCTCTCTCTCTCTCTCTCTCTCGCTCGCTCGCTCTCTAGATTTAGTGACAAACCTGTGAGCCTTTTGTTGAAATGTTAGCCAATAGAGACGGATTACGCCACTAGGCAGCAGCGATATATAAAGGGGGCTTTTAGACGCATTTGTACAGTTGAAAAAGACGTGCTTTCAACAGTGAAGCAGGTAGCTGATAAAATGATTTAAAAAAAAAAACAAAAAAAAAAAACAAATTGAAATGCATCAAGGAACGTTCTTTCAAATAATCCGATCATAGACGTCGCTTTGTACGTATACAATGGAATACATCTTCTGCTGAAAAACGTCTTTATTCCTTTTTTTAGATAGCTAATTCGTTGCTCGAATAAATTTTCTCAAGATAAGAACAACAGTATCTTGCAAAGCCAAGAGGAAACCCTTTGGTCCCGACCATTTAACATCATGACAAGGTATAACTTTTTATTGTGCTTAACGGTTCTTATTTCTTTGGGACTGTCCGGGAGCGATGAGCCGGACCTCTTTCTGGCCCAAGTGAGCGAGATGTCCTCGGATGCTGGAGTCTCTCTTTTTGATGTGGATGATTTGGACTCTCCTGAGTGTTCCGCGTGCGTTTGGAGAGAACAGAGTAAAGTCTTACGGCTGGAAACAATCAAATCACAAATCCTTAGCAAACTGCGTTTAAAACAAGCGCCCAATATCAGCAGAGAGGTGGTTAATCAGCTTCTTCCCAAAGCACCTCCGCTGCAACAGCTCCTGGACCATCATGACTTCCAGGGGGACGCATCCTCCCTAGAGGATTTCATGGACGCCGATGAGTATCACGCCACCACCGAGTCTGTCATCACCATGGCCTCAGAGCGTGAGTTACAAAACTTTTCAATTTTTTTCAGTTGTTTAATGTTAAGATGATCATATAATCGAAAACACCCTCACCCGCATTATTCTTTGTTTCCTTTAATTGCATTCATATGCAACTATTTAAAAGTAGGCCTAGTGTCAAATTGCCTTTTATTTATTTAAATATGATATAAGCGACAGTTGCGTAAGGGGTGGTCATGAAAGAAATGCATTCATTAAAAAATACAGTGCATAAAAGTAGCCTATATATAAATATTTTTAAAGTAGGTTATTTTATTATTTATAAAAAGATAGGCCCTATTTACAAATATAGCCTACAATAATAAACGTAATCTGTGAGTGACCGCTAATCATTTTGAAAGCCATCTTCACTTGGTTGCGCCCGTGTCCGTGTAATAATTCAATAATGACAATGTAATTTAAGACATGACAGGCAGATGCGTTGAATGTGGCTTCGAATACATTATACTAGCCTATGTTAAAAATAACGAGCAGTATTTCAGCAGATGATTAATTGGAGAGTTGCATTATAAATGATGCGCTTTAAAAGCAGTTGTGTCAGAACCGTCTTGCACAAGCAGGTTCTCTTGCCGTTAGACTCTGCTAGAAAAAGTGTCCCAAAAAACTATTGTTTCCCCTAAAGAAGCAGCAGTGCCTTACGACTGCACTTGCCTTTTAAATGTGAAGTTTATAGGCATAGCCCGTTTTTTCACCTCGGTGGGGACACAAAGCCCGTGGAGGAGTTTGGGTCGAGGGGAGTGTGTGACCTTTCCGCTGAGAATAGCCGGGGTTCAACAACATTTACACACATAATGTATTCCGCACAAGGCAGATGAAAAGCCGAGCAAATAATCCGTTTTTTTTCTGACCACAGTGAACAAAGATAGGTTTGTGTTCCCCTAACTAACCTCTGCGTTGATTGTCACACAGCCCACGTTCCCGCTGGCACAATGAACACGCTTGACATTCAGGGGACGAATCACATAAATGATCATTTAACGGCTGCAAAGCTCATGGATGCCTTTTATAAATAGCTTTTTGTTGTCAAAGATTATTGTTGTAGCGGTGCAGTATGAGAGCAGCATGAAAAACTGACTTATTAGTCATTTATACTGGTTGGTGCATTTATACTGGATGGTTCAACGAGTGCATTTGCCCATGTATTTAAAAGCATTTTTGAAATTCTAACTTACATTTTAAGTTATTATACGTTTCTTGTAGTTCCATCTTTCTATTTTTTTTTTATTTTTTTATTTTTTTTAGTTTATATAGTGCGTTCTTATTGGTTCTTATTTTAAAAGTTCTATTGGATATTGTAGTGTAATCTTTAACAGTAGCCTTGTTGTGGTGGAATAATGTTTTGCTACTGATGAATTCAAGGAAGTCTCAATAGGAACTATTAGAGTTTTAAAGTCTTTTAAATTCCTTTTACCTTTTAACTTCTTTTGATTTCCTACAGGGATTATACATTTCTAATCATAATAGTTCTATTTAGAATTGTCATCTTATATAAAATACCAAAATATTTGTTTATAGGCTACTTTGTTAAACAAATATTTGTTAAAGGTTATATTAAATATCATAAAAAATAAACCATTACTCTAATCTTCCCAGTTTTGATTTTACAATTTTGATTCTTTGCAGTTTTTTTTCCAGTTTATCTTTACCTCTCCTTTTTTTTTTCATTATTTCTCAGAAATCCTTGTTTCTTCTGCTTCCCTCTCCCATCATTGTATTCTTGATCGTACCCTATTCACTTTGTTTAAAACACGTGCACTCAAACCACCCAAAAATAAGTGACTAGTAAAGTAGTCCAAATCAAATTTACGATATTCAGTTGTGAAATAGCCATGTACTCAAAACATTGCTGCTCTAAGTGTAAGTGCAATGGAAAGTGCCATGTATTAACATAAGATTTTCCCACTGTTATATTTTTTCCACTGTTTCCCAGCTTATATTTTGGGTGTCAGATATTGTGGTGGATATTGTGTTTAGATGTTGCACAGGTAGGTTTTGCTCTGCCTCTGTTCTGAATTTGACTGTGTACAGGCAAGAGTAGAAAATTGATCCTTGGAACTCATTTGTCAGTTGTCATATATTTAGACCAGACCTTCCTCCCTTGTCATTGTGCTTTCATAACAGTCAGAGGTTTATGTTTTTTGTCAGTAATTTGTCGGCTTACACCCTCAACCCCCCTCCCACACAATCACCCACCAACCTCCCTTCGACATTGATTTCACTGACTTGTTTAACTTATTGCAGTGTGCTAGAATACATTTCCAAATAGTGCTCACTATGCTCTGCTAATGGCCTGAATGTTATAAGAGGATGAATTACCACAGAAATCAAATTTAAATTGCCATAACTTCTCTTTTTGTTCCCCAAAAATTTTACTCTGTAGTACACTCCCAAAGAAACACATTCATCAAGTCAGAGAGGAAAAGGCCTCCTATTGACAAGAAGGGTCAGAGAGTTCACAGCAATGTGATATATTGGATGAGGAGCCAATTAACCTCTTCAGGTCTTTTTCTTTGACCGCAAAAGAGAACTAGTAGATTAAACACTGCTACCCCCACCTAAAATGTCAAAAAGGGACGGGTAGGAGATTAAACAACACTACCAAACGCTGCCTCCCCCACCTAAAATCTCTCACACACACAAAGTCACATACAGACTTATATACACACATTCACAAACACTAACCTACTAACCACTCCCAACTAGAAAAAAAACCAAAGGTCTTTTATTGTGTTGACCCTATAAAAGGGTAATTTCCTGAAGGTGCAGGAACCATAAACATTAGGAGAGAGAATGCTAAAAAGACAAGACGGTTGTCCGACCATCCTCTGATCAATGGGAAGTGTGTGGGAAGTTTTTTAGTATTAATTAAGCGTGTGAACACCTGTGTCTGAGACTACTTTCATTCTTTCCTGTTCATCTGAGGAGGATGAAAGAGGGATAGAATAAAGGAAGAAAGCAAGCTCATGTTGAAAACTTTTCTTTTCCTGTTTTGTAAAACATGAAATAAAAAGTGAAGAAGTTAAAGTGCTGTAGAAATAACACTACATGTAGCCCATTTTTTTGGGGCTAATAAACGTTCAATGGAACTAAAGTCCATTATACCCTGGGTACAATTTCACTGCTCTCTCAAGAATGCCTCTCTTTCTTTCATTCATTCTCTTTCCTCTTCCCACGGTTCAATGCTTCTCCTCCCCTACTGGAGCAATTCCAGACCCAGACAAGCAGGTACTGAAGTCATCACATGCGACAAATAAAACTGTATATTGAACATAATAAATACAGCTCTTTAAAGTAAAAAATATTATACATATTTATTGACAACTCAAAACCTAAAATATTTAAGGACTATGTTGTAAAGCTCTCCCTAGAGTCAGAAATAATGCCTGAGCTTACACTAAAGTGAGTATAATCTTAGTAAATTCATCTCATGCTGTATCTATCTTTCCCCTCAATCAAACTACATTTAAAAACAAGATTTAAAGGTTGCACACAGAACATAATACACCTGAACGTGGTATATAATTTGATGGTGATGAAATTAAGCACTATTATATTGACATTTGGAGAAATGCTTTTGCTGTATATTTCACTCTACATTTCTCTTGCCTTAGGATTGCTGAGGATAAGGATATTTTGGGTATTGTCTGGTAATTTGCAACCAGCAATCATAGTCCGCCAGAGAGTATCCATAAACTGCAGACTTTCCAGGAATGTGTTTAAATATGCGGTTAAATATTAAATACTAAAAGTAAAAATTGTAGTACTTTCTCTCATCACAGTCGTTAACAGTCTTGTTGTCCAATAAAAGAAAGCAGACTATTTGTCCAATTTTCAAATACTATTTTTTAAATCAAAGTTTATAAAGTTGTGATTTATCGCCTAGCTGGATGGTTTGGTTCAGGGCTTATAACACTTAAACAAAGACTTTTTAAAATTCCCTTTGGAAAAAAATTAATAGAAAAAATACTGTTGCAGCTGCACTGTTGCACTCTACTATGGTGCCAGAGGTTTACGTGTGTGAAACGATGTGGTATAAGAATGTAATGACTAGTTGTTTAACAACCAATAACTAATCATAAACTGAACAACACTTGGATCATTAAATACACTTTTTTACAGTCACAGAAACTTTCACATGCTGTATTTCATTTCTGCGTTTGAGTGAAAAATAAAAATATCCAACAGTAATGAACATACATTAATTAAATTGAAGAAGAGAGAAGACAAGGCTAATGCCTATAAACAGGCTGTGTGCTTTGTTCATCCAGTCAGTGATACCGACATGCATGGATGTATGCAAATGCGCGATGCAAAGTTTTCGTGAGTATTTTTACGAAAAGTGTCGTTCTACATACATTTACTTACGTTTTCACGCACACACTGAAACTTACAATACTGACGAATTGGCAGCACTAAAGCATAAATTATTTACCTTTTAACTTTTATACATACAAATGTGTAATAAGACCAGGCTGGCAATCCTTATTTATCAATATGAAACTTGTGGCATTAATATTTTGATTCTATTGAATTCAATTGTCATATAAACGCAGTTTACTCATCTACTTTATATGAAATAACATTTCACTCTGTTCTGTGACTTCTTCTGCCAACTTGTTTGAAAGATTATAATGTTCAACAAGACCACACTTTAATCCCTTAAAATGAATAGCATTTCTGTAATCGTTTTAACCACTGTTTATCATACTATTTATTTATCTTTTTGCCGTGGGACACAAAAGGCATTTTCTCAGTATAGTCCAATGCTGTGACTGACAATAGAACCTTAAATAGAACCCTAATGTACTGTTTTTGTGAAGAAAAAGTACATACTTTTGAGTGTGTAGCAGAAGAGTAGGCAAGCTTTGGGACATACTACTTCGTCATACTTGCTTCTTTAACGGACAGCTCTGTCGCTTAGTTACGTGTATCCTGTCACCATTTAAACTGCAGTGTCAATCATCTTGTCACAGTTAAAATCCTCCACATTTAAAGTTAATGGCCAAACGTATCATGCTGGTAAAAGTTCACAATGCTGTTGCATATTAAATATAATGTGTATAGCATTGAATAAATATCTTTTTGTCAGGTTAGATACTAATAATTAATCACTCAAACCCCCTTATCTAAACCTCTCTACTTAACCGTTGGACTTGCACATCTGCCATTTTTTTTAGTTTTTTAACGCTTTTAATTCGTGTTTGTAGTTGTAATCGAATCCTCATCCAACATTCAATGGGTTGTGGGCAGTATTAACCGTTAGAGTGTGCACGGATCTGCACTTCGGATTCTAACCGGGAAAAGTAGACCATCCGGGTATCTTTGGAATACTCATTTCACCATACTACGATTTGGGACACACTAATTCTAATCTCGAATACTGTTTAGGACAGATAGTGTGCGAATTGGGGCGCAGCAGCTCTTTGGCTGCCACCTGCTTCGTTGCAGATTGCGACATGCCATGTGTTGGGTGATGTGCATTTGAATGATAAATGCGTGCCTTCACAGAGTGGCTCGGGAAAAGATTTTCAGCCATTACTTAAATTCTGCTCTGTCCTGCATAAAAAACTATTTTATTCCGCCAGAGAGGGCTGCGACTGCAACACATCATCATCAGCAACTACTTTTGGTACTGCTTTTGACATTTTTGCAATAAATAAATTATTGTGATTCCACTTGTTTGTCTGTTAGGCCTATGTTTTTCTTTATAACTAAATATTTTAAAGAAATGGTTATGGGTAGGTTTAGAGGTAGGAGTGGGATTAGTGATAAAAAAATACTGTTGCAGCTACGTATTAACAATAAGACCAGGCTCGCAAATAAGTGCATTATACCAGATATATAAAGCAAACCCTGGATAAACCAAGGATTTACAGTGGGCTGTGGAAAACCATTTTAAGTGTGAATATAGCAAGTTTAAGAATTTCTCATTCCATTGTTCTGTTCATGAAGAACCACATGATAAACAGCTGCCAAAGAAATGTAAATAGCAGCTATTATTATCATTATTATTATTATTATTATTATTATTATTTTTAAAACACTTTAGGGCTGGGGTAATTCAACAATGCTGAGCATATCTGTTGAGTAATATCAGCAAAATATGCACCATCACATATGGGATATACAGAGAGAAAAAAAAAGGAGCACAGAGGTCAGAAGATGCCCCCTTTTTCATTGTCAGTCATCTCATTTTCGGTGCCAAAAAGAAAAATAATGTCAGCAAACATGAATATAAATTAATTCATTTCATGAATTATTTATTTGGACAGATTGCCATTTAAAATTAGGCCACAACAATGATCTGCGAGCCAAAGGGGAACCAAAAAAAAAAAAAAAAAGGTTATGGCTCAGATGTTCTTTTTTTAAAATGGAAACTGAAATGGAGGCACACATACAAATATTAAGCTTTAGTCTTATCAGATTTTTAGGCTATTTAGAGTTATGCATAAAACATTTTATATTAATGTCCTGACCAAAAAAAAAAAAAAAAGTAAATGTCGAACAAACTACATTATATCTACATCTGTGAGTAATAAAAATTGTCAGGATTTAATAGATTATAAGTGTTTTTATTCATAAAGTTGCAGAAAAATAAAATGTTTGTGGGCACATTTTAATGTTATTTGTCAATTCTAAATACATCTAGGTACCATATTGCTCAGATGGCTCAATTTATTAAATCAGTCAAATAAGTTAGCATGTGAAACTAAAACTACATATAGCTGTTGTATACAAGTGCACAGATATAAACCATGTTTTTCTTTTTCTGATTTTAGGTAATACACAGTGAAAAGTACTGTACAAAATAAAACTGACTACTGTTGTATGTAATGGTAAACCTTTAAAACACGCATTATTGCATTTTAATTATGTTTATAGTTTAGGGAAACTATAGTCTACTCAGTGCTCTTACCATTTTTATTGTGACAAATCTGCAAGATTTGCATAGAGTTTTGGAGCCTATGGATCAGCCATCTGTCAAGATATGGTCCTTTTATACTGCTGTTGTGGATTTGATATTTAATTTCAGAAATAGTCCTGTATCAAGCCAGTTTTTCTCCACTGAGTTTTTTTTTGTGTGTGTAGTTTTTAAATATGGTATATTTTCTAGTTTCATGTACAATCAACTGTAAGATTGTGCTCTTAATTACCTTAATCACTGTTTCTTGATCCTGGTGGTTCCAATGTGTCCCTAAATGCATGCTGAGTCTGCATGAGCATGCTCATAAGCAATCTCATATCTGCAATTTTGTACATGTATTATTTTTGTTCTTGTTTAATGTATGCAGTGGGCACTTTTACACTTTTAGTACACTAGCTAAATACCCCATTATTATGGGGAGCATGTAGCATGTCTGCTTTTGTTGAGCATGGGGGGCTGCGCTGCTAAAACTGTGATAGGAGTCTTGTGCCTGGCTCTGTCCCCCAGGAGTATTCTGAATGAGGGTGTCACTTGCGGTCTGTACCCCCCATTTTCCCAACACACACCATTCCTCTGTCCTGTGTCCTCCCCCACTTCTGCTCTTCGATCTCCTGGGATAAGGGGGCCAAACAAAGAAGGGAGCGAGGCAGCATAGGCTGGGATGGTGGGGTGGGGAGCTCTGTGGCCCCTGTCTTATTAGAAGGGTCGTGAATGTGTCAGAATGATTAATTTGCAGAGGTGCACAGGGATACCCTTGAGCCACATTTATCCAGAGTCTAAGCTCTCTGCCACATACATCCCCTGATATGTTTAGTTGATATTTGGAAAATTAAGAAAAGAAAATATGTAATAATATAATGCATGCAAATAAAATTACAAAATGTATAAAAATTTTGACCTAGCTATACCACTCAATAACTACAACAACAGGTGATAACATTAATGAATTTTTAACAAAATTCTGACATTCAGTCATTTAAACATTAAGATCTGTACTTTATGTCAGTTTTCTTTACAATTTCACAGGACATATAACTCAAGAATAATTTAACTGGAATAGTTTTAAATAGAACAAATACATATCATGCATTGCCTACAAAAGAAAAACAAATCTTATCAACTATGATTGGAGCTTTAATAGCTCAGAAGGCAATGTAGATATCTTTAATGGTTTAGCAATCTTCAGGGCTTAAAGGGTTAGTTCACCCAAAAATGAAAATTCTGTCATCATTTACTGCACTCATGTCGTTCCAAACCCGTAAGACTTTCGTACATCTTTAGAACACAAATGAAGATATTTTTAATGAAATCTGAGTGAAATCTGTCCCTCCCCTTTGATGCTTAAAAAAGTTTATAAAAAGATTGTAAAACTAATCCATATGAATTGAGTGGTTTAGTCCAAATTTTCTGAAGAGACATGAGCGCTTTATACGCTGAACATATTTAATTTAGGTTTTTATTCACATATAAACATTCATCAACGCATACATCAGTTATAGTAAATGGAAGCTCAAGTTGTTCGCTTGACGTGCGAGAGCCAATGAGGTTCATTCTCGTGTGTTACGCAGCATGTTTGAGCTTCCGTAAGTGTTGTTGTTTGTTCTCGTTTGAACTTCTGTTTATGGTCGCTGATCAATGTTTAAATGTGAATAACGGCCTAAATTCAGTCTGTTAATCATATAAAGTGACCATGTCTCTTCAGAAAATTTGGACTAAACCGCTCAATTCATATGGATTCGTTTTATGATATCTTTATAAACAGTTTGAAGTCTCAAAGTGGTAGTTGCGTAGCTGACAATGGAGAGACAGAAATCGTTTAGATTTCATTACAAATATGACTTTGTGTTCCGAAGATGAACGGAAGTCTCATGTGTTTGGAAAAACATGAGGGTGAGTAAATGATGACAGAATTTTCATTTTTGGGTAAACTTTCCCTTTAACTTTGACCCCCTGAGCACTGGGGGTGTCCGTGAAAAATCTGAGACAGACAGCATGGTAAATTTTCTATGGTCTCTGTCACTCTGTTGACAGAATCTCTGAACTTGTTGCTAAGAGCTTATAGCAAGGGCTGTGAAAAAAGTATGGTTTTGCAAAAAGCTGCCAGAATCATTGAATACTACAAATAATTGAGAGGACTGACTGAAGCTGAATAAAAAAAACTATTATCTGTAGAGCTGCTTAAGACTAACCGAACTTGTTTCAAAATTGAACTTCACACAAAAATGATTTAGTTATAACTGAACTGAACCAACACTGAACGGGCTTAAGTAATGACACTATTGTCTTTTTAGAGCTGCTTAATTTGAATCTCATATTTGATGAAGTTCCCACAATACCTCAATATTTATTGAAGAGTAGAATGTAAATGAATTTTTTCTTCTTCTTTTTGACAGAGGAAAATGCATTTTTTCTTTGAAACTCCTAAAAGGCCAGCATACTAGAGTCTTCTTTTCTCTGTTGCAGATGAAGCTGTTTAGTTAAAATGAAGATACTAGATGAGAACCACTGAGAAGTCAATTTTTCAAACTTGATACTCTAGTATTTAGTATCTAGTATTTAGATGTTGTGGTAATCTGTGCCATTCAATTTCTTTCTTTATCTTGGTTAGATCCAGATTGTTTTCTTTTTTTGAGACGCAGTGAATGACATAGCCTTCATCTCGCAAAAGAACATAATGAAAGGTTAAAGAGCATAAAGAACAGAAAGACTAAAACTGAGTTTCTATAGAGATGTGTTTGGTCATTTTTAAAACCAAAATTTGACTTAAAACTGTGCAAAACGTACATAATGTCATCGTAAAAGTAATCCATATGAATCAAGTGTTTTAATCCAATTCTTTTGAAGATACATGATTGCTTGTACTGATATAATGTTTTTTTCACATATGTGACAACACAAATTGGCAAGAACAGTGGCAAGAATAAGTTTAAGAACCATTTGAAAATGTCTGGATTTCAGCATTGATTACTCATAAAATGTTGTTTGATCTTAATTTAAAAAAAACATACTAACTGTATTTATCGTATGTACTTATTGTACAGAATTACTTTATTGTACATTTTTATCAAAATCATTCAGGAATCATTCACAGTACAGGATGGGGAAACTAAGTGAACCCTTGAATTTAGTAATTTGTAGATCCTTTAGCAGCACACGCACCAAATGTTTCCTGAAGCAGACCTTTGACAAATTATAAACCATCAGATTATTCTCCTGTAAAATGTCTTTTGAATTAAAGTCCCCCTGTAGTCAATAATTTTATCCCTTACAACCTTTGATCACCAAAATGACATATTTAAAAGTTTTTTTCCGTGAAAATAATTTCTACATGCCTTAAAATAGCTTGAACGTAACTACACCCTTGCTTCATTTTGTTCACTTGTTCCTCCCGAACTTTGTTTATAAAACATAATTTCTTGCCATCCTAAATTTGACCTGACTACCTTTATTTACTATTCTTGTATTCAACTGAAGTACTTCATACTGAATATTTTGCCGCCTTTTCGAATGAAACAACCCTAAACTTGCTAAAGATGATGAAGAGTCAGAGCATATCAACGCTTCGTCCTGTCCTGCTGTTTCCACCCACCGTAATGCAGTTAATATTGCCAACATTTCTACTGTATATACCCCTAATTTATCAAATGTTCTATTTATTTAAAAAAAAAAAAATTCCTGGTATTGCCACCCCATACCCTGTTGCCTCTGTCTCTGTTTTTAGCACTGTCCGTATAAATCTGTATAAATTCACTATAGTCTTCTCCTACTCAATTATTAAAAACTCTTATCAAAATAATTTCCGACTTTCCTTTCCTTTTTTCCTCTACCACAAACCAGTATACCTTCTTCCACAGAGCAATCACTGGAAAAACTACCGTAAGGCTTAACCTCAAATTAAACACTTATATATATTTAGCTATATTATTTCCAATCCGACCAAAGTTTTCCCTTAGATTTCTTCCATTCTCCCAAAATATATTATTATATATCTAGATCTATATATATATTTTATATATATATATACACTCACCTAAAGGATTATTAGGAACACCATACTAATACTGTGTTTGACCCCCTTTCGCCTTCAGAACTGCCTTAATTCTACGTGGCATTGATTCAACAAGGTGCTGAAAGCATTCTTTAGAAATGTTGGCCCATATTGATAGGATAGCATCTTGCAGTTGATGGAGATTTGTGGGATGCACATCCAGGGCACGAAGCTCCCGTTCCACCACATCCCAAAGATGCTCTATTGGGTTGAGATCTGGTGACTGTGGGGGCCATTTTAGTACAGTGAACTCATTGTCATGTTCAAGAAACCAATTTGAAATGATTGGAGCTTTGTGACATGGTGCATTATCCTGCTGGAAGTAGCCATCAGAGGATGGGTACATGGTGGTCATAAAGGGATGGACATGGTCAGAAACAATGCTCAGGTAGGCCGTGGCATTTAAACGATGCCCAATTGGCACTAAGGGGCCTAAAGTGTGCCAAGAAAACATCCCCCACACCATTACACCACCACCACCAGCCTGCACAGTGGTAACAAGGCATGATGGATCCATGTTCTCATTCTGTTTACGCCAAATTCTGACTCTACCATCTGAATGTCTCAACAGAAATCGAGACTCATCAGACCAGGCAACATTTTTCCAGTCTTCAACTGTCCAATTTTGGTGAGCTCGTGCAAATTGTAGCCTCTTTTTCCTATTTGTAGTGGAGATGAGTGGTACCCGGTGGGGTCTTCTGCTGTTGTAGCCCATCCGCCACAAGGTTGTGCGTGTTGTGGCTTCACAAATGCTTTGCTGCATACCTCGGTTGTAACGAGTGGTTATTTCAGTCAAAGTTGCTCTTCTATCAGCTTGAATCAGTCGGCCCATTCTCCTCTGACCTCTAGCATCAACAAGGCATTTTCGCCCACAGGACTGCCGCATACTGGATGTTTTTCCCTTTTCACACCATTCTTTGTAAACTCTAGAAATGGTTGTGCGTGAAAATCCCAGTAACTGAGCAGATTGTGAAATACTCAGACCGGCCCGTCTGGCACCAACAACCATGCCACGCTCAAAATTGCTTAAATCACCTTTCTTTCCCATTCTGACATTCAGTTTGGAGTTCAGGAGATTGTCTTGACCAGGACCACACCCCTAAATGCATTGAAGCAACTGCCACGTGATTGGTTGATTAGATAACTGCATTAATGAGAAATTGAACAGGTGTTCCTAATAATCCTTTAGGTGAGTGTATATATATATATGTGTATGTGTATGTGTGTGTGTGTGTGTGTGTGTGTGTGCATACACGCACATATATGTGTAAAACATTATAAACTTCAGCAGCATTTAGACACACACAGACATAAAGAATCAGCATATGAATCTCAACAACGGTGACATGCTTTATGTTGCAGTGCATGCTGGGAGCCGTCATAGAATTAAACTCAACCATGGCTCCCAGAATGCATTGCAGCATGAAACATGTCACCATGAGATTCATATGCTGATTCCTGATATCTATGTGTTTCTAAATGCTCTTTTACCACAGTACCAGTAATGCAATATTAAAAATATTCAATGACTATTGAATGCTATAGGCATGTCCCTCACAGACACACAGTTACAGCAGCCAGAAAAAGGCTAACATTATCAAAAAGCCAAAGGTCAAGAGCCCAACTAAAGCAAACATTAATCACCATAACAGGGACAGATTAACGCACGGGCCTACTGGGCACGTGCCCAGGGCAGTAGGGCAGTAGGGCAGTAGAGCAGGAGGAGGTGGGGAGGTTGGGGGGCACTCAGTGAGAAATCGGAGGGCCGTGGCGCACCACTAAAACCATATTTAATGAGAAAACGGAGCATGTGAGCAGAGCGGTAATATTTCCTCCGGAGCAGAGAGTGCCATTCCGAAGATTCTGCTCAGTCCGCTCTTTGTTTTAATTTATTTATTTAATTCTTTATTTGACAGGGACAATGGACAGTAAGAAACTGCCCCAGAATTAGCTACAGAGCTAAATTTCATCTGCTGTCCCTGGGCAGGAGAATACCAAAACATCGATATAATAGCATATACAATAAAATCCCCCCACAAATAAAAAATATATGACATAAAATCCAACAAAAAACTACAATCCAAATAACTACAAAATATCCCCCAATATACATACTGCAAGACATCACACAATAATACAAATTTAATCCATCAAAATTATGAAACCATAACAAAACACTAAAATATTCAATGATCACAAACCTGACTCATCTTTAACCATATTTTCAAATGTAACTTAAACTGTGCAAAAGTAGGATGCTGTCTAATATTAATTGGTAAATTATTCCAGTTATTAACAGCTCTTACAGAAAAAGCTGATATATATTTTCAGTACGCGCAGAGAAAAATGCTTTTAAGGGTGAGGGTACAAGATAACAATTTTGTACATTAAACAATTGTAAAACATAACAAAATTGTCAAAAGTAAAAAAAAAATTACTTTTGAATTATAAAACAATGATTATATCTATTAGGTTTCTTGTCAAATACTTTTAAAGCATGTTTATATAAGGTATATAAAGGCCTAAGAGTAGATTTTCCTACTTGTGACCATGAAGTAATGCAGTAAGAAAATGAGAACAAATCAAAGAACGCAAAAAAATTATTGCAGCTTCTATTGAAAGTTGACTCCATATAAATTTAAAATGTCTAAGTTGAAGTGTCACTGCGCAGACTATTTTTTAAACATGCTTTTTAAATGTTAAATGAGTGTTTAAGATACACTATATTGCCAATGTTTTGGGATGCCTGCCTTTACATGCACATGAACTTTAATGACATCCCATTCTTAATCCGTAGGTTTAATATGGAATTGGCCCACCCTTTGCAGCTATAACAGCTTCAGCTCTTCTGGGAAGGCTTTCCACAAGGTTTAGGAGTGTGTTTATGGGAATTTTTGACCATTCTTCTAGAAGCGCATTTGTGAGGTCAGGCACTGATGTTGGATGAGAAGGCCTGGCTCGCAGTCTCCGCTCTAATTCATCCCAAAGGTGTTCTATTGGGTTGAGGTCAGGACTCTGTGCAGGCCAGTCAAGTTCCTCCACACCAAACTCGCTCATCCATGTCTTTATAGACCTTGCTTTGTGCACTGGTGCGCAGTCATCTTGGTGCGCAGTCATGCACTTGGGCCATCCCCAAACTGTTCCCACAAAGTTGGGAGCATGAAATTGTCCGAAATGTCTTGGTATGCTGAAGCATTAAGAGTTCCTTTCACTGGAACTAAGGGGCCAAGCCCAACCCCTGAAAAACAACCACTTGAAATATATCTTTAACTGTATTTTAACTCTTTTCATTTTAAAAATATCCCGGGTTACTTGACTGTAAAAAAGGACCCTGAAAAAGAGGGAATGAGATGCTGCGCTCAGCGCTATAGGAAAACTTCTTTGTTTGACCGGTTGTGAAGTATGTGTGGCATACATGCCAAGAAACTTGGCTTTAAATAACCTCTGACGATGACATCACAAGCACAAGAAAGGAGAACATTGTAGCCCCTTAACTTCTGGAGGAAGAACTTCAGGGCCAGAAATACAGCCATCAATTTGAGGCAATTGATGTGCCAATCAAGATGATGACCTCTCCAGATCCCTTGGGCTAAGACCGCTCCCCAGCCCGAACGGGAAGCGTCTGTCTTTAGCATCTTGCGACGACAACACGCACCTAGAGTGGGACCCAAGGTGAGGAACCGTGGTCTGAGCCACATAGAAAGGGAACGCCTTTGGGGATTGGCCCTTGAATGAAATCCCCTGGCTTTGAGCCACAACTGAAGTGGTCTCATGTGAAGAAGGCTCATCGGTCTCACAACTATATGTATATAGTTTCCCCCATGAATGAGTTAATTCGTCATGGAGGTCTTCAAAGAAGGGGAGAGACCGTTGCTCAGGTCCCTCCTCCTGGCCAGCAGACAGAAATCTATCCTCTAACTTTGAGTGTTTGGGGGTCTCTTGTTCCTGTGGTCAGTCCAATTGTAACCTGGCCAAAGCACGAGTCACCACCTCGAGTGGTTCCTATTGCGTTTTATCATCACATGAGGAGCGCTCTGAGGAGGCGCTAGTTCCATACAGAAAGTGTAGCACACACACAATGCGGTCTTTGAAGACAAAGAAACCTGAAAGCGCACGTTTCACGTCTAAGTTCCTTTGTTCCTTTGCGTGTTTGCCACACATACTTCACAACCGGTCAAACAAAGATGTTTTCCCATAACACTATGAGCACAGCATTGAGAGTAGCTTTTGAAAGGGAACATCTTATTCTAGCTTCATACATCCTTTTTTATCAATGCATGAATGTGGGTAAGTTTCATTGAAAAGCAACATTTTAAACAAAAAGCTTACAAAATCAAATTTTTATCAAAGACTACATCCGGATCGGATTCAGAACGATAATCAAATCATGATGGAGTATGAGTAGATCGAGTCCATCAACACCCCCAAAGCTTCACAGTTGTTAACCCTTCCTGGGTCGACATTTCATTCGGTAACGTTTGGCGTTTTAAACTTATATGCTGTTTGTTTGATGATCACGTTATTTTACATTTGCATAAGCAATTTTCTATCACTTGTTTCTGCTTCTTCTTCACCTGTTTTGATCCGAAGATTCTGTACTCTTTCAGAAGATGAGTAATAGCGCCCCCTTATGTAAATCAGGGAAAACATGGATAGCCAGAAAATTCAGTCAATGGCAGAGAAAGAGTGATTTGGAAAAAGTAGATTTAAAGTAAATTCCTGTGTACAGTTCCAGTGGACTAGCCTACACAAAAATTCTGATTTTTGGTATATTCTGCATATTGCAATTTTAAATTTTAAGTCTAAATGTTTCTGAGAGGCACATAAAAAGTAGACTGAAAGTATACAGTCTTATTGTTAGTTTAAAAGAAGTATACTAATAGCACACTTGAATAAACTTCTTTTTCATAAGGGAGGGCCTGTTAGGAGTACATTGTTCAGTGAAACTCCCTCATAAGACGCACTTGAATCGAAACTCAAATTTTGTCAGGTTTCTTAGAATGATACACTCCAAACAGTGGTAAGTACCATACTTCCTGACCTTGTTAAAGAGGGGGTGCAATTTCTGCATGCTCATCTTTTAGCAAGTTATCTATCAAGTACAGAAAATGTGCTTTCATTTGTGATGTGCTGTAGCACGAGAAGACATTTGAATGCACAGTCTTTGTTGTTGGGTAGACTTTGTCTGGGCTCACAAAAGGATAGAGAAGCAACTCATCTGTTGCAGCTGTCTTGCAAAAACTCTTTGTCCATGATTTGAAGAAATCTAGCATCTACCATAGATGGAGAAATCTAATGATCATTCGCAGTGTAGGGAAAAACTGAATGACCAATGCTTTCACCATCACACGTACAAAAAAGAAGTATACTTCCTGTTCATTTATGAAGTATACTTAAGTTCAAGTATATTATTAAGTATACTTTATGTAATAAGTATACTAATATCAATGTACTAGTAGTAAACTATTTAAATACTACTGTACTATTTCAATACTGCCTGGGACTAAATTTGGCCCACTTTTTAGTATGTAAAAGTGTAAACTTTAAGTGCACAACTAGTTCACATCTATGTTTTTCATTTGTACTGTATCTATACTACAAGAGAACTTATAATTATACTAGTAGTTTACTATTTTAATATTTGTAGTACATTTTTTGTACTTTATGAAAGTACACTTTGAAGTGTACTCTCAGTAAACTAGTTTAGTAGTTTTATACTGCAAGTATATTTGTAAGTTTTCTTTAAGTGAATATACAGTGGGGAGAACAAATATTTGATACACTGCCGATTTTGCAGGTTTGCCCACTTACAAAGCATGTAGAAGTCTGTAATTTTTATCATAGGTACTCTTCAACTGTGAGTGACGGAATCTAAAACAAAAATCCAGAAAATCACATTGTATGATTTTTAAGTAATTAATTAGCATTTTATTGCATGACATAAGTATTTGATAAATCAGAAAAGCAGAACTTAATATTTGGTACAGAAACCTTTGTTTGCAATTACAGAGATCATACGTTTCCTGTAGTTCTTGACCAGGTTTGCACACACTGCAGCAGGGATTTTGGCCCACTCCTCCATACAGACCTTCTCCAGATCCTTCAGGTTTCGGGGCTGTCGCTGGGCAATACGGACTTTCAGCTCCCTCCAAAGATTTTCTATTGGGTTCAGGTCTGGAGATTGGCTAGGCCACTCCAGGACCTTGAGATGCTTCTTACGGAGCCACTCCTTAGTTGCCCTGGCTGTGTGTTTTCGGGTCGTTGTCATGCTGGAAGACCCAGCCACGACCCATCTTCAATGCTCTTACTGAGGGAAGGAGGTTGTTGGCCAAGATCTCACGATACATGGCCCCATCCATCCTCCCCTCAATACGGTGCAGTCGTCCTGTCCCCATTGCAGAAAACCATCCCCAAAGAATGATGTTTCCACCTCCATGCTTCACGGTTGGGATGGTGTTCTTGGGGTTGTACTCATCCTTCTTCTTCCTCCAAACACGGCGAGTGGAGTTTAGACCAAAAAGCTCTATTTTTGTCTCATCAGACCACATGACCTTCTCCCATTTCTCCTCTGGATCATCCAGATGGTCATTGGCAAACTTCAGACGGACCTGGACATGCGCTGGCTTGAGCAGGGGGACCTTCCGTGCGCTGCAGGATTTTAATCCATGACGGCGTAGTGTGTTACTAATGGTTTTCTTTGAGACTGTGGTCCCAGCTCTCTTCAGGTCATTGACCAGGTCCTGCCGTGTAGTTCTGGGCTGATCCCTCACCTTCCTCATGATCATTGATGCCCCACGAGGTGAGATCTTGCATGGTGCCCCAGACCGAGGGAGATTGACCGTCATCTTGAACTTCTTCCATTTTCTAATAATTGCGCCAACAGTTGTTGCCTTCTCACCAAGCTGCTTGCCTATTGTCCTGTAGCCCATCCCAGCCTTGTGCAGGTCTACAATTTTATCCCTGATGTCCTTATACAGCTCTCTGGTCTTGGCCATTGTGGAGAGGTTGGAGTCTGTTTGATTGAGTGTGTGGACAGGTGTCTTTTATACAGGTAACGAGTTCAAACAGGTGCAGTTAATACAGGTAATGAGTGGAGAACAAGAGGGCTTCTTAAAGAAAAACTAACAGGTCTGTGAGAGCCGGAATTCTTACTGGTTGGTAGGTGATCAAATACTTATGTCATGCAATAAAATGCAAATTAATTATTTAAAAATCATACAATGTGATTTTCTGGATTCCGTCTCTCATAGTTGAAGTGTACCTATGATAAAAATTACAGACCTCTACATGCTTTGTAAGTAGGAAACCCTGCAAAATCGCCAGTGTATCAAATACTTGTTCTCCCCACTGTATAATTTCTTGTACTAATAGCACACTTGAATAAACTTATTTTTAAAAAGGGCAGGCACTAACAGAATAAATTCCTCAGATATGGCTTCTAAAAGTTGTTGCTATTGTGGATTAACATTTAACTTCTTTACTTTGATTTGTCTAACATGGACTCAGAAAGTGGATGTTAAGTTTAGCAGTAGCCTACAGTCATTGTTATAATCATTTAATCAATTAGTGATTAGTTTTGATACATATGCTTACATACAATACCAATAGCTGTAAGTGAAGAAATATTACCATTTTGTCACTCTAATGTGATATATTTTGATAAGTGACAGTGAAATTACTTGGCATACAGATCCAGGTTTGAGGTGCTCCCTTTTGTGTTTTATTCAGGTTAATGTCTACATATCCCAGCCTAAGCCCGTCTATTAATTTGGCTTCATCACTCTATGGTAGTGATGGTAGAAATGCTTTTCAAAACTCTGAATCCACTGAACCAATTTCTTTGCCAAATGAGTTGCTGTTTTCCTCATGATTTTAAAAAAGGCGCATCTATCACTATCATTTATACATATTGGCCTATGATTTATACAAGTTAGTTCTGTTTCTCGGATCTGATTGGCTGAGAGTCTTTTCGAGCCATGTGGTATTTTACTAATATCACATGGTAACCATTTGTCAATGTGTATCACTCCGTTTGTTTCTGCCGGATCTGTACTGGCAGCATTTCTCACAGCGAGCATCATTGGCAATTTGTGCAAACCCACTACAATTACTACTGTTGTTGTCAGGGTTGGGGGTGGTGAAAGGAGCGAGGACTCAATCACAGGAGAAATAATGGGCTTTGTTAATAAAAAATTAGAACAAAACACAAACAAAAACTACCCCGAGGGGGAAAACATGACAAACTGCAAGACCTGACTTCTTGACTTGGGCAAGGAAACACACAAGGGTACATTCAATGACAATCCAGCACAGGACTGCAAACACAAGAATAAATAGGGAAGCAAAAAGAGTGTAACGAGGGAAGACAGGTGGGGCAAATTAACCAATAATCAGATAACAAGATGGGCGGGGTTAGACAATGGACATAAGAGCACATGGCACAAGGAAACACGTAACAAGCCATGTGCTCACACCAAACATGACAAACACAAACACAAGCATATGGCCAGCAAAGACAAATTACAAGTTACAAAGACAAGACAAATACAGGAGTGTCAGAGCTCTGTCACAAAACCAAGAATAAACTAGACCTAAGTGACAGAACCCTAACAGTTGTTGCGTCACAGAATGTAGTTCTGAGAGTTTTTTTAGACGAGAATGTATTTGTTTAGTCCTCAAATATGTGATTTATATATAAACATAGAGCCTATTTAAAAATTTGTTTAAACGCTTTTGGAGATGTGAGCTCCATCAGCAGCTGTTCAGCACTGTACCCGCCGAGAACAGCTTTATCTCGGCCAGTCCTTTGGGAATTTGCTGCTGGCTCTTATGTTGGTAGTATTTAAACATTAGATATAATTTGTTTTGGGTATATCAAACAGGCAATAATTGGTCTTATGAATCTTATACTTGTTTCAGAGCAAATCAATTTGGCTAAGGGCAAAGTTAAGTTTCATAACTTCATTTTTTTTTTATTTTATTTAAATCCTGTACTAACTAGAGTGCTGCTTTTGTACTTTTGACTGCATAGTTTGGTTGCGTTTATTTCCTATTTTACACACTTATAATTTTATAATGGTTATTATTGTTCATTTAAATATTATTGTTCAGTAAATAATATGCCGTATTTGGTAAGTATACCAAATAGTTAATGATTGTGATTTTGACTTCAGAGAAAGTTACATTATTATTATTGGCAAAAAACACTGTCTTTATGAGTAAAGACTTTTATATGAAAGGGACAAGGTTGTAAACAAGGCCATTATTTTTCTTACTATAAACAACACCATATTAGATGCAACTGACTATGCATTGACTAGCGCTGTCATGGGAAATCCCCTTAAGTGTTAAAAGGATACTAAGACAAAGATATTAGGCTCAGAAGACATTTAAACAGATTTTTATTATGAATATAAGATGGACATGAAGAATAAATGCTGTATAATACACTCGCTTAGTCTATCTCTCTCTCATAATACGCTACATAATACAATAAGCTTCAATGAAGCAACTCTGCGTTCCTTCATTGCTAGTTCTAAAGTGACATTTTAGAATTAGTAATGGAGGCTTGGGCTCATCTGTTAAACTGTCAACTTGAGATTTGAATGCATGGCAGAACGAAGTAGTTCCACACAAAAGAGGCTTTTTGAAGACACTCCATTGTTGTTTCTTACTTGTTTCGACACTGTTGTATAAAATCAATATCACACTCGTATAGTCTTGCGAAATGGCTCTATATCAGCACGGCTGTGATTGGCTCCAATCTATCAGCTGTGCTGATATAGAGCCATATCACACTCCTACCTTAGTGAAAAATAAATATACAAAAATATATTTAAAATACATTTATTTTATGCTAAGTACACTACAAAATACATTTACATGTTATGTACTTAATATAAATACTTAGTATGAAATAAATGTATTTTAAATACATTTTGGTAAAGGATTTTTTCACCAGGTTACTCATGTGATATTGCTCATATAACTCAGCAAAAAAAAAAAAGAAATTTATTTTTTCAGGATACTGTATTTTAAGGATAATTTTATAAAATCCAAATAAGCTTTACATATCTTTATTTGAAAAGGTTTGAACAAACCTTTGTTCAGTGAATCATACAAAGTTTTTGCACATGCCCTTGTGGAATGGATTTAAAGACACTAACAGTTCACAGGCAGTAGACAAAGTAACAGTTACAATAACTTAGGACAGTACTAAAGAAACCTTTCTACTGACTCTGAAAAACACAAGGAGAAAGATGCCTAGGGTCCCTGATCACCTGCGTGTACATGCCATAGTCCTGCTCCTGGCTCAAAGTCCAATGCCCTGCAGAGTTTAGCTCATACCTGCCTCAGCAGACTTGCATGGAAGTTCTTGGGCTGCGTTTAAGTCCAATTTTTTATTCCCTTCCCTCACTAACTTCCCTTCGTCTCGTTCACTCGAATGTACGTTATTGCTTAGTTTGAACGAGTGCCCACTACTGGCGGAACCCTTGAAATGTGTTTAAATGTAAAGCCCTTGATCACTTGGAATCTGCTATGGAGCTGTTTTATTGTTTACAGTTTTTTTTCCTTATGAATTTGTTTTATGCACTATTCTATAGGCCTGTATGTATGCTTTAAAAAAATAAATATGAACAATTATTAAATATGAATATATTAATAATATATGAATATATATTAAATATTAAATACACAAACAAAATTATAACAATACATTAAACTATAACTGTGTTAAAGTAGATTAGAGTACTTAAGGTAGCTAAAACAAGTATTAAATGCTGTGATGTCACAATCATGGTGCATTGTAGTCTATGGATCTGGCTGAAGTGTACATGTTGAGTAGACTCACTCAATCGGTCAAAATCGAGGGGTTAAGGGTCTGTCAAAATAAACTTCCCTTGTCCACTTGACGAAGTTGAACGCACTTCAAAATGCATCAGAAATGTTGTTTTTGGCCTATTCTATTTGGTCCACTTCAAGTTGAAAAAAGTAGGTCAAAAACCCACTGACGGTAGGTTGGCAGTGTAAGGGAAACAGGTAAATTTAGCTCAAAGAGAATTATTAATTAATTTATAGGGAATTTAGAAGGAATTACTTATTTTACGGCCGAACAAATGAATCGTCCAGCGTTCATTTGAACAGACGTAACTATCAACTCTGTAGCGGATATAAATTTCCAAACTATAGTGAAAACACTATTTATTAGCAAGGTAACAAGATCAGCAGTTTAAGACATTAAATTTGTAAGCACATAACACAAGACTCTTCTCTTTAAAAATATAAACGAGACTTTATTGATTATTCTAACACATAAACTAATATCTAACACATAAACACGCACACACATTCACATGAGTTGCAGAAAGAAAGAAAGTGAGGAAAGAAACTTTATAAACATTATAAACATGACCTGAACTATCAATCATTAATTAATTTGACCCTTCTATTGTTTCATAGGCAAGGTTAATACATTTTATATCAATGCACCAGTTCAGATAAGAGTGTGTACTTGTGTTTGTGTTGGTGTCTTTGATTGATGATTCCCCTCCTGGTCCTTTACTAAAGAGGGATTTCCCAGGTTCTTTGATTTGCTGGCCATCTCGTCATGTCTAGAGTGATGTCTTTCTAGGGAAGCCAATCACGTTGGTGTGTTGGCGGATGACGGAGGGCCCTCTTTTAACAATCTAAGCGCATGGTCAAAAGCGTACGGCGCAAGTGCACTTAGGCGTCCGAATCCACTTTTGCTAGTTTAATGACGGGAAAAATGGTCGGCGCGCCCGGTGCATGGTCTAAAAGGGTTGTCCCTATTCTCTTAATAAGTCATAGGTGTGTTTTGGGCGTAACGTGCAATAAACCAATCAGAGTCTCATCTCCCATTCCCTTTAAAAGCCAGTTGCACCATGGCGGATTGATATTTACATGACGGAATCTGCGGCGGAAAACACTTCTCCAGAGAGGAATCCTGTTATTTTTATTATTTAAAAATGTTTGTGTGCCCTGTGTGTGTAATAAATAAAGTGCTTATAGGCGCATATTACTAATGCGCTCTTTAAATAACAAAAAAAATACTGCGCCATTGACTTTAGATCAGGTTTCAGTTGGTCAGTGGCGCAGTCTATTTCAGTTGCCTCAGAATAGCAACGTGCCAACAATGAGCCTGAACACACCTCGTTTTCAGACCAGCACACCCATGGGCGCACAAATGGGCGCAAATGCATTTGCTATTTAAACAATGTGTGCATTGGGGTGAAACTTGCAAAACTAGCAAAAAACACTTGCGTTACACATGGCGCCGCATTGCGCCGGGTGTATGATAAGGCCCGGAGTCTTTCTCATGGCTGAAGCTTGAAGTTTTGAGGCGGTTACAGACTGTAGAGTCAGTCGTTGCTAAACTCTGCGCCAAAACTTAACTTAGAACACAAGACTAAACTTGTTAATCCTTAATTGAAAGGAAGAAGAGTAAGTGAGACGATAGTAGTTAGATGGCTTGAATGAAGCTGTTCGTTCTTAACCCATTTTCCTTTCCCAAATCTGTCGTCTTTCAGAATCTGTTGCTTTTAACCTGAGGTGTCTGTTCAGCCTTTTTGAGAGTTCTTTGATTAAGAGGTGGCTGTTTCTCCTCCCCTCACATAAATTACATGTTATCACATAGTCTCTTAACTTTCCTGCTCTTAGCAGAGTTTAGACATGATTTCTATAATAAGAATATGATACATTTTACACAGTTTTAATTCAGCATCTTTTAAATTATGATCAGACGATCATACTGATAGGAAACAAGAAACTCTTTCAATTAACCATTCAATAGTTATAACAATTGCATGAATTATGTGTGATCTAAGCATAATAGTCACACAGATATAGGTTGTAGACATAATATAGAATCATGCAGTTGAACAAGGTTTGATTATAAGTCCGTCCAGCATCATTTTAGGATGATCTGATGCATTGTGATATGTAAAGTCAAGTCAAGTCAAGACAAGTCAAGTCACCTTTATTTATATAGCACTTTTTACAATGCCGATTGTTTCAAAGCAGCTTCACAGTGTTAAACAGGAAAATAATGCAACAGAATTTGATTCGGCTGTATAGCCGCTCTGAAGAAAACGGTGATGTCATCCAGCTCATTTCAATTATCATATAGTGTCAATGCGGGCAGATCAGTAATATAGTTGAATATTTAGTGTCCCCAACTGAGCAAGCCAAAAGCCAAAGTGGCAGAGGTGACGTCACGGTGGCAAGGAACCAAAACTCCATCAGGTGACATAATGGAGAAAAAAACCTTGGGAGAAACCAGACTCAGTCGGGGTGTCAGTTCTCCTCTGGCCACCGAACAAAGAGTGTATGATTATGATTCTGGCAACATTACGGGTCAGAAGTCATATTAGATCGGAATAAAAAAGTCTCAGTCCCTGTGATTTAAAGAAATTTCAATCCTGTGTTTCAGAGCTCAGGTCAAACCGAGATCTTTGAAAAGATGGTGTGTTTTGCATCTAACAGATAAAAACAAAGATTTTGTGAGATCAAATAAAGGGCTAAAATAAATAAGTCAGCATGTTTATGCTTCACTTGGACACCCAATTACCTAAATTGGTTATTAGAAAAATCAGAATTGGAAATTTGAATATGAGATACTTAATACAGCAGAATTCACTAGGAATAATTCGCTCTTAGAAAAATTCAATTTATAACTCAAAAAAGTACTAAATGAGTCCAATATTAAATGTACTTGAATGTACTGCACTAAGTGCAAATACCAAGTGTAAATAGCAACTAGATTCTATTCACACTCAGTGAAAATAGCATATTTTCTTAGCTATAATTGCTATTTACACTAAGTGCAAATAGCGATAGATGCTATTTACACTAAGTGAAAATAACATTTTCTCAGCGATAGATGATATTTACACTAAGTGCAAATAGCTATAACACAAGGAAACATAACACCAACTGATCTCGACACGCACACACAAACACACACTCAACCACGCGTCTACACACAAGCGCTCACCTAAACACGCGCTCACAAAAAGACACGCTACTAAATCAGGTTGGTGAGACTTGAGCACACACACACACACGATCGTGTGCACTTGAGGGAAACCCAACACCGCAGGTCACAGTGAGGAGCCGCCGCACAGCAGCAAAACAGCAGTGGACAGATTTCTATAAAATAATTACCCAATTTGGTCATTAAATCACAAATACACTAAATCTAAAAGTACATCTTTAAGTAGCAAACAATTTACAAAATTGCATATAAAACCTACCTGCAGCACAATTGACTGGCCCTCGGTAAGTGTGGTGAACAACCACTACTGCCTGGATCACGCTAAATAAACGAGCCACCAGTCAGCAATAAACGCCATTACTAAAAATAATGCAGCAACATAATTCAATGCAGTAACATACCCTGAAATGCGTTGATGCGGTTGAACACCCTCAGGCCCACACCCAGGGTTAGACAGGAATTTCAGCCTTATACAGGTCCACAGCGCTTAATATGAGCTCAATGCTTAACGCAAACCAGACAGCTCTCACGACACATGAACGCAGCCTGCATACCATGCCAGAGAAAAAAAAAAAAGGAAGTAAAAGGGAAATCCCCGCGTTTTTAAAGGGGCCGTGAGCTTAACTTCCGCCCAGCTCCATCCACCCACGCAAGACAGAAAACCCACCAAAGGGGGTCACCCCATTACATTAACGTCGTAGCGATGGAAGCAAATAACGAAGGCTCGCAGACAGCTAGCCTCTGCAGGTTTCGGTGCAAGTGTACGATGAGCGCGAGCAAGGAGTGGAGGTTCAGGCAGATCAAATTTTTCTTCCAAAGCATCTGCCACGAACTTCGTTAGTTGTGGGCCTTCCAAACCTTCCGGAATTCCCACCAGGCGAAGATTGTATCTGCGGGAACGACACATTTCAAATTGAAGCACTTGTCTTGCAGTGAAGCAATCTCTTTCTGAAGAGAAACGACCGTAGGCTCAAGTGAGTGAAGACTGGTCGTCCATTCTGAGGTAGCGGTCTCTAGGCTTGTTAAATGCTCACTCTGGGTTTTGAGGTCTTCTTTCAAAGATGAAAATGTGTTGTGCTTTTTATCTCGTACCAAGGAAATTTCGCCTTGAATTTCAGCGGCGTGCGTGTAAAATTTTGTGTTGGCAGCTGATGGCAGCCATAATCGGAACACCCTCAGAGGTGGAAAGTTCATTACACTTAGCCGTTTCCAGAGGCGAGCTGCTGGCAACAGCCGAATCTGCCTTCTTTTGTTGTTGGGCTTTTGAAGACATCACTGAAACTCAGATAAAATTACAATAATTGTTAGAAGTGACCTACAAATACACGAGGTGTAAAAATAACATTGTATTAAAACAAATAGCTGGTTTGTGGAGATCCCGGCCTCACATGGCTGATGCTAAACCGGAAATTGCATAATTAATTTTTAACTATAAAAATCAACCTAGCCTCATTGTAAAAATGTGCCTATACATACAATTCACTGCAGTTTCCAACTGTAAATAAACATTAGAGGCAGTACAATACCAACAACTTTTAATCCTTTTCATAAAAATTATAATTACAGTGACAAAATATTGATTAATAATGACTTATTTTCAGGCAGGTCTTTTACACAATACTATATTGTGACCTCAAAGCATTTAGTGCCACATAGTGCATGATTTGTAAACTTGTATATTTTGGCATTTTAACTTATCACATAACCAGCTCCATATGTTTGGCTTTTCTGTTGTAAAAAGCTTGCTTTGTCGCTTTTTCGTACAGCATTGCACTTGTGGAGTGCTCGGGTACGAGTGACATGAAACATGAATCATGATAAAAGAGCTCAAAGACTTATAGAAGCAGCTAAAATGGCATGGTTGCTTCAGCAAATGTGTCTTTATCTCGCTTTTGTCAACACTATCGTTTAGGTTTAGGGTCAGGTTTAGTGTAGGCGGTACGTTAGGCCGGACATTTCTTTCGCAAACTGCTGTGAAATGTACAACAACCAACATAATAAAACGCTGTCAGATTCACATCTGTTTCTGATATAACTGAAAATGCTTTTTGCACCACTCACTGGACATTTTACTTTAAAAAAAAGTCAAGAACCGTGCAAGAAGCAATGTAATATCATTTTGCACAAATGTCGTCCCAGGCAAGTTATTCCAATGAGCCAGGGTTGACAAAAATGATTTGAGATCAATTACAACAATATATTAGAAACATTCATGGGTTCACCAGTTTAACGCCCCCACTGACCATAACATTTCTTAAACGTTTTGAAAACAGTATTACATAACAAAGACTTGATTGCCGAAATCAAGTGACTTGCCCAGTTTGATGCTCGCTCTGAAACACAGATTTAAATTAAATATTAATAATGAATTAATAAATAAAAGCTTTATGAAGCAGTGTTTCAATGTGTTTTCATCCCTACCCATTAAAAAATCTTCCTAACAGAAGCTAGAAAGAATTAATCTAACCATTTGTGTTTGGATCATTTTGATACAATCAACTAGTTAGCAGTATGGTTTTGGGGCAGTTCTGGAGAAAACAGATATCATTGTCACAGAGCTGATCTTGACCTTCAAACTAAATCTGGTTTTAAATAACAACCCCCTCTTGCACCACCAGGAATGTAAAAGGCTGCCAGTGTTGACTCTTGACCCCATTTCTTAACTGGACCCACATCTCTATATAACCCCTTGACCCTTGGAGTCTGTTCAGGTTGCCTAAGTAACCTCTAATTTACCTATGAGTGACAGTGCCATGTTCTTTATTCATGCAGAGGGAGGGAGACACAATCCCCTTTGTGGATGGACAATAAAAAAAAAATCTTGAGCATTATACGCTTGGAGCCTAATAAGCAATAAGCAATGTACAGGTGTTTCCCTTTTAGGTTATTTCTACGGATAATATGGATCAAATTTTGCAAGCTTTTGCTGATATTTGCTGGTATAGTTCTGGTCCTAGCATGCAAAACATACCTTATGCTGGTGACCAGCAATACTAGATTTTTTAACTACATACATTATTAGTTTTTAACAATTACTAACAAGCATTTACCTTTACTTAAGATACCTTAAAACAGAAACACACCCACAACTAATTTATCAAAACACAACAAATTTGACTTAATAGCTAATTGTTCTGTCAAAATAGTAGCACATTTTCTATCCAAAAGGAACATACAGACAATCATAGCACAACGACTTTCAAAATACTAAACAGTTGATGGCATTACAAAAATGCATAACTTATGTTTTAGTTCTACCTACATACAATAGATAATATAAAATATTATAGAAAATGTAATTAATTTTCCTTTTACTGTAATCCACTGTACATTTTTGGTTGAGTGTCGAATGTGTGCATTTCTGGCAACACAATCTAAAAGTGATCAGTCATCATTACTTTATAAAATGTACAGTAGTAAAAATAGTAATTGACAGAACTGCTGAAAGTAAAAGTTTTATTAACAACATGAAATTGCTGCCAGTGATCAACAAAAAAATCCAACATACATGACCTGTGGTTCCAAATGTGTAAAAAATAAAACACAATTACAGTTTAAAAAACAAACAAAAAAAAACAAACAAAAAAAACAAACACAGAAGGGAAAAATGCTCTTGTTATAATCTAAATGATCTTCAGCATTTGGCCACATGTTCTCGTCTACATCACATCTTGTGTTCTCTTTTACTATGCACCTTGAATAGAAACACTTTTCATGACTTGATCAGTCTTCAGCTAAGATGTTTTTTTTTATGCTCAAAACAATACACAAGTAATAACATATAATAACAGAATACAACAAGAAGAAAACAAACAAACAAACAAACAAACAAAAAAACAACGGGGAATAATATAATTAAACATATTGATAAATTATGAGAATTACATGACACTGAAAAAAGGAAAAGAATTGCAAACAGATAATGTTTTTATGGCTTTTTTGTTCTCAGATAATTTAATTGAAAATAGGTATTTTTCAAGTTCTTTCACAAATATAAGAAAGAGAGGTTTAGCATTTAGATGTTTAGATTCATGAATGTGGAATTTAGCGAGTAACAAGATCAGATTAATTCAGCTAAGATGTCTCTGCAGTCGGCATCCATTGCATCCAGCAGGGACATTTGAACGTGGCAGATGATCACTGCCACCTTCAGGCAGAAAAAATTCCTCAATAGGGTTGAGGAAAGGCAAGGAGGGGGAAAGGAAATTGAAAACCTTTCTTGGATGGACTGCAAACCAGTTTGTGTTTTGCATGTGAAAGCTGGAATGCATTGTATATTGAACATTGTACAACTATCTAAACTTAATCAGCATCATCATCATCGGTGGTCAATCGAAGCGAACATGAACGTGTTCCCAATTGTTTGATGTGATATGGAATTTCTTCAGAATGGCCTTGATATTGTCCTTGTAACGTTTCTTTTGCCAGCCAGTTGCTCGTCTACCTGCCTTCAGCTGGGAGTACAGGATCTGTTTGGGGGGACGTGTATTGGACATGCGGATGACATGGCCTGTCCATTGAAGTTGGTACTGCATTATTGTAGTGGTGATGCTGGTCATGTTGGCTTTCTCCAAGATGCTATGTTGGTGCCTCTATCCCTTGTTAAAGAGGGCAAGATTTACCATTAAAATGAACTGTGTGCATGCATTTTAGACACTTACATTGTTTTTGCTCCATCCATGCAATAACTGCATCCTTGTATGAGCCGAGTTTTCTATTTACTTCAACTGCTCAGTGCTCTGGTAATTTCAATGGTATGACCCATTTCAGAAGTAACATCCACATGGATGGCAGGACCCAAGGTTTCCCAGCAGAACATTGCCCAAAGCATCACACTGCCTCCACCGGCTTGCCTTCTTCCCATAGTGCATCCTGGTGCCATGTGTTCCCCAGGTAAGAGACGCACACGCACCCGGCCATCCACGTGATGTAAAAGAAAACGTGATTCATCAGACCAGGCCACCTTCTTCCATTGCTCCGTGGTCCAGTTCTGATGCTCACGTGCCCACTGTTGGCGCTTTCGGCAGTGGACAGGGGTCAGCATGGGCACCCAGACTGGTCTGACTATGACCATTGAAAATAGGTATTTTTCAAGTTCTTTCACAAATATAAGAAAGAGAGGTTTAGCATTTAGATATTTAAATTTATGAATGTGGAATTTAGCGAGTAACAAGATCAGATTAATTCAGCTAAGATGTCTCTGCAGTCGGCATCCATTGCATCCAGCAGGGACATCTGAACATGTGGCAGATGATCACTGCCACCATCAGGCAAGTTCAGGCATGTGACAGATGATCACTGCCACCTTCAGCATAGTCACCCTGACTATGCAGCCCCATACGCAACAAACTGCGATGCACTGTGTATTCTGACACCTTTCTATCAGAACCAGCATTAACTTCTTGAGCAATTTGAGCTACAATAGCTCGTCTGTTTGATCGGACCACACGGGCCAGCCTTCGCTCCCCACGTGCATCAATGAGCCTTGGCCACCCATGACGCTGTTGCCGGTTCACCACTGTTCCTTCCTTGGACTACTTTTGATAGATACTGACCACTGCAGACTGGGAACACCCCACAAGAGCTGCAGTTTTGGAGATGCTCTGACCTGGTCGTCTAGCCATCACAATTTGGCCCTTGTCAAACTCGCGGGCCCTTACACTTGCCCGTTTTTTTCCTGCTTCTAACACATCAACTTTGAGGACAAAATGTTCACTTGCTGCCTAATATATCTGAATATATATGAAGAGATAATTAGTGTTATTCACTTCTCCTGTCAGTGGTCATAATGTTATGCCTGATCGGTGTATATGTAATTCTTCTTTATGTATATAAAATTCTCTTATCCTTCTTAATATATATATATATATATATAATTCTCATCTCACACATCAGTGATCTGCATTCAGACGTTTTTTTTTTCAACAGGATGTTTTCTATGCTATAATGTATTTCTATAATAAAAAACATAGGTCTATGATATATCTTACCTTTCAAGCAATATGGAAGCAAAATGACTAAACAAAAAATAAACTTTTACAGCCATGTTATCTTTGCAAGCACAGACTGTTATTTAGTTTAATCAGTCTTTCTTTTTATTACATATTTAGCATCAAACAAACAATATGGTTCTTATTCACAGTGATTAAAGATTATTAAATGAAAAGATTGAAAAATTATTGCACAACCACCAAATAGGTGGTGATATGCATTAAGTATGTAAATAGCCATTAAACAAAAGAAGAAGAAAGAAGTAGTATGGCGCGCTTTTTCTTAGCGTCCATTTCCATGGTGAGTCGTTGATTCGTTGCTCTGTTGAGAATGTCTTGTGTGGTTAACATACTCTGGGTTGGCTTTGCCTTACTCCCGGACGTGTTTTTGGAACCAGCATACCTTGAGTAAGCAAGGTTTGGGTTAATCAACCAAGAGTTCAGTTTGACAGTAAGATTACCTTGCTTTGTGGAATACCCCCTGGAGTCATACTAGCACCAAAACAACAACATATGCTGGTCTACCAGCACACCAGAGGCCTGCTGCATGAAGCTGGTTGAACAAACTCTGAGTTTCAAAGTAGGTTTAGAGTTGACAAATCCAACATGGTTTACATCAGGTTCAATAGGCTCACAACGCTTGGTATAAACGTTCTCTGTCAACTCAGGTTTGATCCAGAGTTTGCGATTAACGTGTGCAGACAGGGGGCAATTCCAGAAAGCAGGTTATGCGACATCTCGGTTAATATATGTCACTTTGCTCAAAGCTGATCTGTCCAGTTTTGGTTTGCACTAACCCAGAATAAAACCTGCTCTGGAGCAGGTTAGCATGTAGCGTAAGTTACCATGGCAATGAATCTCGCTAAAAATCAATCCACCTTCTTGAACCTGAAAAACGTCTCGGTTACGTATGTAACCCTCATTCCCTGAAGGAGGGAACGGAGACGTACGTCGGACGTCACCGACGAATTGGGATCACTTCTGGGAGCCCCTATTAGCTTCGAGTGTATAGAGAACGGGCCAATGGCCATTGGCGTGCGAGATTTGCATCTCGCGCTCCGCCCCGCATCGCGGGTATAAAGCGGAAGCGGATGCAGCGCACATTTGTTTTTCACTGAGGAGCCGAACTAGTGACTCGGCCGCTGCAGTGATGGTACAGCAACTGTGGCGACGGGACGTACGTCTCCGTTCCCTCCTTCAGGGAACGAGGGTTACATACGTAACCGAGACGTTCCCTTTCAGTCGGTCACGTTCGACGTACGTCGGACGTCACCGACGAATTGGGATCCCTATGGAAAACGCCACAGTTACTACCACTTCCAGCGCCCAGCGAAAGCCCCTCAGACCCCCGTCTGTTCGGGGCGGGGAACTTACGCAGGGAGAGTCACTGCTGCTGTTCCGCAAGACCCACTCAGCAGAGTATTGGATAACGCTGGGAAAGCGTGCCCCGGGGGGGCGCTGCGGAAGCCACATCCTACCCGTAGGGAGGTATCATGTGGAATATACATGTATGGACTGGCCGTGGGCAGTACAACATACGGAAGTCCCAGGGATGGCCCCGGCCAATGCAGGCGGGAGACTACACCGCACAGAGATGGCAGAGCGAGCTCTGCCAAGGGAAAGACACGGGCTCGCCGTAGGGAGCCGTACCGTGGAAGAATACACATATGGGACCGCCGTAGGGGTCACAACATATGGATACCCAGCCTAACACAAGTTCCACCAATGCATACGAGTGTTAGACCTGGCGTCGGACGCTCCGCCACGTCTGACTGCCACGGGTTGCGGAGGACTCAACAGGGTTCGCCGTGCTGGGGAACTCGACTGGAGCATATCAGCGCACGTATCCGGTCCATGAGGAGGGGAATGGCGCAGCAAGCCGACACTAGAACGGGCCCTTTGGTGTTACTGGCTATTTGAAGCGAGCACACGGGAAGAAACCGGCTCTACACGGAGGCTATAGAATCTAGCGAACGTGTTAGGTGTCGCCCAGCCCGCAGCTCTACATATATCTGTCAGCGAGGCGCCGTGCGCCAGCGCCCAGGAAGAGGCCACACTCCTAGTGGAGTGGGCCCTCAACCCAAGCGGGCAGGGCACGCCTTGGGTTTCATACGCCAAGGCGATGGCATCCACTATCCAGTGAGCCATCCTCTGCTTGGAGACAGCCTTTCCCTTCTGCTGGCCTCCGTAACAGATGAAGAGCTGTTCTGAGGTCCTGAAGCTTTGCGTTCTGTCCACGTAAGTCCGCAGAGCGCGAACGGGACAGAGAAAAGCCAGGGCTGGGTCTGCCTCCTCCGAAGGCAGCGCTTGCAGGTTCACCACCTGGTCCCGAAAGGGAGTGGTGGGAACATTGGGCACATATCCGGGCCGGGGTCTCAGGATTACATGAGAGTACCCGCCCCGAATTCCAGGCACGATTCGTCGACCGAAAATGCCTGCAGGTCCCCTACCCTCTTGATGGAAGCCAATGCAGTCAGGAGTACTGTCTTCCAGGACAGGATTTTTAACTCTACTGACTGCAAAGGCTCAAAGGGAGCCCTCTGTAATGCGGTTAGCACCAGGGGCAAGTCCCAAGAGGGTATAGAGTGAGGGCGAGGTGGATTTAATCTCCTCGCCCCCCTCAGGAACCTGACGACCAGATCGCGCTTTCCTAGGGACTTACCTTCGACCATGCTGTGATTTGCGGCGATAGCGGCAACATACACTTTGAGGGTGGAGGGAGACAGCCTTCGCTCCAACCCTTCTTGCAGGAAGGAAAGCACAGAGCCGATCGAACATCTTCGGGGGTCTTCTCGACGAGAAGAACACCACTCGACGAACAGGTTCCACTTCAACGCGTAGAGGTGCCTCGTAGAGGGGGCTCTGGCGGAAGTGATGGTGTCTACCACAGCCTGTGGTAGGCCACCTAGAACCTCCGCGTCCCGTCCAGGGACCAGACATGGAGTTTCCAGAGGTCCGGACGCGGGTGCCACAGGGTGCCCCGTCTCTGAGTCAGGAGGTCCTTCCTCAGAGGAATGGGCCAAGGAGGTGCTGTCACGAGGAGCACTAGTTCCGGGAACCAGGTCCGGTTGGGCCAGTATGGCGCAACTAGCAAGACCTGCTCCTCGTCCTCCCTGACCTTGCACAGTGTCTGCGCAAGAAGGCTCACTGGGGGAAACGCATATTTGCGTAGGCCCCGGGGCCAGCTGTGTGCCAGCGCATCCGAGCCGAGGGTCCCCCCGGTCAGGGAATAGAACAACTGGCAGTGAGACGTGTCCGGGGCGGCAAACAGGTCTACCTGTGAGGTCCCGAAGCGACTCCAGATCAGCTGGACCACCTGGGGATGGAGTCTCCACTCTCCTGGGAGCACTTGCTGTCGTGAGAGCTCGTCGGCTGCACGATTGAGCAGGCCCGGGATATGAATGGCACGAAGCGACCTCAGATGCTTCTGACTCCAGAGGAGGAGATGGCGGGCGAGTTGTGACATGCGGCGGGAGCGTAGACCACCCTGTTTGTTGATGTACGCAACGGCCGCAGTGTTGTCCGTACGGACCAGAACGTGCTTGCCTCGTAGCGGCCCTTTGAGGCGGCCCAGCGCAAGACGAACTGCTAACAACTCGAGGCAATTGATATGCCATTGCAGTTGAGGCCCCGTCCACAGACCCGAAACTGCAAGCCCGTTGTACGTGGCCCCCCAGCCGGTGGATGAGGCATCCGTGGAGACCACAGCATGCCTGGACACTTGTTCTAGGGGAACTCCTGCCCGTAGGAACGAAGGGTCCAACCACGGACTGAAGGTTTGGCGACACTTCGGTGTTACTGAGACACGGAATGAGCCGCTCTGCCACGCCCATCTCGGGACTCGGTCGTGTAGCCAGTGTTGAAGCGGCCTCATATGAAGCAATCCGAGCGGCGTCACTGCGGCTGCGGATGCCATATGCCCCAGGAGCCTCTGAAAATGTTTCAGTGGTACCGCTGTCCTGCATTTGAACGAATTCAAGCAGTTCAACACCGACTGGACGCGCTGCTCTGTGAGTCGCGCTGTCAGATTGACCGAGTCCAACTCCATACCGAGAAAAGAGATCCTCTGCACGGGGCAGAGTTTGCTCTTTTCCCAGTTGACCTGAAGTCCCAACAGGCTGAGGTGACTGAGCACCATGTCCCTGTGTTCGCACAACTGTGCCTTCGACTGAGCCAGAATCAGCCAGTCGTCGAGGTAGTTGAGAATGCGAACACCACGCTCTCTCATGGGAGCAATGGCCGCCTCCGCGACCTTCGTGAAGACGCGGGGCGACAGGGACAGCCCGAAGGGTAGGACTCTGTACTGATATGCCCGTCCCTCGAACGCAAAGCGTAGGAACGGTCTGTGTCGGGGGAGAATCGAGACATGAAAGTACGCGTCCTTCAGGTCGATCGCTGCAAACCAATCTTGGGGACGGATGCACCTGAAGATGCGTTTCTGCGTTAGCATTCTGAACGGCAGCCTGCGAAGGGACCGATTCAAGAACCGCAGGTCCAAGATTGGCCGTAACCCGCCGCCTTTCTTGGGTACAATGAAGTACGGGCTGTAGAAGCCTGTCTTCATATCGGCTGGAGGGACCGGCTCTATCGCGTCCTTCGCCAGTAGGACTGCGATCTCCGCCCGTAGCACGGGGGCGTCCTCCTTCGACACGGAGGTGAAGTGAACGCCCCTGAACTTGGGGGCCGCCGAGCGAACTGAATCGCATAGCCGAGTCTGATAGTACGGATGAGCCAGCGGGACGGGCTGGGGAGCGCTAACCAGGCTCCCAGCGACCGAACCAGCGGGACCAACGGCACCACAGACGTACCCGCAGCGGGGCAGCGCAGCGGAGTGCAGGGACCCGACTCGGACGGCATCGCGGCCCGAAGTGGGGTCTGAGTGCGCAATGCAACACTTACCTGCTTCCGCTGAGGGGGTGCACGAGTGTGCGGAGGCCTCTTGTGTGCGTCCTGGACACAGCCAGCACCCCCTGCTGGCGATAAGAGAGGCACCGGAGGGTGACAAGGCATGGGAGCGTCGTACACCGCCAAGCGCGCTCTCTTGGCACCCAGAGATTTTAGAAACAGCTCTTTTTTTGAAGTTTTGAGTGGCCAGTGGCGGAACAGAAACCAAACAAGAACATAAAATTCTCTCCCGGCCCTCCAGCGGGAGAAGGAGCGGTGCTGTCACCACCTCCTGAAGAGCTGTCTCCTCCATCTCTGGGTGGCCCGTCTCAGGGTCTCTTACGACGACGCTTGCCACCTGGCTTGGCAGCGGCCTGAGCGGGCTGGACGGCCTTCCCGCGGCCGGCTCCACGCCGTTGCCCTGGTGGAGGCTGCTGCTGGGCTGGGGCGGGAGCGGGGGCGGCGGCGGGCGGCCGCCCTCGGCGACGAGCAGGCGGAGGAGCTGCGGCCGGCGGCTGGGCAGCAGCTGACCGCCGGGGCAGGATGTGTTTGATGGCCTCCGTCTGCTTCTGGACAGTCGAGAACTGCTGGGCAAAGCTCTCGACCGCGTCGCCGAACAGCCCAACCTGGGAAATGGGAGAGTCCAGGAACCGATACTTATCAGTCTCCCTCATATCGGCCAGGTTGAGCCAGAGATGTCGCTCCTGGACCACAAGAGTGGACATCGCCTGACCAATGGAACGGGCGGTGACTTTCGACGCCCGGAGGGCGAGGTCCGTCGCCGTCCGGAGCTCCCGGAGGAGCTCTGGGTCAGGTCTACCCTCGTGCATGTCCATGAGTGCCTGGGCCTGGTGCACCTGGAGCAACGCCATGGCATGCAAGGCGGACGCAGCCTGTCCACAAGCCTTGTAAGCCTTCCCAGTTAGACTGGAGGAGAACTTACAGGCCTTGGATGGGTGGCGTGGGTCTCCGCGCCAGGTGGAAGCGGACGCCGGACACAGTTGCATCGCGACCGCCCGTTCCACCGGCGGGATCCCCACGTACCCCTTGGCTGGCCCGCCGTCGAGAGTAGTGAGGAGGGAGGAGCCACTCGGCCGGTTTCTGGCAGAAAAAGGTGCCGTCCACGACCTCGTGAGCTCCTCATGCACTTCCGGGAAGAAGGGCACCGGGGCGGGACGCTGAGAACCAGCGCGAGCCGCCCCGAGAAACCAATCATCCAGCCTAGAAGGCTCGGGACACGGTGGAGGGTTCCACACGAGCCCGACCTTTTCGGCGGCCCGGGAAAGCATAGCCGTCAGCTCGGGGTCCGTCTCGGACAACGCCACTCTCCCAGAGGGAGGCAACGCAGCCGGGTCTTCATCCCCCGAGGACTGAAACTCCCCCTCCGATGCAGCGATCGACATCCTATCCTCTGCTGGAGCTCCAAAGGTCACCGTTGGACCACCTCGAGAGGGGCCAGCGACTTCCTCCGAAAGCTCAACCGGCTGCGGCACTACAGAGGGTTTAGGGGCCCACGGAGGCTGGCTCGGCGGGTGTGCCCTAAACGTGATCCTCAGGTCACCCTGGCTATTCGCCGAAGTAGGTCTATCCTGCTGGGCAGGGATAGCACTAGATCGGGGCATAGGTAAGGGGACTCCACCCTCCCGAAGGTAGGCGAGTCTCGACCTTAGCGCCGAGATAGTCATGTTCCCGCAATGGGAACACGAACTATCCACAAACGCTGCCTCGGCATGTTGAATACCCAGACATGTCAGGCAGCGATTGTGACCGTCAGCTGGTGACAGGGAACGACCGCATCCAGAAACGCACGGGTGGAATGACATCTTGAAAAAGACGCAATTTCACACCCGTGTTGCTCTTTTAGAAGAAGCTCTTAACGTGCTGAAGCACCCAGGAACAACCGCGGCAAACACAGGGGATAGTGCAGCCTGTGTTTGCACTCACCGTGGAACGCCCCCACCGAACCAACCGGGATGCTGTAAAAACAGCAGTTTGTTTCACCGATTTCGGTGAGCTCGCGGTTGTCACTGCACGTGCCTTCTCCCCAGCACAAAAGCCTCTTCTCTCGCTCTCTCTCTCTCTCTTGCTGAACAGCCTTTTTGAAGTCTTTCATGAGCTTGTTTGGCTCCGAAGTGAATGACAAATGTGCGCTGCATCCGCTTCCGCTTTATACCCGCGATGCGGGGCGGAGCGCGAGATGCAAATCTCGCACGCCAATGGCCATTGGCCCGTTCTCTATACACTCGAAGCTAATAGGGGCTCCCAGAAGTGATCCCAATTCGTCGGTGACGTCCGACGTACGTTGAACGTGACCGACTGAAAGGGAACCAGAGTTTGCTCAAACTAATCTCAAACTTACCTGGGTAGCAACTGAAACCGGCTTAATGCAATAGACCACTGCATCCCAACACAAAACATTTGTGTTTGCTGAGGGAAATGTTTGTATAAGATGTGAGCACTAGGGCTTTTAAAGAAGCTCATTTGTCCTGCCCAATCAACTGCCTCTGATATATTCTAACACAACAGAAGTGTATTTTCAGTTGGACAATGGACAATCTTAACAGGGAGCCGAATCTCTGTAACCATTAACACCTGAGGTTTTCAGCTGAAAATTGGCTAAAATGTTGACTGAAAAGTCGAGAGTGACTTAGGGACCACTCTGTCAGTGTCCTCGAGTGGCCCAGTCAGAGCTTGGACCCATTCTAGCATCTCTGGAGAAACCTTAAAAATGGCTATTATTTAATATATAATTAAATAAATTATATCTAGTTACTTTTACTGCAATACATAATACATGGAACAGTTTTGACAGTATATTGATTGTTTATGTTGCTAAGGTCGATTTTGGGTCGAATTCTGACTGTGCGACTCTTTTTTTGCATCAGGCCGATTTTCAGCTTTGTCGTGTGTCGTTTGTTGTGCAGTGTTCGTGCAGTGTACAGGGGGAAATGAGAGGCAAGAACCCTCTCCCGACCGGCAATCGGATGGTCGGATGAATTTCTGGCATGTCAGAAATTTTGGTCGCCCCCCCGTGAGGACATTGCACAGCTGAAGCAGAGCTATGAACCGATTGCCCTAAACTCAGTGCTTTTCCCTCACTGAGCGAAAACAGAAGTTAAATCATTTAATCTTTAATGCAGTAAGAAAGAAAACGAAAAGGAGATCTAAGTTCTGTAGCTATCAAACTAGCTGCAATTTAGCAAAATGTTGCTTACCTCCAGTTCGTGTTGCAAAATGGATAAACCATATTACCCACATCTTCCAAGCCACCTGCGTGTACATATCAATTATTCACTACAGAAAGTGAAAGTAAAAACTGACTGCGCTTTTGGCGCATATTCTCTCAGAGACGACGAGAGATAAATCCTACTTCAACATCTGATTACGGTAGGCTATATAACTGTCTTAATTTATTTTCTTAAAATTTCTCTTGTGGCCCATATACGTAGTGAAAAAAATGAGAAGTATTTTGTACTTCTACAAAATATTTTAGAAGATAGATAAAAATTTGTTTTTGAAATAAAGCTGCTCTAATTTTCATTGAAGACTGATTATTGAGTGGCATATATATATTTTAAATATAGGGCTATAATTCATTGTATAATAAACCTAAATGTTTTTAAATCACTTTCGATGAGGAGTAAGCTAATCTATCTAATCTTTTATTATCCTCGCAGCGCGTCTGTTATGTGGTGATGCACTATGAAATAATTGTGGGCCAAATTAATTATCAATTTAATAATAAAAGTAGGCCTACCATAATAATAATAATAATAATAATTTCATACATAAATTGGAAATGCTAAATCCTCTTGATATCGATAGCTGATGCTTTTGACGATATCTCTGGATATCATGGTCTATTGGTGCAACCCGGGACAGGGGTTTATCGCGCATATTTCAATGCAAAATGCTGAACAGTTAGTTCATGCGTTCATGACCTCAAGGCTAGATTATTGTAATGCTCTACTGGGTGGTTGCCCTGCTCGCTTAATAAATAAACTGCAGCTTGTCCAAAACGCAGCAGCTAGAGTTCTTACTAGAACCAGGAAGTATGACCATATTAGCCCGGTTCTGGCAACACTGCATTGGCTCCCTATTAAACATCGTATACATTTTAAAATCTTGCTGATTACTTACAAAGCACTAAATGGTTTAGCTCCCCAGTACTTGAGCGAGCTCTTAACGCATTATACTCCATCACGTCTGTTGCGGTCTCAAAATTCTGGCCAGTTGATAATACCTAGAATATCAAAATCAACTGCAGGCGGTCGATCCTTTTCCTATTTAGCACCTAAACTCTGGAACAGTCTTCCTAGCATTGTTCGGGAAGCAGACACACTCTGTCAGTTTAAATCTAGACTAAAAACACATCTCTTTACTATGGCATACACATAAAACATTTTTAATTTCTATTATTCAAATCAGTTAAATGATTGTTTTAGGCTGCATTAACTAGGTCAGCCGGAACCGGGAACACTTCCAATAACACCTGATGTACTCGTTACATCATAAGAAGAATGGCATCTACGCTAATGTTAGTCTCTCTGTTTATCCCGAGGTTTACTGCAGTCGGCCGGATCCGGGCCGTATCCAGACCAGATGGTGGCCCTTAGCCTGGACATGACGACCATATCTCTGAAGTGTCTGTAGAGACCGTGTCAATTAAACTCCCCCCTGTAAATGCCCACATCGACACGACATCCTCATTAAACCCGTCCCCGGCATGACGACTCCAATCTTTCGAATAATCCTACAAATATCTATTGATCTAATATGACTTCTGACCTGTAATGTGCCAGAATCATAATCATACACTATTTGTTCGTCGGTCAGAGGAGAACTGGCACCCCGACTGAGCCTGGTTTCTCCCAAGGTTTTTTTCTCCATTCTGGCCCTAAAGGAGTTTTGGTTCCTTGCCACCGTCACCTTTGGCTTTTGGCTTGCTCAGTTGGGGACACTTAAATTTCAACTATTTTACTATTCTGCCCGCATTGACACTAAATGATAATTGAAATGAGCTGGATGACATCACCGTTTTCACCAGAGCCGAATCAAATTCCGTTGCATTATTTTCCTGTTACCACTGTGAAGCTGCTTTGAAACAATTGCCATTGTAAAAAGCGCTATATAAATAAAGGTGATTTGATTTGATTTGATATTTCACACGTATAGTGTGAGCAGTCAAGTTGCAGCTCGACGATCGAACCATATAGTGTATGCCCGCCTTAAGGGTGGTTGGTAAAGGTGTTGCGCAGTGATACACAGATCTGTTCAGTGAAGCGGTCATAGCTGTGCTTTATTGTAAACCCGGCTATTGTCCAATCAGCACCAAGGACTGGAATAAATTTGCAAAAGTACCACAAATCAGTTTTTTTCTTTGTCATTTTGAGGTATTGTACGGTGGTGACACAGTAGTGCACGACACAATGGAAATGCTCCCACGCTCTAGCTGTCAGGGTGTGGGTGAAGGGATGTGGCGAGGAGATTGCTTACGTTGCACGAGTGCCCACTACTGGCGGAACTCGTGCATAAGGTTTAAATGAAACGCACTAAGCCCTTGATCACTTGGAATTCACCATGGAGCTGATTTATTATTTAAACCACTTTTTTACTTACAAATTTGTTTTATGCATCATTATGCAAATAAGTTGTTGAATAAAATATATAAAATCCTATAGGTAAAATGAGCTGTGTGAGAAAAACAAAATTACAAAAAAAAAAAAAAAAAAAATCAATAGTATAAACTTTGACTGTGAACATAAGGTAGCTACAAGTATTATGCGATTAATTCTCAAAATAATTAATATATCATACACTTTAGTTAAGAGCGATCTGCTGTGACGTCACAATCAAGTTGAATTGTGACGTCACAGAGAGCTGCTTGAAGTGTACCTCAGAGTAGACTCGCTCCCTCAGTCAAAATCGAGGGAATGAGGGTCTTCACAAAGTGGAACGCACTTTGAATGGCGGCGGGGATTCCCCCGAGGAGAAGTGCTTAGGGAAGTTTCCGAGTGCGTGTCTAAAAGTGGAGTGAAACGCAGCCTAGGACTGCAAAAACAAGGAAAATAATTAGGGAGAGCAAACAAAGCAGGTAATGAGGGAGGACAGGTGGGGCAAATTAACCAATTATCGGATAACAAGAAGGGTGGGGTTAGAAAATAGACAGGAGAGCACAAGGCACATAGAAACAAACACGACAAGCCAAGCACATGGCCAGTGAACACAATCACAAGCTATGTACTCAAACAAAACATGATACGAACACACAGCCATTGAGAACACTCACAAGCAGCATGTTCACACAAACCATAACAACATGAAAGTACATGGCCGATGAAAACTTGAACCACATGCTTAACTAACTACTATTGGAATAGATGCTATCCATATCTATCATATATCCATATCGTCCATATCTATGGCACTTTTCAAATTAAACTGTTACAGTTGAATGAGTAGAGTCAGAGTTTCTCCATCTGTAAAGGTGCGTTAAATTTGACAAATGGTGTTTAATGCAGGATCTAATGATTTAACAACATCCAAATTTGTATTGTACCAATCTTTTTTAAGGACAACTGAAATTTCTTTCTTCTGTTAAAGACAAAAGAAGATATTTTAAAGAATGTCGGTAACCAAAACAGTTGATGGGCCTCATTGAATTCCATAGTATGGAAAAAAAAATACTATGGAAGTCAATGGGGCCCATCAACTGTTTGGTTACAGACATTCTTCAAAATATCTTCTTTTTTGTTCAGCAGAAGAAAGAAATTCATAAAGGTTTGGAACAACTTGAGGGTGAGTAAATAATGACAGAATTTTCATTTTTTGGGCAAACTATCCCTTTAACATTAATTAATGCACTATGAACATTTTATTAAATAAGGGAATGTACATCCAGCCTGCCAGTCAAGTCCCGACACGAAGCCTTTTCAATGCAATTGATAAATATAACAGAGACGCAAGATGGCAGCACCTTCGTTTGAATTAAACAAAGCGAAAGTGTGTGTGATATGAGAGACATAAAAAACGCTTCAGATACCCGATGGCCGGTATGTTATTCAGCATTGCTATTGATGATGGTTATTATCGGGGAATCAAGTATTCCAGAGAGGTGTTTAATAACTAACATTAACAATAAAAGCTGTAAAAATATTGCCCATTATTATTAGTTCATGTTGGTTAATGCACTGAATAATATTAACAAATGAGACCTTATTGTAAAGTGTTACCATTATCTTTAATCTTAGAATTAGCTGTTTTCCCTGATCCTTTTTTCTTCCATCCAAAAAGTGTGCTATTTTTTTTTTTTTATGACACAGATAAAGGCCAACTGTAAGGTAAACGTGTCAGTAGATTATTTCTGAAACAGGGACTGAATACTTTGTGCCAATTTAAAAGAGCTTTTTTTTAAAAAAAAATTTTTTTTTTTTTTTTTTTTACTTTTCATTAAAAGAGCAGATTTCATTACATGCCTTTAATGAGGGGCATAATTTGGCCTAGCCTTTCAAATTTCAGTTGTATTCTATTTTTTTTTTTTTTTTTTTGTATCATACTGCTTTATTTCAGTGATTAATAGCATTTTGTTTTGTTTCCTTCAGCTGAACCTCTGGTGCAGGTGGATGGGAAACCCAGCTGTTGTTTTTTCAAGTTCAGTCCAAAACTGATGTTTACCAAGGTCTTGAAAGCCCAGCTGTGGGTTTATCTGCGGCCACTACAGCAAACTTCCACTGTTTACCTGCAGATCCTTCGCCTTAAACCTATTACTGAGCAAGGAAGCAGACACATCCGCATCCGGTCGCTCAAGATCGAGCTCAATTCTCAAGCGGGTCATTGGCAGAGCATTGATTTCAAACACGTGTTGCAGAACTGGTTCAAGCAGCCACATACAAACTGGGGAATTGATATAAACGCCTATGACGAGAGTGGCAATGACCTGGCTGTGACATCTCTGCGGCCTGGAGAGGAAGGACTGGTAAGGACCCTTAGACCTGCTAGACTATTCTGTTTTTTAAAATGTTGTAATCTTAATATTTTTGTTCATCAAATAATCCTCCATGCAAATAAATGACAGCTTTGGCATTCCTAATCATTGTAATGTAATTACATTACATTCTTTGTAAGAATACTCAATTAAATATAAATTAAATTGTTAAATAAGGACAAGTGATTTTTTTTTCATAAGGGTGTTCTGTGTCTGTATTGTGTTGTACTGTATTTTATTATTTTAAGAGTAACAGGTGATGTTAAAACGTTAAATACTGAGTCCACAGCTAATTTTCCCACTGGGGACAATAAAATATATTTCATTTCATTCACCTATTGTCCATAACAATGATCCAATGAGAGAGGATGATGATTTTTACTGAAAAGACAAAAAAACAATAAAATTTGTCCATACACCTGCTCAGTTTTCTAAATTCTTCTGAAGCCATATATTTCCATTGTGTTAGGAAAAGAGTGAAATATTATTGTTCAGTGATAGCTCTCAAATCTCATCACACAATCTGATCACAAGCTGTCATCTGACATGCATTTGAGACTTCTGTTTATACAAGGTGCAAAGTACTGATGATACAGGTTAGTACCCTAACCTGATTCAAATGCTAATGAGGCCAAAGTGCAGATGAAACCTGATTCAAATTTAAATAGACTCAAATGAATCGTTTCAATGAAAGTTTTGGAGTTACAACCATTCATGTAAACATTTCCATTTTTTTGTCCCAGCGGCTTGACCCATTTCTGTATGTTTTCTTCCTCCCCTAATCTCTAGCAGCCATTCCTGGAGGTCAAGGTTCTTGAAACAACCAAGCGATCACGGAGGAATCTGGGTCTTGACTGTGATGAACACTCCACAGAATCCCGCTGTTGTCGCTACCCGCTCACAGTGGACTTTGAAGCATTTGGCTGGGACTGGATTATTGCACCTAAACGTTATAAGGCAAACTACTGCTCAGGCCAGTGTGAGTACATGTTTATGCAGAAGTACCCACATACTCATCTGGTGCAGCATGCCAATCCCAGAGGCTCAGCAGGGCCATGCTGCACACCCACGAAGATGTCGCCAATAAACATGCTCTACTTCAATGATAAACAGCAGATAATCCATGGCAAAATCCCAGGAATGGTGGTGGACCGTTGTGGCTGTTCATAGAATTGTGAGTTTTGGTTGAGCTAAAGGGGAAGTGATGGAGGGAAGGTGTGAGAGATGCAGTCTAAAATCTGCAAGTCTCTACAATTTCCTTATATTTTCATTACATTCTTTGGAAAGAATACTGCATAATGTACAGAGAACAAAAACACATTTGTAGTTTCTTTCGCAAGTCCAGCAGAACAGTCCAGGATAAATCCTAATATGATTTCTCACTTTATTATTTGAATCAGAATTTTTGTTTTACAAACAATTTTTACACACACACAGTTTTTTTTATTTTTGATGCATTGCGCTGGATAGCTCTGACCACATTCAAAGAGATTTATAGGTCCAAAATCCTGCTCTGCAGCAAATATATTGTATTTCACATTCAGAGAGAATAGAAAAAAATACTTGCTGGAAACTTTTTGAATTACAGCTGGTTATGACACAGTGTCAGAATGAAAGATGACACACACACACACGGACACGGCACACACAATCTTTTTTCAGTTGTGAAAAATATTTTGACATTTTAAGCCAGCATACTAAGACTTATTCTAGGTTTCCTACATACCTTTTTATTGTACTTCAATGCAAATGTTATGCATTGAAGAAATGACAGAAGACACACGCACCCCGCCCCCTCCACTAATGCTGCGACATTCTCAATAATCTAGGCACCCTTTCATGACTACTTTGATCCTCTTTTTACTCTTTATCTTGTAAAAAGGAAAAGGGAAGAGAAAGGAAGAAATTTATTTTTAGTACTTTTAAGGAGAAAAGGAACATAACTTGCTTGTAGCACTATTAATGTGTTTCAGCATCTGCGATGGACAGAATCATCTTAACAGAAATAAATGACAAAAATAGCTTATTTAAAAAGATGATATCACACATATCTAGAGTGTCACACACATTAATTTAATAGTAATTTGTGTAAAGATAATGTTTCCCATGAACTATAATTTTACATTAATGCTATTTTCAGAAATTTCTTCTCTGCTTATATAAACTCTGCCTTAAAATTCCGGTATCAATAAATCAGTATCAAGGTAAAACAAAATAACACATGTTCATGGCTATATTCACTTGTACTGAATACAAATGAGTTTCCAGCTGTACTGAATACAGTTGAATATAGGTTCCTATGCTGGCACAGGTATTTACATTAATATAAAAGAACAGATGTCACTGTGGATCACAACTATAATACTCTATCCTGTGTAGATAAGACACTTTTTGAATCAGTGTCTGCAATTTAGAGAAATTTAGAGAAAAGTCATTTCATTCTTTTGCTGTATTTAATCAAATATCATTCCTGCCCCTTACCAACCTTACTGGTACAGTAAACTTATTTGGGAGTGCTGAAAAGCAAAGGATGGGGAGGGGGAGAGGTAGAATAGAAATCGCCTCAGGTTACGCATGTAACCATGGTTCTCTGAGAAGAGGAACGAGACATTGCGTCCTCTAGAGGACACAATGGGAAATGCCTCCGGCATGACCGGTGTCTGAAGCACGTATCTAAATGCGGCAATTGCATTAGCCGGCGACAGCCTATGACGTTATTATCAGTGCGACGTGAGTATAAAAGGCCACCTGAGGAACATGTCATCCACTTCTTTGTCTGAAGGAGACGTAGCAGGCATCCCAGAAGCCTGGCAATGAGACGCAGTGTCTTCCCCTTCTTAGGGAACCAGGGTTACATGCGTAACCTGAAACATTCCTTTTTGAATGGGAACTTGCACTGTATCCTCTAGAGCAGTGGTTCTCAATCCTGTCCTGAGGACCCCCCACCACTGCACATTTTGTGTGTCTCCCTCATTTATCACACCTGATTCAACTCATCAGCTCGTTAGTAGAGACTCCAAGAACTAAATTGGGTGTGTCTGATAAGGGAAACATACAAAATGTGCAGGGCTGGGGTGCCTCCAGGACAGGTTTGAAAACCACTGCTCTAGAGGATACTATTGGGAACAACAATTCCCACTCCGATATGCTGATGCATGCCTTTGTGACATAAGCACTCAACATTGACTCAACCAACCTGAGGGAGTCAAAATTCCCCAAAGGACGCACCAGCTAGCTGTCAGTGACACTATTCCCTACAGCCACTGCCCAAGCCAGAGACAGTCTTATCAAAGAGGCTAATTTCCAAAGAGCCATACACCTAAACAATACTGTCTGTGCAGAGCCCTTGGGAGTGGAGGCCTCAGCAGAACGACTCTCTAGAACGAGAGGAGGCCTAACAACACTCAGGCCTAAAGACAGTTAACCAATAAGGCTTCACAAAGATCCTACACCTTTTTTTGCTACTGTCTGTACGGAGCTCTAGGAGCGGAGGCCTCAGCAACATGACTCTCTAAAACGAGAGAAGGCCAAACAACACTCTACACCAGAGACAGTCTCTTCCAAGAGGCTCACAAAGAGCCAAGATACTGATAACACTGTGCGGAGCTCTGGAGAGAGCGGAGGCCTAAGCAGAACAACTCTCTATAATGAGAGGAGGCCTAACGACCCTCAACTCTAAAGACAATTAACCGAAGAGGCTTGCCAAGAGCCTATAACTCCAGTACTACTGTTTGTACAAAGCTCTGAGAGTGAAAGCCTCAGCAAAACGACTCTCCAAAAACGAGAGGGGGCCTAACTACACTGTACAGCAAAGACAGTTCTATCAAAATGGCTACAAAGAGTCAATTGATGATACTGTCTGTATGGAGCTCTGGTGAGCGGAAACCTCAGCAGAATGACTTTCTAGAATGAGAGGAGGCCTAACGACACAACCCTAAAAACCGAGGAGGCTCACAAGGAGCCTACCCCTTCAGTACTACTGTCTGTACGGAGCTCTAAGAGCAGAGGCCTCATCAAACGACTCTCTCAAACGAGAGGATGCCTAACTACACCCTACACCAGAGACAATCCCATCAAAGAGTCTCCTAAAGAGCCATCCGATTGATAATATTGTCTGCGCAGAGCTCTGGCGAGCAGAGGCCTCAGCAGAATGACTCTCTCAAACGAGAGGAGGCCTACACCACTCAATCCTGAAAAAGGATAACCGAGGACGCACTCAAGAGAGCCTACGACTCTAACGCTATCTGTATCAAGCTCTAGGCTAAACACCATCTCACCAAGGAGGCTCATAAACAGCCCTACTTCTTGATAGTCCTGACTATACAGAGCGCTAGGGAGTGGGAGCCTAGCAAGACGACTCTCAGAACAAGAAGAGACCAAGCAACACAACCTTCCCTGATACTAATATTTATGTGGCGCTCTAGGGAGCTCAAGGAAGACCTAACAATTCTCAACCTAAGAAAACTTGGCACCACTGCCTGCCAACCCGACCAGCCCTCCCCGGAGGGGGGAGGGGGCATATGTCCTGCCATTCAGGAGTGATGTAGTATCATAAAGATCTAAATGGCAGGATCAGAGCCTTCAATGAGGACGCTTCAACCAATGAAAAATAGTATGGAGGCATCGACACATCTCCATGCTCATGCAATCCCTTCACATTTACTTGTTGTAATGAAAGGATAAATGCAGGACAAATATGGTTTCTCTTATGATCTCTCTGCCTCAGCGTAGAGATCAAAGGGGAAACAGAAGGCTCATAGAAGCGAGATAGTTACGTCAAGACAGACATTGCCAGCAAAGTCTGCTACGAACAATCTCACATCTCTCCCACCGCCAAACCAGATCTCAATCTGTTCATGGCGCAGGCCATAACCTCCCACAACCCCTAAATTGATATAATAATGACTACTACACTCGTTCTGCCTCTAATTCCTCAGAATTAGAAACAACACACTGAGCAGTAGCAATATTTGAGCCAAAAAGGAAAAGTTCTTGTTTGACTCCTCCCGTGCTCCGCCCACAACCCCCACACTTGATCCCGCCTACTGCGGTGGCAGCCGCGGAACCCAAACCGCAGAGTGCAGGCGCTCAACTCATCTTTTTAAGAGGGTGTCAAGCCTGGCTGGAACCAATTACTGTGACCACATCGCAATAATACGCATTTAATCCCTTCGAGAGTGAAGCGTGCTTAGTTCAAACATCAGATTTTATCACTCTATAAAGAACCACATGAGAACAGGCACGAATGCATTTTTATGAATGCCTTCAACTCCCTCGAGAGCTGAACGTGCTTGTGCAAACGTCAACTACAATATCTCAGGAGAGAACAGAAAGAAAAACTTCTTACCTGTCTCATTTAGTCAGTTTCGTGAATGCATATACCTAGCACATCCAGCTTCTTCAAAGAGTCAAAGACATTCCACCTAAATGCGCGTCCCACATCCCTCGAGAATAGGGATGGCGTAAACAGAGCTTTTCATTGAGAAATCCTCCCAATGCGCGTAATCAGATCCCTCGAGATCTAAACGTGCATGCTCCTTCACACGTGTGAAGCACCGGTCATGCCGGAAGCATTTCCCATAGTGGAATATCCTCTAGAGGACGCAGTGCGTGTTCCCATTCAAACTTTTTCTATTCTTCAAAGATGTCCCTTTGTTGAAAACAAAAGCACTATGATGTTGGATAAAAGAGGAGCCTTCTTTACACTAAATCTAAGTAATATATGTATATAAAAGAAATAAAAAAAAAAAGGGGGTGGGGTGGGGTGGGGGGGGGGGGGGGAGGGGGTGTTGTGGTGGGCCGGTGGGATGGTTCTGAAGGGTAAAAGATTATTTTGGGCACTCTACTTACCAACAATAAATTTTGCACTATGGGAAGTAAATGGCAAGAGGAATCATGTTGTTGTCTCCATTTGTATTTGACCTTTTCAAGCACAAGAATTTGTAGATGGATTTTAATAACTGAAAAATGTCTAAGGAGTTTATGGTCCATCCATTATACTGTATCTGTTTTTATCCCTCATTGAAATCATTCTGCTGAAGCAGCGACTAGTTGTTGGCCCCCTCTAAGACAAAACATATCTAAAATGTCACAACTGGTCTATGCCTGGAGTTTAAAAAGGTTCTGTTTTGTAATCCTATAAAATCCACAAAACTGAACTCTAAAGTCTTAACAAACTAGATGACATCTAATTAAGTTCTAAAGTTTCAGCAACTATTGCTTGTGGCTCGAAAAAAAGTGGCCATGCACCATGAGAATGCAGGCAACAAAAGTGACTAACAATGAACATGTTTTTAAACAGAAAAGAAACAAGGTTATATGGGCCAATAATTATCAGTAAGTAATTACCTCTACTGAAAACTAAATCAATCACAAAATAAGTAAAAACTACCTCATCAAAAGGTTTGAAGTCTTGCTATAAAATTAAAATTGACAAATTTTATATCTCAAGAGCCAAATTCCTCTATATTTATGGTCAAAATACAAATGCATGTAATCACATCATCAAATTTTTACTCTTGCCATTTCAGTTCTGTTAATGTTGTTTAAAACATTATGACTACTCTGTCAATGTTTTTTAGAACAATATTATTTTAACAATGTACAAGTCTTCTAAAATGCCACAGGGTCTCTATATTAAAGTCCTTTAAGGACACAAAGAAAGTATGGTAAATATATGGAGATCACAAGCCATCACCCTAAGTTTTACGATTTGAAACCTCTGTATAATATAATGTTCTCAATGTTTTTTGTCATACAATATGTGGGGGAAAAAGAAAATGTGATCTGTAAATGTGAAAAAAAAAAAAAAATCCAAATGAAAACATTTTACATTACATAGTGTTGAAAGACTCTTTGCTTTGAAGATTTACCTACTCTTTTCAGTCGTGTTCAGCCACTCTTTATATTGTGTAGAGAAATTAATTATAAAGTAGTAGTTTGGTTTTCATGCAAAGAAGAAAACTTGTTCATCATTATTTCTGTCCTTGTTTGTTGTTTGATCATTTTTTGTACAATAAATACTTTATTTAGCTTACAAAAGGACTGCTCCTTTTTTAATAAACATTGCCAACATTTATGGTGCATCTGACAAGTTAGGAAAAGACATCTGGAGGATTATGGCTCTCTTCAATGAGCAATTCATTTATTACAATATTTATTAATCTTTTTAATGTTAATTTAATAAAAAAATACAACTGTTTATTGTTCGTTCTTGTCATCTCATGTCCATTAAATAATGTTAACAAATACAACTTTTAATTTTAGTAATGTATTAGTAAATGCTGAAATTAACATTAATCATGATTAATAAATGTTTTAGAATTACTTTTTAATTGTTAGTTCATATTAACTAATGTAATTATCTAATGTTAACAAAAAAAAAAACTTGTTGTAAAGTGTTACCACTGTTTTAAAAACTATTTCACTAACTTCTTTATTTGTTTGTCACACTACATGATCATTTAAATGAACCAGTGATGGCAAAGGGGTGCTTGAAAAACATGAGAAGACATGAAAAAACTTGGCAACCAGTCATAGAACCTAAGATAAAAACTTCCCTTATTCAGATGAATTAAAAAAAAAAAATTCTTAAAGGGGCTGTATGTAAGAATTTTCATGTATTAATCGTCTTTTTTATTGCCAATGTGTGAACAGCTTGTAACGAAAATTTAAAAAAAAAAAAAAAATGAGACCTTCCACAACTTCCTAGGTTGTCTATGAAAGCCTGTTGACTGATTTTTATGTGAAGGACTTGGGTAATTTTTGCTGGGAAAATCAAAAGGATGTGACGTTTATGCACGCTCCTGGGAGCCTCTCTTCCGTTCTGTGACACATGAAATGAATACTTGTACAATGTTCAGGATAATACAGAAATAGTTATTCTGTACTGCGATATCAATGTGTTTATGATGTTTATGCGCACTCCCAGGAGCCTCTCTTCCGTTTTATGACATATGAAACAAATGCTTGTACAATGTTCAGGATAATGCCGAAAGAGCTATTCTGTACTGTGATCATGTCAATGTGTCATGCAAAGAAAAGGGATACATTCAAACTATAGTCTCACATAGCGAGATCAATAAAGTCTACAGTATCAAATATACTTTATAAATATCATAACAGTGTAATTTTAATTACCTCATCTGTCGACATGATTCCTGTTGAATTGCAGAGCTGGTGCAAGCATTCTATCTGCCCACTCTCCCGTCTACGGCCATGGAGGCTGTCCCAGAGCCACCCGTTCTCCCAGACACGGCCAACTCGAAAAAACACATCAAGTTTAGTGCATGTACTTTACATCATTTTGAGACGCGGTGAGGAATAATCCTAGAATAATTTACCTCAGAAGAAAAGCTGTTTAATTTCGATGAGCAACGGATCCAGTCGAGGATTGTGAGGTAAGTTTATTTTAGTGAATATTTAACCACAAAAGACCGTTTAAATATGAATCCTGCATGTTCTGCATGTCTCTGTGTGACGTATTAAACTGCAGATTAACATTTATAGGCTCTATAATATAACAAATACGCTACATAAAATGTCATAGATGTAAGACTGTTTAGACAAGTTTCTTTGGCCTGTTTTGGACAGATTATGAAGTGTTTACTGTAAAATAGCCTAGTGTCACATCAGTAAAGCTTTTGTTTGCAAATTTCTGCTCAGATGCTATAAATACAGTACCAGCCAAACGTTTGGACACATTACTATTCAAATTAATGTTTTTGAAAGAAGTCTCTTATGCTCATCAAGCATGCATTTATTTGACCAAAAAATACAGGAAAATTCCATTTAAAATAATGATCTTCTTCGTTTACCTCCCAGTGTTACCTTCATTCTCCGTGATCATCTGATGAAAGTTGAGGTGTGTACATCCTATCCAGTTTATCTGTCCCGAATCTCACGAGTCCTTGGACCTGTAAGGAAAAGACATTACATTACACTCTTACACTCTCAAATGCAAATTACAAGCATACCTAGGGTGATAAGTAGGGCCACGGAGGAACACCTCCTCAGCCTCCTGCCAGGACAATGCCTGCATCTCACAAAGGCCATGAATGATGGCCTGTCCATATAAATAAATAAATAAATAAATAAACAAACATATAAAACATTGCATATATGGCAATAATAGAAACAATCCAATTGACAAACATGTTTGTGCCTACCTAAGGAAAAAGAAAACTACAAATGAACTCTTCATCTGTGAAGTTCAGTTGAGTTTTAGACTTATGCAGCAGCGCTTAGAGGTGTTCAAAAAGAATGGCTAGCTGCTGCTCACTGTCCATGTAGACTGGCACACGTGGCTTAAGGGGGAACCCCTTTTATATATACTCAAGCCATCAATGAATAATTGGAATAACCATTAAAAATATAGGTAAGAGCATATTGGATACTCAATTGACAATGTTGAAGTTGACAATGATCACAGCCCTGTGTGAGTTATTTAGGAATGCTAATCTTTAATGGTGAAAAAGGACCATTTCAGTACCACTAAATGCTGCTCTGTTGCCTTTGAAGTCACAATGCAGTCCACCAGTGTTTCTTCTATTCTTGTCCGATCTTGGACTGCTTGGACGTGCTGTGGGACATCATGTGTGGTGCTTCTTTTTAGCCTAAACAGAGGTTGTGTTTTTGCCTCTAGTAAGCATTTTGCCTCGTCCGTCCAGAAGGCAAACCTGTGCCCATAGCTTGCAAACAATAATAAAAAAATAATAATTATAGGAGCAATTAAAGGAACAAAAAAAAAAGTGAAACTTTGTCAAATCATTCAAAGAGGATTTGACAAAGTGCAAAGAAAACACAAACATTGCTTGGCTCAAAATCGCAACAGCTCTGGATCCCAGAAACCTGAAATGCATTCCTAAAGCAGAAAGAGCTGAAGTTTGGGAAACATTAGACAAGATGCTAAAAGAGGAGGAACTGGCTCCACATTACTTAGATGCTGGATCAGAGCCACAAAAGAAGAAAACTGGTCTCCTCTTGATGGGCTCTGATACGGAGTCAGATGATGAAACATCACTGGAATCCAGCCCTCTTGTTAGATACAGCGCAGAGCCTAGCATAAGCCTTGAACAATGCCCTCTACAATGGTGGTCTGCACACAGCAGAGGTCATGACAAGCTGGCAACCATTGCACGGAAATATCTAGCAACTCCTGCTTCAACTGTGTCATGTGAGAGACTATTTTCACTTGCAGGACACATAGTGCACAAGAAGAGGAGTGCTCTGGCACCTGAAAATGTTAACAACCTTGTATGCCTCAGCAGCTGGTTTAATGCTGACTAGAAAAATAAGTGTGTGTTTGGCAAGCAGGAAATTGAAATTGAATTGAGATTGAAACTGTTCGGATGGTTCTCTTTGCTAGATATATATATATATATATATATATATATATATATTGAAATTCCGGGTTTTGTACACTCCTGCCTCAAAAATGCACCACTTTGGGACAAAAATGGAATATTGAGAGGAAAAGAAAAAAGAGGGAAACTGGTGAGAGATTTTCTGGACTGTGGGTTAAACAGAGAGAAAGCGAGATATTTGAGAGAAAGACATGCACACAGATAAGAACAGAGCATCTTTACACAAGAGGGGGAAAACGACTGGCTATAGATGCATATAGATGCACAAAAATAACAACCACCACATTCTCATTTCTTCAAAACAGAGAGACATTATATTGCAAATGTGCAAAAGTAGGAATTTGCTTTGCTCAAAGGTTTCTCTGTTATTGCTCAGGAATAGTTAAGTATTAACTTTGCCCGAAATGCTTCTGAAAGAAAGACATAAAAATTGTTGTCCTACGGAGATATGAATATTAATTTTGCTCTTCAGATAATTTGATTTTAGAATAATTTGATGAAAAATACTGAGATTTCTGACTTTGATTTTAGTCTTTTTCTTTCAAGTTCATTTCTGTCTAGGAGAATCAACTGAGATCTATAAAATCTCAGTGTGTTTTCTGTCCAAATGCATGTTCAAGTCATTTGTTTTTAAATTTGATGATAAATGTTTATATTAAAGTGACTTTTGATTCTGAATTTGGTGTCTAGGCAAAGTCTGCGATATTAAATGTTCTGAAAATGTTTCTGAAAACTTCTGAAATTGAAATTGAATTGAGATTGAAACTGTTCTGATGGTTCTCTTTGCTGGATATAGCAATTTTGTGAAATGATAACAAAAATAAACATGTTAAACAAAATAAATATTGTATGTTTAATTTCACGATGTGTGTGACAAAAAGGGTGCGATTAATTGCGAATAAAATTTATCTATTGACAGCCCTAATTTAAACTTAAATTAAAAATAGAAGTGATAGGTTCTGCTATGAGATCTGCTGCAATTTTTTAAAAATAAGGCTCTATATTATCAGGCCCTGCTGATTTTTTACAATCTACTTGATCACTCATTTGATGCAGACGGTGGACGATAACATCCAATGACAATGATGTCAGGACCATTTAAAAAAAAGTAGTTTAATTGCCAGCAGTTCAAAGAAATTTGGGGCTGATAGAATACATACAGGTGCAGTATAAATTTAACTTAACGTAAACTGCAACTCCACCACCTTTTTTTGTGCGATCTGATCTAAAGACATTATACCCCTCGATGTGCATCATGGAGTTTGTAATGGATTTATTCAGCCATGTCTCAGAGAGAACCATGATGTCACGTTAACTCAGCCCATATTCTTATTAATTACCAGACTACGGACATTAAGATGAAAGAAACGCAGACCATCACTAGACTTAAACTCATCAGGAGTTTGAAGCTGCACACACTCTGGGCCTGGATTAGGGTGGATATTGCCCCGAAATTAAAAGCAAAACCAGTTTTTTCTCACAGAGCCGGCTGTCGAACGATCACTGCAGATGGACGTCGCATAAGGAGACAGCTTTCCGTTTCCATAGGCAGGCATCGCAGTCCTCTCAACCTAACTCTCAAAATGAAGAGTGCCCAACAAATGAGACGAATTTCGAACACCTGGGTCCTCATGGCAATATCTCCGTCAACCGACTCCGAGGAAGTCATGGTTGTAACGAATTAGCTCAAAAGGGGAAATATTAATAATTATTCATAACTCATTATGATTAATTATGAATATTTGAATCAGTTAATGAGATTAACTTCATATAGCTACATTAACATTACAATCAATCAATCAGTTTATCCTGTGAACACTCAGTATTGATTATTAATTAATTCTAAGAAAAGGGTTTTTCATGGCCACAGATATAATAAAATAATTCTTCCTTTGCATTTACAGCACTTAGAGTGCGTAACAAGAGCGACCATTTAATTGACAATTTGTTTGCAGGCAGGGAGTCAGAACCAAATATGTATTGTGCACAAATTTTATTAACTAAATCACGAACACAACTAAACTAACATAAACGCATACATACAAATCACACACAAATGGGTAAGATGGGAAGTGACAGAATAAAGAACCGGATCGGAACAGAGGAATGAAACTATGAAAACACCTGGGAGAACCATCAGTGACTACGAGCTACTTTGTCTGAACAAAGGGGTTTACAGCTTTTACTAACTACACAGCGATTTTGTATATCGTACGTTACTTGCATTTAGCCTGAGCTGTTGAAGAGTATCCGATGTACAATCACAGGAGAAAGTCTTGATAGTTCGGTCCGATGGTGTTAAAGTTGCAATCGATTTCTTCTGTGTTAACTGAAGAAGATATGATGAACTTGCAGTTATTTCGACTCCGTCAAGGTCGAGGAAGTTGCACATGACTTGAGGTGTTGGGCCTGCCGGCCCGCGACCGTGTGGTCGGGGTTTCCTGTCCCACACACACACATGGCTTGATGTATGTGTAGGCCTTACCAGCCTGGCCTGCTTGGCCAGCTGAGAGACAGCCCAGGTGACGTGTCGGTTGTCGGTCCAGAGAGAGAAGAGAAGAGGGGGGCGGGTCTGCGCGGGGGCCTTTTAACCTCTCCTTCGAGTGGTCAGTGAGCCAATCATACTTAGGCTTTCGGAGGGAATGTTTTATGATCCTTTGTCTCAAGCAGATCGTTTGTATATGTAACTGGATTGGTTGCTGATGAAGGAACTATTAAAGATTCTCGTAATATTAATATGTTGCACAGGTATCGACATATCATATACACAATCATTCCGATCTTTAAATTACAACTTTGTAGACACCAAACAAGGTATAGGTGAGGTTACATTAACTAGTGGTTTGTTCATAAGATATGCATAAAATGAAATACCATACAAGATACACTTTTACAAGATAGTTATAATCATATGCACAATGTCCTGGGGTGCATGTTTATTTATAGAACAGGTTTCCTATAAATTAATGCAGGAAAGTCTGTTTAAGGGCATTGGGTCTCCCTTTTCACATTCTTTCAAGCCATAAACAAAGTCTTATCTTATGGTAGCCCTGGTAACGGAGACCTTTCCTGCTCTTTTGGGGGAAGGTCCATTACTAAGCATAAAGCATTTAAAGCATATTTGTTAAATGTAACAAGTGATTATGTGTTACATGGTGTTCGTAACGTTCCAAAAACATGGCGCATAGCCAGCTCTCCCTTCAGTGCTCAGAAGCACACAGTCCGTTAAAATCCACAATACTAGGCAACCGAGCAGGCAAACGAGTATAGAATATTTCCTAATTTTAACAACAGAGTTTAAATAGATTTAAAATAAGATAAGAGTGCAAGCCTTGCACAATCAAAAAACAAATCTTAAGATTATTGTAGAGTAAAAGAAACTGGACGAAACAAAAGACAACAACAAGATACCAACACACCACTACATATAAGCCTCCATTTTGGATTCATCTTAGTATGATTTATGTTTGAGGTGTTGACTTGGCCTCCAAATTCCCCAGATCTCAACCCAATTGAGGGATGTGCTGAACAAACAAATCTGATCCATAGAGGCCCCACCTCGCAACTTACAGGACTTAAAGGATCTGCTTCTTACATCTTGGTTTCAGATACCACAGCACAACTTCAGGGGTCTAGTGGAGTCCATGCCTCGATGGGTCAGGGCTGTTTTGGCAGCAAAAGGGGGACTAACACAATATTAGGTCATAATGTTATGCCTGATCGGTGTATTTAAGACCATAACAATCCTATACTGGAGTGCTTATGCAAGGGTGTCTTTTCAATGTATTTTCTAATTCTGGATGAGTGTCGTGGACTCTGAGCCACCCCTGTAACCCCTCGACTGTCCTACCTACACCCCTGTAACCCCTCTACCTGAGAAGGCTCAGGAACTGCTTGTTTTTCCTCTTCTGGTGCACAGGGTTAAATTTTCAGTCCCTGAGCAGTCAGTATCTTAAACAAGCTCATCCTCTACAACCCAGGGTCTCAGCTGTCTTCTGAAAGTGACATCTGCATCTCGTCCCTGAACCTTGTAAGACACTGGTAAGACATTCCTTTACTATCACACCTGGTGAGTGCGACCATGTATGTTAAGAAAAAGATCCACTGGCGATTGGCCTGTAGTGCAATTTGGAGTAGTGCGCTACTGCATTAGGAAAAGAGAAATCTTATCTTCCAAGTCCATTGTCAGGTGTGCAAGTTTCTTTATTCCGCTTCTAAATGTCGGCACATACCTATAAGGCTGTTGGTAGCACTCGTTGAATGAAGAATGCCATTTTGCTGCATGAAGTTCACTTCTCAGATGTGAATTGCGTTGCATTGTCTGTGGCAATGTGCTCCAGAAGTCTGTATGCCACAAACAACCTCCTCAGTCTTGCGATGGTAGCTTGTGAGGTGAGGTTAGGCATTCTAAACACCTCCAGCCACTTCAAATATGCATCCACAAGTATCATAACTGTGTGTCCTAAAAAAGGACCAGCAAAGTCTATGTGCAGTCTTTTCCAGCTTTGATAAGGAAATTCCCAAGGGTGTAAATGAACTTGACGTGGCACTTTTTGATCCATCTGGCACAGCTCTGCTAACCTGCTCCAGATCTGCAACCACTTTAGGCCACCACACATACTTGCGGGCAAAGCTTTCATCTTTACTATCCCTTGATGACCAGCATGCAGTTCTTTCAGCACAAGTTTTCTCAGTCTATCAGGAATTATCACCCTGGTGCCCCAGAGGACGCATCCTCTCTCTGCAGACAATTAAAATCTGCATGAGTGGTAAGCTTTCAGAATACAGAATAAATCAAATATAACATTTTATTTGTCAGGTAAAAATGTATAATGCCATTTACACAATTAAACAATTAGAAGCCAATTCAGAAATAATAAATACATAACATCAATTGCTCAAAGAATGAATCTAAAAGTAAGAAATGCATACCTGATAAGCGTGGGACACAGCAGTGTGCGAGTTCTAAGTTTGGGACTTAGCAACATCACAAGCAATTTATGGGGGTTTTCTGGCTACAGAATTTCCCAAATGACTGCTCTGCCACTTTCCCTTAAATACCCAGACCAGAACAAAAGAGTTGTAAATATTTATTACCCAAATATTTTTGGATTTGTGTTGGGCCTATTCCTGTGCCCCAAAGGGATATACCTGTTTTTTTGGGAAGAGGAGCCATGATTATCAGATCTTCTTGAATCTTGAAGAGACACCACCCACAACAGAAGAAAACAGAATTCTCATATGTTTTAAATCTCTCATAATACAAGTGTCAGGATATACACACACTGGATAAGAAGGTAAGCTTAAATCCAACACTTTATTTAGATCACACAGCGAGGATCAACACAAGCAGGTGCAGGGAATATTGGGTAACACTTTATAATAACGTTGTTATTTATAAATTATTAGTTAATGATGAACTAATCATTTACAAAACATGACTATACATTCATAAATGATTAATAAGTGATATGCTAACATTTTATGAATGTTTTGTTAATTCAGTTATAAGTCATTTATAAATTATTAGTTAATACATTCATAGATTATTATTAAGTGATATGCTATACCGCCTATATCCGTATGAATAGTTTACCCTTTAGATTAGGGGATGCAAAAAGTGTTGTAAATGACTTGTATACACATACATGCAATGTAAAAAAAAGGTAAGAAAGATCTACAAATGATATATAACACATTTACAAGTGATTAATGCTTTACACTTTAGATTAGGAGATGCAGAAAGTTTTGTAAATTATCTATTCATGCGTTTACACATCATATATAACAGGCATTGAACATTGCAGTGTGTACTGCAGTGTAAGTGCTGACTGGTGAGGGTATAGACTGCTGTCTTCTCTGACACACATGGAGTCTTTAATCAAATAAAATCAAATCACCTTTATTTATATAGCGCTTTTTACAATGGCAATTGTTTCAAAGCAGCTTCACAGTGGTAACAGGAAAATAATGCAACGGAATTTGATTCGGCTGTACAGCCGCTCTGGTGAAAACGGTGATGTCATCAGCTCAGTTCAATTATCATATAGTGTCAATGCGGGCAGATCAGTAATATAGTTGAAATTTAAGTGTCCCCAACTGAGCAAGCCAAAAGCCAAAGGCGACGGTGGGAAGGAACCAAAACTCCTTCAGGGCCAGAATGGAGAAAAAAACCTTAAGAGAAACCAGGCTCAGTCGGGATGCCAGTTCTCCTCTGGCCGACGAACAAAGAGTGTATGATTATGATTCTGGCAACATTACAGGTCAGAAGTCATATTAGATCAATAGATATTCGAAGGATTATTCGAAAGATTGGAGTCGTCACGCCGGGGACGGGTTTAATGAGGATGTCGTGTCGATGCGGCATTTACAGGGGGGAGTTTAATTGACACGGTCTCTGCAGACACTTCAGGGATATGGTCGTCATGTCCAGGCTAAGGTCCCCCATCTGGTCTGGATACGGCCCGGATCCGGCCGACTGCAGTAAACCTCGGGATAAACAGAGAGACTAACATTAGCGTAGATGCCATTCTTCTTATGATGTAACGAGTACATCAGGTGTTATTGGAAGTGTTCCCGGTTCCGGCTGACCTAGTTAATGCAGCCTAAAACAATCATTTAACTGATTTGAATAATAGAAATTAAAAATGTTTTATGTGTATGCCATAGTAAAGAGATGTGTTTTTAGTCTAGATTTAAACTGACAGAGTGTGTCTGCTTCCCGAACAATGCTAGGAAGACTGTTCCAGAGTTTAGGTGCTAAATAGGAAAAGGATCGACCGCCTGCAGTTGATTTTGATATTCTAGGTATTATCAACTGGCCAGAATTTTGAGACCGCAATAGACGTGATGGAGTATAATGCGTTAAGAGCTCGCTCAAGTACTGGGGAGCTAAACCATTTAGTGCTTTGTAAGTAATCAGCAAGATTTTAAAATGTAAACGATGTTTAATAGGGAGCCAATGCAGTGTTGCCAGAACCGGGCTAATATGGTCATACTTCCTGGTTCTAGTAAGAACTCTAGCTGCTGCGTTTTGGACAAGCTGCAGTTTATTTGTTAAGCGAGCAGGGCAACCACCCAGTAGAGCATTACAATAATCTAGCCTTGAGGTCATGAACGCATGAACTAACTGTTCAGCATTTTGCATTGAAAGCATGTGCCGTAATTTAGATATATTTTTAAGATGGTAGAATGCAGTTTTACAGATGCTAGAAACGTGGCTTTCAAATGAGAGATTGGTATCAAAGAGCACACCCAGGTTCCTAACTGACGACGAGGACTTGACAGAGCAGCCATCGAGTGTTAGACAGTATTCTAGGTTACTACTTGTGGAGTTTTTTTGTCCAATGATTAAAAATTCAGTTTTTTCTGAATTAAGTTGCAGGAAATTACTAGTCATCCAATTTTTTATATCAGCTATGCATTCTGTTAATCTTGTGAATTGGTAAGTTTCGTCAGGGCGTGAAGAAATATAGAGCTGAGTATCGTCAGCATAACAATGAAAATTAACACCATGCTTCCTAATAATATCTCCCAGTGGTAGCATGTACAGGGTGAAAAGCAACGGTCCTAGCACTGAGCCCTGCGGTACTCCATACTGAACTTGTGATCGGTGTGACATCTCTTCATTTACTGCTACAAACTGATAACGGTCAGATAAGTATGATTTAAACCATGCCAATGAAATTCCACTAATGCCAACATAATTTTCGAGTCTATTTAAAAGAATGTTGTGGTCGTTAGTATCGAATGCAGCGCTAAGATCGAGTAACACTAACAGAGAGATACAACCACGATCGGATGATAAGAGTAAATCATTTGTAACTCTAATGAGAGCAGTCTCAGTACTATGATACGGTCTAAATCCTGACTGGAAATCCTCACAGATACCATTTCTTTCTAAAAAGGAGCATAATTGTGAGGACACTGCCTTTTCTAGTGTTTTTGACAGAAAGGGTAGATTTGAGATTGGCCTGTAATTGACTAATTTTGTAGGATCAAGTTGCGGTTTTTTAATAAGTGGTTTAATAATAGCCAACTTAAAAGTTTTCGGTACATATCCTAATGTCAAGGATGAATTAATGATATTAAGAAGAGGATCTATGACCTCTGGAAGCATCTCTTTTAGTAGTTTAGTCGGTATAGGGTCGAGCATACATGTTGTTGATTTTGATGATTTAACGAGTTTAGCTAATTCTTCTTCTCCTATAGCAGTGAATGAATGTAATTTTTCCTCAGTCAAATCAAATCACCTTTATTTATATAGCGCTTTTTACAATGGCAATTGTTTCAAAGCAGCTTCACAGTGGTAACAGGAAAATAATGCAACGGAATTTGATTCGGCTCTGGTGAAAACGGTGATGTCATCCAGCTCATTTTAATTATCATATAGTGTCAATGCGGGCAGATCAGTAATATAGTTGAAATTTAAGTGTCCCCAATGCACTGCAGTGCAGTGCAGTGCATTGCAGTGACACTACAATGCACTGTCTGATGTGATACTGTAGTAGACGGCTGCATGGTTATAATTTTTTTTCCTAATATTATCAATCTTACAAGTAAAGAAGTTCATAAAGTCATTACTGCTGTGCTGTTTACAAACATCAGAAGTTGAAGCTTTATCTTTGGTTAATTTAAGTTACCCTGCTGCAAGGGCTCTACAGCCGGAACCGAACAGTGTACAGAGTTCACTAAGCTATTCGCATCCAAATCAGTGTCTAAAGCTGTTACATTCTCACTACTCTCAGATAAAGTCTGGATGCGTGTCTCTAATTCTGAAATCTTCTCTGTCAGCCTGACTATTTCCCTGCATTTATCACATTTATCATGAAGCCCTGTTCGCAGACAGAGAAGGATATGCATGGAACAGGCAGTGCAAGTGACAATAACAGGAAGATGACATGGCTTACCGTGTTTGTTGACTAATCCAACTCAGCACAGTTGTTTAATGAACTCAGAAAACAGAAGACAGGAGACCCAGATGCAGAGACGGCAAGCTAACAGGCTAGCAAAATGCTAATACGTGATAGTGATTTAGATTAAAAGCTAGCGATGTTAGATTTAAAGTGGTAGGCAATATTAGACAATATATGGTGATGGGTAAGTTATATTTAGCAGTTTAAACAACAGGGAATGATATTTAAATAGAGATTCAAAAGCAAGCAAAGCACACGCGAGCACAGCAGCAGGACAAACAGGAGGCAGACAGAAGCAATCGATCAGGAGCAATCGCTCGCTCAAAAGTCACAATGACAGTCGGTTTCATTTCATTACGAGATTTCAATGACGATCGGCTTTGTTTTGTTGAAGGCCAAATGGCCATTATAACATTTCAATGATGGTCAGTTTTGTTCGTTTATGAGACTTCAATGACGGTTGGTTCCATTCAAGGCCATTCGGTTTTGTTTCTTAATGATATTTCAACGATGGTCGGTTTTTTTCGGTTACAAGATTTCACTGACGGTTGGTTTTGTTCTTTTATAAGATTTCAATGACAGTAGGTTTGTCAGTGTCAGTCGGTATTGTTCAATTTCGAGATTTCAATGTCGGTCGGTTTAGTTTGGTTGCAAGATTTTAATGATGGACATTTTTGTTCGGTTACAAGTTTTCAATGACAGTCAGTTTCTTTACAGTATGAGATTTCAAAGACGGTCGGTTTTATTCTGCTATGAGATTTCAATCATATTTGGCTTTGTTCGGTTACGAGATCTCAATGACAGTCGGTTTCATTTCGTTACAAGATTTTAATAATGGTCGGCTTTGTTTCCCTTATGAGATCTCAATGATGGTTGGTTTTGTTCTTTTATAAGATTTCAGTGACTGTAAGTTTGTCAGTGTCAGTCTGTATTGTTCAATTTCGAGATTTCAATGTCGGTCGGTTTAGTCTGGTTGCGAGATTTCAATGATGGTCAGTTTTGTTTGGTTACGAGATTTCAATAATGGATATTTTTGTTAGGTTATGAGTTTTCAATGACGGTCAGTTTCATAACAGTATGTAAGGGTGGGTCGCCTACAGTGGTTCAGGCTGCAGGGTTGCCGAATGACTAAAGAAACGTTATCAGCAAGAGGATAGAAAACTGTACATTTCTCATCTTAAACCACCCACTGCAATTTATACCAACGACGGAAATAAGCGCAGTTACAATAGCAAAATATGTGGGAGAGCGTTGCTAGAATGTGACTATATTGAATTGCAATAGGTAGCACTTCAAAGTCAATACCAAATCAAAACTAGTTAGCACATAATTTGTAATAGAAAGGATTTAATGACAAAATCTGGTTATGGTTACACTTAAAATAGTTTCAAAATAGATGTATGAGATGATAAAAACTTATACCATTTATCGTACCCAGCATGAATAGAATGTTACCTGAGGGATAGAAAGTGAGAGAGAGGGAGAAAGAGACAAAGAGAAGAAGAGAGCAAAGAAGAGAAGAGCCAAAGAGAAGGCCCCCAAGAAGAGAGAGAGCCAGAGAATCAAGAGAGACAGAGAATTAAAAAAAAAGAGACAGAGCAACAGTTACATCTTCTTTTTATCTGTTCCTTGACCATGTGACTGAAACCCTAATGTGAGACATTCAAACTGACCAATCAGACCAAACTTCCCCCACTGTACTAAAGGTGTGACAGATTTTGGCCTACAGGCCTTCAGCATCTCTTTGTCTTTAGGAATTCCAAATGGCCCTTCTGATAAGAAAGATGGGGGTTGAAAACAGTGAAGCAAATGTCTTTGTTCAATTTCAAATATCAAATATCTTTGATTATTTTCAATCCTACAAAATCCCCCCTTGGCACCGTTGGCCACAATCATAAAGTGTCCAAAGGTGGCACAGTCCACGAAGACATGCTTTCTGTTGTGTGTAGATGTCATCTTCAGACTTCTCGTCCAGACTTGTTGCAATAGCAGCTGGTCAGTCTTCAGTCTTTGTTCTCATTTCAGCCCTGCATGAGAAGGCTCCATCGAATGGTGTTGCACCGATCCTTAATATGCGAAACGTCCATTGAATACTTCACACCTCAAGAACAGTCATTGGAGATGAGAGCAAACGCTTGTCCCCCTTTCTGAGGCAGGACACAGGATGTGAACTTGTGCAGCAGGGATCCTGTGATTAAAAGAACATATAGCACAACAAAGAGCAAAAGCATACATGACATTTGTCATTGGTCAGAAGTTTGATGTGGTCAGATTAAAATAGTCTCTGGCAATAAGCCCTTAAATCGATGTACTTAATAAAGTGGTCATGGTTGAGAATAAAAGAAGATCTCACAAGCTCTTACATTGTTTCTGGAAACATTAAAAATAAATTGCATTATAACAAAACAACAATCATTGTTGGTTTTAAACCCCCCTTTTCATGAAGAGTATTAGCAAAATATTCAGTGTAACCAAATACAGAGATTCAATTGAATTCCTGTCCAAAAACATTGTTGCAAGTAAAATGAATAAAATACAAAGAATCAGAAATCAAATAAGTTCAAAATCAAATGTATTATTTCAATACAATGATAATACACATTTTTTGCAGTTAGGTAAGAATGAGAAATACTCTTTTGATATTTAACTTGGTGAGACAAATAATAACTAACTGATTTAGCAATTCTAAAGAAAAACAAAACAAACAATAACTGGAAGAAATTCACAGTTGTAATACAGTCTAGATGTAAAGATTTTTTATGAGGCTGATGTAGATGTAGATTTGACTTTTTGTGTGAAGATCAAGCCTATGTGGCTGCATTTAGCTGTGGCTATGTGTAAATCATGCCCCAAACATGGTGAGGAGGGTTTACAATTGTGATGCAAATTTTGGTCCTGTTGTAACAGGGAGCCAGCACGAGAATGTGAGTGAGGTATGGTCTGGTTTAAAATCTTCCCACACCAATGTTTTTGTTAAGGAGCATGATAAAGTGCAAAGTTCAGAGTTACTGAATCCTGCTGTGATGAAAGCATTTTCATGGTTAATGCAATTGTAAATTACACTGTAGCCACATGGCAATTCTGTGCTCCTGTACATGGTTTTACTGCAGCTATATAGGAAATAGCAGTGTTCCACTTAGGAGACAAACAAATTCGGCATAGACACACATGCAGCTTGAAATTGCTATACAATTCCAGTATTAAAGTTATTCCAGTTTACACAAGATACATGGCCTAGAATGCATAGCATCTACAACCTTTATCCTAAGTGTTTAATACAACACTAACAGTAAAGCAATCATGTGTTTTAAAGAATAAACTAAACTAGTCTATGTGTATCTAGTAGCACAGACAACTATAATGTGTGTTCAATGCGCACAATGTGTTTAGTACAATTACAAATTTGAAAATACAAACAGGATCATTGCAATTTGGATGTTTAACTATTAAACTCATTGCTATGAGGCTGCTAGCCCACTAGCAAGTGAGGTTAATAGCTGAAGGCCTTGCATGAACAATGCAGTTAACTCACTAAGAGTTTTACCTGCAAATGAGCGCTGATCTTTGCCCTTAGAAAGTAATTTCCTATTTTTCTGAAAATAACGAGCACACCCGGGCCCTTAAAACAGCAGCCAGAAAAATGGAGCGCAGCTGGAAGAAAACAAAACTAGAAGTTTTTCGCATTTCGTGGAAAGAGAGCATGATTGCATACAGAAAGGCCCTAAAAACTGCTAGATCTGCTTATTTCTCGACTCTCTTAGAAGAAAACAAACACAACCCTAGGTATTTATTCGATACAGTGGCTAAATTAACCAAAGATAAAGCTTCACCTTCTGATGTTTGTAAACAGCACAGCAGTAATGACTTTATGAACTTCTTTACTTGTAAGATTGATAATATTAGGAAAAAAATTATAACCATGCAGCCGTCTACTACAGTATCACATCAGACAGTGCATTGTAGTGTCACTGAGGAAAAATTGCATTCATTCACTGCTATAGGAGAAGAAGAATTGGCTAAACTCGTTAAATCATCAAAATCAACAACATGTATGCTCGACCCCATACCGACTAAACTACTAAAAGAGATGCTTCCAGAGGTCATAGATCCTCTTCTTAATATCATTAATTCATCCTTGACATTAGGATATGTACCGAAAACTTTTAAGTTGGCTATTATTAAACCACTTATTAAAAAAACGCAACTTGATCCTACAAAATTAGTCAATTACAGGCCAATCTCAAATCTACCCTTTCTGTCAAAAATACTAGAAAAGGCAGTGTCCTCACAATTATGCTCCTTTTTAGAAAGAAATGGTATCTGTGAGGATTTCCAGTCAGGATTTAGACCGTATCATAGTACTGAGACTGCTCTCATTAGAGTTACAAATGATTTACTCTTATCATCCGATCGTGGTTGTATCTCTCTGTTAGTGTTACTCGATCTTAGCGCTGCATTCGATACTATCGACCACAACATTCTTTTGAATAGACTCGAAAATTATGTTGGCATTAGTGGAATTTCATTGGCATGGTTTAAATCATACTTATCTGACCGTTATCAGTTTGTAGCAGTAAATGAAGAGATGTCACACTGAAAACAAGTTCAGTATGGAGTACCGCAGGGCTCAGTGCTAGGACCGTTGCTTTTCACCCTGTACATGCTACCACTGGGAGATATTATTAGGAAGCATGGCGTTAATTTTCATTGTTATGCTGACGATACTCAGCTCTATATTTCTTCACGCCCTGACGAAAATTACCGATTCACAAGATTAACAGAATGCATAGCTGATATAAAAAATTGGATGACTAGTAATTTCCTGCAACTTAATTCAGAAAAAACTGAATTTTTAATCATTGGACAAAAAAACTCCACAAGTAGTAACCTAGAATACTGTCTAACACTCGATGGCTGCTCTGTCAAGTCCTCGTCGTCAGTTAGGAACCTGGGTGTGCTCTTTGATACCAATCTCTCATTTGAAAGCCACGTTTCTAGCATCTGTAAAACTGCATTCTACCATCTTAAAAATATATCTAAATTACAGCACATGCTTTCAATGCAAAATGCTGAACAGTTAGTTCATGCGTTCATGACCTCAAGGCTAGATTATTGTAATGCTCTACTGGGTGGTTGCCCTGCTCGCTTAATAAATAAACTGCAGCTGGTTCAAAACGCAGCAGCTAGAGTTCTTACTAGAACCAGGAAGTATGACCATATTAGCCCGGTTCTGGCTACACTGCATTGGCTCCCTATTAAACATCGTATACATTTTAAAATCTTGCTGATTACTTACAAAGCACTAAATGGTTTAGCTCCCCAGTACTTGAGCGAGCTCTTAACGCATTATACTCCATCACGTCTATTGCGGTCTCAAAATTCTGGCCAGTTGATAATACCTAGAATATCAAAATCAACTGCAGGCGGTCGATCCTTTTCCTATTTAGCACCTAAACTCTGGAACAGTCTTCATAGCATTGTTCGGGAAGCAGACACACTCTGTCAGTTTAAATCTAGACTAAAAACACATCTCTTTACTATGGCATACACATAAAACATTTTTAATTTTTATTATTCAAATCAGTTAAATGATTGTTTTAGGCTGCATTAACTAGGTCAGCCGGAACCGGGAACACTTCCAATAACACCTGATGTACTCGTTACATCATAAGAAGAATGGCATCTATGCTAATGTTAGTCTCTCTGTTTATCCCGAGGTTTACTGCAGTTGGCCGGATCTGGGCCGTATCCAGACCAGATGGTGGACCTTAGCCTGGACATGACGACCGTATCCCTGAAGTGTCTGTAGAGACCGTGTCAATTAAACTCCCCCCTGTAAATGCCGCATTGACACGACATCCTCATTAAACCCGTCCCCGGCGTGACAACTCCAATCTTTCGAATAATCCTACGAATATCTATTGATCTAATATGACTTCTGACCTGTAATGTTGCCAGAATCATAATCATACACTATTTGTTCGTTGGCCAGAGGAGAACTGGCACCCCGACTGAGCCTGGTTTCTCCCAAGGTTTTTTTTCTCCATTCTGGCCCTGAAGGAGTTTTGGTTCCTTGCCACCGTCGCCTTTGGCTTTTGGCTTGCTCAGTTGGGGACACTTAAATTTCAACTATATTACTGATCTGCCCGCATTGACAATATATGATAATTGAAATGAGCTGGATGACATCACCGCTTTCACCAGAGCGGCTGTACAGCCGAATCAAATTCCGTTGCATTATTTTCCTGTTACCACTGTGAAGCTGCTTTGAAACAATTGCCATTGTAAAAAGCGCTAAGGTGATTTGATTTGATTTGAAGGTGGAAGTTGACCCCTACCCAGTGACCAGCATTTTTCCTCTGAATGGCCTATTTTCTGACAGGAACTGCAAAACCTGTTCTCTTTGCCATTGGGTTGTGTGTTACGTTCTCCTGGAGTTTGAGGATATTCATGACTCTCTAATGCTTGTACACCATGCATTCTGGTACATGACTCTGCACTATTACGGTGCTGCATCACCTTAAGAACTGAAATAGGCACACTTTCTTGAGTTGCACATGCATTTTCTGAACTAAACGTTTCAGATTCATTAGAGCAAGTCACCTCCTCTAAGAAGTGAACATGCTTTTTAGTCCCATCGCTGTTAAGCGTTTTGGGAGACATGGACTTTTTAGCATTTAGCTTAGCCTTGAGATCTGCAATGGTCTCTTTGTGATTTTTATACTTTTCAGTCAGGGCTAACTGCTCAGCTAGTAATTTATCTAGCTGTGTTTGAAGATCTTGAATCTTTGCCTCAGACTTTTGTGTCTCTGCATTTTTAGAATGCACTTCTTTTCATTTAGCATCTATACTTGAAAATAGATGTGTTGTCACATTACGTAGCCTTTTACAATTTATGAAGTTTAAAGCCTCAATTATTTCACCATGTTTCGATTTCTTTTGATGTTTGTAATTATTTCCCAATATGTGAGCATTTCATCATCTGAATTGAGATTATTTGGTATGTATTTACTGTTCAAGATAGGCTCAACTTTTTTGCTCCATAAAGCAAACAATACGTCACTTGAAATTTTCCCTTCCATCCCAAGGAGATAATCTGAATATTCTCGGATTGTACAGTAATGGGACTATTGAAGCTGTTTAAAACCTTCTACGTTCTGTTTCATGCAATTCATAAACAATGAAAACAGACTTACCCATTCCTTGGTCAGAAGTTCAGCTTTAATCCATTCACAAGATCAACTGTGAAAAAATGTCCTCATTCTGATGAATTTCAGAAAATTCACTGCAAGGGATCCCGGGTTTCAGCATCATCTGTAAGGGTGGGTCGCCTACAGTGGTTCAGGCTGCAGGGTTGCCGAATGACTAAAGAAACGTTATCAGCAAGAGGATAGAAAACTGTACATTTCTCGTCTTTACCACCCACTGCAACTTATACCAACGACGGAAATAAGCGCAGTTACAATAGCAAAATATGTGGGAGAGCATTGCTAGAATGTGACTATATTGAATTGCAATAGGTAGCACTTCAAAGTCAATACCAAATCAAAACTAGTTAGCACATCATTTGTAATAGAAAGGATTTAATGACAAAATCTGGTTATGGTTACACTTAAAATAGTTTCAAAATAGATGAATGAGATGATAAAAACTTATACCATTTATCGTACCCAGCATGAATAGAATGTTACCTGAGGGATAGAAAGTGAGAGAGAGGGAGAGAGAGAGAAAGAGACAAAGAGAAGAAGAGAGCAAAGAAGAGAAGAGCCAAAGAGAAGGCCCCCAAGAAGAGAGAGAGCCAGAGAATCAAGAGAGACAGAGAATAAAAAATGAGACAGAGCAACAGTTACATCTTCTTTTTATCTGTTCCTTGACCATGTGACTGAAACCCTAATGTGAGACATTCAAACTGACCAATCAGACCAAACTTCCCCCACTGTACTAAAGGTGTGACACATTTTGGCCTACAGGCCTTCAGCATCTCTTTGTCTTTAGGAATTCCAAATGGCCCTTCTGATAAGAAAGATGGGGGTTGAAAACAGTGAAGCAAATGTCTTTGTTCAATTTCAAATATCAAATATCTTTGATTATTTTCAATCCTACAAAATTGTAAGGTCCATCCGTTAGCCCAAAATTGGAATCTAACGGCTTGGTTAAAGGATTCTGCATGTAAGCCTTTTCAGCATTTCTGTTAAATTCACTTAATTTATTAACATCTAATTTTAAATCTGACTCCATGAATAAAGTGATCTGACTCCAGTTTGATGTGACTTCGGTCACGTTTGTTACGTTTGTGTCAGCTGATGATTCATTGAGATTTAATTTGGATCATTGGTTTTTCTTATCTCTTATTTTCAAATATTCGTTCATCAAGGGACCCGATATCACACAGAAACAGACGCGTCGCGATTCGCGCATTCACGAACACAAACTGGCCAGTTCTGATATTAATCAGAGGATTGCAGAGTGAATATTTTACCTTGAAGTGGTTGCACCTGCTTACTCAACAAAAAGTGTAATTTGATTAATAGACACGAGAGCTGCAACTTGCTAATACAGTAATAGTCAGAAATCGGATTATCCTGCATGCTGCGCTCCATGCTTCAGTTATGGGGTCCTCGGTTTGATCTATTCTGGCAAAAGATTTGCGGAAATAAAGGACTCCACATTGATCCATACTAGAATAATGATTTCAGAATAATACAAGATAAATCAAGATCAACATTTATTTTGGCCAGACAGAATTTACATAAAAATAATTAAACACGAATCCATGGTACACAACTTTCAGCATAAAAATATAAAATACAATTACAAAGTAATATGAAAATAGTTTCAAAGAGTCATTATATCTGGCACTGTACATACAGTGTGCGTAAGTGCCTCTCGGACACTGACACAGCACTGCATGGGGGCTCTGGCTACAGAATGTTCCCAAATGGCAGCTCTGCCACCCTTTCTTAAATACCCAGACCAGAACAAAAGGGTTGTAAATATTTGCAACACAAACACCTGGTGTTGTGTTGGATCAGATATCTGAGGAAACCACTCAAAAGGAGAACAGAATTCTCATAAGTTTCAATCTTTCTCATCCTACTAGTGACAGCAGTGAAGTTGAGACCATTTTATCAATCACACTGAGACCTTTAAAAAGATACCATACATGAAAGGGGAAAAACAATAGATTAACAAGATACATCATCTGTGGTATATTTGCATTCTGTGACTTGAATCAGAGGGAAGGGAGTCGGTGAGGGAGAGGGGGAGAAGGTTTGGGCAGGCCGATGTCCTACACTCTTTCTGTGAGATCTTCTTTCCAGATTAGTGAGTTTTATTGTTCTATTGCAGGGGGTTGGATCTTCAGCTTTTGTCTCAGCAGTAAAACTGATTCTTACAAGTATGAGATTTCAATGACGATCGGCTTTGTTCCGTTACGAGATGTCAATGACGATCGGTTTTGTTCCATTATAACATTTCAATGATGGTCCATTTTGTTTGGTTACGAGATCTCACTGACGGTTGGTTTTTTTCAAGGCCATTCGGTTTTGTTACCTAGTGATATTTCAATGACAGTCAGTTTTGTTCCGTTACGAGATCTCATTGAAAGTCGGTTTCATTTCATTACGAGATCTTATTAACAGTCGGCTTTGTTCTGTTACGAGATTTCAATGACGATCTGGTTTTTTTGTTAAAGGCCATTCGGTTTTGTTACCTAATGATATTTCAATGACGGTCGGTTTTGTTCGGTTACGAGATTTCAATGACAGTCGGTTTTGTTCGGTTACAAGATCTCAATGAAAATTGGTTTTGTTTCATTACAAGGTTTTAATATTGGTCGGCTTTGTTCCGTAGAGATCTCAACGACATCGGTTTTGTTCAGTTACGAGATCTCAATGAAAATCAATTTCATTTCATTACAAGACTTTAATAACGTCCGGCTTTGTTACGTTACGAGATCTCAATGACGGTTGGTTTTGTTCTTTTATAAGATTTCAATGACAGTAGGTTTGTTAGTGTCAGTCGTTATTGTTCAATTTCGAGATTTCAATTTTGGTCGGTTAAGTTCGGTTATGAGATTTCGGTTGGTTCTGTTCAAGGCCATTCGGTTTTGTTACCTAATGATAGGGCTGTCATGATATCAGATTTTTCACACCACGGTTATCGTGGCCAAAAGAATTCACGATAACGATATATTGTGATATCTATAGAAACCTTGGGGAAAAAACAATGTTATCCGTCAAATTCATCTTTACTTTGTTTATTATGTGTTTTTCTTTCTTTTTTAGCCAATGAATCACATTGCATACAACAATTGAGACTCAACAGTATTATAAATAAACTTTAACAACACTAATACCTTAACCTGTTAACTTTCATCCCCACTTGGAACCCAAATCCAAGAAATTGCATACCCTAAAGAAATGGCATACCCTAATTAAAATACAAATAACATTTCTTATCACAGAATGAGGCAGAAATTCTATTATTTTATAGCTATACAGTGATAAATGCTTTGTTGATTAGCATTGCATTATATACATTACCCTTACGAAAATAACCAAGATGGCTTGAAGAACACAGATAAACCATATACTGTCACAATGGTGTGTTAATTCTCTTCATGTTTAATCAGTCAAAATGTCTCTATCTGCATTTTATTCTGCTGCAGCTGTCCATATTAGGGATTTCCTAAAGTTGAATACTTCTATGGGTCTCACTTGTGGACTTTCTGCACGAGGGCGCTCTCGTTTTGTTACGAGATCTCAATGACAGTTGGTTTCATTTCATTACGAGATTTTAATAACGGTCGGCTTTGTTCTGTTACAAGATGGGGGGGCCAATTACCAAACTCAGAGCCCTCTCCCCGGACAACACGCCAAATACGTTTACCAACTTAATCTATCTGACTTATTTGTAAGTGTGAACTTGTGAAATGATATTTCAATGACAGTCAGTATTGTTCTGTTACGAAATCTCAATGAAAGTCATTTCATTTCATTTCATTTCATTACAAGATTTTAATGGTTGGTCGAGTTTAATGGTCGGCTTTGTTCCATTACGAGATCTAAATGACGGTTGGTTTTGTTCAGTTATGAGATTTTTAATGACGGATGGTTTTGTTCAAGGCAATTCGGTTTTGTTACATAATGATATTTCAGTGGTGGTCGGTTTTGTTTGGTTACTAGATTTTAATAACGGTCGGCTTTACTCCATACTCCATTACGAGATCTTAATGACAGTCGGTTTCATTTCATTACGAGATTTTAATAACGGTCGGCTTTGTTGCGTTATGAGATTTCAATGACGGTCGGTTTTGTTCTTTTATAAGATTTCAATGACAGTAGGTTTGTCAGTGTCAGTGACTGAGCATTAAACCCCTGTTAATTCTCAATAACAACCTCTGTAGACATCTAACAGAAATAAAGTCAGTCTGGTTAGTCAAGTCAAGTCACCTTCATTTGTATAGCGCTTTTCACAACACAGATTGCTTCAAAGCAGCTTTAAAGTGACAATAGGAAATTAATTTAGTTTTTGAAGAAAAGTTTTTGATCAATTTCTGTTGTAAAAACTGATTAGTTATTTAATTTGGTGCCATTTAAGCAACACCATCTTCAATTAAAACAGAAAACCTTCAATGTGTTCCGGACCCCATCCGCACGGCAACAGCATTTGTTGGCCCGAGAATGCAAACCATGAAATAGGTTTGAAATAGTTTTGAAACTATACCATCATCATCCCTAAAAACCCCTAAAAAGGCAAATCCGTGAAAACGGCGACGGCATGTACACAAGCATTACGTGTTCAGCCTATAGGCAAGCGTGTTTGAATACGTATGTGTGCATATGTATTTTTATCTGTATAGAGAGGAAGGGAAGGAGGCCTTCACAGGGGAGAGTCTTATTTACACGGTCTCTGCTGACACTTCAGGGATGTGTTGGTCGTGTCTAGGAGCAGGTCCACCATCTGATCTGGATCCGGCACACTACAGTAAACCTCGGGATAAACAGAGAGACTAACATTAGCGTAGATGCCATTCTTTTTATGATGCAACGAGTACATCAGGTGTTATGGGAAGTGTTCCCGGTTCCGGCTGACCTAGTTAATTCAGCCTAAAACAATCATTTAACAGATTTGAATAACAGAAATTGATAATGTTCTATGTGTATGCCATAGTAAAGAGATGTGTTTTTAGTCTAGATTTAAACTGACAGAGTGTGTCTGCTTCCCGAACAATGCTATGAAGACTGTTCCAGAGTTTAGGTGCTAAATAGGAAAAGGATCGACCACCTGCAGTTGATTTTGATATTCTAGGTATTATCAACTGGCCAGAGTTTTGAGACCGCAATAGACATGGTGCGTTAAGAGATCGTTAAGGTACTGGGGAGCTAAACCATTTAGAGCTTTGTAAGTAATAAGCAAGATTTTAAAATTTATACAACGATTAATAGGGAGCTGGTGCAGTGTTGACAGAACTGGGCTAATATGGTCATACTTCCTGGTTCTAGTAAGAACTCGAGCTGCTGCGTTTTGGACCAGTTGGAGTTTATTTATTATGCGAGCAGGGCAACCACCCAGTAGAGCATTACAATAATCTAGCCTTGTGGTCATGAACGCATGAACTAACTGTTCAGCATTTTGTATTGAAAGCATGTGCCGTAATTTAGATATATTTTTAAGAAGGAAGAATGCAGTTTTACAGAAACGTGGCTTTCAAATGAAAGCTAGAAACGTGGCTTTCAAATAAAAGATTGGTATTGGTAGGACTTGACAGAGCAGCCATCAAGTGTTAGACAGTATTCTAGGTTACTACGTGCAGAGGGTTTTTCTCCAATAATTAGAAATTCTGTTTTTTTTAAATTAAGTTGTAGGAAATTACTAGTCATCCAATTTTTTATATCAGCTATGCATTCTGTTAATCTTGTGAATTGGTAAGTTTCGTCAGGGCGCGAATAAATATAGAGCTGAGTATCGTCAGCATAACAATGAAAACTAATGCCATGCTTCCTAATGATATCTCCCAAGGGTAGCATGTACAGGGTGAAAAGCAACAGTCCTAGCACTGAGCCTTGCGGTACTCCATACTGAACTTGTGATCGGTATGACATCTCTTCATTTACTGCAACAAACTGATAGCGGTCAGATAAGTATGATTTAAACCATGCCAATGCAATTCTACTAATGCCAACATCATTTTCGAGTCTATTCAGAAAAATGTTGTGGTCGATAGTATCGAAAGCAGCGCTAAGATCGAGTAACACTAATAGAGAGATACAACCACGATCAGATGATAAGAGCCAATCATATTCTTATAAAAGAACAAAACCGACCGTCATTAAAATCTCATAACGGAACAAAGCCAACCGTTATTAAAATCTTTAATAAAACTGATTTTCATGGAGATCAGGTAACCGAACAAAACCGAACGTCATTGAAATATCATTAGGTAACAAAACTGAATGGCCTTCAACAAAATGAAGCCGATTGTCACTGAATTCTCGTAACAGAACAAAGCCGACCTTTATTAAAATCTCGTAATGAAATGAAACCGACTGTCATTGAGATCTCGTAACCGAAATAAAATTGAAATAAATATATATATGTATATATACACTGAACAAAATTATAAACGCAACACTTGTTTTTGCCCACATTTTTCATGAGCTGAACTCAAAGATCTAAGACTTTTTCTATGTACACAAAAGGCCTATTTCTCTCAAATATTGTTCACAAATCTGTCTAAATCTGTGTTAGTGAGCACTTCTCCTTTGCCGAGATAATCCATCCACCTCACAGGTGTGGCATATCAAGATGCTGATAGACAGCTTGATTATTGCACAGGTGTGCCTTTTAGGCCACTCTAAAATGTGCAGTTTTATCACACAGCACAATGCCACAGATGTCGCAAGTTTTGAGGGAGTGTGCATTTGGCATGCTGACTGCAGGAATGTCCACTAGAGTTGTTGCCCGTGAATTGAATGTTCATTTCTCTACCATAAGCCGTCTCCAAAGGCGTTTCAGAGAATTTGGCAGTACATCCAACCGGCCTCACAACCGCAGACCATGTGTAACCACACCAGCCCAGGGCCTCCACATCCAGCATCTTCACCTCCAAGATCGTCTGAGACCAGCCACCCGGACAGCTGCTGCAACAATCGGTTTGCGTAACTAAAGAATTTCTGCACAAACTGTCAGAAGCTCATCTGCATGCTCGCCGTCCTCATCGGTGTCTTGACCTGACTGCAGTTCGACTTGAGTGGGCAAATGCTCACATTCGCTGGCATCTGGCACTTTGGAGAGGTGTTCTCTTCATGGATGAATCCCGGTTTTCACTGTACAGGGCAGATGGCAGACAACATGTATGGCGTTGTGTGGGTGAGCGGTTTGCTGATGTCATTGTTGTGGATGTATATCATATATATCATTGAAATAAAACATCTACAAAATTTCGTAATTAAATGAAACCGACCATCATTGAATTCTCATACTGTAATGAAACTGACCGTCATTGAAATCTCATAACCAAATCAAACCAACCTTCACTGAAATCTCGTAAAGGAACAAAACCAGCTTCATTGAAATTTCATAACAAAATGAAACAGACCATCTTTGAAATCTCGTAAAGGAGCAAAACTGACCGTCATTGAAGTCTTGTAACCAAACAAAACTGACCATCATAGAAATCTTGTAACAGCCCACACAGTGCAGGCCTTGTACTTGGGTCTCCGGCATGGGAGTCGCTAAAGACAGCAGCCTCCAGTGTCAGACAGCTCTCACTAGCTTGACTGTTACACACACATTCACGTTTATATAGGAATATGTATGTGCAATATATGTTCACAATAAAGAATACAACTATGAATTTTATATGTAATGGTATTTTTGTCTTCATGCCTAAATATTGTATCAATATACACTCACCTAAAGAATTATTAGGAACACCTGTTCAATTTCTCATTAATGCAATTATCTAATCAACCAATCACATGGCAGTTGCTTCAATGCATTTAGGGGTGTGGTCCTGGTCAAGACAATCTCCTGAACTCCAAACTGAATGTCAGAATGGGAAAGAAAGGTGATTTAAGCAATTTTGAGCGTGGCATGGTTGTTGGTGCCAGACGGGCCGGTCTGAGTATTTCACAATCTGCTCAGTTACTGGGATTTTCACGCACAACCATTTCTAGAGTTTACAAAGAATGGTGTGAAAAGGGAAAAACATCCAGTATGCGGCAGTTCTGTGGGCGAAAATGCCTTGTTGATGCTAGAGGTCAGAGGAGAATGGGCCGACTGATTCAAGCTGATAGAAGAGCAACTTTGACTGAAATAACCACTCGTTACAACCGAGGTATGCAGCAAAGCATTTGTGAAGCCACAACACGCACAACCTTGAGGCGGATGGGCTACAACAGCAGAAGACCCCACCGGGTACCACTCATCTCCACTACAAATAAGAAAAAGAGGCTACAATTTGCACGAGCTCACCAAAATTGGACAGTTGAAGACTGGAAAAATGTTGCCTGGTCTGATGAGTCTCGATTTCTGTTGAGACATTCAGATGGTAGAGTCAGAATTTGGCGTAAACAGAATGAGAACATGGATCCATCATGACTTGTTAGCACTGTGCAGGCTGGTGGTGGTGGTGTAATGGTGTGGGGGATGTTTTCTTGGCACACTTTAGGCCCCTTAGTGCCAATTGGGCATCGTTTAAATGCCACGGCCTACCTGAGCATTGTTTCTGACCATGTCTATCCCTTTATGACCATCATGTACCCATCCTCTGATGGCTACTTCCAGCAGGATAATGCACCATGTCACAAAGCTCGAATCATTTCAAATTGGTTTCTTGAACATGACAATGAGTTCACTGTACTAAAATGGCCCCCACAGTCACCAGATCTCAACCCAATAGAGCATCTTTGGGATGTGGTGGAACGGGAGCTTCGTGCCCTGGATGTGCATCCCACAAATCTCCATCAACTGCAAGATGCTATCCTATCAATATGGGCCAACATTTCTAAAGAATGCTTTCAGCACCTTGTTGAATCAATGCCACGTAGAATTAAGGCAGTTCTGAAGGCGAAAGGGGGTCAAACACAGTATTAGTATGGTGTTCCTAATAATCCTTTAGGTGAGTGTATATCCATACATGGTCAATGCATATATTGCAGTGCATTGAAAAATATAAGCACTGGTTTCCCATATATGAAAATGTATTATGTAATATATCACAATTTATTTTGCAGTGTATATATTTTTGTTACATTGGGGGGTCTGTGGTTGAAGAGCATTTAAGGAGGCCTGCAGCACCAGGCAGCAGTGCTCAACCTGAAGCATTCGCATGCACTCCCACCGAAGCTAAGCAGGGTTGAGCCTGGTCTTTATCTGGATGGGAGACCTCCTTGGAGACTGGGTAGCTGCTGGAAGAGGTGTTAGAGAGGCCAACAGGTCTGATCAACCTGTGGTCTGAGTGGGTCCTAACGCCCCAGTACAGTCGCAATAAGCTGTACTGAATAAAGGGTTAAAATAAACCCCAGAATATAAGGGGTGTAACCCTGGGGCAAAACCATGCAGGTAGTTAGTTAGTTTCACATCACAAATGATATTGTACTTTATTTAGTTCTTACAACTCTATTCTCGTAATTAAATGCACTCTATTTTTTTTTCATTACTATTTGTAATGTTTTCGAAAAAAGCCTACAAGCCTACATTTCTTTGATCAAATATACAGAAAGAAACAGTAATATTGTGAAATATGATTACAATTTAAAATAATGGTTTTCTATTAATATACTTTAAAATATAATTTATTTCTGTGATGCAAAGCTGAATTTTCATCAGCCATTACTGCAGTCTTCTGTGTCACATTACTATCACTTTTTTCATCAATTTAACACATCCTTACTGAATAAAAGTATTAATTTCTTTAAAAAAAAGAAAGAACAAAAACTGACCCCAAACTTTTAAACGGTAGTGTATTGTTGCAAAATGTTTATTTTAAATAAACGCTGTTCTGTTTTCATTTTTTATTCATCAAAGAATCTTGATCTTATCACAGTATCACAGGTTACAAGATTACACAAACACATGCTTGTTTCAATGTCTTCAGTGGTGTAGTCAGTTAAGCGTAATGCTCAAGGATTTATGTTTTGACACGATCGAGCCGGGTTCGAATCCGCCTTTTGTCAAGCTCGCTCTTCTCGCTTTTCCCATCACATATCACATCGGAAAGGCATTTACTTTCAATAAAAATGAAGAAAATGTTCTAAAAGTGGAAATAAAGTGCCTAACGAAATGTTTAATAATAATATTTATTGGGTAGGGTTAGGGGTAGGTGTAGGGGTAGGGCTTTTATTGTCCCAGAGGTGGCATCCATTTAATAATTTTAATAAATATAATAATTTACACTGTTATTATTGTATCCTGTTAATGTACAATAATACTGGGGTGCAAATAGTATGTATCTGTCAAAAAGTATAAATAGCATCTAATTACTATTTACACATATTGCAAAGAACTGCTACTTTTACATGGTGTAAATATCACTATTTTCACTTAGTATGCTATTTCACTAAGTAAATAGCACCTACAGCTATTTGCACTTAGTGTAAATATCATCTTTCGCTAAGAAAATATGTTATTTTCACTTAGTGTAAATAGCATCTATTGCTATTTGCACTTTTAAAATTGTAATAATATTTCACAATATTACTTTTTTTTTCTGTATTTTTTATCAAATAAATGCAGGCTTGATGAGTATATGAGACTTCTTTCAAAAACATAGAAAATAGTAATGTTTCCAAACTTTTGACTGGTGCTATGGATTACTGAATCAGTCTGTGCCTTGAAACTATGATTGCTTGGTTCATTACACAGCATTACAAATATTACGATCAATTATACTGTGTACACAATAGCACATCTGTCAGTGAGGTTTCCAGGTGTTCCTGCTAGCAACAAAAGACACATAATGTTAATCATTTACATGCATCTTGTCTCCACAAGCTTAATAAATTCTAAGGGCGTAATCAAGTGTAATTTCAGTGTCAGTCGACGGCCAGTTTTGTTCAGTTACGAGATTTAAATGATGGTCGGTTTTGTTTGGTTACGAGATTTCAATGAGAGACTTTTTTTTCAGTTGTGAGATTACAAAGACTGTCAGTTTCGTTTTGCTACGAGATTTCAATGACGGTCAGTTTCGTTAAGGTATGAGATTTCAAAGACAATCAGCTTTGTTCAGTTATGAGATTTTAATGATAAACAGTTTTGTTTGGTTATAGTTTTGTTCTGTTACAAGATTTCAAAGACTGTCCGTTTTGTTCTAAATATGTTATATGAGTCCACCCCCAAGATTATTGTTATAAACACGAGCCGTGTCTGAAAGGTAAAGGGGGAGGTGTTGCTGTAATTTATAATAATATCTTCGGTATTACTCAGAAGTCTAGTTTCAAATATAATTCCTTTGAAGTTTTGGTGCTTTATGTAACGTTATGTAGTGAAATTGATAAATCCCGTTTGACATTTGTTTTGGCTACTGTATACAGGCCACCAGGGCACCATACAGACTTTACCAGAGAATTTGCTGATTTTCTGTCAGAGTTAGTACTGGCTGCAGATAAAATCCTAATTGTTGGTGATTTTAATATCCATGTAGACAATGAAAAAGACGCATTGGGATTGGCATTTAGAGAAATTCTAAACTCTATTGGAGTTAGGCAACACGTGTCAGGACCCACTCATCACTGTAATCATACTTTAGACCTAATATTATCACATGGAATAAATGTTGATACCGTTGAAATTCTGCAGCAGAGCGATGACATCTCAGATCATTACCTAGTATCATATACACTTAATTTAGCAAAGGCTGCAAAGCCGTCCCCTCGCTTCAAATATGGCAGGACTATCACTGCTGCGACTAAAGATTGCTTTGTAAATAATCTTCCTCATCAGTTTCATCTCCTCAGCATCCCAGATAGCCTAGAGGAACTTGATGTTGCAACAGAAACTATTGACTCTCTCTTTTCCAGCACTTTAGACACAGTTGCTCCCCGGTGCTTAAAGAAGATTAAAGAAAATAGTCCAACGCCGTGGTACAACGAGCACACCCAGGCCCTTAAAACAGCAGCCAGAAAAATGGAGCGCAGCTGGAAGAAAACAAAACTGGAAGTTTTTCGCATTTCGTGGAAAGAGAGCATGATTGCATACAGAAAGGCCGTAAAAACTGCTAGATCTGCTTATTTCTCGACTCTCTTCGAGAAAACAAACACAACCCATATTTATTTGATACAGTGGCTAAATTAACCAAAGCTTCAACTTCTGATGTTTGTAAACAGCACAGCAGTAATGACTTTATGAACTTCTTTACTTGTAAGATTGATAATATTAGGAAAAAAATTATAACCATGCAACCATCTACTACAGTATCACATCAGACAGTGCATTGTAGTGTCACTAAGGAAAAATTCCACTCATTCACTGCCATAGGAGAAGAAGAATTGGCTAAACTCGTTAAATCATCAAAATCAACAACATGTATGCTCGACCCTATACCGTTAAACCCCTGTTAATTATCAATAAGAGCATCTGTAGATGTCTGACAGAAATAAAGTCAGTCTGGTTAGTAATCAGTGAAGCTGGTAATGCTGTTTGTGGAGTTGTTTAATCCTCATCTGCTGAGATCTTGAGAGATTTAATGTCTTTTATCTTTAGTTAATTTCATCTAAGGCTGTGGCTAAAGTCAGTTGTAGTTCTTGTATTTCTGCTAGTCTCTTTTTCTGTTCTCTTCTTTCCTTCAGTGATTCTGCTTGTTAATTAAAGCTGAGATGACTCCATATTTAATATACACAGATTTTGTGGCTCAGATAAGGTCCAGTTCTGGTTTATTTCTTTGCTCTTGGCTGACATGTGGCATTGCTATGGCCTGCTTGTGGCCCAGATCTGGCAAACAGGAGTGGTCCACCCAAGTGCCATCATTCCACGCAGCATGTGGGCCAGATCAGCTTTCCACATGTGCCAGATGTGGGCCAGATCTGGGCCAACACAATGTTGCTATCTGGGATTGAGAAATGGCCATATACTATTGCAATATTCTGGGACTGTTGTCTGAACGTTTGATGCATATGGCACACTTATCTGGAAACACTTCAGGAATTTCGAAGTTGTCATCTGATTGGTTGAATTCTACAGGATGTCCGTGAGACGAGTGTGTTGCGTTTTTTAACGGTTCGCCTAGAAACAAATGCAGTGACGGCAAACTACCTCGTGGAAGAAGAACACCGTCGTGTTTACAACTGTGACAATGAGCGTTTACCAGGATCAACTATTTTCAAAAGTATGTGAGGTTTGCAGCTCCATTGTTGCAGTAAACTTGCACAATGTTCTTGAATTAATAATTTATAGCTGCACGCCGGTCTGTTATTGCACGGACATCGACTTTACATTTTCACGCCCCTAAACATGACGTGGAACAAAACGAACTGTGATTGATTGCATTACATGTCAGTCAAACGTCCTTTTGGGTGGTCCTCGACCAATGAAAACTGCGATAGAGTCCAGGGGCCTCATTTATAAAACTTTCCGTAGATTTCATCCTAAAAGTTTACGTACGCACAAAAGCTAGATGTTGTGTACGCACAAAACAATTCAGATTTATAAAACCATGTGTACGCCAGAATCGACACAAAAATCCCTTTATAAATCCCAGCCAGCAGAAGATTGTGTGTACGTGCATCTACATACGTCTCCTCCCCGAAATCACCATATGTGGAGCTTACAACGCCTAGTTTTACTATGCATAACCTCATCTGCATATCATTTCCATGCATATTCCCATCCACGTGACACCATGTTTAACACTGTCAAAGGTACAAGACATTGAAAAATATTAAATATGGACTATAAATGCCATTTGTGCCTACATATTACATTGCTGAAAGTCATCCAATACCTATTTTATGTTTTAGAATAAATACAAACCCGATTCCAAAAAAGTTGGGACACTGTACAAATTGTGAATAAAACAATGCAATGATGTGGAAGTTTCAAATTTCAATATTTTATTCAGAATACAACATAGATGACATATCAAATGTTTAAACTGAGAAAATGTATCATTTTAAGGGAAAAATAAGTTGATTTTAAATTTCATGGCATCAACACATCTCAAAAAAGTTGGGACAAGGCCATGTTTACCACTGGCATCCCCTCTTCTTTTTATAACAGTCTGCAAACGTCTGGGGACTGAGAAGACAAGTTGCTCAAGTTTAGGAATAGGAATGTTGTCCCATTCTTGTCTAATACAGGCTTCTAGTTGCTCAACTGTCTTAGGTCTTCTTTGTCGCATCTTCCTCTTTATGATGCGGCAAATGTTTTCTATGGGTGAAATATCTGGACTGCAGGCTGGCCATTTCAGTACCCGGATCCTTCTACGCAGCCATGATGTTGTAATTGATGCAGTATGTGGTCTGGCATTTTCATGTTGGAAAATGCAAGGTCTTCCCTGAAAGAGACAACGTCTGGATGGGAGTATAAATTTTCATTGTTATGCTGACGATACTCAGCTCTATATTTCTTCACGCCCTGACGAAACTTACCAATTCACAAGATTAACAGAATGCATAGCTGATATTAAAAATTGGATGACTAGTAATTTCCTGCAACTTAATTCAGAAAAAACTGAATTTTTAATCATTGGACAAAAAAACTCCACAAGTAGTAACCTAGAATACTGTCTAACACTCGATGGCTGCTCTGTCAAGTCCTCGTCGTCAGTTAGGAACCTGGGTGTGCTCTTTGATACCAATCTCTCATTTGAAAGCCACGTTTCTAGCATCTGTAAAACTGCATTCTACCATCTTAAAAATATATCTAAATTACGGCGCATGCTTTCAATGCAAAATGCTGAACAGTTAGTTCATGCGTTCATGACCTCAAGGCTAGATTATTGTAATGCTCTACTGGGTGGTTGCCCTGCCCGCTTAATAAATAAACTGCAGCTGGTCCAAAACGCAGCAGCTAGAGTTCTTACTAGAACCAGGAAGTATGACCATATTAGCCCGGTTCTTTCAACACTGCATTGGCTCCCTATTAAACATCGTATACATTTTAAAATCTTGCTGATTACTTACAAAGCACTAAATGGTTTAGCGCCCCAGTACTTGAGCGAGCTCTTAACGCATTATACTCCATCACGTTTATTGCGGTCTCAAAATTCTGGCCAGTTGATAATACCTAGAATATCAAAATCAACTGCAGGCGGTCGGTCCTTTTCCTATTTAGCACCTAAACTCTGGAACAGTCTTCCTAGTATTGTTCGGGAAGCAGACACACTCTGTCAGTTTAAATCTAGACTAAAAACACATCTCTTTACTATGGCATACACATAAAACATTTTTAATTTCTGTTATTCAAATCAGTTAAATGATTGTTTTAGGCTGCATTAACTAGGTCAGCCGGAACCGGGAACACTTCCCATAACACCTGATGTACTCGTTACATCATAAGAAGAATGGCATCTACGCTAATGTTAGTCTTTCTGTTTATCCCGAGGTTTACTGCAGTCGGCCGGATCCGGGCCGTATCCAGACCAGATGGTGGACCTTAGCCTGGACATGACGACCATATCCCTGAAGTGTCTGTAGAGACAATAGTGTCAATTAAACTCCCCCCTGTAAATGCCGCATCGACACGACATCCTAATTAAACCCGTCCCCGGCGTGACAACTCCAATCTTTCGAATAATCCTACGAATATCTATTTATCTAATATGACTTCTGACCTGTAATGTTGCCAGAATCATAATCATACACTATTTGTTCGTCGGCCAGAGGAGAACTGGCACCCCGACTGAGCCTGGTTTCTCCCAAGGTTTTTTTTTCTCCATTCTGGCCCTGAAGGAGTTTTGGATCCTTGCCACCGTCGCCTTTGGCTTTTGGCTTGCTCAGTTGGGGACACCTAAATTTCAATTATATTACTGATCCGCCCGCATTGACACTATATGATAATTGAAATGAGCTGGATGACATCACCGTTTTCACCAGAGCGGCTGTACAGAGTTTAATGAACTCTGTACATTGTTCGGTTCCGGCTGTAGAGCCCGTGCAGCAGGGCAACTGGGTGACGGTGAGACGGCATAGTCGCGGATCAAAAAAACACTCTTCCGTTCCGATTAGAACATCAAACAGGTTCTCCCCACTCAGTGATGCACCCACTGAGAATCCTGTTGAAAGTGCCCTAGTTATTGGCGATTCTATTACACGGAACGTGAAAATAGAGACACCAGCCACCATAGTCACATGTTTACCGGGAGCCAGAGCGCCTGACATCAAAGCAAATTTAAAAGTGCTGGCTAATGCTAATCGTAAATTCTCTAAGATTATTATTCACGTCGGCACAAATGATGTTCGACTTCGCCAGTCGGAGATCACCAAAATTAACATTAAAGAGGTGTGTAAACTCGCAAGTACGATGGCAGATGACGTTTTTTGCTCTGGTCCCCTCCCCGTTAAAAGGAGTGATGAGATACTTAGCAGACTATCATCACTCAATGGCTGGTTGTCTAAGTGGTGTCCGCAAAATAACATAGGGTTCATAGACAATTGGAAAAGCTTTTGGGGCAGACCTGACCTGTTGAAAAAAGATGGTATTCATCCTTCCTGGGATGGTGCCGCTCTTCTCTCTAGTAATTTGGCACATAGTCTTAGAGCTAAACCTTGACTAACTGGGGCCCAGGTCAGGAAGCAGACGGACTGGCTTACCCGACCGCCTGCTAGCTGTCTCACGTCACAGAAGTCAGATAAATCCCAGCACATAGAGACTCTTTCACCTAGATATTATCACATAGAGACTGTGTCTGTTCCACGAATTAGTAAATACAAAAAACCATCAAAATCATTCAACGGTAAAAATTTAATTGATGTCCAACAAATAAACAACAGATACAATACAGATGATCAAATGATAAAGCTCGGGTTGCTGAATATTCGATCCCTTTCCTCAAAAGCGCTTATTGTTAATGATATGATTACAGATCATAACCTAGATGTGCTGTGTTTGACAGAAACCTGGCTAAAACCTGACGATTACATTACTTTAAATGAGTCCACCCCCCAAGATTATTGTTATAAACACGAGCCGCGTCTGAAAGGTAAAGGGGGAGGTGTTGCTGTAATTTATAATAATATCTTCGGTATTACTCACAAGTCTAGTTTCAAATATAATTCCTTTGAAGTTTTGGTGCTTTATGTAACATTATGTAGTGAAATCGATAAATCCCGTTTGACATTTGTGCTGGCTACTGTATATAGGCCACCAGGGCACCATACAGACTTTACCAGAGAATTTGCTGATTTTCTATCAGAGTTAGTACTTGCTGCAGATAAAGTCCTAATTGTTGGTGATTTTAATATCCATGTAGACAATGAAAAAGACGCACTGGGATTGGCATTTAGAGACATTCTAAACTCTATTGGAGTAAGGCAACACGTGTCAGGACCCACTCATCGCCGTAATCATACGTTAGACCTAATACTGTCACATGGAATAAATGTTGATACCATTGAAATTCTGCAGCAGAGCGATGACATCTCAGATCATTACCTAGTATCATGTACACTTAATTTAGCAAAGGCTGCAAAGCCGTCCCCTCGCTTTAAATATGGCAGGACTATCACTGCTGCGACTAAAGATTTCTTTGTAAATAATCTTCCTCATCAGTTTCATCTCCTCAGCATCCCAGATAGCCTAGAGGAACTCGATGTTGCAACAGAAACTATTGACTATCTCTTTTCCAGCACTTTAGACACAGTTGCTCCCCGGCGCTTAAAGAAGATTAAAGAAAATAGTCCAACGCCGTGGTACAACGAGCACACCCGGGCCCTTAAAACAGCAGCCAGAAAAATGGAGCGCAGCTGGAAGAAAACAAAACTAGAAGTTTTTTGCATTTCGTGGAAAGAGAGCATGATTGCATACAGAAAGGCCCTAAAAACTGCTAGATCTGCTTATTTCTCGACTCTCTTAGAAGAAAACAAACACAACCCTAGGTATTTATTCGATACAGTGGCTAAATTAACCAAAGATAAAGCTTCACCTTCTGATGTTTGTAAACAGCACAGCAGTAATGACTTTATGAACTTCTTTACCTGTAAGACTGATAATATTAGGAAAAAAATTATAACAATGCAGCCGTCTACTACAGTATCACATCAGACAGTGCATTGTAGTGTCACTGAGGAAAAATTACATTCATTCACTGCTATAGGAGAAGAAGAATTGGCTAAACTCGTTAAATCATCAAAATCAACAACATGTATGCTCGACCCCATACCGACTAAACTACTAAAAGAGATGCTTCCAGAGGTCATAGATCCTCTCCTTAATATCATTAATTCATCCTTGACATTAGGATATGTACCGAAAACTTTTAAGTTGGCTATTATTAAACCACTTATTAAAAAACCGCAACTTGATCCTACAAAATTAGTCAATTACAGGCCAATCTCAAATCTACCCTTTCTGTCAAAAATACTAGAAAAGGCAGTGTCCTCACAATTATGCTCCTTTTTAGAAAGAAATGGTATCTGTGAGGATTTCCAGTCAGGATTTAGACCGTATCATAGTACTGAGACTACTCTCATCAGAGTAACAAATGATTTACTCTTATCATCCGATCGTGGTTGTATATCTCTATTAGTGTTACTCGATCTTAGCGCTGCATTCGATACTATCGACCACAATATTCTTTTGAATAGACTCGAAAATTATGTTGGCATTAGTGGAACTTCATTGGCATGGTTTAAATCATACTTATCTGACCGTTATCAGTTTGTAGCAGTAAATGAAGAGATGTCACACCGAACACAAGTTCAGTATGGAGTACCGCAGGGCTCAGTGCTAGGACCGTTGCTTTTCACCCTGTACATGCTACCACTGGGAGATATTATTAGGAAGCATGGCATTCATTTTCATTGTTATGCTGACGATACTCAGCTCTATATTTCTTCACGCCCTGACGAAACTTACCAATTCACAAGATTAACAGAATGCATAGCTGATATAAAAAATTGGATGACTAGTAATTTCCTGCAACTTAATTCAGAAAAAACTGAATTTTTAATCATTGGACAAAAAAACTCCACAAGTAGTAACCTAGAATACTGTCTAACACTCGATGGCTGCTCTGTCAAGTCCTCGTCGTCAGTTAGGAACCTGGGTGTGCTCTTTGATACCAATCTCTCATTTGAAAGCCACGTTTCTAGCATCTGTAAAACTGCATTCTACCATCTTAAAAATATATCTAAATTACGGCACATGCTTTCAATGCAAAATGCTGAACAGTTAGTTCATGCGTTCATGACCTCAAGGCTAGATTATTGTAATGCGCTACTGGGTGGTTGCCCTGCTCGCTTAATAAATAAACTGCAGCTGGTCCAAAACGCAGCAGCTAGAGTTCTTACTAGAACCAGGAAGTATGACCATATTAGCCCGGTTCTGGCAACACTGCATTGGCTCCCTATTAAACATCGTATACATTTTAAAATCTTGCTGATTACTTACAAAGCACTAAATGGTATAGCGCCCCAGTACTTGAGCGAGCTCTTAACGCATTATACTCCATCACGTCTATTGCGGTCTCAAAATTCTGGCCAGTTGATAATACCTAGAATATCAAAATCAACTGCAGGCGGTCGGTCCTTTTCCTATTTAGCACCTAAACTCTGGAACAGTCTTCCTAGTATTGTTCGGGAAGCAGACACACTCTGTCAGTTTAAATCTAGACTAAAAACACATCTCTTTACTATGGCATACACATAAAACATTTTTAATTTCTGTTATTCAAATCAGTTAAATGATTGTTTTAGGCTGCATTAACTAGGTCAGCCGGAACCGGGAACACTTCCCATAACACCTGATGTACTCGTTACATCATAAGAAGAATGGCATCTACGCTAATGTTAGTCTCTCTGTTTATCCCGAGGTTTACTGCAGTCGGCCGGATCCGGGCCCTATCCAGACCAGATGGTGGACCTTAGCCTGGACATGACGACCATATCCCTGAAGTGTCTGTAGAGACAATAGTGTCAATTAAACTCCCCCCTGTAAATGCCGAATCGACACAACATCCTAATTAAACCCGTCCCCGGCGTGACAACTCCAATCTTTCGAATAATCCTACGAATATCTATTTATCTAATATGACTTCTGACCTGTAATGTTGCCAGAATCATAATCATACACTATTTGTTCGTCGGCCAGAGGAGAACTGGCACCCCGACTGAGCCTGGTTTCTCCCAAGGTTTTTTTCTCCATTCTGGCCCTGAAGGAGTTTTGGTTCCTTGCCACCGTCGCCTTTGGCTTTTGGCTTTTGGCTTGCTCAGTTGGGGACACCTAAATTTCAATTATATTACTGATCTGTCCGCATTGACACTATATGATAATTGAAATGAGCTGATGACATCACCGTTTTCTCCAGAGCGGCTGTGCAGCCGAATCGAATTCCGTTGCATTATTTTCCTGTTACCACTGTGAAGCTGCTTTGAAACAATTGCCATTGTAAAAAGCGCTATATAAATAAAGGTGATTTGATTTGATTTTGATTTACAGCCGAATCAAATTCCGTTGCATTATTTTCCTGTTACCACTGTGAAGCTGCTTTGAAACAATTGCCATTGTAAAAAGCGCTATATAAATAAAGGTGATTTGATTTGATTTGATATGTTGTTCTAGAACTTGGATATACCTTTCAGCATTGATGGTGCCTTTCCAGATGTGTAAGCTGCCCATGCCACACGCACTCATGCAACCCCATACCATCAGAGATGCAGGCTTCTGAACTGAGCGCTGATAACAACTTGGGTTGTCCTTGTCCTCTTTAGTCCGGATGACATGGTGTCCCAGTTTTCCAAAAAGAACTTCAAATTTTGATTCGTCTGACCACAGAACAGTTTTCCACTTTGCCACAGTCCATTTTAAATGAGCCTTGGCCCAGAGAAAACGCCTGCGCTTCCGGATCATGTTTAGATATGGCTTCTTTTTTGACCTATAGAGTTTTAGCCGGCAACGGCGAATGGCACAGTGGATTGTGTTCACCGACAATGTTTTCTGGAAGTATTCCTGAGCCCATGTTGTGATTTCCATTACAGTAGCATTCCTGTATGTGATGCAGTGCCATCTAAGGGCCCGAAGATCACGGGTTTTCCGGCCTTGACCCTTACGTACAGAGATTGTTCCAGATTCTCTGAATCTTTGGATGATATTATGCACTGTAGATGATGATAACTTCAAACTCTTTGCAATTTTTCTCTGAGAAACTCCTTTCTGATATTGCTCCACTATTTTTCGCCGCAGCATTGTGGGAATTGGTGATCCTCTGCCCATCTTAACTTCTGAGAGACACTGCCACTCTGAGAGGCTCTTTTTATACCCAATCATGTTGCCAATTGAACTAATAAGTTGCAAATTAGTCCTCCAGCTGTTCCTTATATGTACATTTAACTTTTCCGGCCTCTTATTGCTACCTGTCCCAACTTTTTTGGAATGTGTAGCTCTCATGAAATCCAAAATGAGCCAATATTTGGCATGACATTTAAAAATGTCTCACTTTCAACATTTGATATGTTATCTATATTCTATTGTGAATAAAATATAAGTTTATGAGATTTGTAAACTATTGCATTCCTTTTTTATTCACAATTTGTACAGTGTCCCAACTTTTTTGGAATCGGGTTTGTATATCAAAATATCCATAAAAACTAAGTTGTACAAAATACTTCTCAGATCCATTTTTTAGAATAGAGTTGATTCATTCATTTCCACGGGCCAAATGGTATTTTAATTCAAAATATTTAGTTCATTTTAAACAATTCAATTCAAATCAAATCAAATTCATACAGTTTTGCTGGTAATGTGAACATATAGGATGTATAGGTTATTTTTAATGGAAACAGATAGGCCTACTTATTGCAGTGTAAATACAATTGTCTGACTCAGCACGTCACTGACAAAGTATTTTAAAAAGGAAACGTGCAAATCTTAACTTTTTCTTCAAGTTGTATCCTTCAAATACAGTGGCATTTTTCATAATTTTGTGAAGATGTCTTTACACTCCATTTGAAAATTACCCCATGATATACTCATCCTCAAGCCATCCTAGGTGTATATGACTTTCTTCTTTCTGATGAACACAATCTGAGTTATATTAATAAATATCCAGACACTTCCAAGCTTTATAATGGCAGTGACGGGGTCCATTGAGTTTGAAGCTCAAAAAAGTGCATCCATCCATCATAAACGTACTCCACACGGCTCCGGGGGGTTAATAAACGCCTTCTAAAGTGAATTGATGGAATTTTGTAAGAAAAATATCCATATTTAAAACTTTATAAAGAAAAAATCTCTGCCAGACCGCCTTCCGTATTCAACCCCCCGGAGCCGTGTGGATTACTTTTATAATGGATGGATGCACTTTTTTGAACTTCAAACTCAATGGACCCTGTCACTGCCATTATAAAGCTTAATTAGAAGCATTGTGATATTTATTAATATACTCTGATTGTGTTCATCAGAAAGAAGAAAGTCATATACACCTAGGATGGCTTGAGGATGAGTATATCATAGAGTAATTTTCATTTTAAAATGAACTAATCCTTTAATGGAAGGAGAATCAGGAGAAGTGGTGCTTTTAACAAGATTAGGGCTTCAGTTTGGTTTAGATCATTTTTATTTGGGGGGATTCTAATTATTGGCCGTAGTTATGTAAAAGGACACGTGTTTATTACGTGCCCCCTGCCTACGGGCATGCTGTACATAGCCTACTACTGCAACACTGCAAACGAGTATGTGTGAACCTGGCGTGATGCTTTGAATCTTTTCCCAAAAAGTATCAAAGATTTAATAGGCTTAATTTCTCCATCCCTGTCGTGCATCACATGTAATGCGTATGATGTCATTACATATGGAAGAGACACAAGTTGAGTTCACTATTGGTCTGTCTTGACTCTGATTTAATTCGATGTCTTTAGCTGGTTTAAGCGAAGACACAACAATGACGACGAGGACAGAAAATAGACGATTATCAAGTTAAATCTGATCGCGAGTTAATTTAAACCCGGAAAATGGATTCTACCGCATCAGTGCCAAAATTCGATTACTACAGTGAACCCGCTACCCTGGGACAACGCTGGACGAAATGGCTGTCTGCAAGGATTGCTTTTAGGAGAAGACGCAAGTGGCGCGACGAAACAACGAAGAAGGGCACTGTTATTTCATCACACGGGCACGGATTTGCAAGATATATATTTTCAACATTGGAGGAAACAGGAATCGCAACAGATTATGACGTGCTGTGGCCGCTCTAAATGCATACTTTGTTCCCCGAGTAAACACAGCATTGGCGAGACAGTTCTTCTATCAGATCACGCAAAAACAAGGTGAGACTGTGCAACAGTTTGTCACGAGACTCAGACAAGCTGCAAAAGACTGCGATTTTGGTGTTGACAGAGATAATCAGTTACGTGATGCCGTTTTGAGCAAATGCAGTTCGAATTATATCCGAAGGAAACTGTTAGAAGAAGGGACAGAACTAACATTAACGCGTAGGCTACACTCGAAATTGTGAAAGTGTGGAGTTACAAATGTCTGCCATGCATGTCGACAGCCAGAAAATGAAAAAGAATCAGTACATCGGGTTGTGAAAAAAGGGGGCAAATATCAAAAGAGAATCCCAAAACAAGCGGGAGAAAAGAGAGAAAGACAGTGTTGTAGATGCGAGCGACTGGATCATTTCGCCAAAGAACCAACCTGTCCGGCAAGGGGCCAAGAATGCAGAAAGTACAAAGGCGTTAATCACTTTGCCAAAATGTTTAAAACCAAAAATGCAACTAAACAGACAGCAAAATATGTCAGTGGAGAAACTAACAAAACTGCTGATAATCAATATGCATTTGTGGTGAAAGACTGTGACCCGAAAATATATACATTAGCTGTTGGTGGAGTTGAATTAGACATGTTGATTGATTCCGGGGCCACAAGCAATATCATAGACAAAGCTACATGGGAGGTATTGAAAAACAAAAGAATTGTGTGCCACTCATTCAAGTTTGATAAAAAAGCTATATGCTTATGCTTCTAAAGAACCCCTACACATAAAAGGAGCTTTCACGTGTGAAATAAAATGCGGAAAATGGAGCTCCCAGGCCGAATTCACAGTAATTAAAGGAAAAGGAGAGCCATAGCTCAACCATTACGCCGAACTCCATTTCACCTGTGAGAAGCAGTGGAACGTAAGATTCAGCAGCTTCTAGAGCTGGACATTATTGAACCAGTCTCTGGCTCCACCCCATGAGTAAATCCGCTGATGATTGTACCTAAACCTGACAATGACATTAGGCTATGCTTGGATATGAGGCAGGCAAATAAAGCCATAATTCGGGACGATACTCGATTCCAACCGTAGATGAGCTCCTTCAGAGTATGAATGGCTCCTCCATTTTCAGTAAGCTTAAGTGGGATTACCACCAACTAGATCTTACACCACTGTCCAGAGGTATTACCATATTTGCTATACACAATGTCACATATCGATACAAGAGACTTATCTTCAGAGTGTCATCGGCCAGCGAGCAATATTAACATGAAGTTGCATCAGCTCTTGCCGGTATTGAGGGAGTGGAGAATATCTCTGATGACATTATTATACATGTTCCAACCCAGGAGACACATCATCAGAGACTACATGCAGAGGCTTGTGAATTGTGGACTGACACTCGATGAGGAAAAGTGTCAATACAATATGAATAAGTTAGTGTTCATGGGAATGCTTCTTTCAGAAAAAGGAATTGGCCCAACAGCTGAAAGCCAAGTTTGCCCCTGAACAAAGGCTGGCGTTTTAAGCCTTAAAGCAGAGGTTAGCTGAAGCCGGAACCCTTGCTTACTTTGATAAGAGAACACCGACCAAGGTCATTGCAAATGCCAGTCCGGTAGGCATTGGGGCGGTGTTGATTCAAGAACATAAAGGAGAAAGCGTCCCCATATGTTATGTCAGTCGCAGCTTAACTGAATGCGAACAAAGATACTCACAGACGGAGTGCAAAGCATTGTCCTTAGTATGGACGTGAGAGATTCCATCCATACATATATGGGCAAAAGTTCGACCTGGTCACAGACCATAAGCCACTTGAAACTATCTATGGGCTGCGGTCAAAACCATGTGCTCGCATCGAGAGGTAGGTGTTAAGACTACAACCATATGACTTTTGTGTAGTCCACATCCCCGGCAAGCAAAACATAGCAGACTCACTTTCGCGTCTGGTCTGTGGATAGATGGGACAATAGACACATAAGCATGGAGCTGAGGAGTATGTGAGATTCATGGCTGTGAATGCTACTCCAAGCGCACTCATGACACGAACTATGGAAGAAACATCAGGGGTAGATGATGAGTTAAGGAAGGTCAGACATGCCATACAAACTGGTTGTTTTGACGAATGCAAGTCATATGCCCACATTGCCAATGAGTTAAGTGTGATTGGACAATTGGTTTTAATTGGGTATGGTAGGCACCAAACAGAACCTTCGAAGTAAAGTATGGTGGCCTAGGTTGTTTGCCTAGAAAGGCATGTCAGGTCATGCCATGCATGCCAACTTGTGATGAGACCTGATAATCCAGAGCCTCTGAGAATGACATGCCTACCCGAAGGCCCTTGGCAAGATCTAGTTACAGACATATTAGGTCCTCTGCCAACAGGAGAGTCCATACTAGTGATAGTTGATTATTACAGCCGCTATTATAGGTATGCGATACTCAAGTCTACCACAGCTGATAAAATCATTGACTGTTTGGAGGAGGTTTTCAGCCGTCATGGTCTGCCGTGCACCCTCAGGTCACATTGTGGTTCACAGTTTATGTCTAAACTGTGAGACAAATGGTATTCAGCATGTAAAGACTACACTGAAGTGGGCACAGGCAAACGGCAAGGTGGAGAGGCAGAATGCATCTATACTGAAATGCATACGGATTGCACAGGTGGAAGGCCTAGACTGGAAAAAGGAGCTCCACAGATATGTGGCCTACAGAGCTAGTGACCATATTACTACTGGGAAGAGTCCTGCTGAATTGCTTTTCAATAGGAAAATCAGGGGGAAACTGCCCGATTTTACCATGACCAGGAGGTAAGGGATCATGATGCTGAGCAAAAAGGTAAAATTAAGCTTTACGCAGACCACCGCCATGGGGCAAAATACTCACAGCTGGATGTGGGAGATCAGGTTCTAGTAAGACAAGAAAAGACTGCATTCAGCCAAGTTCCATACACAGTTGTGTCCAGAAAGGAAAAATTCTGTGACCACTAAAAATTCAGGGGGAACGCAATATAAAAGTAACACAATGTTTCTTCAGCGAGAATGCAAATGACAGTCCAGTTGAAAGGAAAAACCAAGCAGAGTCAGAACCAGTCAAATCAGAGACAGAGAAAACTGGGCAAATGACTTCTGACAAAATGCATACCCAGAGTATGCCACTAGGTGGTGTGGTGGCTTCACATGAGAGACCACAGAGACAAATCAGACTGCCAGAGAGATTTAAAGACTTTATTATTGAGTGATCCTGTTGAGGAAATAGCATGCACTGAGGTGTTATGTGTACATATTTTCATTGTGTTCCCATTATTTACATTCAAGGTACATTTAAAAGATGTTTAAAATCAATATGTCCTCAGGTTAAAACAGAAATGTAAGAGGAAGTTTAACATTGAAAAAAAGAGGTCTATGTTTTGAGGCTGGCACTTGTGTGTTGGTGGCACTTTAATATGCCATATTGTTTATGACAGTTGAATAAGTTTACAATGTTTTCTATGTAATTCCTAAAGGATATGTTTAATTCTAAGCAAAGGGGAGATGTAATGTGTGTGATGTTATTACATATGGAAGAGATATGAGTAAAGACACAAGTTGATTTCACTATCGGTCTGTCTCGACTCTGATTTAATTCAACGTCTTTAGCTGGTTTAAGCAAAGAAACAACAATCCCTACTGGTTTGATGTATCCTAATGTTACACGAAATGCCTGTCATTCAACCATGGACGACTGCACAAAACGTGCTAATAAAAACATTAGGCTATTACAGTTTTTCTCAGTCGATTTGACACACTTCTCCAAACTCAGATCACTGCTCTCAAAACAATTAACACAGTGATCTGAACACTTTGTAATTGTCCTAAACAGATTGTACGTTTTCATTCATTTCATAAAAATTACAAATCATATGCATACATTTCTCAAAACATTGTGTACAAAACTCTCAAATGTGTTCACAACAGTTCACACAGCCAACCATAATTTTAATATATCAGGAAAAAACAATTGCAGCTTTTTTTAAATTTGTTTTACAAAAATCACAATCATTTGTGCACCATTTTTCCAAACACAACAAACAAAACTCTGTTATTTGTTAAATTCTCAGTTGCACTTGGAATGTTCTCAATTAGCCCCAAATATCTGATGAGTTAGTAATACACACAACACAGGAAATGCAAATTTCCTAATTGTTAACACAGCTATCTCAATTACAAAAACTATAAAAGGGGAAAAGGAAAAAAAAAGAAGAATGGGAAAAGGAAGAGGTGTAAGTGTTTGTTTAAGCAAGAGGTTTTGGAGAAGATAGAGGAAGGGTATTAAGAGGGAGAGGAACAGTGGAAGAGGTAGAAAGAGATGAGGGGAAAAGGATAAGATGGTATAGGAAGAGGAGCAAGAAGAGCTGAGGATGTAGGAAGAGGAGTAGAGGGAGAAGAGATGGTAGAGTGGAGGGAAATGTTTTAGTGGAAAGAGCAAGAGAAGAAAATATAAGACATGGACAGAGGGGAAGGGGAGCAAGGTGTAAGAGGAGGGATGAGAGGTAGAAGGATAGGGTACAGATGGGTTTCAAATTAATGTGGCACACAACGCTGTCTTGGGGCCGCACAACACAGAAAGGCTCCTACATTTTTTAAACTCCCTCAATGAAATCCACTTTCCGCAGGGTGATCAGGAGCAAATTGAGCAAAATTGCGTAGTTGTGTGGGACAATGTCCAATTTCACTATTCAGCACTGGTGCAAGAGTGGTTTGAGCATCACTTAAATTTCAGGATGGTGTTCCTTCCAGCATATTCTCCTCTTGGAGTTGGAAAGTATATGATCACAACCCTTACAACCAAGTAAGTCTTCTTCAAGGGAATGCCATGATGCATGACTTGTGAAAATATGCTGTGATGTTGATGAAATTCTTTGACCAGATGTAAATGAGTGGCAGGATCTATACATTATATTGATTCAATGTTTGCAGTATATATGAGTGTGTGTATATATATATATATATATATATATATATATATATATATATATATATATATATTGGGCGAAAACACATCGTTATACAACTAAAACTCGTCATTAAAGAACTTTGAAGAACACGATTAAAGAACACAAAAAACGTATTTTCATTCATGTATTTGTGTATCTACAGCTGAATTTGTTATTAAATCAACAGAGAACACACTTGTAGTTTTGATGTTAGTATTTATTTTTGATAAATGCATTACTAGAATAAACTGCAGTGCTTTATTATGCAGTGAATACTGAACTGTTTTGCCAACATAAGACTGTTTAGTTTGCTGTGTTAATTGTTTTGAGAGCAACTACATTCATTTGGAGAAAAACTGTAACTGCTACGAAAAGGTAAACACTTTTATTAGTAGTAGTTTAAACACTTGTAGCTTAACACTTGTAGGCATAAGTTAGTGCAACGCTAAAACTATAGTTACCTTTATGAAATAAACCATTAAACGTGCCGAGATACAAGCAGAATAAACTAAATTGCGCATGTCTGGGAAACTCATGAATATTCACGTATGCTCCGCCCACGGAAACAGAAAATCTTAGAAACCGAAAATCTCGTAACACAGGTAAATGCAATGGCACACGCTGACATCCAGAAACAAACAGACGCTGTCATACACTGCCTCTTACGTGATCTTGATATGGTGGAGCATGATGGTCCTGAAGAAGGTAAGTGTTCGTTCTCTGATCTCTAAATGTTATTCGAGTCATTCTATAAAAATGGTACAGCTATGTCCCTTATGAACGTGTAAACAATGGCTTGCTAACACAATAGCTGATACAAAAACGGTACAAAACCAGAGTCCTCTGGTTGTGTTAACCGCTAACGATACAAACTACCGTATTAAACTGGAACTAGGCTATATTAAAACTGAAATGCGGAGCAAGGTGGTAGGGTGAGGACTGCTGTAATGTTGGTTTGATATTGGACATTTTTTGACAGTCACTGAGCAAATTAAAAGTGCATGACAATAAAAAACAAAAATCATTCAAAGATTCCAAAATATGGGTAGAATAAAAAGAAAAAAAAAAAAAAAACAGGTAAGGTGGTAGGATACTCACTCTGAGTCCTGGTCGTTGTTATGTGCAATATAAAAAGAGGGAAGAGGGTTCTGTTCCATACCGCTCACATTTTGTGTATTTTTGATGATTATTTTGAAATATTCAAATCTATATAACTTTACATTCATGTGACCTGATGATGTCACACCAGTTGTAATATCTTCACATACCCCTGACACACATCTTATTTTTGTGTGAGAAGCGTTTGTCAATATACAGTAAACAGGCCTTGTATAACAACATTTGATCACAAAACCGGAAAGTTATCATGTCAAGTTATAAAATCTATAGATTCTAATATTTCAAAAATGTATCAAAAATACACAAAATTATATTTTATATATAAGTCCTGTAAGATGTGTGTCAGGGGTATGTGAAGATATTACAACTTGTGTGACATCATTAGGTCACATGACCAGCAAATAAATATTTCAGTAATTACAATTTTTTTTTTTTTATAAAATCAACTGACATATTCCCAAAAACAAATAAGATGTGCGAGATATGTTTGTTAAAGTGGGTGTGCCACACGACCAGGAAGTTAAATTGACTTCAATAGTTCAAACATTTGTCTAAAATCAACAAGGACATAATTTTTAAAATCATGCTGTGCAAGATGTGTGGCAAGAGCTTGTGATTGCATCACATGTGGTTTGACATCTGTAGGTCAAAACACTAAGTTAAATAGATTTAATTTAAGCATAACATTTACTTTAAACTGTTATAACACACATACTAGAAACTGAAAATATTATGTTATCTGAACCACATTATCTAAGTTGATTTGACAAAAGAATAAAAAGTTGTGATAAATCATAAAAATATTTTTTTCAGTCCACCTAGTATTCAGAGTGTGATTTTTGCATTTTCTTTCAACCCGTCTGCTGGTTTTGTTCTAATCAATGCGAAAATCAGACCGATTTTTTTTTTTTTTTTTTACGCAGCAAATACGCATTGTTGTAAAATGTAACTGGTCAATGGAAAAGAAGCTAATGTGCATTCTACAAAACTAAACAATTTGGATAAAAAGGTATCTGGAATTATTCACATATTTTGAAGTGCCCATGGCACGATAACAATCATCATGCATGTTCGTTACTGCAGTATGGATGAGACTGACACTGTTACATTGGCACAGTTAACACACGCGACTGACACAAGTTTGCTACCAAGTTTATTACCAAGCATTAATGTATCTGTACCTGTGACAAGGGGCCGCACATTCCACAAACATTTTGCATTACATTTTTTGTACTTTTACTAGCGATATAACACCAAATGTAGAACGTTTATTAACAAGACAAACACGCTAATCCACAAGAAACTGTGTGTAACAAACTGTAACTGTCATAAAACTGCCATTTGAACTGAGCGTTTAAATGGTCCTTGTGGCACGGTTCAAATGAGTAGTGCTGTTTCATTTGCTTTTGGCGCATAAACATCATATCAAACATATAATATATAATATATATAATTATATCGTGATAATATCATTATCATTTTATCACCCAGCCAACTATGCATAAATACATGATGCCATTTTGTTTATAATTGTTTATGCAATTTACGAAATTATATTTGATTTATAAACATTAGTGTAAATGTTATGTACTTTTTTGTACAGACAGTCATGTTATTTCATTGCTTTGAATAAACACTTTTATTCAAATAAATGAAGCTGGGGGGTGGTCTAATGCTATTTCATGCATTCTGACTTATTTACACTGTTAAAGAGTTGGATTCTCATGCTAAACATGGCCAAAGTTTCAAAAAATGAGTTGGACGTATGACGGAGTATTTCTGTGCCAAAAATACTCCTTCCAGTTTCTCACAAGTTTCGGAAAGTTTTTTTTCGAGTGTGGCCCTGCATGAAGTCATAAAGGGCGGAAAATCCTTGTATGTACACTTCTCAAGAAAAGCGCACGCGCACACACCAACCAGAGCAGGAGAGAGCACGCCCATCGTTCGGGTAACGCAAGTCGAGAAGGATTTTTTAACAATGTCACCAAAGAAGTGTGTTTTTGGTTGTGAGGGAAAGATAACCTTGTTCAGCTTCCCAAAGAACCCAGCGTTGTTTTTCAAGTGTGTTCCTGGTAATTTCGGTGACGAATGTTTTATAAGCAATTAAGGCCTGTTGGATTTGCAGATCATTGCAGACGGTGAGTGAAACTGCATCAAATGTCTGTTTTGTTGGCAACTGGCGCGTAAGTGCATACAATGTAAACAACACGAATGTATAGTGAATCAAAAGTTATCCATAATGCGATGCAGTGGCGTAACTTTGTTTTAAAAAGTGGGGGAAGTCATGTTTAACGTGATAGTTTCATCTTTAACGTTACATCTCCTAACTATAGCATAATACAATATTGTCAGTCCCGAGATTCTTCACTTAGATTCGCATGAAATGTTTGTGCGGCTTAATGGTCCAGTGGTAGAGTTATGTCCGGCGAGTGTGTCTGAGGTTCGGTTTTGGGTTCGAATTCACCATTGTATAGTTTTTTTTTTTTTTCTCATGAAAACCAAATGTGTTTATCAGTGATTCTGTATCAAGAGCAGGACACATTTGTGTACATTTTATTTTGTGATTTAACCGGAACGAATAGAGAGTCTATGATGCGATGACATCTTTTTTGTGTGTGTGTGTGTGTGTGTGTGTGTGTGTGTGTGTGCGCACGTGATTCTTTAGCTCCACGCACGGCATGCCTTCCGGAGCTTGGCTTTTTCCGGAAAGACTCGGTACAGCTTATCTGTCTTTTATAAATCTAAAATCTAAATCTAACCTAAAAAACTAAAGACTTTTTTGAGATATGAAGGATGCAATACTACTCTGTAGGCACTCTGTAGGTAACGATACACCTATGCTACGGTTCGGTTCATATCACGGTTTTGGAACCACGGTTCGGTTCGGTTCTGTTTGCTGTGGAGGCAGGGTTCATGGCAGGGCACCAGCAATAATAACACTAGATTCACTTTTAAAGGGATAGTTCACCCAAAAATGAAAATTTGATGTTTATCTGCTTACCCCCAGGGCATCCAAGATATAGGTGACTTTGTTTCTTCAGTAGAACACAAATGAAGATTTTTAACTCCAACCGTTGCAGTCTGTCAGTCGTATAATGCATGTGAATGGTAACACATGAGAGTATGAGAACTATGAGAATAAAAAAACATGCATATACAAATCCATATTAAACCCTGCGGCTCGTGACGACACATTAATGTCTTAAGACACGAAACGATCGGTTTGTGTGAGAAACTGAACAGTATTTATATAATTTTTTTACCTCTAATACGCCACTATGTCCAACAGCCTTCACCGCGCGATCACTTCCGGTGAGTGAGGTCAGTGTACAATGTACACGATCTGGCGGAAGTGATCTCTCGCACGTATCTCTACGCCAGATTGTGTACATTGACCTCACTTACCGGAAGTGATCGCACGCTGAAGGCTGTTGGACATAGTGGAGTATTAGAGGTAAAAAATTGTATAAATACCGTTCGGTTTCTCACACAAACCGATCGTTTCGTGTCTTAAGACATCAATGTGTCGTCACGAGCTGCAGTGTTTAATATGGATTTGTCTTGTTTTACTCTCATAGATTTTGTTACCATTCAACATGCATTATACGACTGACAGACTGCAACGGTTGGAGTTAAAAATCTTCATTTGTGTTCTACTGAAGAAACAAAGTCATCTATATCTTGGATGCCCTGGGGGTAAGCAGATAAACATCAAATTTTCATTTTTGGGTGAACTATCCCTTTAACTTAATAATAACAACAATAATTTAACTTACTAACTTTATCTTTAATAACTATACATTGGCTTCACGTTTTCTTTAGAGCAGTTAGCATATCTGAGTAAACTAAAATTGTTACTAGTCAGAAATAATCTACTCATTTTACCATTTACCATAATGTTTAAAAAAAAAAGCACATTTATTTAATAAAAATTAATGACACACATACAAGTAATGTCCCACTTTAGCCTACTTAAACACATAAATTGTATGAATATGACTAATACTGATGAATAAATAAGTTAAAGCTATTAAATAGCAGTTTTTGTTAATACAATAAAGTAGCCACCACACTAATTTAAAAACAAACAAAATAAAGTGAAAATAAAGTGGTATTCTGGGGTTATGGAAACAACAGTTACCATGGCGAATACACAATACATCATGAACTGTTAATGAAACATGCAAACTGCTCCTGATGAATAGAATGAACATCATACCTGCATGCCTTCCCAGCTAACACACGTCGAACCAGTTACGTGATTTATTGGTACTTTTATTTCATGACTTACGAATTGACAACGTAACGTTGTCGTAGTTTCTCTTGCGCTTTATATATGAAGTGATATACAGCGCGCGCCGCCGCAGTTGCGCGTGCGCTACGAGCACAGTATAACGGCTGACATGACAGGAAAGCGGTTTTCTAAGGTGAGAGAGATTTTTTTTTTTTTTTTTAAATTTCGTAACAAGCTACGAAAATGACGATGTTGCTGGGACTCCAAGGCAGCATTTAGCCAACCTGGCTAAATTGGGAAACTGGCTCTCTTTGTCCTTCCACCATGCAACTTGAGTGATCACCCAAGTCAAGTGACATGCACTTGGAAGACAAAAGTTAGTGTACATTTTAGTAAATAATATTATTATAATAATATTTAGTAAAAATACAGCTCTTATTAGTTGTTAAAAGTGTACTAATTACTATTCAGATGTCAAGGAAGAAAAAAAAAATTTTTATGGCATAAGGTGAAATGAGAGCTGGGCCGGGGCAGCATGGGGCGGGGCACGTTCGGTCCGACATGAGTAAGAGTGAGCATCAGTAGGGAATAGCCATGAGTCGCACTGGAGTGATGTCAACTCCCCTCTTCGATTGATTGGCTAGAGGAGGAGCTGTCAATCTAGAACTAGTGGACCAATGGTGACGCTCAAGCCCACCCTAATTTACATGAAACTCCAACGGCAAGATTTGGAAAAACAAGTGCAGCACGTGGAAAGAAGAGCGAAAAGAAAAACAGCACAAGATTACAAAAAATTCAAATATGAGCAGTAGGCTTGCTGCGATAGTTGGTGTTGACGGTGTTACCGGTGTTCAGGCGCAACACCGGTTACATCACTTTCCCACCGTGGCACCGTTGTTTTTTTTTTTTGTTTTTTTTTTACAGTAATAAAACCATTTAGTTCAGTTAGAGAACAGACAATTAAAAACTGAACGTGTCTGCTTAATACAGTGTGAGCCGAACGAGAGTCGCAGTGTGCGTGTCCACTGGCACGTTTTCAGTTCAGTTTCTCCTAAATCGGCAAGTTAGGAGCTACTTTTAGCCTTAAGATGTTTTGTGAATATGGCCCCAGAACTGTATTCTTTGGTTTTACTCGTTGTGATGAATGATAAAGGGAATTTGGCCTTTGTGTTTCCTCATATTTATACTCCTGTGAAACAAGACGTCATAGCTAGACAATTTCATGTTCCTACTCACCCTGGTGTGCTAAAAGCTAAAAAAATGTAAATATTAATAGGTATCTACTTCAGACATATTTTACTCATAAAAAATTCTAGGGGTGCCAATAATTGTGGCCAACGTATTTTGGAGAAAAACATTTATTTCATAATGTGATTTTCCCCCGACTTTCCATTCTTTTACTTTAATGAAAGGTTAGGTTTTTGCAAATTTTTTGAATGATAGATCAAAAGGATAAACAATGCAGATTTATTTTTACAGCCATCTTTGATCATATTTACCAGGGGTGCCAATAATTTGGACCACAACTGTACATCAATAATTATTCATACTTACAGGTTACGATTGAGGAGCAAGGTGGTCCAAATAAACTGGTTACTGACCCATCTTTCAAGAGCAAGTGTTTTGTGAATCCCGCGTTGGACTCCAAGATTTGGTTTGAGGTCTGGTTAAGTTGTTTGCGGACGGATAACGTACAACATAGGCGGTTTTTGCGACATTTGCGGGCATTATGCAAATGTCTTTTCTAGTGACGTAGAACTGTCACACAGTAGGATTTGAAATACAAACGACTCGTATAGGCGGTTCAGAGTTGATTCTTTCTTTTGGGAGACAATATTTATCGTGCACTTTCGACTTTACAACTGCGTAACGTTTACATTCAGAAACAGCTATATTTCACACTGCATGAAAGAGAATATTCGAAAAACCATAATGGGGCACTTTAATAAAATGGGTTTATGTGATGATTGTTTTAAATTAAAAGTTGTTGCATTAACCCTAATGTGATCCTTGGGGTCTATATGACCCCAATCTACCTTTCCTTAGTTAATAAACATGGTTCCCTTAATCTCAGTTGCATAAAAATTTTGTCACTTTTTCTACATTATCTATTTATACACACAAACACAAAAAAAAGGCTCGATGCGGTTGTTCTAAAGGTATGTAAAAAAAAATCACACTCGTGGTCTTCGGGGTCAGTATGTGACCCCACATTGAAAATGAATGGGAAAAGTGAAAAAAAAAAATATATATATATATATATATATATATATATAAATTTAATAAATCCAGCATAAATCTGAAATTTTCCACACCTGGCACTAGAGCACAAATGCAATGTGGAACGAACATGATCACACACCAGAGATTGGCACTCGAGTTAGTGACTCGGACTGGAGTCGCACTCGAGTTGCATTTTATGAGACTTCAGACTTGACTCGGGACTCAACCTGAAATGACTTCAGACTTGACTCGACAAAAAAGACTCGTGAATATTTTAAAAACAACTCAAGTCTTTAATCCTTAACTATCGTAAATGAATTTGAATGTTATAATATCTGCTTCACATGTACGCTATAGAGAAATTGTTATAGAATTTGATTACGGATGTCCGTGTAATGCGCGTAAACTCCGAAATGGTCCATCTTCAGACAACGATCAACTATTCTAAAGGACGTTTGTATTAGTTTTTGAACACTGGATATATTTTATCAACGTTACTTTGTTCTTGAGTCATTTATAATTAGAGGTTGGTCGATATATCGAGTTTGCCGATTCAGTTATCGGGAATAATCCTCAGCAAAAGTTTTTCCTATATGAACATTAGAAACGTATAAACAAATCAGGAAAAAATCTGATATCAATTAAACAAATTTTATCCTCACTGTAATACAAACCCAATTCCAAAAAAGTTGGGACACTGTACAAATTGTGAATAAAAACAGAATGCAATGATTTGGAAGTTTCAAATTTCAATATTTTATTCAGAATACAACATAGATGACATATCAAATGTTTAAACTGTGAAAATGTATCATTTTAAGGGAAAAATAAGTCGATTTTAAATTTCATGGCATCAACACATCTCAAAAAAGTTGGGACAAGGCCATGTTTACCACTGTGTGGAATCAGCATATGTACAGTTTTCTATTGACTTGAAACAACTGGAAACATTCAGAGGTTTGATATTTTCTGATAATATCTGTAGTCAATAACAACGCTGTATAATCCCTCATTTGAAAGCCACATTTCTAGCATCTGTAAAACTGCATTCTACCATCTTAAAAATATATCTAAATTACGGCACATGCTTTCAATGCAAAATGCTGAACAGTTAGTTCATGCGTTCATGACCTCAAGGCTAGAATATTGTAATGCTCTACTGGGTGGTTGGGTGGCCCTGCTCGCTTAATAAATAAACTGCAGCTGGTCCAAAACGCAGCAGCTAGAGTTCTTACTAGAACCAGGAAGTATGACCATATTAGCCTGGTTCTGGCAACACTGCATTGGCTCCCTATTAAACATCGTATACATTTTAAAATCTTGCTAATTACTTACAAAGCACTAAATGGTTGAGCTCCCCAGTACTTGAGCGAGCTCTTAACGCATTATACTCCATCACGTCCATTGCGGTCTCAAAATTCTGGCCAGTTGATAATACCTAGAATATCAAAATCAACTGCAGGCGGTCGATCCTTTTCCTATTTAGCACCTAAACTGGAACAGTCTTCCTAGCATTGTTCGGGAAGCAGACACACTCTGTCAGTTTAAATCTAGACTAAAAACACATCTCTTTACTATGGCATACACATAAAACATTTTTAATTTCTATTATTCAAATCAGTTAAATGATTGTTTTAGGCTGCATTAACTAGGTCAGCCGGAACCGGGAACACTTCCCATAACACCTGATGTACTCGTTACATCATAAGAAGAATGGCATCTACGCTAATGTTAGTCTCTCTGTTTATCCCGAGGTTTACTGCAGTTGGCCGGATCCGGGCCGTATCCGGACCAGATGGTGGACCTGCGCCTGGACATGACCAACGCATCCCTGAAGTGTCTGCAGAGACCTTGTCAATTAAACTCCCCCTGTAAATGCCGCATCGACACGACATCCTCATTAAACCCGTCCCCGGCGTGACGACTCCAATCTTTCGAATAATCCTACGAATATCTATTGATGTAATATGACTTCTGACCTGTAATGTTGCCAGAATCATAATCATACACTATTTGTTCGTCGGCCAGAGGAGAACTGGCACCCCGACTGAGCCTGGTTTCTCCCAAGGATTTTTTTCTCCATTCTGGCCCTGAAGGAGTTTTGGTTCCTTGCCACCGTCGCCTTTGGCTTTTGGCTTGCTCAGTTGGGGACACTTAAATTTCAACTATATTACTGATCTGCCCGCATTGACACTATATGATAATTGAAATGAGCTGGATGACATCACCGTTTTCACCAAAACTGCTGTACAGCCGAATCAAATTCTGTTGCATTATTTTCCTGTTACCACTGTGAAGCTGCTTTGAAACAATTGGCATTGTAAAAAGCGCTATATAAATAAAGGTGATTTGATTTGATTTGATATAACAAACGTGAATGGCGCCATCTTGTGTCCACTCAGCGACTGTATTGAAAATTACTACTTGTCTTGTTGCCAGGACAATTGTTTTGTATTTTACATTATAATGGATTAACGTAACAGGCTGGATGTATCCCTTACATCTTAGGACCTTTATTACAAACAAAACAGATGATAGAAAGGTCATATTTTGTATAATTTCTAAAAAAAATAATAATAATAATAGGATTTTTGATTGACATCTTTTTTGTAAGACATGAAATGACTCGACTCGACTCGGACTCGTGACAAAAGACTTCAGACTTTACTCGGACTCCAGTGATAAAGACTTCAGACTTGACTCGGACTCCAGATGAAAGACTTGTGAACATCTCTGTCACACACACAGACACACAGGTGTATTTTCACTCTTCACTCCTGCTCGCTCACATCTGCTTATTGCTGTTTTTTGTTGGTTTTATTTACTTTTTAAAAATTAATTTCGTATTCTAAAGTTAATTATTTTTATATATATATATATATATATATATATATATATATAATTTTTTTTTTATACATATATATTTTTATACATATTGTTTGTTTTATTGATGTTTTAAAATGATGTGAATTACATAATTAAAAATCTGCCATTATGACAACTTCCTTAACAAATCGTTCCTCTCTTGTCATTATTTTGTTATATTTTGTAAAAACATATAAGTGCACAATAACCAGATACATTTGTTTGAAGTTGATCAGAAATTAATTTAAAGCTATTTGTTTGTGCGTTTGTAGAGAATTCATTTGACCCTGCAAAAATAGCCTCTAAGCTTAGGGAACTGGGTGACGATTATGATGAAAAAGTGATCCAGCCACTGATGAAGAATATGCAAAGAGCTGCAGCTGATCAGGTGAGTCCAAATGGTCCATCTTCAGACAACGATCAACTATTCTAAAGGACGTTTGTATTAGTTTTTGAACATTGGATATATTTTATCAACGTTACTTTGTTCTTGAGTCATTTATAATTAGAGGTTGGTCGATATATCGAGTTTGCCGATTCAGTTATCGGGAATAATCCTCAGCAAAAGTTTTTCCTATATGAACATTAGAAACGTATAAACAAATCAGGAAAAAATCTGATATCAATTAAACAAATTTTATCCTCACTGTAATACAAACCCGATTCCAAAAAAGTTGGGACACTGTACAAATTGTGAATAAAAACAGAATGCAATGATGTGGAAGTTTCAAATTTCAATATTTTATTCAGAATACAACATAGATGACATATCAAATGTTTAAACTGTGAAAATGTATCATTTTAAGGGAAAAATAAGTTGATTTTAAATTTCATGGCATCAACACATCTCAAAAAAGTTGGGACAAGGCCATGTTTACCACTGTGTGGCATCCCCTCTTCTTTTTATAACAGTCTGCAAACGTCTGGGGACTGAGGAGACAAGTTGCTCAAGTTTAGGAATAGGAATGTTGTCCCATTCTTGTCTAATACAGGCTTCTAGTTGCTCAACTGTCTTAGGTCTTCTTTGTCGCATCTTCCTCTTTATGATGCGCCAAATGTTTTCTATGGGTGAAAGATCTGGACTGCAGGCTGGCCATTTCAGTACCCGGATCCTTCTTCTACGCAGCCATGATGTTGTAATTGATGCAGTATGTGGTCTGGCATTGTCATGTTGGAAAATGCAAGGTCTTCCCTTAAAGAGACGACGTCTGGATGGGAACATATGTTGTTCTAGAACTTGGATATACCTTTCAGCATTGATGGTGCCTTTCCAGATGTGTAAGCTGCCCATGCCACACGCACTCATGCAACCCCATACCATCAGAGATGCAGGCTTTTGAACTGAGCGCTGATAACAACTTGGGTTGTCCTTGTCCTCTTTAGTCCGGATGACATGGTGTCCCAGTTTTCCAAAAACTTCAAATTTTGATTCGTCTGACCACAGAACAGTTTTCCACTTTGCCACAGTCCATTTTAAATGAGCCTTGGCCCAGAGAAAACGCCTGCGCTTCTGGATCATGTTTAGATATGGCTTCTTTTTTGACCTATAGAGTTTTAGCCGGCAACGGCGAATGGCACGGTGGATTGTGTTCACCGACAATGTTTTCTGGAAGTATTCCTGAGCCCATGTTGTGATTTCCATTACAGTAGCATTCCTGTATGTGATGCAGTGCCGTCTAAGGGCCCGAAGATCACGAGCATCCAGTATGGTTTTCCGGCCTTGACCCTTACGCACAGAGATTGCTCCAGATTCTCTGAATCTTTGGATGATATTATGCACTGTAGATGATGATAACTTCAAACTCTTTGCAATTTTTCTCTGAGAAACTCCTTTCTGATATTGCTCCACTATTTTTCGCCGCAGCATTGGGGGAATTGGTGATCCTCTGCCCATCTTGACTTCTGAGAGACACTGCCACTCTGAGAGGCTCTTTTTATACCCAATCATGTTGCCAATTGACCTAATAAGTTGCAAATTGGTTCTCCAGCTGTTCCTTATATGTACATTTAACTTTTCCGGCCTCTTATTGCTACCTGTCCCAACTTTTTTGGAATGTGTAGCTCTCATGAAATCTAAAATGAGCCAATATTTGGCATGACATTTCAAAATGTCTCACTTTCAACATTTGATATGTTATCTATATTCTATTGTGAATAAAATATACGTTTATGAGATTTGTAAATTATTGCATTCCTTTTTTATTCACAATTTGTACAGTGTCCCAACTTTTTTGGAATCGGGTTTGTACATATTTTGTAATTTTGTCTATAATAATGTTCTTTAAATGAGAGCAAGAAATGCTATGGTCTTGGGGGCTGTTTACACACCTTTTTATGCGTTTTGGCCATTCATTTACATGACAACGGTGTTTTGGGGGCCTGAAAATGTAAACTTTTGAAGACTGGGTTCAAAGTGCAAGTTTGAAAACAAATACAAAGTTCTGTCATGAAACTCTAGATGGCGCAGGCTAATAGGTCCTTTAACTACCTGCTCGTAATCACATCATCTTTAGGGCACAGCCGATAGGTTCCTGCTGTATCAGTAGCCAATGAGCTTGCATGCTCAACCTTAGGTAGCATTTGCCTTAGCAGTACAGTGCGCTTTCAGAAACCCTCTACCTTCCCCAGCTCCACCTGTATAGATCTGCTACGGGTAATTCATGTATGCTCTATTGTACAGCAGCAGCATGTCTTGCTTGCTCACAAGCAGCAGCAGCGTAGCAGATCTATTCCGCCAAGACCAAACATATCAACATTGTCATACCCATTATTATGCCAAAAACTCTGTGAGTTGTCATGACACAATACCGTTATCGTCTCAGTGTAAAATACAAAACCGGGAATTTGTGAAAACAGTGACGTCATGGGCATGCGTATTACGTGTTCAGTCTGTTGGCGCATATTTTTTTTGTTTTATTTATTTATTTTTTACAAAGTGACATTGCCAACTACTGGCCTGACATGAATTATATAGGGTATTTCAGCGGAAATGATTAAAAAAGGAATTTTTTTTTTTTAGCACATCGTTGTTGTGTGAACATACCCTTAGTCAGGCCCAGTTCTACGGGTTGCTAGAGGACCCGCGAAAGCAAGAGCACCCTCAGTTAATAGTGTAATAATATCATATTGGCAAAACAGATTTAGCAAACACTCCAGTGCGTATTTGTGTTTGCGTCCTGGAGATCGTCAAAGGTTTCTGTTTACAATGTGTTTTTGCAGCGTTGAGCAATTTAGCCATTCACAGACTGATGATCTCTTGAACGCAATGGCTAATCAGAGGTTTTTCAGCTTGTCAGAATCCACTCACCACTCAAGATACTGGAGTGTTTGTTCAGTGCTGAATCTGAAGTTCTGCATGCCCGCAAATCCTCATTATAACAAGCAATGTGTAGACACTATGTAAATAAGAGATTCATTGAGCAGTCTAGACAGCTTTATTGATTATAATAAAACTTTGTGAGATTGCGATGAACTAAGATGAGTGACAGCTTTTTAGTGATTATAAAGGGAGCTCTCTTTGCATGCTTTATATATAATCTATAAAAAAAACATTTCATGCTGAAAAGAAGACCAACGACCACATACACGTTGCAAAGTTTCGGAAGTGACATCCACATATAAATTGCATAACAGGACCTGTTAAATGTCACCTGTTTCAAACAAGTTCAAATTTTGATGCAATATTTCAAGTGTTTTTTCAATCATTTTAGATGTATCTTTTTATGTTCTTTAGAGTGTTACTTTTTGGTTTGTTTAGATATCTTTTATTTACTTTAATGTGTGTATGTATGTATGTGTGTGTGTATATATATATATATATATATATATATATATATATATATATATATATATATATATATATATATATATACACCGATCAGGCATAGCATTATGACCTAATATTGTGTTGGTCCCCCTTTTGCTGCCAAAACAGCCCTGACCCGTCGAGGCATGGACTCCACTAGACCCCTGAAGGTGTGCTCTGGTATCTGGCAGCAAGATGTTATCAGCAGATCCTTTAAGTCCTGTAAGTTGCAAGGTGGGGCCTCCATGGATCGGACTTGTTTGTTCAATCTGAGCTACAGTAGCTCATCTGTTTAATTGCCAGCCTTAGCTCCCCACGTGCATCAATGAGCCTTGGTTCCTTCCTTGGACCACTTTTAAAAGATACTGACCACTGTATTTACTAATTTACCCGAATTAGTGAATACAAAAAATTTAATTGATGTTAAACAAATAAAAAACAGATATAATACAGATGAACAAATGATAAAGCTCTGGTTGCTGAATATTCGATCCCTTCCCTCAAAAGCGCTTATTGTTAATGATATGATTACAGATCATAACCTAGATGTGCTGTGTTTGACAGAAACCTGGCTAAAACCTGACGATTACTTTAAATTAAAGCTGCAAGCAGCGATGAATGGGCCCTCGCACCCGGGGCCGGGGCCGCCGGTGGCCTCAGGAAAACAGAATAGTGAGCAAGATTCATTTAAGCGGGTAAATATAGGAGAAATACAGCAAAGTCATTTTGATGTGCCACACTTCCTTCTGCCAGCAGGTGGCCCTTTGACTGAATATTGCCATGTAGATGTCTACAGGTCAGGGCTATTATCAAACGTGAAGTTTGGGGCAGATCGGACATTGTATGCCTGAGTTACAACAACTTCCTGTTTCGTGGCGTTAATTGCATACATTAGCACTTAGCCACGTGTTGCATGATTTAATATGTTTCTAGCATGTTTGGTACTTAATGGCATATTTAAATGAGTTTCTGGGAGTGAATTATAGTGTAAAGCATGCCATTTCCTGTTGCCAGCAGGTGGCGCTATGACTAACTGAATATTGGCATGTAGATGTCTTCAGGACAGTAATCTTATCAAACATGTGAAGTTTGGGGCAGATCGGACATTGTATGCCTGACTTACAACAGCTTCCTGTTTCATGGTGAAACATCAGACTTTGTCAGGCCGCCACGGACACGCCCTTCAGGGAAAACTCAAGATCTTCGCAATTTAACATCACCAAGGCCTTAAGATTAGACTGACCAAACATGATGATGATCTGGTTAAATCACTATGAGGAGTTAACCACAGTGTAAAAACATGCCATTTCCTGTTGCCCACAGGTGACGCTATAACTGTAACTGAATATTGACATGTAGATGAGTTCAGGACAGTACTCTTATCAAACATGTGAAGTTTGGGGCAGATTGGACATTGTATGCCCAAGTTACAACAACTTCCTGTTTCATGGCGAAACATCGAACTTTGTCAGGCCGCCACGGACACGCCCTTCAGGGAAAACTCAAGATCTTCGCAATTTAACGTCACAAAGGCCTTTAGATTAGACTGACCAAATATGATGATGATCTGATTTAAATTTCTAGGCGGAGTTGATTTAAAGTACAATGTCTGGAAATGGCAAAATTTGCAACAATTTTGAAAAAAAAAAATCAAAATATCTGACGACTTGTTGATTTTCAGATTTCGTATTGGGCTGTTACATGTGTCTACCGAATTTCATACCTGTATGTGAAACGTAGCGGGAGGGGGACTTCGTTGAAATTTTGTAGGTGGCGCTGTCGAGCCAATTTGCCACGCTTAATTGTGAAACCCATAGCAGACATAAATTTTCGCCACTTCTGACACGTGTGCAAAGTTTCGTGAGTTTTTGAGCATGTTTAGGCCCTCCAAAAAAGCGATTCATTTGGGAGAAGAAGAATAATAATTAAAGCTGTGAGCAGCGATGACGGGCCCAAGCCGGTGGCTTCAGGGCAACTGTGCACGACAGGCAATATGCATTTAAACAGGAGAGTATTTTAAAATTGCTCGAATATGCCACATTTACCGCAGGAGCTGGTGCCACTATGACCACAATCCACACCCATGATGTCATTTAAATATAGATGATTTTTAATGTCATAGGATATAATAGGTCACTTTCAAATATGTGCAAAGTTATATTTTGCAGCTCAAAATGTTCAAAAAGTGTTCAAAATGTTCAAAAAGTCCAGAAGGCCAGTATTTAATTCAAGGTATTTATATAGGTTTTTTTTTTTGTTTACTTATTTTTCACACTAAAGTTATAGTTATTTGTGATAGCCTATGATATGAAAGTGTTAAATTATCACCATCAAGAGAGAAAGTGACACACACACACAGAGTGAGAGAGAGACCACCCCCCCTCCCCCACCCACACACACACACACACACACACACACAGAGAGTGAGAGATAGGGGGAGGGGAAGAAGCGACAGAGAGAGAGTGAGAAATTTAGAAGAAATAAATATATTGATCTGAAAAATAGTACATTCATTTTAAATTCATCCAGGTCAAATTACCGAACATACAATCTTAATTTAATTTAAATCAAACAATGATTTTATAAGATATGAGTCAGTTTCTGTTTCCCTTTTTTGTCCTTATTTAATCCCTCGCCATGGCAACACCGTTTGAGATATCCTATAATCGTTTTGCAATATAGCATCTTCAATGTCTTTGTTTCATGTTGACCGAGTTTGGTGTCGATTCCATGCATCTCCTACCAGTAGTTTATAAAAACTCAGAGCCTGTTTATTCAAAAATTCCACATTCAAACCAAAATATCTGACTTCCTGTTGGTCGGAGCTAATGACTGTAAATTAGAAAGTTGTCCGGCTAGATGAGAACAATAAATGTACTGAGTTTGGTGACTGTAGGTAAAATTAACCAAGAGTTTTATCTTTAAAACTTTGTTCTCAAGGACTTATCTCACCTGGTTCATAAATAAGGCTATACTCCCACCTTCTGGTTATTCTATATATCACATTGGCTCTCATTTTTTGTCCTCAAACAAAAGGCATTTATCTGCTTATTTTTAAATTACACAGTTCATTGTTTGAAAAAGAAACTCAAATGTGTTTTTTCTATTGTTAGTATTATTTTTTATAGAAATAAATAATGTATAATTCAGAGAATATTTTTTAGTGTCAAGAATTAATCTCCAAATACAAAATGTTGAAGAAAACCAATATATTGATCTAAAATATAGTACACTCATTTTAAATTCATCCAGGTTCAAGTACCGAACATACAATCTTAATTTAATTTAAATCAAACAATGATTTTACAAGATATGAGACAATTTCTGTTTCCCTTTTTGTCCTTATTTAATCCCTCGCCATAGCAGCACCGTTTGAGATATCCTATAATCATTCGCAATATAGCATCTTCAGTGTCTTTGTTTCATGTTGACCGAGTTTGGTGTCGATTCCATGTATCTCCCACGAGTAGTTTATAAAAACTCAGAGCCTGATTATTAAAAAATTCCACATTCAAACCAAAATATCTGACTTCCTGTTGGTCGGAGCTTATGGCTGTAAATTAGAAAGTTGTCCAGCTCGAAGAGTACAATATATATACCGAGTTTGGTGTCTGTAGATAAAACTAACCCTCCCACTTTTGTCAAAAGATGGCGCTACTGAGCCCCTCCACCACGCCCGTTTCTAAGTCTTTGCCCTTATTTACTGGATGGCATCTCTGATGTGTGTGTCGAGTTTCATGCAATTTCAAGCATGCTAAGAGTCTCGAAAACACCCAAAAATATTATTACACTTTGACACGTTGCCATGGCAACAGTATTTCAAATATCAGGAATCCATTCGTATGTCTATATCTGCCATGCTTTGACATTATACTGATGAAGTTTGAAGTAAATCGGGTGAAAATAAGACAGTGATTTAAAACATTTTTTAAAAGTGACACACTTCCTGCTGCCAGTTGGTGGCGCTATAACTTTGACTCACAAAAGTCATATCGGCCTCCTACAACGAACACACAGCTGAAGTTTCATCCAAATCAGTCAATGTTTGCAGAAGTTATAACACACTTCCTGTTTCCCTTTTCTCACCATAAATTCGTGTCCTCGCCACGGCCAACCCGTTCGAGATGTCTAAAAACCGCTGGCAATTTAGCATCCTCAATGTCTTGACTTCATGCTGACCTAGATTGGTGGCGATCGGATGTTATGCCTTAGAGAAGTATATCAAATTCCAGAGCATGCGTTTTCAAACAACCCATAATAGCTGACTTCCTGTTGGGCTGACGTACAACTATGAGCACGAAAGTTGTTCGGCCCGATGAGCTTTATATGTGTACCGAGTTTAATAGTAATACATGCAAGCGTTTTTGATATATGGACCAAGTTTCAGATCGTGTTGTGGCACAATCTAAGTCCAAATGTCTTTTGATCAGCCAAGAAAATCTCTCAGAGTCGAAGTTCCAGATCTCAGGAAATATAAACTTTATTGTAAGCACAACAAAGTGAGATGCAGCTGTTCATCTGACTCATTCATGGTAAAACTTCATTTCTTATACTCTTTCTTATCACATTTTTATCCAATTAGCTTTCTCCTATATATCTTTTCTTTTTGACTCCACCTTACCGTTTCGCCACAATTAGATACAAACTTCTGCACGTTTCATATTTATTGGTGGAAAATCCCTAGCTTTCTGAATTAAAAAAAAAAAAAAACCTCTTATATAACACTCATATGACAGTTTCCCAGCGCTTCACACCAGTTCCCCATACAACAAACATAACTTTCCCATGTCTTCCATGCTTTGATGGGCAACAGACCTTAATTTTTAGTACACGGCTGAGGCCTACAAAAAATGAATTTCTTCCACACATCCCCCCTTTGGGACTTACTCCAAGTCCCACACCTAGACCCTCTTACCAGAATATGTCCTCATAAATTCAGTCTCCTTTCTTTTAATCTACCTATGGCCAATATTCAGCCATCCATCCTTTTACTTTCACCGACCTTCCTCATGTGGACACACTCTGGCTGGAGAATAAGGCCAAACATCTCCCCTCTCCTTTGACTAGAAGGAAGTAAAAGACCTTACCTCCCTATCTAACATCCATCAGGGGATATCGTGGTATTAAATCACTCAGTAAATCAGTGCATTTACATTCATTTCAGCAGATTATCGTTTCAGTAATTCATTACTTCAGTAGATTTATCATTTTTCAGTGATTATATCATAAGTAGTTGATTATATACTGTCCCACGATGCCAGAGGAACTCTCAGACGCTTCCGGTGGTCTGGAGCGCTATCTGGTTTGACTCCATCGTAGCCAAGTGTACTCTGGTCCTGCCTGGAGTGCTACCTGGTGTTGGGGCTGACAGCGGGTTTTTAAACCACCAGTAGAGTCTAGCCCAGTTGCTAAGCACTGAGGTGCTCGTCGATCCCTTCTTCTTTTTGGCTTTCATAGAACTCACAGCATATTTCAAAATACAGTAAAATCTTCAAATGTTCTTTTTTTTTTTTTTTTTTTTTTTTTTTTTAAAGAAAATATGAAACCTTTCAAATCATTCCCTTTAATTCTTGTTGCATTATCTCGTAACACGGATAATGACCTGCTTCAGACCCTCACTCATTCCCTCTCAGTCCCAGTGTAAAATACAGTAAGTATAATAATAATAAATGAAAAATAATGAATGAAAACAAAGTATATAATGTGGGAAGGGGGCTTTTTGTAAAAATAATCAAACAACATCCCTTCTAATTCTTCTGCCTACTCTACCCAGTTTCTAAAAGTGCTTTCTATTTTGCCCAAATTAAAATACAAAAACAAATTCTTCTCAAAAACATTGAGAATCAAATCAAAATCAAAACAAAATGAAATGAAAATACCATAGCACCCCTTCCCTTACTTCATCCCAGGCTAAAACTCATCCAGCTCATCCAGTCCTGGGCCTACTGTACACATTTCAGAATTGGCACCAATATCCACTCCTGTTTTTCTCACTGATATATTGATCATCTGTTTGGCAGCAGCATTGGTCATCATTGATCTAAGAAAGGACATAGCACAACAGAACACCAAGACAAAAATGCCAAATACTATTGCTATTATCATTCCCACCTTCATCAACCAGTCTTTCCACGAACCGAACAGTGAGTCAAACCATTCTCCCACTTTTCGTTGGCTGCCTGCATTTTCAGAAACCTCTTGTCTGAGCTCCTTCAACTTCTTCATGGCTCTAGTAAATGATCCATCTGGAGCTGTATTATTTGGAATGAAAGTACAGCAGTCAGCTCCAAACATTACACATACCCCCCCTTTTTCGGCCAACAACCAATTTAATGCCTGACTATTTTGCCACGTCATTTTGCTTGTATATTTGAGTTGATGTCCAAATGCATCTAGAGCTTGATCTGTGTAGTTAATGAACCTCAGCTGATTGTAGTATATGTAATTTATCCATTCTGCATTCTTATTTGGTGTTATCCATACAAATATGGACTCAAATCCAGAGTTTATCTCATCCCTTGCTTTGAACTTATGAGGTATCCCTCTTGGTTGCCCAATTGAGTCTATTTTTATATTAGGATCTGGTTCATAGGCTCTTTTTGTTCTACGTTTTTTAACAGAGGGTTCGTCAGATTGTTTCAATTTTCCTTCCTCTTCTAGATCCCAATCTATTATTCCTACTTCCTGGGCTAGCCTTACCCTGACACATAAACCCCTCCATCCCTTTGGTAAGGTAGCCCTCAATTTCCTCCCTCCACACAGCCAAAAATAGTCTGCAATCGCCTCACTTTGGTCTTCCAATGGTTCTATCAATGGAAAGTGTAGGGTTGCGTTGTAACAATCCTCATAAGGTTGAATTACTGTCATATTGATATTCACAGTTGCTGTTGCATATATTATGCTAGTGGACTTATATACGCTCGAGTCACCATACATGTTTTTATCTAGATGCCAGATAATGGAGCACTTTCCTCTAAATTTTCCAACATTTATGTGGCCTTCAGTTTTATTGATGCACTCATACTCTAGTGACGAATCCAATACGTAGTTTTGGGGTGTTTCTCTTCTTTGTGGATCTAATCTAACATCCAACTTTTGACATTCATCTCCCCACCCAGATTAATAGTAATACTTTTGATAATATGAATTTCCAAGCATAGTCAAACAGTCTGCCGGGCAATATGGCATATCTCTCTTGACAAAATCATTTCCTTTCGTATGAGCTTGACATTTGACAATAGTCAATTTGGTTGGGTACATCATTGCTGAGATTAGTTTAACAATTTGGTCTCCATGTTGAATTGGAGTTCCATCACTCTTTTTAAATCCTCTTTGTTTCCACACTGCTCCAAACAAATGACATACTCCATGAGCATATGCCGAGTCAGTGTAGATGTTAGCTGTCTGATTTTTTGCCAATAAACATGCTTCAGTTAATGCTTTTAATTCTGCCAGCTGTGCCGAGCATGGTTGCTCACAATGCTGTAGCAAGGCTGGAACAAAAGAATCTCCTTCCTTCTTAACAACAGCAAAGCCAGCATGGTTCCCCAAGTGGTCTCTAAAACATGACCCATCAACAAAGTAATTAAGTTCAGCGTCAACAATTGGGGTTGACTCTAAATCTGGTCTCAAGCGAATCTGTTACACACTCATGGGGTTTTCCCTCATCTTCCAGAGGGATGTAATTTGCTGGGTTTGATGTTATACATCTATTTATGGTAACATCAGGATACGTTAACAGAGCAGAGTAAGCTAAGCTTCTGGCTTGAGTTAGTACAAATCTCCCTCTTTCTAACAATTCAGCCACTTTGTGATGTGTGTATATGATGACTGGATAGCCCATTGTCACAGAAGATGCCTTGTCATATCCAAAATATACAGCAGCCACCCCTTGTTGATAGCAAGGTGGGTAGCCTTGTACTACACTGTCCAACTTTGTGCTATAATAAGCAATTGGTTGTTTCTTTCTTCCACTACACGTTTCTTGCATCAAAACAGCAGATGCAAATCCATCTTTTCTATTTGCCACATATAGATTAAATGGTTTTTCATAATTTGGTGTAGCTAATGCAGGAGAGGTTTGCAGCTCCTTTTTCAATGTTTCAAAAGCTATCAGGGCTTCAGCGTCCCAAGTTAGTCTTTCTCTGAGATTCTGCTGCCCTGTTTGTTTCATTAGAGCTCTCAGAGGAGCTGTCTTTACAGCATAATCCTTTATCCAATCAGCACTGAAACCTATCATCCCTAGGAATGTCATCATCTGTCCTACTGTTTGGGGTTGCGGTGCTTTGCTTATCCCCTCCAGCTGGCTGGGAGAAATTGACTTGGTTTTATGTGCAATAATTCTTCCCAAGTATTCAACTTGTGGCAAGCAATATTGCAATTTTTCTCTTGAGGCTTTGTGACCTCCTTCTGCTAATTTTGTAAGCACCTTAATTGAATCTTGATGACATTGTTCTAGTGTTGTTGAGCAAATCAATAGGTCATCTACATACTGTATCAATGTGCTGTCCAGTCTCAGGTCTTCTAAATCCATTTTTAACATTTGATTAAATACATGTGGTGAGTGCTTGAATCCCTGTGGCATTCGTGTGTAGGTATATTTTTTACCTTGGTAGGTGAAGGAAAAAAGGTATCTGCTCTCTTCCGCCAATGGAATGCTGAAGAAAGCTGATGTGAGATCAGTAACAGTAAAATAGTTAGCTGCAGGTGGAACATTTGTCAACAATGTATGAGGGTTTGGAACTTCAGCTGGCCAATCTATTACTTCATTTACTGCCCTTAAATCATGCACTAATCTCCATTTAGTCTTATTGGTCTTCTCGACTGGTAAAATGGGTGTGTTGCAATAACTGTTTGACTCAACTAATACTCCTGCCTTCATCAACCCTTCTATTGTTTTTCTAATGCCTTCTATTGCCTCTGGTTTCAGTGGGTATTGCTGTTTTCTTGGTAACACTGCTCCTGGCTTTGTTCTAATTCTAACTGCATTTGCAGATTTTACTAGTCCTACATCTGTATCATGTTTTGACCATAGCTGTATGGGTACTTTTTGTTCCATTTCATACATCAATTCCTCAAATTTAGATTTCATAGCTTTCTTTTCTATTATGGTATCTATTGTATCCACTACCACTTTTGGGGTGCCCTCCATTTTTGTACAACATAAAATTTTTAAGTATGTCCCGTCTAGTGTTTGAAAAATGAAAGGGTTCTCTGTATCCTTCTATTCCATCCCTTTAGCTTCTTTCATCATTGGTCCTAAGTCTCTAGCCTGCTTTCCTTCTGCTATGTATAGGGTGACATGTGGGGTTGATTTCCCTACTCTAAACCATTTTCTTATAAAGTCACATTCCTCTACCTGTAGTGCTGCTCCCATTGGTCCCGCTTAGGGGTACCTGTTGTTTCTCTGTCTCAATTAACCAGTCTTTTTCTAATTCTGGGTCTCTTGTTGGATCATAAATCATTGTGCAGTGAAACTCAGTCTTTGGTTCTTCTATATCTCCCAATTGTTCTTTTATATATCTTCCCCATTTACAGTGGGGAGAACAAGTATTTGATACACTGCCGATTTTGCAGGTTTGCCCACTTACAAAGCATGTAGAAGTCTGTAATTTTTATCATAGGTACTCTTCAACTGTGAGTGACGGAATCTAAAACAAAAATCCAGAAAATCACATTGTATGATTTTTAAATAATTAATGTGCATTTTATTGCATGACATAAGTATTTGATACATCAGAAAAGCAGAACTTAATATTTGGTACAGAAACCTTTGCAATTACAGAGATCATACGTTTCCTGTAGTTCTTGACCTGGTTTGCACACACTGCAGCAGGGATTTCGGCCCACTCCTCCATACAGACCTTCTCCAGATCCTTCAGGTTTCGGGGCTGTCGCTGGCCAATACAGTCTTTCAGCTCCCTCCAAAGATTTTCTATTGGGTTCAGGTCTGGAGACTGGCTAGGCCACTCCAGGACCTTGAGATGCTTCTTACGGAGCCACTCCTTAGTTGCCCTGGCTGTGTGTCTCGGGTTGTTGTCATGCTGGAAGACCCAGCCACGACCCATCTTCAATGCTCTTACTGAGGAAAGGAGGTTGTTGGCCAAGATCTCGCGATACATGGCCACATCCATCCTCCCCTCAATACGGTGCAGTCGTCCTGTTCCCTTTGCAGAAAAGCATCCCCAAAGAATGATGTTTCCACCTCCATGCTTCACGGTTGGGATGGTGTTCTTGGGGTTGTACTCATCCTTCTTCTTCCTCCAAACACGGCGAGTGGAGTTTAGACCAAAAAGCTCTATTTTTGTCTCATCAGACCACATGACCTTCTCCCATTCCTCCTCTAGATCATCCAGATGGTCACTGGCAAACTTCAGACGGGCCTGGACATGCGCTGGCTTCAGCAGGGGGACGTTGCGTGTGCTGCAGGATTTTAATCCATGACGGCGTAGTGTGTTACTAATGGTTTTCTTTGAGACTGTGGTCCCAGCTCTCTTCAGGTCATTGACCAGGTCCTGCCGTGTAGTTCTGGGCTGATCCCTCACCTTCCTCATGATCATTGATGCCCCACGAGGTGAGATCTTGCATGGTGCCCCAGACCGAGGGAGATTGACCGTCATCTTAAACTTCTTCCATTTTCTAAAGCTGCATGCCTATTGTCCTGTAGCCCATCCCAGCCTTGTGCAGGTCTACAATTTTATCCCTGATGTCCTTACACAGCTCTCTGGTCTTGGCCATTGTGGAGAGGTTGGAGTCTGTTTGATTGAGTGTGTGGACAGGTGTCTTTTATACAGGTAACGAGTTCAAACAGGTGCAGTTAATACAGGTAATGAGTGGAGAACAGGAGGGCTTTTTAAAGAAAAACTAACAGGTCTGTGAGAGCCGGAATTCTTACTGGTTGGTAGGTGATCAAATACTTATGTCATGCAATAAAATGCAAATTAATTATTTAAAAATCATACAATGTGATTTTCTGGATTTTTGTTTTAGATTCCGTCTCTCACAGTTGAAGTGTACCTATGATAAAAATTACAGACCTCTACATGCTTTGTAAGTAGGAAAACCTGCAAAATCGGCAGTGTATCAAATACTTGTTCTCCCCACTGTACTTCCTCCCTATTCTAATATCTCAACCTCTTCACTGCACACTCGCTTGCTTTCACCCACTTTACAGTTATATATGCATTCACATACCACATTCACACTTACCCGGGCTTTCACTCACACACTTTCAAACTAGCAGCTTTTCAATGGTTTTGGGAAAACAGAGGGACACTTTTTCTGTTAATTTTTATTTTTTAGTTATTAAGAGCTGTGTCTCTCTGTCTGGATCACAGTGTTTGCAATCTGGAAAATGTCCAAATAAACGGCAAAACCAGTTTCTTGGAATATTTTTAGTTCTTACAGCAGTTTGCACAAAATATTTTTCTTTCTGTTTCTCACTCTGAGTTGTATTATTCATTTACAGTTATCAATGTCTTTACAGTTTTAATTCACAGGATATCCAGCTGTGGGGTAAAGCCAATGCTCATACGGTAATCTAGTGGGGATTAGACTAACCTCCCCTGTTTCTCTGTTTAAACAAGGTCTCCAGCGAGGGACACTGAAGACCAATACAATTGTTTGTCCTATATCACTAAATTGTGACCTTCTGCTAGTAGTTACAATTACTGATAATATAGCTGGGTCGGTTTTTAATAATTGTTCAATTTGTTTCCCTCTTTGTCTTCCCAAATGTCTTTGACAATAACCCCACCCTACTGGGTTGAGCAAATATACTTTTTCCCACAGAGGTTTTTCTGTTCTTAACCCGTGCTCTTCTATTGTTATTGGAACAAGTCATTTACTAAAACACTTCAGCTTATATACAAAGCAATTAATGCAGTTTAAAAACAATGCAGTTAAAAACACAGTTATACACTTTTGCTCTCTTTCTTTATATTATTCACAAGCAATATACAAAACAATATACACTTTATTTGTTTTCCCCTGGGTCTACTCACTCTCAACAGAGCTCTCCCTATTCTGTCAACTTGACACTTCTTATGTTGCTTGACCAAGCTTGGATCACTTCCCAGACAAAAGCAGCCACACATACACATACACAGATGCCTTTTTCTTCAGGCAAACACACAGCACCTCTTGTGTGTTAAACGCAGCACCTCTTGCGTTTTACTTCTAAAAATGCCCCACTTCAGGCAAACACACAGCACTTCTTGCGTGCCTAACGCAGCACTTCTTGCGTTTTACTTCTAATCACACAGCACTTCTTGTGTGTTTAACTACGCATGCGCTATTTTCCCGACCTGGAAATTACATCTCTTTATTTCTTTTTATATTTTTAACACTTATCTTACCAATAATCAATTTTGGTTCATTTGTAAAGGCAATAGGCAGTTACCCAGGCAGCAGCTCACAGAGGACCGCACAAAACAAAATATAAGCAAATTAGCTTACCTTATTTTTATGGCGCGTCTTTTGTTTTGTGAGGCTTCGTGCCAGCACGCCCACCGTGGTCCCAACCCCTCTCAGCTCCTGGCTGGCTCGCCAAATTATGTCGTGGCACAACCTAAGTCCAAATGTCTTTTGATCAGCCAAGAAAATCTCTCAGAGTCGAAGTTCCAGGTCTCAGGAAATATAAACTTTATTGTAAGCACAACAAAGTGAGATGCAGCTGTTCATCTGACTCATTCATGGTAAAACTTCATTTCTTATACTCTTTCTTATCACCTTTATATCCAATTAGCTTTCTCCTATATATCTTTTCTTTTTGGGTCCACCTTAACGTTTCGCCACAATTAGATACAAACTTCTGCACGTTTCATATTTATTGGTGGAAAATCCCTAGCTTTCTGATTTTTTTTTAAAAAAACCTCTTATATAACACTCATATGACAGTTTCCCAGCGCTTCACACCAGTTCCCCATACAACAAACATAACTTTCCCATGTCTTCCATGCTTTGATGGGCAACAGACCTTAATTTTTAAGTACACGGCTGAGGCCTACAAAAAATTAATTTCTTCCACAATAGCATTCAAGGGGGCGCTGTCGAGCCCCCCTGCCACGCCCAGGTACCATCTTCATCCCGCATTCCGACACGTGCAAAGTTTCAAGAGTTTTTGAGCACGTTAAGGCCCCCAAAAGTGCCAAAAACCTTGAAAGAAAAATAATAATAATTAAAGCAAGCAGCGATGACGGGCCCAAGCCGGTGGCACCGCCACCCCGGTGGCATCAGCTTAACTGTGCACTGCAGGCAATAGGCATTTAAAATGGGAAAACATAAAAGGACTATGTCAAAGTCATTTGAATTTACCACATAACTGCAGCAGTTGGTGCTACTATGACCACAAACCACAACAGCCACATCTATGAGATTAATTCAATTTGAATTAATTTCATGTCAGATGATGTCAGGTGAATTTCAAATGAGTGCAGAATACTGTCTGAATGCTGATGTTGTATTATCCTAACTCTTCTCTTCATGTGTTTTTTGACCTACCTTAGCTACCGTTTTTGCACCAATCTTATGCACCAAAAAGCGTGCTTTCATTTAAATATGGGTGGTATCCAATAAAAAATGTTAATTACAAAATTAATAAATGGAGCCAAATCATGGAAACTGCAAAGGTAAGAATAAGATGCGTGTCTACATTTTTTTAAAGTTTATTATAAACTTGTATAAAATCGTGTGAAATTTACTTTTAATAAATTTGAATTATATCAGTAAATAATTAGACGCGTGTCATACGTGATCTTTGCAAACACTGCACATGACCTTCTGTAAAGCCCATGTATAGAAAACACACACGCTCTCCTCTGTAAAAAAAAAAAAAAAAAAAAAGTACTGTCTGAATGAGTACATGAAATCACAGATTAATTATGTGATAAGAATTGTAACTCAAATGTCATTTAGAAAACTATTTAAACCCATTAAATGTAAAAGAACTATATCAAAGTCATCTGAATATGCCACATTTACTGCAGCAAATATGATCGTGAACCACAACAGCCACATCCATGAGATTAAATTTAAATGAATTTCATGTCATAGGATGTCATAGGTCACTTTGAAATGAGTGCAAAGTTATCTTCAGAAGTCCAGTATTTTATCTAAAGGTCTTTTTATATTTTTATTAACACAATTATTAAACTAATTATATAAACTTTTATATTGTCAGTGCCCTACAAATGAACGAGTTATCCTTTACACCACCAGAATGCTGTAGAATACTGCAGGCAGCTGACATCTACCCATTCCCATATCACACACACACACACACACAAACACACACAAAGAGAGAGAGAGAGAGAGAGAGGCAGATTTTTTTTCTTTTGTAACCCTTTTTAAAAATAACACAATACTGCCATCTTTTGGTAATTGAGGGGAGGGCAGACAGAGAGAGAGCGAGAGAGAGAGTGAGACTCAGAAGAAATATTTTAAAGAAATAAATATATTGATCTGAAAAATAGTACATTCATTTTAAATTCATCCAGGTCAAATTACCGAACATACAATCTTAATTTAATTTAAATCAAACAATGATTTTACAAGATATGAGACAATTTCTTTTTCCCTTTTTGTCCTTATTTGATCCCTCGCCATAGCAGCACCGTTTGAGGATATCTATAATCGTTTCGCAATATAGCATCTTCAATGTCTTTGTTTCATATTGACCGAGTTTGGTGTCAATTCCATGCATCTCCTACGAGGAGTTTATAAAAACTCAGAGCCTGATTATTCAAAAATGTCACATTCAAACCAAAATATCTGACTTCCTCTTGGTCGGAGCTAATGACTGTAAATTAGAAAGTTGTCCGGCTCGATGAGAAAAATATATGTACCAAGTTTGGTGACTGTAGGTAAAACTAATCTGTAAAAGTGTTCTCAAGGACATATCCAACCTGGTTCATAAATAAGGCTATACTCCCACCTTCTGGTTATTCTATGTATCACATTGGCTCAAATTTTTTTGTCCTCAAACAAAAAGCATTAATCTGCTTATTTTTAAATTACACACACTTCATTGTTTGAAAAAGAAACTCAAATATGTTTTTTTTTTCTATTGTTAGTATTATTTTTTATAGAAATAAATTGTTTAATTCAGAGAATATTTTTTAGTGTCAAGAATTAATCTCGAATTAACAATATAAAATGTTAAAGAAAACCAATATATTGATCTAAAATATAGTACATTCATTTTAAAATTCATTCAGGGTCAATAACCAAACATACAATCATAATTTAATTTAAATCAAACAATGATTTTACAAGATATGAGACAATTTCTGTTTCCCTTTTTGTCCTTATTTGTTCCCTCGGCCCCCAAAAGTGCCCGAGAAGTCTAAAAAAAATAATTAAAGCTGCGAGCGGCGATGACGGGCCCAAGCTGGTGGCACCGCCACCCCGGTGGCTTCAGGGCAACTGTGCACGACAGGCAATATGCATTTAAACAGGAGAATATTTTAAAAATCGCTCGAATATGCCACATTTACCGCAGGAGCTGGTGCCACTATGACCACAAGCCACACCCATGATGTCATTTAAATATAGATGATTTTTAATGTCATAGAATATAATAGGTCACTTTCAAATATGTGCAAAGTTATCTTTTGCAGCTCAGAATTTTGTAAGTCCAGAAGGCCAGTATTTAATACAAGGTATTTGTATAGGTTGTTTTAAAAAAAAATTTAACTTATTTTTCACACTAAAGTTATAGTTATTTGTGATAGCCTATGATATGAAAGGGTTAAATTATCACCATCAAGAGAGAAAGTGACACACACACACAAAGAGAGTGAGAGATAGGGGGAGGGGAAGGAGCGACAGAGAGAGAGTAAGAAATTTAGAAGAAATATTTTAAAGAAATAAATATATTGATCTGATAAATAGTACATTAATTTTAAATTCATCCAGGTCAAATTACCAAACATACAATCTTAATTTAATTTAAATCAAACAATGATTTTACAAGATATGAGACAATTTCTGTTTCCCTTTTTGTCATTATTTGATCCCTCGCAGCACCATTTGAGATATCCTATAATCGTTTCGCAATATAGCATCTTCACTGTCTTTGTTTCATGTTGACCGAGTTTAGTGTCAATTCCATGCATCTCCTGCGAGGAGTTTATAAAAACTCAGAGCCTGTTTATTCAAAAATTCCACATTCAAACCAAAATATCTGACTTTCTGTTGGTTTGGAGCTAATGACTGTAAATTAGAAAGTTGTCCGGCTCGATGAGAACAATAAATGTACCGAGTTTGGTGACTGTAGGTAAAATTAACCAAGTGTTTTATTTTTAAAACTTTGTTCTCAAGGACTTATCTAACCTGGTTCATAAATAAGGCTATACTCCCACCTTCTGGTTATTCTTTATATCACATTGGCTCTAATTTTTTTGTCCTCAAACAAAAAGCATTAATCTGCTTATTTTTAAATTACACACCGTTCATTGTTTGAAAAAGAAACTCAAATGTGTTTTTTTTTTCTATTGTTAGTATTATTTTTTATAGAAATAACGTATAATTCAGAGAATATTTTTTAGTGTCAAGAATTAATCTCTAAATACAAAATGTTGAAGAAAACCAATATATTGATCTAAAATATAGTACATTCATTTTAAAATTCATTCAGGGTCAATAACCAAACATACAATCATAATTGAATTTAAATCAAACAATGATTTTAGACGAAATGAGACTCTTCCTGTTTCCTTTTTTGTCCTTATTTAATCCCTCGCCATAGCAGCACCGTGTGAGATATCCTATAATTGTTCTTAATATAGCATCTTCAGTGTCTTTGTTTCATGTTGACTGAGTTTGGTGTCGATTCCATGCATCTCCTACGAGGAGTTTATAAAAACTCAGAGCCTGATTATTCAAAATATGACTAACTGACGCTATGACTAACTGAATATTGGCATGTAGATGTCTTCAGGCCAGGACTCTTATCAAACATGTGAGGTTTGGGGCAGATCGGACATTGTATGACTAAGTTACAACAACTTCCTCTTTCATGACGAAACATCAGACTTTGTCAGGCCGTCACTGACACGCCCTTCATGGAAAACTCAAGATCTTCTCAATTTAACATCACCAAGGCCTTTAGATTAGACTGTGCAAATATGATGTTCTGGTTAAATCTCTAGGAGGAGTTAATCACAATGTAAAACAAGGATTTTCCTTTTGCCCGCAGGTGGCGCTATAACTGTAACTGAATATTGACATGTAGATGTGTTCAGGCCAGGACTCTAATAAAACATGTGAAGTTTGGGGCAGATCGGACATTGTATGCCCGAGTTACAACAACTTCCTGTTTCATGGTGAAACATCGAACTTTGTGAGGCCGCCACGGACACGCCCTTCAGGGAAAACTCAAGATCTTCACAATTTAACATCGCAAAGGCCTTTAGATTAGACTGTGTAAATATGATGTTGATCTGATTAAATCTCCAGGAGGAGTTAATTTGCAACAATATTGCAGAGAAAATTCAAAATATCTCACTTCCTGTTGGGTTTTAAGATTTGGCACCCAGGGACTTTTTTGTAGGTATTGGGCTGTTAAATGCGTCTACCGAATTTTCATACTCATACATGAAAAGTATCGCGAATGGCACTTAATTGAAATTTTGTAGGTGGCGCTATCGAACCATTTTGCCCCGCCTAACTCTGAAACCCATATCAGATGTAAATTTTCACCACTTCTGACGCGTGTGCAAAGTCTCATGAGTTTTCGAGCATGTTTAGGCCCTCAAAAATGTGATAAATTTTGAAGAAGAATAATACGTTGAGCAATTACAATAGGGTCCTCACACCTCGGGCCCTAAATATCTGATTTCCTGTTGGTCGGAGCTAATGACTGTAAATTAGAAAGTTGTCCAGCTCAAAGAGAACAATATATACTGAGTTTGGTGACTGTAGATAAAACTAACCCCCCCACTTTTGTCAAAAGATGGCGCTACTGAGCCCCTCCACCATGCCCATTTTTAAGTCTTTGCCCATATCTACTGGACAGCATCTCTGATGTGTGTCGAGTTTCATGCAATTTGAAGCATTGTAATAGTCTCAAAAGCATTGAAAAAGAATATTATAGTTTGATGTGTTGCCATGGCAACAATATTTACAATATGAAGAAGTGCTTACCAGGTTTACATCTGCTAAGTTTTGACATGATACTGATGAAGTTTAAAGCAAATAGGGTAAAAATAAGATGGTGATTTCAAAGCATTTTGAAAATGACACACTTCCTGCTGCCAGTTGGTGGCGCTATAAGTTTGACTCACAATAGTCACATCCATGTGATCGGCCTCTTACAACGAACACACAGCTGAAGTTTCATCAAAATGAATCAATGTATGCAGAAGTTATAACACACTTCCTGTTTCCCTTTTCTCTCCATAAATTCGTCTTCTTGCCACGGCCAAACCGTTCGAGATATCAAAAATCCGCTCGCAATTTAGCATCCTCAATGTCTTGACTTCATGCTGACCGAGATTGGCACTGATCGGGTGAATCGCCTAGGAGGAGTATATCAAATTCCAGAGCATGCGTTTTCCGAACAACCCATAATAGCCGACTTCCTGTTGGCCTGACGTATAACTTAGAGCACGAAAGTTGTTCGGCCCGATGAGGTCTATATGTGTACCCAGTTTCATACATCTACGTGCAAGTGTGTTTGATATATGGACCAAGTTTTCAGACCCAGTTTAAGGGGGCGCTGTCGAGCCCCCCTGCCACGCCCGGGTACCAGCTTTGGCCCGGCCCTGATGGCCGCAGATTCCGACGTATCTTCAAAGTTTCAAGAGTTTTCGAGCATGGTAAGGGCCCCAAAAGTGCCCGAGAAGTCGAAAAAAAAAATGTTTTCCTTAGAAGAACAATAGGGCCTTCGCCCTTTCAGGGTTTGGGCCCTAATAATAATCCTTAGGGGAACAATAGGGCCTTCGCCCTTTTAGGGCTTGGGCCCTAATAATAATCCTTAGGGGAACAATAGGGCCTTCGCCCTTTTAGGGCTTGGGCCCTAATAATAATCCTTATGGGAACAATAGGGCCTTCGCCCTTTCAGGGCTTGGGCCCTAATAATAATAATCCTTAGGGGAACAATAGGGCCTTCGCCTGTGGCTTCAGGGCAACTGTGCACGACAGGCAATATGCATTTAAACAGGAGAATATTTAAAAATTGCTCGAATATGCCATCGAGAGAAAGTGACACACACACACAGAGTGAGAGAGAGCCCCCCCCCCCACACACACACACACACACACACACACACACACACACACAGAGAGTGACAGATAGGGGGAGGGGAAGGAGTGACAGAGAGAGAGAGTGAGAAATTTAGAAGAAATATTTTAAACCAATAAATATATTGATCTGAAAAATAGTACATTCATTTTAAATTCATCCAGGTCAAATTATAGAACATACAATCTTAATTTAATTTAAATCAAACAATGATTTTACAAGATATGAGACAATTTCTGTTTCCCTTTTTGTCCTTATTTGATCCCTCGCCATAGTAGCACCGTTTGAGATATCCTTTAATCATTTCACAATATAGCATCTTCAATGTCTTTCTTTCATGTTGACTGAGTTTGGTGTCAATTCCATGCATCTCCTACGAGGAGTTTATAAAAACTCAGAGCCTGATTATTCAAAAATTCCACATTCAAACCAAAATATCTGACTTCCTGTTGGTCGGAGCTAATGACTGTAAATTATAAAGTTGTCCGGCTCGATTAGAACAATATATATACAGAGTTTGGTGACTGTAGATAAAACTAACCCCCTCACTTTTGTCAAAAGGTGGCGCTACTGAGCCCCTCCACGCCCGTTTCTAAGTCTTTGGAAACAGGAAGAGTCTCATTTCGTCTAAAATCATTGTTTGATTTAAATTCAATTATGATTGTATGTTTGGTTATTGACCCTGAATTAATTTTAAAATGAACATACTATATTTTAGATCAATATATTGTTTTTCTTTAACATTTTGTATTTGGAGATTAGTTCTTGAAAATAATACTAACAATAGAAAAAAACACATTTGAGTTTCTTTTTCAAACAATGAAACGTGTGTAATTAGCAGATTAATGCTTTTTGTTTGAGGACAAAAAAATGAGAGCCAATGTGATACATAGAATAACCAGGTTGGATATGTCCTTGAGAATACTTTTACAGATTAGTTTTACCTACAGTCACCAAACTCGGTACATATATTTTTCTCATCGAGCTGGACAACTTTCTAATTTACAGTCATTAGCTCCGACCAACAGGAAGTCAGATATTTTGGTTTGAATGTGGAATTTTCACCAAACTCGGTCAACATGAAACAAAGACACTGAAGATGCTATATTGATAACGAATTATAGGATATCTCAAACAGTGCAGCTATGGTGAAGGATTAAATAAGGACAAAAAAGGAAACAGAAATTGTCTCATATCTTGTAAAATCAATGTTTGATTTAAATTAAATTAAGATTGTATGTTCGGTACTTGAATCTGGATAAATTTAATATGAATGTACTATTTTTCTGATCTATCTATCTATCTATCTATATATATATATATATATATATATATATATATATATATATATATATATATATATATTTTTATTTTTTTTTTTTTTTTTTTTATTTCTTCTGAATATCAGAGCCGGGCCAAAGCTGGTACCCAGGCATGGCAGGGGGGCTTGACAGCGCCCCCTTAAGCTGGGTCGGAAAACTTGGTCCATATATCAAACACACTTGCACGTAGATGTATGAAACTGGGTACACATATAGACCTCATCGGGGCGAACAACTTTCATGCTCTAAGTTATACGTCAGCCCAACAGGAAGTGAGCTATTATGGGTTGTTCGGAAAACGCATGCTCTGGAATTTGATATACTCCTCCTAGGCCATTGTTCCGATCAGTGCCAAACTCAGTCAGCATGAAGTCAAGACATTGAGGATGCCAAATTGCGAGCGGATTTTTGATATCTCGAACGGTTTGGCTGTGGCGAGGAGACGAATTTATGGTGAGAAAAGGGAAACAGGAAGTGTGTTATAACTTCTGCATACATTGATTCATTTTGATGAAACTTCAGCTGTGTGTTCGTTGTAAGAGGCCGATCACATGGATGTGACTATTGTGAGTCAAACTTATAGTGCCACCAACTGGCAGCAGGAAGTGTGTCATTTTCAAAATGCTTTGAAATCACCATCTTATTTTTACCCTATTTGCTTCAAACTTCATCAGTATCATGTCAAAACATAGCAGATGTAAACCTGATAAGCACTTCTTGATATTGTAAATATTGTTGCCATGGCAACACATCAACCTATAATATTCTTTTTCAATGCTTTTGAGACTCTTACAATGCTTCAAATTGCATGAAACTCGACACACACATCAGAGATGCCGTCCAGTAGATACGGGCAAAGACTTAAAAATGGGCGTGGTGGAGGGGCTCAGTAGCGCCATCTTTGACAAAAGTGGGGGGGTTAGTTTTATCTACAGTCACCAAACTCGGTATATATTGTTCTCTTTGAGCTGGACAACTTTCTAATTTACAGTCATTAGCTCCGACCAACAGGAAATCAGATATTTAGGCCCGAGGTGTGAGGACCCTATTGTAATTGCTCAGCCTATTATTCTTCTTCTCCAAAATTAATCACATTTTTGAGGGCCTAAACATGCTCGAAAACTCATGAGACTTTGCACACGCGTCAGAAGTGGTGAAAATTTACATCTGATATGGGTTTCAGAAGTAGGCGGGGCAAAATGGTTCGATAGCGCCACCTACAAAATTTCAATTAAGCCCCATTCGCGCTTCTTTTCATGTAGGAGTATGAAAATTCGGTAGACGCATTTAACAGCCCAATACCTACAAAAAAGGTAGGGTGCCAAATCTGAAAACCCAACAGGAAGTGAGATATTTTGAATTTTCTCTGCAATATTGTTGCAAATTTTACCATTTCCAGACGTTGTAATTTAACGAACTCCTCCTGGAGATTTAATCAGATCAACATCATATTTGCACTGTCTAATCTAAAGGCCTTTGCAATGTTAAACTGTGAAGATCTTGAGTTTTTCCTGAAGGGCGTGTCCGTGGCGGCCTCACAAAATTCAATGTTTCACCATGAAACAGGAAGTTGTTGTAACTCGGGCATACAATGTCCGATCTGCCCCAAACTTCACATGTTTTATTAGAGTCCTGGCCTGAACACATCTACATGTCAATATTCAGTTACAGTTATAGCGCCACCTGCGGGCAAAAGGAAAATCCTTGTTTTACATTGTGATTAACTCCTCCTAGAGATTTAACCAGAACAACATCATATTTGCACAGTCTAATCTAAAGGCCTTGGTGATGTTAAATTGAGAAGATCTTGAGTTTTCCATGAAGGGCGTGTCAGTGATGGCCTGACAAAGTCTGATGTTTCGTCATGAAAGAGGAAGTTGTTGTAACTCAGTCATACAATGTCCGATCTACCCCAAACCTCACATGTTTGATAAGAGTCCTCGCCTGAAGACATCTACATGCCAATATTCAGTTAGTCATAGCGTCAGTTAGTCATATTTTGAATAATCAGGCTCTGAGTTTTTACGTTCTCCTCGTAGGCGATTCATTCAATCTCCACCAATCTCGGTCAACATGAAGCAAAAATACGGAAGATGCTACATTGCCAACGGATATTGGATCTCTCAAACGGTGTTGCCATGGCGAGCTATTAAAGTAATGACAAAAAGGGAAACAGGAAGAGTCTCATTTCGTCTAAAATCATTGTTTGATTTCAATTCAATTATGATTGTATGTTTGGTTATTGACCCTAAATGAATTTTAAAATGAATGTACTATATTTTAGATCAATATATTGTTTTTCTTTAACATTTTGTATTTGGAGATTAATTCTTGACACTAAAAAATATTCTCTGAATTAAACATAATTTATTTCTATAAAAAATAATACTAACAATAGAAAAAAACACATTTGAGTTTCTTTTTCAAACAATGAAGTGTGTGTAATTTAAAAATAAGCAGATTAATGCTTTTTGTTTGAGGACAAAAAAATTAGAGCCAATGTGATATATAGAATAACCAGAAGCTGGGAGTATAGCCTTATTTATGAACCAGGTTGGATATGTCCTTGAGAACACTTTTACAGATTAGTTTTACCTACAGTCACCAAACTCGGTACATATATTGGTCTCATCGGGCCGGACAACTTTCTAATTTACAGTCATTAGCTCCGACCAACAGGAAGTCAGATATTTTGGTTTGAATGTGGAATTTTTTAATAAACAGGCTCTGAGTTTTTATAAACTACTCGTAAGAAATGCATGAAATCGACACCAAACTCGGTCAACATGAAACAAAGACATTGAAGATGCTATATTGCGAAACGATTATAGGATATTTCAAATGGTGCTGCTATGGCGAGGGATCAAAAAGGGAAACAGAAATTGTCTCATATCTTGTAAAATCATTGTTTGATTTAAATTAAATTAAGATCGTATGTTCGGTAATTTGACCTGGATGAATTTAAAATGAATGTACTATTTTTCAGATCAATATATTTATTTCTTTAAAATATTTCTTTTAAATTTCTCACTGTCGCTCCTTCCCCTCCCCCTATCTCTCACTCTCTCAGGCTCACTCTCTCTGTGTGTGTGTGTGTGTGTGTGTGTGTGTGTGTGGGGGGGGGGGGGGGGGCGGTGGTCTCTCCCTCACTCTGTGTGTGTGTGTGTCACTTTCTCTCTTGATGGTGATAATTTAACCCTTTCATATCATAGGCTATTACAAATAACTATAACTTTAACGTGAAAAATAAGTTTAAAAAAAAACAAAAAACCTTAAATACTGGCCTTCTGGACTTACAACATTTTGAGCTGCAAAAGATAACTTTTGCACATATTTGAAAGTGACCTATTATATCCTATGACATTAAAAATCATCTATATTTAAATGACATCATGGGTGTGGCTTGTGGTCATAGTGGCACCAGCTCCTGCGGTAAGTGTGGCATATTCGAGTGATTTTTAAATATTCTCCTTTTTAAATGCATATTGCCTGTCGTGCACAGTTGCCCTGAAGCCACCGGGGTGGCGGTGCCACCAGCTTGGGCCCGTCATCGCTGCTTGCAGCTTTATTATTTTTCTTTTAAGGTTTTTGGCACTTTTGGGGCCCTTAACGTGCTCGAAAACTCTTGAAACTTTGAAGATACGTCGGAATCTGCAGCCATCAGGGTCGGGCCAAAGCTGGTACCAGGGTGTGGCAGGGGAGCTCGACAGCGCCCCCTTAAGTGGGGTCTGAAAACTTGGTCCATATATCAAACACGCTTGCACGTACATGTATGAAACTCGGTACAAATATAGACCTCATCGGGCCGAACAACTTTCGTGCTCTGAGTTATGCGTCAGCCCAACAGGAAGTGAGCTATTATGGGTTGTTCGGAAAACGCATGCTCCGGAATTTGATATACTCCTCCTAGGCGATTCACCCGATCAGCGCCAAACTCGGTCAGCATGAAGTAAAGGCATTGAGGATGCTAAATTGCGAGCGGATTTTTGATATCTCGAACGCTTTGGCCGTGGCGAAGCAACGAATTTATGGCGAGAAAAGGGAAACAGGAAGTGTGTTGTAACTTCTGCAAACATTGACTGATTTGAAACTTCAGCTGTGTGTTCGTTGTAGGAGGCCGATCACATGGTTATGACTTTTGTGAGTCAAAGTTATACCGCCACCAACTGGCAGCAGGAAGTGTGTCACTTTCAAAAATGCTTTGAATCACCGTCTTATTTTCACCTGATTTACTTCAAACTTCATCCGTATAATGTCAAAACATGGCAGATATAGACATATGAATGGATTCCTGATATTTTAAATACTGTTGCCATGGCAACGTGTCAAAGTTTAATCATCTTTTTGGGTGTTTTTGAGACTCTTAGCATGCTTGAAATAGCATGAAACTCAACATACACATCAGAGATGCCGTCCAGTAGATACGGCCAAAGACTTAGAAACGGGCATGGTGGAGGGGCTCAGTAGCGCCATCTTTTGACAAAAGTGGGGGGGTTAGTTTTATCTACAGTCACCAAACTCGGTACATATATTGCTCTCTTTGAGCTGGACAACTTTCTAATTTACAGTCATTAGCTCTGACCAACAGGAAATCAGATATTTTGGTTTGAATGTGGAATTTTTGAATAATCAGGCTCTGAGTTTTTATAAACTCCTCGTACGAGATGCATGGAATCGACAGCAAACTCGGTCAACATGAAACAAAGACACTGAACATGCTATAGTTCGAATGAATATAGGATATCTCAAATGGTGCTGCTATGGCGAGGGATTAAATAAGGACAAAAAAGGGAAACAGAAATTGTCTCATATCTTCTAAAATCAATGTTTGATTTAAATTAAATTAAGATTGTATGTTCAGTAATTGAATCTGGATGAATTTAAAATGAATGTACTATTTTTCAGATCAATATATTGATTTCTTTAAAATATTTCCTCTGAATCTCACTCTCTCTCTCTCTCTCTGTCTGCCCTCCCCTTAATCACCAAAAGAGGGCACCAATGCTTTATTTTTAAACAGGGTTTAAACAAACCTGCCTCTCTCTCTTTGTGTGTGTGTGTGTGTGGAGGGGGGATAAGTAGGTGTCAGCTGCTTGCAGCATGCTACACCATTCTGATGGTGTAAAGGTTAACTCGTTCATTTGTAGGGCACTGACAATATAGTTTTATATAATTAGTTTAATAATTGTGTTAATAAAAATATAAAAAGACCTTTAGATAAATACTGGACTTCTGGACTTAAAACTTTTTGAGCTACAAAAGATAACTTTGCACTCATTTCAAAGTGACCTATAATTTCCTATGACATGAAATTCATCTAAATTTAAATGATCTCATGGATGTGGCTGTTGTGGTTCGCGATCATATTTGCTGCAGTAAATGTGGCGTATTCAGATGACTTCGATATAGTTCTTTTACATTTACCAGATTTAAATTCATATTGCAGCAAATGATAACTGCACATTTGAAATTAAACTATAACACTATATCACTATTCGGACAGGACTAGTTTTCTAAATGACATTTGAGTTACAATTCTTATCACCCGACATCTGTGATTTCATGTACTCATTCAGACAGGACTAACATTTTTGCGTTTTTTTTTTGTTTTTGTTTTTTTTTTTTAACAGAGGTCATATGCTTTGTTTGCGAGCATCACGTATGATGCATGTCTTTAAATTAATTATTTATTGATATAATTCAAATTTATTAAAAAAGTAAATTTCACATGATTTTATAAAAGTGGCTGTTTATAATAAACTTCCATAAAATTTAGACACGCATCTTACTCTTACCTGACACTGATATTAAAGTATAAGAAATCCCTTAAGCCTTGTCTTTTTCTAAGTTTGAATGACATATCATAGGCTATCACAAATAACTATCACTTTAGTGTGAAAAATAAGTAAAAAAAAAAAAAAAAACTATACAAATACCTTAAATACTGTTAAAATTAAATACTGGCCTTCTGGACTTACAAAATTTTGAGCTGCAAAAGATAACTTTGCACATATTTGAAAGTGACCTATTATATCCTATGACATTACAATTCATCTATATTTAAATGACATCATGGGTGTGGCTTGTGGTCATAGTGGCACCAGCTGCTGCGGTAAATGTGGCATATTCGAGCGATTTTAAAATACTCTCCTGTTTAAATGCATATTGCCTGTCGTGCACAGTTGCCCTGAAGCCACCGGGGTGGCGGTGCCACCAGCTTGGGCCCGTCATCGCTGCTTGCAGCTTTAATTTATAATAATATCTTCAGTATTACTCAGAAGTCTAGTTTCAAATATAATTCTTTTGAAGTTTTGGTGCTTTACGTAACGTTATGTAGTGTAAATGATAAATCCCGTTTGACATTTGTGCTGGCTACTGTATACAGGCCACCAGGGCACCATACAGACTTTATCAAAGAATTTGCTGATTTTTCTATCAGAGTTAGTACTGGCTGCAGATAAAGTCCTAATTGTTGGTGATTTTAATATCCATGTAGACAATGAAAAAGACGCATTGGGATTGGGACTTAGAGACATTCTAAATTATCATTATCTAGTATTGTGTATACTTAATTTAGCCAAGGCTCTCTCTTTTCCAGCACTTTAGACACAGTTGCTCCTCTGCGCTTTAAAATTTAAAAGATTTTAAAAAAAATAGTCCAAATAGCCGTTGTCACAGTCACGTTTAGTTTCAGTTTGATTGGACTTTCAGTTTGTTTGTATCTGTCACATGTTCCTTTGTTCTGTTTCCCGCCACTTGTCTGTCTCCCCGGTTACCATCATTATTAGTTCATCTGTGTCAGCTGTGTGTCATCATTATCCTCATTGTGTTCACTATATAAGTTCCTCCCGTTCCTTCAGTCTCTGTCCGATCTCAGTTATGTTTTAGTGTGTTGTGCTGTTGCCCGTCTTGCCTTTATCTAAGATTAAATCACATTTGGAATTGTATCTGCCTGTCTTTGTCTTCCTGCCTGCACACACCCGTGACAGCTGTGGTACAATGAGCACACTCGGGCCCTTAAAACAGCAGCCAGGAAAATGGAGCGCAGCTGGAAGAAAACAACACTGGAGGTTTTTCGCATTTCGTGGAAAGAGAGCATGATTGCATACAGAAAGGCCCTAAAAACTGCTAGATCTGCTTATTTCTCGACTCTCTTAGAAGAAAACAAACACAACCCTAGGTATTTATTTGATACAGTGGCTAAATTAACAAGAAATAAAGCTTCAACTTCTGACGTTTGCAAACAGCACAGCTGTAATGACTTTATGAACTTCTTTACGTGCAAGATTGATAATATTAGGAAGAAAATTATAACTATACAACCGTTTACTACAGTATCGCATCAGACTGTGCATTGTAGTGTCAATGAGAAAAATTACATTCATTCACTGCTATAGGAGAGGAAAAATTGTCTAAACTCGTTAAATCATCTAAATCAACAACATGTATGCTCGACCCTATACCGACTAAGCTACTGAAAGAGATGCTTCCAGAGGTCATAGATCCACTTCTTAATATCATTAATTCATCTTTGTCATTAGGATATGTACCGAAAACTTTTAAACGGGCTATTATTTAAACCACTTATTAAAAAAATGCAACTTGATCCTACAGAATTAGTTAATTACAGGCAAATCTCAAATCTACCCTTTCTGTCAAAAATACTAGAAAAGGCAGTGTCTTCACAACTGTGCTCCTTTTTAGAAAGATATGATAGCTGTGAGGATTTCCAGTCAGGATTTAGACCGCATCATAGTACTGAGACTGCTCTCATTAGAGTTAAAAATGATTTGCTCTTATCATCCGATCGTGGTTGTATCTTGCTATTAGTGTTACTCGATCTTAGCGCTGCATTCGATACTATCGACCACAACATTCTTTTGAATAGATTCTCAAATTATGTTGGCATTAGTGGAATTGCATTGGCATGGTTTAAATCATACTTATCTGACCGCTATCAGTTTGTAGCAGTAAATGAAGAGATGTCATATCGATCACAAGTTCAGTATGGAGTACCACAAGGCTCAGTGCTAGGACCGTTGCTTTTCACCCTGTACATGCTACCCTTGGGAGATATCATTAGGAAGCATGGCATTAGTTTTCACTGTTATGCTGACGATACTCAAATCAAATCAAATCAAATCAAATCACCTTTATTTATATAGCGCTTTTTACAATGGCAATTGTTTCAAAGCAGCTTCACAGTGGTAACAGGAAAATAATGCAATGGAATTTGATTCGGCTGTACAGCCGCTCTGGAGAAAACGGTTATGTCATCCAGCTCATTTCAATTATCATATAGTGTCAATGCGGGCGGATCAGTAATATAGTTGAAATTTTGGTGTCCCCAACTGAGCAAGCCAAAAGCCAAAGGCGACGGTGGCAAGGAACCAAAACTCCTTCAGGGCCAGAATGGAGAAAAAAACCTTGGGATAAATTTTACTCAGCTCTATATTTCTTCACGCCCTGAAGAAACTTACCAATTCACAAGATTAACGGAATGCATAGCTGATATAAAAAATTGGATAACTAGTAATTTCCTACAACTCCTATTTTTAATTATTGGACAAAAACCCTTTGCACGTAGTAACCTAGAATACTGTCTAACACTTGATGGCTGCTCTGTCAAGTCCTCGTCGTCAGTTAGGAACCTGGGTGTGCTCTTTGATACCAATCTTTCATTTGAAAGCCACGTTTCTAGCATCTGTAAAACTGCATTCTTCCATCTTAAAAATATATCTAAATTATGGCACATGCTTTCAATGCAAAATTCTGAACAGTTTGTTCATGCATTCATGACCTCAAGACTAGATTATTGTAATGCTCTACTGGGTGGTTGCCCTGCTCGCTTAATAAATAAACTGCAGCTGGTCCAAAACGCAGCACCTAGAGTTCTTACTAGAACCAGGAAGTACGACCATATTAGCCCGGTTCTGTCAACACGGCGCTGGCTCCCTATTAAACATCGTATACATTTTAAAATCTTGCTTATTACTTACAAAGCACTAAATGGCTTAGCTCCCCAGTATTTGAACGAGCTCTTAACGCATTATACTCCATCACATCTATTGCGGTCTCAAAATTCTGGCCAGTTGATAATACCTAGAATATCAAAATCAACTGCTGGCGGTCGATCCTTTTCCTATTTAGCACCTAAACTTTGGAACAGTCTTCCTAGCATTGTTCGGGAAGCAGACACACTCTGTCAGTTTAAATCTAGACTAAAAACACATCTCTTTACTATGGCATACACATAGAACATTATCAATTTCTATTATTTAAATCAGTTAATTGATTGTTAGGCTGCATTAACTAGGTCTGCCGGAACCGGGAACACTTCCCATAATACATGATGTACTCGTTACATCATAACAAGAATGGCGTCTACGCTAATGTTAGTCTCTCTGTTTATCCCGAGGTTTACTTTTCTTCTAAAGCAAAATTAATTTCCTATTATCACTGTAAAGCTGCTTTGAAGCAATCTGTGTTGTAAAAAGTAGCTATATAAATGAAGGTGACTTGACTTGACTTGACTGCAGATTGGGAACACCCCGCAAGAGCTGCAGTTTTGGAGATGCTCTGACCCAGTCGTCTAGCCATCACAATGTGGCCCTTGTCAAACTCGCTCAAATCTTGTCTTTTAAGACAAAATGTTCACTTGCTGCCTAATATACCCCACCCACTAAGGCTACATTCAGACTGTCAGTCCAAATCCGACTTTTGTGCATATCCGATTGAAATCAGATCAGATTTAGCAAGTGTGAACTTGCACATGAAATTGATTTTTACAAATCCGTTTCAAGCTACATTCATATGTGGTTTGAAATCCTATTCAAATCGCATTTCTGGAAATCTGTTTCAGTCTGACAGCTCTGATCGGATTTCACATGGTTTGTGACTTTTTCACGGCACATAAAGCATAAACGTCAGACGCTGTTGTACGAAAAATGCTTAAAGATGCCACAGAAACAAGGTTGTGTTGTTGCAAAGTGTCGGACGAGCAGAAAATGACAATATAATGGAGATATGTTTTGAAACCGGCGGAAACAACAGCACGGAATAAAGCCACTCATACCAGCCTCCTACGGTTCAGCCGCTGCCAGCAGTAGTCCAGCACGCGGCGGCTACACAATGTCATGTTGTAAATAAGACAACATCTGTATTGCAAACCCCTCTGTGTTGCAGTTGTTGTTGCTGTTTTTGGCTTATGCCTACCAACGCAACGTCAGTACCATAGAAACCAATGCAGATATTCCGGAAAACAAAAGAGCTGCATGGACACACAAATCAGATCTGAACAGTTGCGATACACAGTGTGGACATAATTTTAGATCAGATTCCAGTCAGATACACAAATAATCGGATTTGGACTGACAGTGTGAACATAGCCTAACAGGTGCCGTGATGAAGAGATGTTATTCACTTCACCTGTCAGTGGTCATAATGTTATGCCTGATATGTGTGTGTGTGTATGTGTATATATATATATATATATATATATAACAGTACTATTGCATACAATAGCATAACAGTGCTATTGATATTGGTTTCATTTTCTTCCCTGAAACTGGTAAAAGTGAGACTTCGGACCCAGTTTATATTAGATGGCCTTAACTACTATGTACTAACATTTAAATTAATAATTTGATACAATGCACTTATTGTGTACATACATGTTTTTACATCGTACTTACATTTAAAAAAATTACCTGCATGTAATTACATCTGTTATTAATTTCTGTAGTTACATTTATAATTACACTGTTGACACTTCCCTTACACCTAACCCTACCCTTAAACTTACCCATACCACCACACCTGTCCCTAACTTTACCTGTATCCCACCTCAATATCAGCAAAAGTGTTTTGCAATACAATATGAACACAATAAATACATTGTACTTATTTTCTGATGTAAGTACATAGTAGTTAAGGCCACCTAATATAAAGTGGGACCGAGACTTCAAAATGCATGCAGTATTTTTTGTTTGGGTTTGATAGCTAAAAATCTTTTTACTTTAATTACATGGTAACCACATGACAAAGTGAATTGTGTCAATGTTTAATGTTTGAAAACAACTGTAGCCAATAACACCTGTGTGTTCTCTAGGTGGTGACTGTGTTCACAGATAGCGTGGACAGCATGTGTAAGATGTGGGTTGTGGAAAGAGCAGAAGTTGCCTCGGAGAAGCAGCTCCTCAAAGCTGCTGTCACACTAGGACTCTATTTGAAAGAAACCTGCCCTGACATGACAAATGTAGTTGAGGTCGCCATGACGGGATTCGTCAACAACCGTCTAACAAACTGGGTTGTGGAGCAAGGTGGCTGGGTGAGGACAGTTTTATCAGATTTGGGTTAATGGTTTCCTTTGTAGGGAATACAGAAGCAAAGACCAGGATACATGGGTATTTCTTTAGCAGGATTTTTTTTGTTTAGAACAAATCTAGTCAACAAATCTATCTAAGGCAGGCATACATTGTATTTTATAGGCATTTAGTGGGTAGTCCTTTAAGGTGTTGCTCTTACACACAGCCTCAGAGGTGACCACTTAACCAAAGCACCTAAAGACAATAAAGAATATCAATCCCAACTGTGAGCTCCAGCAGACCAAGTCCCTGTAAATAACATTACCCCCCAAATGGTGTAAGCAGCACCTGGTCACGAGAACTGGAGACAAGACAAAATTCACACATAGTTTGACTCTCAGTAGGAAGATCAGCGAGTTTACTTATCAGTAAAGTGATGCCATTAAGTTCACCTTGAATGCCTAATACAATGTAGTTCACCTTAGTTTTTTTCATGTGATGTTATGTCAGGACATAGAATTAGCAGATCTTAAATAGATTCTTAAAGCTGCAGTACAGAACTTTTGCCTATCTATCGCCATCTGCAAAATTTAACTTTTTTTTTTTTTTAACGTGGGTTGTGTTACTGACATAACCACGCAGAGACAAATTACCTTACACTGACATTTCCCGCAAAACCGGATTCAAATTATAAATCCTTTTTATAAGCTCAAATTATAAATCATTTTTATAAGCTTACCACTGCAAATCGGGGTAAGGTAGGGAGACAGATTTGAACACTAATGTCTTGTGTACTTGCTCAGTAACAGATTTTTTTTTTTAACAAAAAAAAGTTACATACTGCAGATTTAAATTTATATTCCTAGTTTCACTTCAATAAATAAAGCTACATGTTTGGCCCTGAATCCCACCACACATTTATTGTGGTCAAGAACAGTAGGGTATTACATTCTGTTTGTTTTTTATTTCAATTCGAGATGCATAAATTGAATAGAATTAGAATTGAAGAGTGTGAATGCTTTTGATCACATTGCAACTACCCTAGCATCATTCGCCAATTTATTTGCATAGGCAAACACCACTCATTTTCTTCTCAGAGTTGCGAGATATAAACTCGGAATTGCTAGAAAAAAAAAGTCAGAATTGTTTAGTATAAATTTGCAATTACCTTTTTTATTCCATGGCTTCCATAGACTGCTACTGCAGAACTGTAATTTTCTTGTCTCGTACATGTCTATTTTGCTATTGGTCTAAATGGTCTATTTTGCTATTGTTAAACAGACAATATGTCTAATGTTGTTGTTTTTTTTTTTCTCCACAGGTGTCTGTCTCCAAGAACAGCACTTTTTGAGACTCGTTGTCTCATTCTCTGAGAGACTTTCAAACATATCTCTGGAGTTTTGAATAATACACGATGAACTGTAAATGTCACACTCATTATAGACAATCACAACCAGCAAAAGAAAGACGTTTCGTTTTTTTGTTTGTTTTTACTGTTTACATTTTTACTCTGATACAGGTAGTTGTGTTTTAGTATTTCAATTAATGCAGGGATTCTCAACCAATTGTGCTTTAAAATAGACCTGTTTGATGTAGTAGTCAGATTCTTAATTGTAGTAATCACTTATGTAATTCACAATTGTGTGTACTGTATGTGGACTAAAACTGGAATGTTATTTAAAATCCTTTAAAGTAAAGCATGTTCAACAAATACAGTTGTGTTCAAATTAATAGCAGTTGTGTTTAAAAAAAGTGAATAAAGCTCAAATTCCTTATAATAACTTTTATATCAATACACGCAAATGCATTGGGAACACTGCACATTCTATTCTAAATCAAAACATGAAAAATTGATCAAATTTGTTATTACTGTAACGACTCGGCTACAGATGTTATTAAATTAAAATTAGCTCAATGGGGAATTATGGGTATTAATATTTAATTATTTATAATAAATCGTAACGGGTTATGATTAAATTATAAATCTCCAAATCACCCAAAAGGGAAATACCTAACCTAGGTATTTATGCAATATATACATGGTTAACAACAATGGATTGCAGTTAACTACGAATATATATATATTAAATTACAGAATAACCTTTAAAGAATTCATTCAAAATTCATCCGTTCGTTTTAACGAACGAACAGTACAGTCTTTTATCAACTTTCATGAAGTTTTATCCTTCATCAAATCTTCGGGAAGGTTATCCTTCTGGTCACGAAGAACAAACTTTCCGAACTATTAGGATATTAATTTAAGTATTCAAAGATACTCATGAGAGCTTGTAGCTAGATCTGAACATTAAAGTGACTATGTTCTGTGAGCGGCAACAATGACAATCAAACGTGGATACAAGGGTTTTGATAATTGATACTACGAATACATACGACTAAATAAAGAATACATGTATATACAGAATAACGAAAAGTAATGAACGAGAATGAAAATAAGAGAAAGCGAGAAAGGAAAGGTTCAGGAATGGCAATTTCACAAACATAACCCCACAGAGAGCCAGCAAAGAATAATTTCACCTTAACAGGGGTACAAATCTTAAACGCATCTAAATTTCGATGGAATTTATACTTGCATGGGTTGCTTTGTGCTGAGTATAAAAGAAATGTGTGAGTCCTCTCAGAGCGTTCTTTGAGCTGGAGCGTTCTCTCTTTTTGGTCCTTCCGGAGCGTTGTCGATCCGCGGGAAGTTTGAAGGTGGTTAGAGCGAATGCCGAAAGGGAGGAAGAGGAGATTGTCTCGTCTGAGTTTTGAAGATGACTGAGCACTGAGATGGCGCGTGTTGCCTGTCCGCCTGGCCCCCTGTGGCCAGGGACTGAGTCGCGGAGCGCGCCGACTTCAAAGGAAACAACCCACGTGACTGAGCCGCCAAGCCAGGGCCGAAGCCGCCTGGCCAGGGGACGAGCCGAGCCGAGATGATGAGGAGTAGGATTGTGTATCGAATGCACCGACTGAGCACAGATGTGCTTGTGTCATTGACCTTTAAAGAAACATTAACATACGCCCATCTTTTCTGAAATGACCAATCAAATGTGGGAGTTTTAGGCGGGAGAACACTTTCTTTGTCTCAGTTTATGACTTCGACACTTGGTTCGACACCACTGTCCCTTGTGGAGGGCAATTTTGGCGCCGGCGGTGGCTAATTGGTTCAGAACATGGTCTATCTCTTTCAGGTGGTCAGCCACTGTTGTGCTTTTCATGAGAACATCATCTACGTAGATGAGGTTGCCTCTCATTCTTGCGTCTGGGCATGCTTTGTTCAGGAAGATGTTGAACTCGGCTGGTGAGTTGGCATAGCCGAACGGACACCTTGTGAAGGTATATTGTCGGTTGCCGAAGGTGAAAGCCAGCTTGTGTTGATCTTCTGGATGCACTGGAATGGTCCAGAATCCTGAGGCCACATCAAGCGTAGAGAAGATTGTGGCTCCTTTGATTCTGGGTATTTCCTGCTCCAGCTGGGTCATGGGCCACAGTGGCACCTGTTGGTTCAGTTTCCTGTAATCAATGGTGGGTCGCCACTTGCCGTTTGGTTTGAGGACAGGCCAGATAGGAGCAGAGTAGGTGCTGTTGCATGGACGGATGACACCTTTCTCAAGCATAGAGTCAACGATCTCCTGCACCGGTTCATGTGAGGTGATAGGGATCTTGTACTGCTTGACAAAAGTGGGAGGAGCATTAGGGTGCGTTGGGATGCGCACTGTGTGGAGGTTAGTGAGACCACAGTCTAAAGAGTTTTTGGCAAATGACGCTTTGTATTTGTAAAGGACTTGTCTGAGTTCTTGACGTTCTGCATCATCCTTATGGCGTCTGCCTCTTTCAGAATTTGCTGGATTTGCGTCTCAAATCCGGGATACGGCTCCTCTGTTGTTGTGGCAGTCAGAGGTGCAGCACTGTCATCAGTCTCGCAGGCAGGCTGGCTAGTGACTGTGTATACTGCAAGATGTTGGTCCTCTGTTAGCTCTGTTCTGCACACTTGATCTTTGGCCATCGGCATGACAGAAGCGATGGAGATGATTTTGAAGGGTGCTGTGAACACTTGTGTTGTCTGTGCTCCCTTCTGGGATCATCGAAGATGGGATTGGACCAATGACTGGTAAGGTGAGTTCAAAGTCATGGAAGTCATGACTCACTAGCCATCCCAGGCGGTAGGCCTTGGGAATCCTGATGTGCATTGCCGTGCAGTTGTTGAACAGGATGTAGACTACACAGGATGACAGTTCAGTGAGTGGTGTGGCTTCCAGACTGAGTCCAAGTTCCACACATTCAGGTGAAGGTTGGAAGAAGCCCAGCGTGTGGTTTAGTGTTTGGCCACATCGCATGTTGAGCCGAACAGCGACCCCTTTGGTGTAAGCTGGTACTGCAGTTTCCTGTTCGTTGATTAAGGTACAGACTTCTGGGATGGTCTGACCTGACAGGAGGTTTTCAGGGTTGACAGGAACCACAGGGGGCTGTGATGTCAGTGGGGCCCACACCACCTCATTGATAAAGTCCACATGAGCCTTGAGGCGAATCAAGATGTCTGCTCCTATGTAGACATTATGCGGCGGGTCTGGAAGGACCAGGAAGTAGTGAGTGAGGCACCGGTCATTCCATTTCAAGTTCAAAGCGCAGATGCCCTTGGCAGTTACCATGGTTGATAGGCCGGAGTCCAAAGGGAAGCGGGTGCGCTTGCTTGCAGACGGAAGGTCTGGTGTGTCTTCCATGAGGGCTTTGAACAGTGAAAGAGTTGGGATGACATCAAATTGAGATCAGCTCCAGTGTCGACCAGGGCTTCAAGTCTCACCTCGTTCTCCAATGTGATGGCTAGATAGAGTTTCCGGGCCACTCCCTTTTCAATCAGGTTTCCCAGGAGTCTTGGTTCTGGGGTTTGTGTGGTGATCGATAAGCAGTTAGGGATGGTCTCATGTGGCTCGTTAGGGAGGCAGACAACCAAAACAGCACTTTCTGGTACCTTGGGATTTTGGTTGCTGGCGTGATGACATGTGTTGGATTGTTCAGGAAGTGCAGCTGTCAGCTGAGGTGATTGGGTGACGCTGTCACTTGGTGATGAGGTGTCTGGTTCTGTGGACTGTGGCTGATGAGCAGTGCTTTGGGTGCTTGGTTCAGTCGGAGGGCAGTCAGGAAGGATGTTGGGTGCAGATCTTACACTTAGTCATAAGGAGTCTGGCCTGTCCTTTTTGTCTCCCTTGCGAGGTTTCTTCTGAATGAGTTCTTTCAGAATCCTCAGGATCTCTGCTGACTCAGACGAAGCTGCACTGTATTTCTCTGGTGAGTGGTCAGACTTGGGTTTGCTCGGGGCGTGTCGCGAGTCGTTCTGCTGCTGGCTGCCTGGGCTGGATGCTCTGGCCGATGAAGGTCGTCCATTTCTGGGCCGTCGGCTGGCATCCCACGTGGCTCCACCCTTTGGGTGGTTAGACGGACGTGGCTTGTCCCAGAATCTTTCAGAGTGCCCGGTCTGGTGCTTAGGACGGGCACCATTCCGGTTGTGCTGCTCTCTGCTGGCTTGGAGCGGTCTTAACTCTCTGTTAAAAAGTCTGTTACTGTGCCTTCTAGAGCCAGCTCTAAACGGTGGTCAGAGACAGGGCAAATTGTTGGATTTCTCAGTCTTTTCAGAAGCAGTCTTTTGCTTGGCATAAGCTTTATGGGCTAAGTCCCGTAGCTTTTTGGTGGACATACTACGTGGGCAGGCCAGGACTCCTAAGTGATGACTTACTGTTGGATGCAGATTTCGAAGGAATAGAGTTCTGAAGTTGAAGTCCTCCTCCATCCCTGGCTTGTTCTGTGCTCCAAAGTAGGCTTGTCGGAGTCTGTTGTAGTAGGCCTGTGGGGTTTCCAGTCTGCCTTGTCTCAGGTCCATGGCGCTGATGATCCCTTGGTCTGAATCAGGGTCCGAAAACTCTCTAATCAGGGCCTGACGCAGCTGCTGGTAGTCTGATTTGACAGTCTCGGGTTGCCGATCGAGGAAACTCCGCACCTCACGGCTGGACGTACCTCGGAGGAGATAAAGTCTGTCCCACGTGGTCACGTTAGCCACAGTTTGCAGGTGAAAGTCTATGTCCTGCAGGTAGGCGTGCACGTCGTGGCCTCCTGCAGGGTTTGGGGTGAACGTTGGGATGTTTCTGGCCAGCTTGTAGAGTTCTTGGGGAGCCATGGCGTGACTAGGGGCACAGATTTTCTGGACTGGCTCCCACCCCTTTGCTGTTGATGGGGGCTCTTGGAAGCTGGCTGGTGACATCTTGAGCAGTGGGCTTTCACCCCCCTTTTGAGCTCGGAACTCTTGATGGGGAGGCATAGGCCCACTTGTCAGGGGAAACTCTGTGGTGTGTGTTTCCCCTTGCTGGTCACTCTGCAGTCTGTATGCGTACTTAAGTTCTCTGTGAACAGTTTCAAGTTCTTTTAAATAGTCTTTTTGTTGAACCAAATCATGGATCTGGGCACGGGCCGTTTGCAAGTGGTTTTCACAGGCTTTGGCCTTGCCGTCCCTTTCTTTCAGTTCAATTTCTGCTCTTGCTAGGAGAGCTTCACCTCGTTGGAGTTTTTCCCTTAGATCCTCTTTGGATTCTCTCTCCAACTGCTCTCTGTGCTCTGTCTCTACACGAAGTTCTGCCAGGGCATTTTGAAGTCTCTCCACTTCCTCCTGAAGCTGTGGGTCCGTTTCATCCTCTCCTCCACGCCGGTCCTGGGCCTCGAGGAGTAGCTGATCTAGACGACTCTGCGCGTGGGCCTGGTTCCTCTGGGCCTCCTCAGCCTGGAGCTTCAGCGCTGCTGCTTCTTGCTCCAGGTGGATGTTGCTCTTTTCGCTGAGTCATGCCTGGACGATGAGGTTGTGAGCGAGGCCCCTGACGATCTTGGCCCATTCTTTGTGGTTGTAGTTCTGGGTTGGATCGTGGGCCATCAGCTAGTTCAAGTCGTCGTCCAGCTGCTCTTGGCTCAGGTGCTGCAGGCACCGGCGGCTTTAGGCAGGAACGCAGTCGTCATGGCGCTCAGCCAGGTCTCGACGTGATCCCAGTGGGCAGTGGGGCTGGATGAACGGGACATACTGGCTTACTGTAGGCAAGAGAAAGACAACACAAAAGAGGCCAGTGCAAGTCCGTATAGGGTTTTAGCGAGCTATAGCAATATGTGACTATTTAATTTGTGTGTAATTTGGACTAACTGGTGCAGACAGTTAATAGGCCGGGCACCTATTGTCTTGGCCGTGGGTGGCCAGGTGGGGCCGATTTATGTGGGTGAGCGTCAGATCTAAATAACAATTTTGACAGTGCGGTAGCCTGGTGGGTCATTTACTGACACTGGCTGCTTGGTCGTCAATCTATTATTCAGCTTTCCTTGATGGCTCTCATAGGTTCTGTCTTTAGGTGAACTGGAAGAGAACAAAACAACAGAAAAACAGATAGAACAGAACAAGATAACCAAAAATAACTAAAAGAAAAGGCATGAAATAAAATTTTTTTTAAAAAATGAAACAAAATGAGAGCATAAGAAGAGGCAGAGAGGGAAAAGGTCTAAGCTTAATACCAGTGCTAGGGTTTATGACAGGGCCACACGAGTGGGAGGCGCTATTGAGCTATAAAGCCTAGGGGGATGGTATGGCTTAAGAGAGGAAGGTTGGGCCAAACACTTAAGTGACCGGGAATATGTATATTCTAAGGCTTACAATAAGTGGATGGGCTTTACTTTATTTACTATGTCTGGGGTGAATTGGGGTCACTTCAGGTGAGAATCAGTGGTGAGGTCAGTCTCACCGGCGCTCCCGGACACTCGACTGCGGTGTCCCCGGATCCTCGTCTCCCGGTACCACGGTGCACCCACTCAAACAACGTGTGACTTTTAGCACAACTGGGCAGCACTCAGGTGAGGTGGGTCAACGGCCAGACTGCAGGGTCAAAATTGGGTTTCCTCTGAAACCCCCTTTGGAGTCCAAATGGGCGGATCAGAGTAATTAACCAAAATTGCCCTGGTGGTCAGCTGGACTCGTTGACTTCTCCCTGGAGTGCCCGAATTGCTGATGTCGGCTGCGTGCCGCCGCCAATGGTACGAGGACAGAGGTGCCCGAGATTCACACACGGCCAGTGTCAGTTACGCCGGCCAGGTGACTCCACTCACCGAAACCCAACCAGAAGGTAACAGTCGCTTCACCACCAAGCACTAGGGGAAGTATTACCTGTAAGTACACAAATGGCTGAACAAGCGAAACATAATGTCAACTTAAGCTTAAACTTGTTTAAACCAAATTTAACTAATTAGGTAAAGTAAGAGAGGTAAAATATTATTTACCAAATAGTGCTAAAAACACAAAAGAATGATGATAATATTGGTAATTATCATAACAACCTTGAAAAAGGGAGAAATAGAAATAAATCTATTCAAAAATAGAGCCAAAGGAGAAGAGAGGGGAAAGCCCACCTATATGAGGACACCCAGTAGGGGGCGTGCTACTGATGAGTGGCTATCACAGGCTGAAAAGAGAATTTAAATTTATGTTCAAACTTGTTTAAACTAAAATCTAAATAAGTGCAGGGTACTAGAATGGTACCAAATGAAAATAATAATAATGTGATGAGGAAAATAAAAATAACTAAAAGGGAGAATAGAAGCAAAATAATTCAAATTGAAACAGGAGAAAGGAGGAAAAACTGACTGACAGAGAATGTCACATAGGGGCGTGCTCCCACCACGTAACATTAATGGCTGAACCGAGAACTTAATTTAAATTCAAGTTTAAACTTCGTTTAAACCAGATTTAAATAAGTGTGAGAAGTCAGCGAAACAGGAAGATTGAATAATATAAAATATTAGTAATAACAGGAAATAAATGAAAATGATTATAATAGTAAACAAATAAAATAACGGAAAAGATAGTTCACTTTGACAAACGAGATAGCGGGAAGGAAAGAAACATCCGCAGATGCCCACAAGATGTCGTAGTTGAGTCCACACCAAGGAGTGAGGTTAGGTGTGTGTAATTTGAGAGGTGTTGGACACCTGACAGGCTGCCCTCTTGTGTTAGTCAGAGGTATTACGACTTTTCAAAGACTTTTTTTTTTAAATTTGAGCGTCTGAAAAAAGGAAAGGTTTTTCCTCTTCCTAAACGCAGCAATTACTGCATCAATCACAAGTGAGGAGAGAATTTGTTTTCAAATCTCCTTTTGTGCCAATTTGTAGCACAAAGAGTGTGTGGCCGGATTTCTTTTACCGCACGTACACGAAAATGTATGGAACATAATGTTTTTTTCCTGTTACAAATTTTACACTTGATCAAGGTTTAAAAAAAAAAAATACTCCCATTTACACATCAATCAGACACTGGCCAGCAGTTCTTCTGATTGATTTGTATAAGGTATATGCTTTTGGTTAGCTACGCCAAAGTTTTAACCTAAAGGAGTGAGATCGCTTGAATAACGTTGAATAACATTGATATATGCAATTAATCAAAACTAGCGATATGTTAATAAGGCCTTTACAAAAATAAAGTGAGGAGCATCGCTCAGATCATTATATTATCCTGAAAGAAGATTTCTTCGTTCTTACAGGTTTTGATAATATTAAAATGTGCTGTAAAGAGGTTTCCTTCTCTTTCACAGGAACAAATTTAACATTATGAACTGCAGTTTATTTTTAGCAATTAACAGTGACTAAAATGTTTGACAAATAGCAGCTGTTAACATACTGAACTGAAATCAGCTTTGGGCCTTTTTGGGCCAGTTATCAGATACGTGAGTTTGCGTTGCGTCGCGACTTCTCTCACTCTCTGAGGCGCGCATACGAAAACAAAAATTAATACCAGTAATACACATAAAACTGACACCGTTGCTCACAAAACAAAGTTTAAAAGGTGCCCGCATTCTCCACCAAATATTCTGTAACAACTCTGCTACAGATGTTATTAAATTAAAATTAGCTCAATAGGGAATTATGGGTATTAATATTTAATTATCTATAATAAATCGTAACGGGTTATGATTAAATTATAAATCTCCAAATCACCCAAAAGGGAAATACCTAACCTAGGTGTTTATGCAATATATACATGGTTAACAACAATGGATTGCAGTTACGAATATATATATATATATATATATTAAATTACAGAATAACCTTTAAAGAATTCATTCAAAATTCATCCGTTCGTTTAACGAACGAACAGTACAGTCTTTTATCAACTTTCATGAAGTTTTATCCTTCATCAAATCTTCGGGAAGGTTATCCTTCTTGGTCACGAAGAACAAACTTTCCGAACTATTAGGATATTAATATAAGTATTCAAAGATACTCATGAGAGCTCGTAGCTAGATCTGAACATTAAAGTGACTGTTCTGTGAGCGGCAACAATGACAATCAAATGTGGATACAATGGTTTTAATAATTGATACTACGAATACATACGACTAAATAAAGAATACATGTCAAATCAAATCACCTTTATTTATATAGCACTTTTTACAATGGCAATTGTTTCAAAGCAGCTTCACAGTGGTAACAGGAAAATAATGCAACGGAATTTGATTCGGCTGTACAGCCGCTCTGGAGAAAACGGTGATGTCATCCAGCTCATTTCAATTATCATATAGTGTCAATGCGGGCGGATCAGTAATATAGTTGAAATTTAGGTGTCCCCAACTGAGCAAGCCAAAAGCCAAAGGCGACGGTGGCAAGGAACCAAAACTCCTTCAGGGCCAGAATGGAGAAAAAAACCTTGGGAGAAACCAGGCTCAGTCGGGGTGCCAGTTCTCCTCTGGCCGACGAACAAATAGTGTATGATTATGATTCTGGCAACATTACAGGTCAGAAGTCATATTAGATAAATAGATATTCGTAGGATTATTCGAAAGATTGGAGTTGTCACGCCGGGGACGGGTTTAATTAGGATGTCGTGTCGATGCGGCATTTACAGGGGGGAGTTTAATTGACACTATTGTCTCTACAGACACTTCAGGGATATGGTCGTCAAGTCCAGGCTAAGGTCCACCATCTGGTCTGGATACGGCCCGGATCCGGCCGACTGCAGTAAACCTCGGGATAAACAGAGAGACTAACATTAGCGTAGATGCCATTCTTCTTATGATGTAACGAGTACATCAGGTGTTATTGGAAGTGTTCCCAGTTCTGGCTGACCTAGTTAATGCAGCCTAAAACAATCATTTAACTGATTTGAATAATAGAAATTAAAAATGTTTTATGTGTATGCCATAGTAAAGAGATGTGTTTTTAGTCTAGATTTAAACTGACAGCGTGTGTCTGCTTCCCGAACAATGCTAGGAAGACTGTTCCAGAGTTTAGGTGCTAAATAGGAAAAGGACCGACCGCCTGCAGTTGATTTTGATATTCTAGGTATTATCAACTGGCCAGAATTTTGAGACCGCAATAAACGTGATGGAGTATAATGCGTTAAGAGCTCGCTCAAATACTGGGGCGCTTAACAATTTAGTGCTTTGTAAGTAATCAGCAAGATTTTAAAATGTATACGATGTTTAATAGGGAGCCAATGCAGTGTTGCCAGAACCGGGCTAATATGGTCATACTTCCTGGTTCTAGTAAGAACTCTAGCTGCTGCGTTTTGGACCAGCTGCAGTTTATTTATTAAGCGAGCAGGGCAACCACCCAGTAGAGCATTACAATAATCTAGCCTTGAGGTCATGAACGCATGAACTAACTGTTCAGCATTTTGCATTGAAAGCATGTGCCGTAATTTAGATATATTTTTAAGATGGTAGAATGCAGTTTTACAGATGCTAGAAACGTGGCTTTCAAATGAGAGATTGGTATCAAAGAGCACACCCAGGTTCCTAACTGACGACGAGGACTTGATAGAGCAGCCATCGAGTGTTAGACAGTATTCTAGGTTACTACTTGTGGGATTTTTTTGTCCAAATGATTAAAAATTCAGTTTTTTCTGAATTGAGTTGCAGGAAATTACTAGTCATCCAATTTTTTATATCAGCTATGCATTCTGTTAATCTTGTGAATTGGTAAGTTTCGTCAGGGCGTGAAGAAATATAGAGCTGAGTATCGTCAGCATAACAATGAAAATTAACGCCATGCTTCCTAATAATATCTCCCAGTGGTAGCATGTACAGGGTGAAAAGCAACAGTCCTAGCACTGAGCCCTGCGGTACTCCATACTGAACTTGTGTTCGGTGTGACATCTCTTCATTTACTGCTACAAACTGATAACGGTCAGATAAGTATGATTTAAACCATGCCAATGAAGTTCCACTAATGCCAACATAATTTTCGAGTCTATTCAAAAGAATATTGTGGTCGATAGTATCGAATGCAGCGCTAAGATCGAGTAACACTAATAGAGATATACAACCACGATCGGATGATGAGTAAATCATTTGTTACTCTGATGAGAGCAGTCTCAGTACTATGATACGGTCTAAATCCTGACTGGAAATCCTCACAGATACCATTTCTTTCTAAAAAGGAGCATAATTGTGAGGACACTGCCTTTTCTAGTATTTTTGACAGAAAGGGTAGATTTGAGATTGGCCTGTAATTGACTAATTTTGTAGGATCAAGTTGTGGTTTTTTAATAAGTGGTTTAATAATAGCCAACTTAAAAGTTTTCGGTACATATCCTAATGTCAAGGATGAATTAATGATATTAAGGAGAGGATCTATGACCTCTGGAAGCATCTCTTTTAGTAGTTTAGTCGGTATGGGGTCGAGCATACATGTTGTTGATTTTGATGATTTAACGAGTTTAGCCAATTCTTCTTCTCCTATAGCAGTGAATGAATGTAATTTTTCCTCAGTGACACTACAATGCACTGTCTGATGTGATACTGTAGTAGACGGCTGCATGGTTATAATTTTTTTCCTAATATTATCAATCTTACAGGTAAAGAAGTTCATAAAGTCATTACTGCTGTGCTGTTTACAAACATCAGAAGGTGAAGCTTTATCTTTGGTTAATTTAGCCACTGTATCGAATAAATACCTAGGGTTGTGTTTGTTTTCTTCTAAGAGAGTCGAGAAATAAGCAGATCTAGCAGTTTTTAGGGCCTTTCTGTATGCAATCATGCTGTCTTTCCACGAAATGCGAAAAACTTCTAGTTTTGTTTTCTTCCAGCTGCGCTCCATTTTTCTGGCTGCTGTTTTAAGGGCCCGGGTGTGCTCGTTGTACCACGGCGTTGGACTATTTTCTTTAATCTTCTTTAAGCGCCGGGGAGCAACTGTGTCTTAAGTGCTGGAAAAGAGAGAGTCAATAGTTTCTGTTGCAACATCGAGTTCCTCTAGGCTATCTGGGATGCTGAGGAGATGAAACTGATGAGGAAGATTATTTACAAAGAAATCTTTAGTCGCAGCAGTGATAGTCCTGCCATATTTAAAGCGAGGGGACGGCTTTGCAGCCTTTGCTAAATTAAGTGTACATGATACTAGGTAATGATCTGAGATGTCATCGCTCTGCTGCAGAATTTCAATGGTATCAACATTTATTCCATGTGACAGTATTAGGTCTAACGTATGATTATGGCGATGAGTGGGTCCTGACACGTGTTGCCTTACTCCAATAGAGTTTAGAATGTCTCTAAATGCCAATCCCAGTGCGTCTTTTTCATTGTCTACATGGATATTAAAATCACCAACAATTAGGACTTTATCTGCAGCCAGTACTAACTCTGATAGAAAATCAGCAAATTCTCTGGTAAAGTCTGTATGGTGCCCTGGTGGCCTGTATACAGTAGCCAGCACAAATGTCAAACGGGATTTATCGATTTCACTACATAACGTTACATAAAGCACCAAAACTTCAAAGGAATTATATTTGAAACTAGATTTGTGAGTAATACCGAAGATATTATTATAAATTACAGCAACACCTCCCCCTTTACCTTTCAGACGCAGCTCGTGTTTATAACAATAATCTTGGGGGTGGACTCATTTAAAGTAATGTAATCGTCAGGTTTTAGCCAGGTTTCTGTCAAACACAGCACATCTAGGTTATGATCTGTAATCATATCATTAACAATAAGCGCTTTTGAGGAAAGGGATCGAATATTCAGCAACCCGAGCTTTATCATTTGATCATCTGTATTATATCTGTTGTTTATTTGTTGGACATCAATTAAATTTTCACCGTTGAATGGTTTTGATGGTTTTTTGTATTTACTAATTCGTGGAACAGACACAGTCTCTATGTGATAATATCTAGGTGAAAGAGTCTCTATGTGCTGGGATTTATCTGACTTCTGTGACGTGAGACAGCTAGCAGGCGGTCGGGTAAACCAGTCCGTCTGCTTCCTGACCTGGGCCCCAGTTAGTCAAGGTTTAGCTCTAAGACTATGTGCCAAATTACTAAATTACTAGAGAGAAGAGCGGCACCATCCCAGGAAGGATGAATACCATCTTTTTTCAACAGGTCAGGTCTGCCCCAAAAGCTTTTCCAATTGTCTATGAACCCTATGTTATTTTGCGGACACCACTTAGACAACCAGCCATTGAGTGATGATAGTCTGCTAAGTATCTCATCACTCCTTTTAACGGGGAGGGGACCAGAGCAAAAAACGTCATCTGCCATCGTACTTGCGAGTTTACACACCTCTTTAATGTTAATTTTGGTGATCTCCGACTGGCGAAGTCGAACATCATTTGTGCCGACGTGAATAATAATCTTAGAGAATTTACGATTAGCATTAGCCAGCACTTTTAAATTTGCTTTGATGTCAGGCGCTCTGGCTCCCGGTAAACATGTGACTATGGTGGCTGGTGTCTCTATTTTCACGTTCCGTGTAATAGAATCGCCAATAACTAGGGCACTTTCAACAGGATTCTCAGTGGGTGCATCACTGAGTGGGGAGAACCTGTTTGATGTTCTAATCGGAACGGAAGAGTGGTTTTTTGATCCGCGACTATGCCGTCTCACCGTCACCCAGTTGCCCTGCTGCACGGGCTCTACAGCCGGAACCGAACAATGTACAGAGTTCACTAAGCTGTTCGCATCCAAAGCAGTGTCTAAAGCTGTTACATTCTCACTACTCTCAAATAAAGTCTGGATGCGTGTCTCTAATTCTGAAATCTTCTCCGTCAGCCTGACTATCTCCTTACATTTATCACATGTGAAGCCCTGTTCGCCAACATGTATATACAGAATAACGAAAAGTAATGAACGAGAATGAAAAGAAGAGAAAGAGAGAAAGGAAAGGTTCAGGAATGGCAATTTCACAAACATAACCCCACAGAGAGCCAGCAAAGAATAATTTCACCTTAACAGGGGTACAAATCTTAAACGCATCTAAATTTTGATGGAATTTATACTTGCATGGGTTGCTTTGTGCTGAGTATAAAAGAATGCGTGTGAGTCCTCTCAGAGCGTTCTTTGAGCTGGAGCGTTCTCTCTTTTTGGTCCTTCCGGAGCGTTGTCGATCCGCAGGAAGTTTGAAGGTGGTCATGTGTTGATAAGGGGGAGAGATTGTGTCCCCCCCCTTTGAAGTCTTATGGGGTGGTCTGCTTGGTCTCGGCCAAGCCATAGAAGTGACAACGGAGCAATTTAGTTCAGACTTCTTGGTGCCAGGACATTTAATTTATATGCAAACGTCTAAAGCTAAAAGCTTTCTGACACTTAGAGCAGAACTGACTCATCTTGATCCAAAACAGACTCCAGACGCTACATTACTTTACAGAAAGTGAAGAAAAAGGAATATTAGGCTGTTCAAAAAAATAGCAGTCTGCATTTTTCTTTACAAAGTCAAACATTTACTGTATAAACTGAAAAATGCTTGAAGATTTAGCTTTCTTGTGAATCACTGAACTAATATTTAGTTGTATAACCATGGTTTCTGAGAACTGCTTCAAATCTGTGTTGCATGGAGTTGACTTCTGGCACCTGTAAACAGGTATTCCAGCCCAGGACGATTGCACTACATACCACAGTTCCTCTGCATTTCTTGGTTTGCGCCTCAGAAACAGCATTTTTGATGTCACCCCACAAGTTTTCTATTGGATTAAGGTCCGGGGATTGGGCTGGCCATTCCATAACGTTAATCTTGTTGGTCTGGAACCAAGATTCTGCTCACTTACTGGTTTGTTTGGGGTCGTTGTCTTGTTGAAACACCCATTTCAAGGGCATTTCCTCTTCGGCGTAAGGCAACATGACCTCTTTAAGTATTTTGATGTACTCAAACTGATCCATGATCCCTGGAATGTGATAAATAGGCCCAACACCATAGTATGAGAAACATTCCCATATCATGATGCTTGCGCCACCATGCTTCACTGTCTTCACAGTGTACTGTGGCTTGAATTCAGTGTTTGGAGTTCATCTGACAAACTGTCTGTGGCCGCTACACCCAAAAAGAACAATCTTGCTTTCATCAGTCCACAAAATATTGCACAATTTCTCTTTAGGCCAGTCAATGTTCTTTGGCAAATTGTAACCTCTTCAGTACGTGTCGTTTTTTCAACAATGGGACTTTACGGGGGCTTCTTGCCAATAGCTTGGCTTCACATAGGCGTCTTCTAATTGTTACAGTACTCACAGGTAACTTTAGACTTTCTTTGATCCCCCCTGGAGCTGATCATTGGCTGAGTCTTTGCCATTTTGGCTATTCTTCAATCCATTCGAATGGTTGCCATTTTAAAGCATTTGATATAATTTTAGCTGAGCAGCCTATCATTTTCTGCACTTCTTTATATGAGAAACGCACAGTACAACATTTGCTGCCTTCGTCCTTAAATAAGGGCCATTTGTTTGACACCAGTTTTTTCACAGAATGAATAACCTCTAATTGATCACTAATTGAACTCCACACTGCTATTATTTTGAACACACCCTTTTCAATTAATGATTCAATTACACAGAATCAGCAGCATGCATGTCATGACTGTTGAGTCTGTTGGTTTTCTATTACCCTACTACACCTACTAGTAAAATATTTGCCATGTAGAAATATAATTTCTACCGAAAACAGTGATTGATCTGGTTAGTGATGTTGGACTGCTATTATTTTGAACACAACTGTATATCAGTCTCATAGGGAAGTGTGTTGTGGTAAACATTAGTGACATGTTCACTGGAGATGAAATAAACATTGGGTGGACATGGTGAGACATTTATTTTTGTGGTTTGCACCACATCAAGCAATAAGGAAATAACACTACAAATAATACTAAATAACCTGACTGGGCCACTCTTAAAGGATTAGTTCACTTTCTAACATTCTAGGATTGATTCTGCAAAGACTAAATCAAACGCCCTTTACAAAAATAAAGGTAAAACAACGATGTCAGGCAATTTTAAAGTTGGAGGAGAACATGGACGCGACCTTTCCGACGTGATTATGTCATACGCAGTGAAGAAGATCAACACCGAAGCCACACATTTGAGGTTAAAAAGTATAAAAATGTTTATTTTTTTTAGAAAATGACCGATGGTTTCGCTAGATAAGACCCTATTCCTCGACTGGGATTGTGCAGAGCCCTCTGAAGCCCTTTGAAACTGCATTGATTTGGATCTTCAACCTGTTGGTTGCCATTGAAATCCATTTTGTGAAGAAAAATCCTGGAATGTTTTCCTCAAAAAACGTAATTTCTTTTCGACTGAAGAAAGAAAGACATGAACATCTTGGATGAGATGGGGGTGAGTAAATTATCAGGAAATTTTCATTTTGAAATGAACTAATCCTTTAAATTAATTCAACCTATGCATGGAATTCTCTTTACTTGAATAAAAATTATTTCTTACTCTTAGTATGCCAAAGAATTACACTTCGCTACATACCCTTCTGCTCTTTTGTCATACCATCACAAGGGGCCACCACAGTACTCACCATCCAATGACTGCTGTTCAAACTATTGAGAGTAATTCACAACTGTAATTTGAGGAAAAAGTATAGCACTTGTATGATTTAGGCCAAATAAAAGCATGCTGTTTGTACACAAAATAACACGGAGGAAGCTGTGATAATATCCTTATCTGATTACACTATTCCCAACACTATTTGTAAATTCCTCACCCATTACATGTAGGTTAAAGAGGCATTGAATTAGATTAAGAAGCTCAACTGATCTAGGTAATTACAGCTTGATTCATTTTGAACTGGATACTAAGATGAATCTAGAGTGTTTATGCCCTCAAGCATAAACTTAAAAAAAAACAAACAGTTAAATTCTCCAAGTCAGTTGGCACAGACTAGTGGCCCCATGGAAACGGAGGTCAGCTAACAAGTCTGAATACCATTCAAGCGTAAACACAGGTCATCCCATAAGCTTTGTTCCTAACTCAGGATCTACCCAGGAAGTAGTAGTTTTGCAGGAACTTCAGGAAGCACCATGCAAGAATTGTGTAAATTGTACTCTGAGATTGATCAGTCCTTGTTATTCTGTAAAGGTCATACCATTTATCAGATTAAAACAACCTATTTTCAAGGACAAAATCAGTCAAAATCAGGGTCTGTTCAGAGTCTGTTCTGAGTGTTTCATAATCAAGTTGTTAGATGTTATAGCACCACTGGGTGATAACATTACAATTTAAGTGACTCTAGTTCCTTTTCTACTTACTACACTTGGATACATTTCAGAAAATTGAAAGCTCTTGAATGTCCTTGCCTTGTTGAAATTTAAAGGGAGGCCTGAACATTTGAAAGATCCAAATGCAAATGTCCTCAAATATATACATCATTAATGTTAACAACACATCTAAAAAACAAAGAAACAAAAAAACATCAGACACCCCGGCAGTATCATTTCATCTAGATTTATTCATGGCTCCTTCCTGTGTATCTTTTCACATCTCTTCTCAGGCCCACAGTTTTGAGCAATCTAAATATTAAATGCAAACTGCCTACAGTTTTGATTAATTTCAACATCACACAGTGAAACTGAAGGCTGCATTTCTTATTTCCCCATAAAAAATGGTCGTAGGTTACACCTATTGTAGAGATGAGTATTAATATGGCAAACTATTTCATTTAGATCGAAATATCTACCAAAAAAAAAAAACTGGACCAATAAGATTGCGCAAAGTTCTGCTTAACCCTCACACGCATAGAGGTCACTACAGTGGACAGCTATTCAAAAAGCCATTTCTTGCGTATGCATGGTTTTCAACCACTACAGTGGACACTTGTGCATCATCCTATACACTGCCACCAAGGCAAATTGTTGTATGTGTAATTTTTTTTTTCTCCAAACCAAGATGGCTGACAGCTAGACATAAATGGCAAGTTGCTCCGGAAAAGTAATCTGATCACATAATGCATGTTACTAGTAATGTTACTTTACTCGTTACATCAAAAAGTAATCTGATTACATAATTGTAATTCGTTACCCCCAACACTGCTTATTCCAGGTGAGATTGAAAACATCTGATCGCTATTTTTTTTCCACAGTCTAAAAACATCAATAGATCGATGTAGATTTCAGTCTGAGGTTTTCTCAGAGAGGAGAGCTATTGTAGAAATGTGTCCATTTTAATCAGAATTATCAGCTAATAAGGGTAAATCAACGTACTCTGGTAGACTGGAGGGAGCATGAGCATTTTCTACATTCTGAGTTGGGTTTCCACAGAGTTGTGATCTAGATCTTTGATGGAATCACATTCGCATGTTCTGATATCAAAGACATGCAATGTTCAACTTGGATAAAGTTCTTCTCCATCTGCTGGTTGAACAGGAACAAACTCTATTGCGTTTGAAATAATTGAAGCTATATTATATTTTTTGTATTTTTCACATTTATATAATTGTATTAATTAGTTTGATAAATACACACAGTATTACTGTTTTTACTTTATTATGCTTAATACAATATAATAATAATAATGTTTTATTTATACAGCGCCTTTACAGTGCTCAAGGACAAAGTATCTCTTCAGTTAAAACCAAAAATGCATATTATCCACTCAAGTGGACATCTGAAAATCTCTGAAAAATATGTTGAATAAGATCTTGTTTTTCATGCCCTAAGAGCTATAAAAACAGGGAAGCAAAAATCCTGAATGAGGTTGTTAAAATTCATGCATGAAAGGGTTAAAGGGATAGTTCACCCAAAAATTATTTTTTTATGTTGTTTCTGACCTGTATGGCTTTCTTCTGCTAAACAAAAATATTTTAATGAATGTGTCAGCTGTTTTGAATGAAAGTCAAACGGGGCCCAAAGCAACACTGGACCCCATTGACTTTTATTGTATAGATTTTTTGTTTTGTGAAAGAAAGTCAAACAGGTTTGGAATTACATAAGGGTGAGTAAATTATGACAGAATTTTTTATTTATTTAGTGGCCCTTGCTGCCTCCAACTTGCGCTCACCTTGAAAAGCTGCAAATGGTAAATGACTCCACCGTATCCCATTCTTCTCAAAATATGAATTCTCTAGCATGTAAAATGGACTCAGATCACATTCTCATCATCCTTTCTCAAAGTCCTCAGATGCTGTTATAATGACTAAAGAGAAGAGTGTAGTTTAGTGTACTTGTATATGTTGACACTTAGTTTGCAATTTTGCGCTCATTATATGAAGCCCTTTATGTGATAGCCACATTAAAATGAAGCCCAGCACAGAAGTAAATCATAATCAAATAAAGATCTTCTCACAGATTTGAATGCCAGTTGTACTGTGTGGCTATAGCTCTAAAACAGACCATTTTCATTTATTTAATGATTACTCACTAATGATGCAATTATTCTATGCACCATTGATAGGTTTTCAAGGAATCATTTCCAGTAATGTCTGATTGTCTCCATTTTTGTGTCAGATGTATTCTCACAACTCAGCATACATCCCATACTGCATTTCCCTTCAAGACTCATCGATAACGTCATGTTTTAAAAAGGGATTCTAATAGAGGAGACCTTTTAGTGGAGCATCAGATATCATTATGCCGCAGTCTTCTCTCTTTGCTATCTATACGAAAGCTGGGCCGATCATCCACACGTGGATCCTCCGCACAGCATACATACTGTTTCCAGATCTTAACGAAAGCATTCCGGAATTTCTTAATGCGGAACGCGTAAACAATGGGATTGACGGCGGAGTTGCCATGACTGAGCAAGATAGCCACATAGAGAAGGCACATGGAATTGTCACAACTAGGACAGAAGAGAGTGATGCAGTTTAGGATATGCAATGGCAACCAGCTAACAGCGAACAAGAAGAGCACCAGTGCAAGAGATTTTGCCAGCTTGAGTTCTTTCCCGTAATATCGAGTGGGGTCGGTCTGGTTGACAGTGACCTTCTTGTTGAGCTGCTTGTGGATCATGTAGAAGATCTCAGTGTAGATGAGCAACATGAGGACGAGAGGTGGCAGCACCCAGCCGAAGAAGTTGAAATAGACCATGTACTCCATACTGATGACATTCTCAAACTCACAGGTTACGAGAAGGTCAGCACCCACAGTGCCATTGGTCTGTCGTAGCTTCTCCAGATTGTTCCATCCCAACATGGGCGTCAGGCCGACTGCGATGGCCACCATCCAGCACACCACCACTGCAGTGCCTGCACGCTTTGGAGTCACTACTCTTTTATAGCTGTGAAAAAAATAAATAAAGAGTTTTAAAACGAATGGCCTTGGTTCCGGAAGTATTTTTCCCATTGATTTTTTCCCATAGAGATTTTTAAAAAGTCCTGAGAGTTGTAAGCCATGAACCAAACCAATCAGCTACAAGTGAATGACAACATTGTAAACCTTAATTTGAAGCAAAAAAGTATTTGAAAATCTGACAAAAAGACCAAGGTGAGGATGCTTTTGTGTGCCAGGGCCACTGTCACTTCCGGGGCTTGATCGGGCCTCATCGGGGCTTCCTCAGGGCCAAAGGTCAGGGTTATCATAAATCATAAATTACATATACTAGTGATGTCCGGTTCGTGAACGAATCATTCTTTTGAACCGGTACTTTTAAGTGAAATGGTCGAACCAGTTAACCAAATCAGACTGAATCGTTCTAAATAGTTTGCATCTTGAGTCAGCACTGATCCCCTCAACGCTGTTACTCACTTTCGGACGTGCCTGACAGTCCCTCCGACTCGAAATAAACCAATATCCCGGAGTATGTTACTCCAGGTACTCCAACAGTACACTGAACTGAGACATCTTGTGCTGTGAGAACTGATGTGCACGAATGTCTAGTTTACTAATGTAACCCCTGTTCACTGAAGGAGGGAACGGAGACGTTACGTCAGAATGACTGACGAATTTGGATCTTGCCTGAGAGTGTAAAAAAAAAAACAAGCCAATGGACTAGGGCTGCAACAACTAGTCGATAAAATTGATAATAATTGATAATGAAAATCATTAGCGTTTAACATACCGTCATGTGCTTTGCCAGATGTGTGCGTGTCTGCGTCCTCAGCGCAAAACGTTCATTTTACAGGTTATATCCACTGATTTACAAACCCGATTCCAAAAAAGTTGGGACACTGTACAAATTGTGAATACAAAAGGAATGCAATAATTTACAAATCTCATAAACTTATATTTTATTCACAATAGAATATAGATAACATATCAAATGTTGAAAGTGAGACATTTTGAAATGTTATGCCAAATATGGTCATGCCAATGGCTCATTTTGGATTTCATGAGAGCTACACATTCCAAAAAAAAGGAAAAGTTAAATGTACATATAAGGAACAGCTGGAGGACCAATTAGCAACTTATTAGGTCAATTGGCAACATGATTGGGTATAAAAAGAGCCTCTCAGAGTGGCAGTGTCTCTCAGAAGTCAAGATGGGCAGAGGATCACCAATTCCCCCAATGCTGCGGCGAAAAATAGTGGAGCAATATCAGAAAGGAGTTTCTCAGAGAAAAATTGAGTTTGAAGTTATCATCATCTACAGTGCATAATATCATCCAAAGATTCAGAGAATCTGGAACAATCTCTGTGCGTAAGGGTCAAGGCCGGAAAACCATACTGGATGCCCGTGATCTTTGGGCCCTTAGACGGCACTGCATCACATACAGGAATGCTACTGTAATGGAAATCACAACATGGGCTCAGGAATACTTCCAGAAAACATTGTTGGTGAACACAATCCACCGTGCCATTCGCCGTTGCCAGCTAAAACTCTATAGGTCAAAAAAGAAGCCATATCTAAACATGATCCAGAAGCGCAGGCGTTTTCTCTGGGCCAAGGCTCATTTAAAATGGACTGTGGCAAAGTGGAAAACTGTTCTGTGGTCAGACGAATCAAAATTTGAAGTTCTTTTTGGAAAACTGGGATGCCATGTCATCTGGACTAAAGAGGACAAGGACAACCCAAGTTGTTATCAGCACTCAGTTCAGAAGCCTGCATCTCTGATGGTATGGAGTTGCATGAGTGCGTGTGGCATGGGCAGCTTACACATCTGGAAAGGCACCATCAATGCTGAAAGGTATATCCAAGTTCTAGAACAACATATGCTCCCATCCAGACGTCGTCTCTTTCAGGGAAGACCTTGCATTTTCCAACATAACAATGCCAGACCACATACTGCATCAATTACAACATCATGGCTGCGTAGAAGAAGGATCCGGGTACTGAAATGGCCAGCCTGCAGTCCAGATCTTTCAACCATAGAAAACATTTGGCGCATCATAAAGAGGAAGATGCGACAAAGAAGTTGAGCAACTAGAAGCCTGTATTAGACAAGAATGGGACAACATTCCTATTCCTAAACTTGAGCAACTTGTCTCCTCAGTCCCCAGACGTTTGCAGACTGTTATAAAAAGAAGAGGGGATGCCACACAGTGGTAAACATGGCCCTGTCCCAACTTTTTTGAGATGTGTTGATGCCATGAAATTTAAAATCAATTTATTTTTCCCTTAAAATGATACATTTTCTCAGTTTAAACATTTGATATGTCATCTATGTTGTATTCTGAATAAAATATTGAAATTTGAAACTTTCACATCATTGCATTCTGTTTTTATTCACAATTTGTACAGTGTCCCAACTTTTTTGGAATCGGGTTTGTGTATATATATATATATATACACTCACCTAAAGGATTATTAGGAACACCATACTAATACTGTGTTTGACCCCCTTTCGCCTTCAGAACTGCCTTAATTCTACGTGGCATTGATTCAACAAGGTGCTGAAAGCATTCTTTAGAAATGTTGGCCCATATTGATAGGATAGCATCTTGCAGTTGATGGAGATTTGTGGGATGCACATCCAGGGCACGAAGCTCCCGTTCCACCACATCCCAAAGATGCTCTATTGGGTTGAGATCTGGTGACTGTGGGGGCCATTTTAGTACAGTGAACTCATTGTCATGTTCAAGAAACCAATTTGAAATGATTCGAGCTTTGTGACATGGTGCATTATCCTGCTGGAAGTAGCCATCAGAGGATGGGTACATGGTGGTCATAAAGGGATGGACATGGTCAGAAACAATGCTCAGGTAGGCCGTGGCATTTAAACGATGCCCAATTGGCACTAAGGGGCCTAAAGTGTGCCAAGAAAACATCCCCCACACCATTACACCACCACCACCAGCCTGCACAGTGGTAACAAGGCATGATGGATCCATGTTCTCATTCTGTTTACGCCAAATTCTGACTCTACCATCTGAATGTCTCAACAGAAATCGAGACTCATCAGACCAGGCAACATTTTTCCAGTCTTCAACTGTCCAATTTTGGTGAGCTTGTGCAAATTGTATCCTCTTTTTCCTATTTGTAGTGGAGATGAGTGGTACCCGGTGGGGTCTTCTGCTGTTGTAGCCCATCCGCCTCAAGGTTGTGCGTGTTGTGGCTTCACAAATGCTTTGCTGCATACCTCGGTTGTAACGAGTGGTTATTTCAGTCAAAGTTGCTCTTCTATCAGCTTGAATCAGTCGGCCCATTCTCCTCTGACCCTTAGCATCAACAAGGCATTTTCGCCCACAGGACTGCCGCATACTGGATGTTTTTCCCTTTTCACACCATTCTTTGTAAACTCTAGAAATGGTTGTGCGTGAAAATCCCAGTAACTGAGCAGATTGTGAAATACTCAGACCGGCCCGTCTGGCACCAACAACCATGCCACGCTCAAAATTGCTTAAATCACCTTTCTTTCCCATTCTGACATTCAGTTTGGAGTTCAGGAGATTGTCTTGACCAGGACCACACCCCTAAATGCATTGAAGCAACTGCCATGTGATTGGTTGATTAGATAATTGCATTAATGAGAAATTGAACAGGTGTTCCTAATAATCCTTTAGGTGAGTGTATATAAAGAACACCTGGTTTGTTGTGCTTGTTTGTTGTGCACAATTTGGCCCAACATTTTGTGCTTGTATATTAATATGACTAATAATAATAATTATGATTATTAGCTCGTGGTTAGACCTTGCTTTTCGAATTGTGCCTGTAATTCGGGCTGGCCAACTCTCACGTAATTCTGAGAGCCCTACCCTTGTCCTGGGTATGTACACAAGGTTTATAGAGCCGTTTCTTTCGGGGCTCCGGTCGACGAACAGATGTCGATCACTGCATCGGAGGGGGAGTTTCAGTCATCTGAGGATTCAGTCTTCGTTTCTACGGGCAGGAGTTCCCCTAGAACAAGTGTCCAGGCATGCTGTGGTCTTCACGGATGTCTCTGCCACCGGCTTGGGGGTCACGTACAATGGGCATGCAGTTTCGGGTCTGTGGACGGGGCCTCAACTGCATTGGCACATCAACTGCCTCGAGTTGTTAGCAGTACGTCTTTCCGCTGGGCCGCCTCAAATCGCCGCCACGTACTGGTCCGTATGGACACCACTGCGGCCGCTGCGTACATCAACCGACAAGGTGGTCTACAGAGGAGGCAGACCCTGGCTTTTCTCTGTCCTGTCCGCGCTCTGCGGTTATACGTGGACGGAACGCAAAGCTTCAGGACCTCAGAACAGCTCTTCATCTGTTACAGAGGCCAGCAGAAGGGAAAGGCTGTCTCCAAGCAGAGGATGGCCCACTGGATAGTGGATGCCATCGTCTTGGCGTACCAAACCCAAGGCGTGCCTTGCCCGCTCGGGTTGAGAGCACACTCCACGAGGAGTGTTGCCTCTTCCTGGGCGCTGGCGCATGGCGCCTTGCTGGCAGATATATGTAGAGCTGCGGGCTGGGCCAACACCCAACACGTTTGCTAGATTCTATAGCCTCTGTGTAGAGCCGGTTTCTTCACGTGTGCTCGCTTCACATAGCAAGTAACACCGAAGTGCCCATTAAAGCGTCGGCTTGCGTGCGCTTATATTCTCCAGTAGAGTTCCCCAGTTGGCAAACCCTGTCGAGCTCCCCGTGGCAGAGCATCTGAAGCCAGGTCTAACACTCGTATGCATTGGTGGAACCTGTGCTAGGCTGGGTCCCATATGTTGTGACTCCTACGGCAGTCCCATATGTGTATTCTTCCACGGTACGGCTCCCTACGGTGAGCCCATGTCTTTCCTCGTCTCTGACTGGTGTTGTCTCCCTCCTAACATGGCCAGAGCCACCCCAGAGACTTCCATATGTTGCACTGCCCTAACTGGCCAGTCCATATGTGTAAATTCCACATGATACCTCCCTTCGGGCAGGATGTGGCTTCCGCAGCGTTCCCTTCCTCTGGAAGGGGCACGCTTTCCCAGTGTTATCCAATAGTCTCACTGAATGGGTCATGCGGAACGTAGTGATTGACACTCTTTGCTCAGTTCTTCCGACCCAAGTACAGGGGGTCTGCGAGACTGACGCAAAGCGCTGGAAGAGGCAGCAGCCGTGGCGTTTTCCAAAGGGATCCCAATACGATGGTGACATAACCTTGAACGTGACTGACTGAAAGTGAACGTCTTGGTTACATTTGTAACCCTCGTTCCCTGAAAGAGGGAACGGAGACGTTACATCCCGTCGCCACAGTTGCTGTACCTCCGCTGAACGGCCGAGTCACTGGCTCGGCTCCTCAGTGTAAAACAAAGCAGGGCAGCGCAAGATGCAAATCTCGTACGCCAATGTGCATTGGCTCGTTCTGTATACACTCGAAGCTGATAGGGGCTCCCAGAAGTGATCCCAATACGTCGGTGACGTCGACGTAACGTCTCCATTCCCTCCTTCAGGGAACGAGGGTTACATATGTAACCGAGACGTTTCCTTGATTGTGTTATCAGCATGCTCATGCTTTCAGCATGCTCATGCTTTATTTTTTTAAACAGATGTGACAATGAAAATTTCCAAGCACCTGTTCCCGAAGAGAGCCAAAACAAACAAGCAAGCTTATATATTTCAATTGTGAAATATTATTACAATTTAAAATAATGGGTTTCTATTTTTATATTATTTAAAATATAGTTTATTTCAGTGATGCAAAGCTGAATTTTTATTAGCCATTACTCCAGTCTTCAGTGTCACATTATCCTTCAGAAATCAATGTTGGAAACAGTTGTGCTGCTTAATATTTTTATTACCTGTAATACTTGTTCAGGATTCTTTGATGAATAAAAAAGTTAAAAAAAGAACAGCATTTATTTAAAATAGAAATCTTTTGTAACAATATACACTACTGTTCAAAAGTTTGGGGTCAGTATTTTTTTTTCTTTCTTTTTTTGAAAGTAATTAATACTTTTATTCTACAAGGATGTGTTAAATTGATAAAAAGTAGTAGTAAAGATGTTGTTAGAAAAGATTTCTATTTTGAATGATTTCTGAAGGATCATGTGACACAGGCTGGAGTAATGGCTGATGAAAATTCAGTTTGATCACAGAAATAAATTACATTTTAAAGTATATTAAAATAGAAAACCATTATGTTAAATTGTAATATTATTTCACAATATTACTGTTTTTGTTCTGTATTTTTGATCAAATAAATGCAAGCTTGATGAGCATACGAGACATCTTCCAAAAATATAAAAAATAGTAACGTGTCCAAACTTTTGACTGGTACTGTATATGTTTATATATGTAGCACTGTGGTCCTGTGAGGCACAACATTTAGTTCCTCCACATAGATGAAATGCAATAAAACAGATTAAAATCTTTGAATCTCCTCACATTGTGTGTTCAGGCTGCCTCACAACATTTCACCTTGATAGGGCATTAGCCATTGGGGCATGGGCGGCGCTGGGGAGGGGCTAGCAGGTGCTTCAGCACCCCCAAGAAAGACCAAAGCACCCCCATAGCACCCCCAAACATTTTTGCTGGAAGCAATTATATACAGGCTGGATTCTAATTAATACATAAGTCAATAATTTAAAACAAATGAAATAAAAAAACATTTTACTCATTAAGCGTGCGTAACGTGACGTGTCACGTGAATTGTAGCTACGCTGTCGCGCTTATAATGTAGTAGCATTTTGATTTTTTTTTTTAAATGGAGCGGTTCCTTCTGCCAAGTAAGCGATCTTGTGATTCTAATTTAGCTCGTAAAAACGAGAACATAAACTTATCTCAGCCAGAGGTTGAGAACGGTTCAGATGTAGATTGTACGAAGTCTGACATGGAACAGTCTGCTGACACGTTTGCCGCGGATGCAGAGACGGCAGGTAATACAACTGGAACTTTTTTCCGTCAATCATAACAAGCGCATTGTCCTGATTTGAGACTGTAAATAGTAAGTGATTGTTGTCACCAATTTGGTGAATACTGATATTTCCCCTCCGCGGTGCTATGGGTGCTTTTTGATGGCATATTGTCCTTGACTGAAATTTTGTTCAATGAATAGGCCTATGCAAAATCTTTAAGAATATTCGATTGAATAATGAATTTTGTGCTTGTTCAATTTAATAAAATTAAAATTTAAATTGTGATAAAGTAATTGAATGTTAAAAATTGAGTGGCCAAGTTTTGCTCATATTTATTAATAGTATTTAAAAATATATAATTGCGCAGCTCCCCCTGTCAATGATCTAGCGCCCCCTCAGCACCTGCGTTCAAAATTCTCTAGCGCTGCCCCTGCATTAGGGGAGTGTCTTTTGTCTCCCCTGATGTGAATCACATAAATATTCATGGCCATCAACATTGACCACCGTGCATACAGCAGTGCTACGAAGTTGTGTCATGAAACTCTAGATGGCGCAGGCTAATAAGTTCCTTAACCCTTAGAGGTCGAAGATCACGCCGGCGCAACCGCCTCGATTTTTTTCTTATCAGTGCCAAAGAGACTCAAAAAACTCTGTCGATTTTTATAATTCAGGCAAGTGTTATACATTATTATAATCTGTTAAGTATCTATTTTTATTTGTGTATACTCACAATAAAAACAAAATGTTGTGCTTTTTGAAAAATAAAGAAAACAAACATGATGCACGATCTGCAGCCTCTCTGTCAATGAAATCCAATCTGATACTCTTTAGAAAATGAACTGTAACTTAGTGAATACTTGTCACACAAACATGAGACATATGTCTAAAGAAACAGTGAAATGTCAGGTTTTAAATAATGTAAATCAAATCGAAAACAAATATTCTCTGTTTATGTAATCTGCTTGAAAAGCGAGAGATGTCAGTTGTTCGTGAGCTGCCTCATTAGTGTTAATGCGGCCACGCCCACTGAGAGCGCATTCTTTTGAAAGTCAAATACTGACGCGATTCATGCGAACAGAGTCAACGCCCACATCAACTCGAATAAACACATCAAGTTTAGTGCATGTACTTTACATCGTTTTGAGACGCAGTGAGGAATAATCCTGGAATAATTTATCTCAGAAGAAAATCTGTTAAATTTCAAACAGCAACGGATCCAGCCCGAGGATTGTGAGGCAAGTTTATTCTGTTAGTGTCTGTGAATATTAAACCACAAAAATACCTTTTAAATATGAATCCTGCTGCAACATAAAATGTCATAGACGTAAGACTGTTTAGACAAAATTTCTTTGGCCTGTTTTGGACAGATTATGAAGTGTTTACTGTAAAATAGCCTAGTGTCACATCAATAAAGCTTTTGTTCACAAATTTCTGCTCAGATGCTATAAGTTGTGTACAATAGGCTACTTGTAGCCATTAAAATGTATTTTAATTTCATATTTGTTTAATTATTATAGCCTAATGTTCTTTTTAATTTAATCTACGTTGATTATGAAAAGTGAACAGCATCCGTAAGAGAGCACACATCATAAGATGCGCAATATGTCAGAAGACATGGAGTGCGTCAGACATGATTTTGACCACTTCATTAAGTTTTGTTTTGTAGAAAGCCTTTCTTTAAAGTGAATTTCGTTTTGTATAAATTGTATCCTAATGTTAATCAATGTTTCATCAGCCAATTACCTGGATTTATTAAATAAGAAGCAAATATAACAGACAATAGCCTATAAATAGGCGCCGGTGCGATCATGCATTGCATGGCGCGTTTCATAAATGAACCGAAACTCGAAATTATATTTGAGTATTGTGTGTATCGGATAGTTTACAAAATCAAATGATTCAGACATTTTTTGCCATTGAAATGACTGGGAAAAAAGTGTCCTAATTAACCTGAATTCACCCTATACTCTTTGAAATCATAATTGCATTGCATTATGTTGTTTTAAATCCCAAATATTTTACTTATAACATTCATCATTACCAATTATTCAGTTATTTGTATTTACTGAATTGTGTTCAGTGTCACAATATTACTGTTTTTTTTAGCATGAGACTTCTTTCAAAAACATTAAAAATAGTAATGTCAAATCTTTTGATAATTTAAAATATAGTAGGCCTTTGTAATGTGCCTTTGGCTCTCACTTTATATTGTTAACTATATTCTAAATAAACTACAAAAAAAATATATTTCTTTTGTACATTTTGTAAAGAGTTCCTCTCTGTCACATACCTGACTCAAAGGCTCATTCATTATGCAGCTCATTATGCTGTCTTTTGTTCTCTCAGGTGTAAATCACAGCATTATTCATGATCGTTCACGCCTCTTCGCATATGGGCTTTGTAAAGAAAAAGTGTCTTACAAAATTTAAATCAATATATTGTTTTATGTGAATGAGTAGGCTCAATGATTCTCACATCAGTTTGAAGCAAAAACTCTAGGCAACAACACCCATTAGTCCAAAATAACCCATAAAATTTTTTGTGGACACATATCTATTGTGTGTTTTGTGGGCTTATTTGAGTGTCTTAATTTTTTTGTTTTTTCAAAAAAACATGCATAACCGTTATTCTCTCAAAAATACAAGCATGTACATACATGTTGCTAACATATTATGGTAGCCCAGTTTGTGCTGAATACATTGTAATGACATATGCCATTAATATGTTTATAAGCAACTGAAAAAAAGCACAAATGTCAGAGCATATCAAAACTTCTAAAGGGCCCCAAAACTGTGCAGTCCTCTAGGGGTTAACTCAACCTGCTCGTAATCGCATCATTATCTCTATAGATAATGTTTCATCACAGCTGGTTGGTTCCTGCTGTATCAGTAGCCAATGATCTCGCGTGCTCATCTTCAAATAGCATTTGTAGCATTTGCCTTAGCAGTGCAGCACACTTTCAGAAAGCATCCACCTTCCCCAGCTCCACCTGTATAGATCTGCTAGGGGTAATTCATGAACGCTATATTGTCCAGCAGCACCATGTGGTGTATGTATTGGCAGTAGCAAGTAGTAAAAATTCTAGCCTACAAGATTGATAGCTCAAAGGTCCTGTGAACAACTGGAACACAAAACACAGTATGTGTTTTATGGCTTTATTGCGGTGACAATTTTTTTCCCAAAACTTACTAACCTCGCATAATCTTTATTTTCTAAAAAATGCAAACGTGTACATCCAACTTGCTCACATATTATTGTAGCACAGTTAGTGCTGAATACAGCAAAATTACATGTTGGCCAATAGTATGTTAAAAGTAGCTGAAATAAGCATAAATGTCAGGGCATGTCAAAACATCTCAAGGGCCCCAAAATACCTCATCTGGGGATGGTTAATGAGGAAAGAACTACAATTTAATGAAGCACTGTGAATGACATAACTGAATTATTAATTTTATAATACAACAGCTCTTTCTGGTTCTCGAATCTGATTGGCTGAAAGCCTTTTCCAGGCGTGCGATATTCTAGTGATAACAGCACTATAACCGTTTCAGTTTGTATCACTCCGCTTGCAACATTTCTCACAGAGAGTGTCATGGCGGACGAGCAAACCTCCATAATTTTACAAATCCTACTGTTATTGTGTCATATGGAACATAGTTGTAAGAGTTTTTTTTTTAGGCGAGAATGTAGTTATTTAGACCTCAAATATGTGACTCATATATAAACACAGCGCCTGTTTTACAATTTGTTTAAAAGCTTTCGCAGATGCGAGCTTCAGGCCGTCAGCGGCCGTTCAGCACTCATGTTCCCGCCGAGAATCGCTTCATCACGGCCAGTCATTCGGGAATTTGCCGCTGGCTCTTACTGTGTGTAGATAGTGGTTAAACATGAGATGTATTTCATTTGGGGTATATCAAACGGGCAATCTTTGATCTTATTAATCTATTACTTGTTCCAGAGCAAACCGATTTGGGTTTAGGGAAAAATTAAGTGTGATAACTTCATATTTAACATTAGGCTGTTTTCTTAAATCCTGTAGGGCCTACTAGAGCGCTTTTGTACGTTTGACTGCATTGTTTGCATGTGTTTATTTCCTATTGTATTTTATAATGGCCTTTGTTGTTAATTTAAATATTATTGTTCAATGAGGATTATTTTATATAAATAATATGCCGTATTTGGTATTGAGAAAGGTTCCGGTATGGGAATTTCGAATTCAGTGACAGTATTACACCACTAGATGGTGGCAACTGTCTTTATGAGTGACTGAAGTTGTTTTAGCGCTGTCTTTGGAAATCTTTTAAAAGGACAAAGATATCGCTTTCCTCAGCGGACATTCAAACTGATTTTTTTATAATGGATATTATGGACATCGAACTTAAGAATGAATACTATATCAGATGCAGGTAACCACCATTTGCCACCATGGTGTAGGCTAATAATGTAACTGGCACTGAAGTCGAAATTACAAATCACTGATGAACACTTTCTCAATACCAAATACGGCATATTATTTATATGAAATAATATTTATTGAACAATAACATTTAAATCAACAACAAAGGCCATTATAAAAGACAATAGGAAATAAACACATGCAAACAATGCAGTCAAACGTACAAAAGCAGCGCTCTAGTAGGCCCTACAGGATTTAAGATAAACAGCCTAACGTTAAATATAAAGTTACCACACTTAATTTTCCTCTTAACCCAAATTGGTTTGCTCTGGAACAAATAATGGATTAATAAGACCAAAGATTGCCCGTTCGATATACCCCAAATTAATTATCTCATGTTTAACCACTATCTACATACAGTAAGAGCCAGGGGCAAATTCCCGAATGACTGGCCGAGATGAAGTTGTTCTTGGCGGGTACATGAGCGTTGAACGGCCGCTGACGGCCTGGAGCTCGCATCTGCGAAAGGTTTTAAACACATTGTAAAACAGGCGCTCTGTTTATATATAAGTCACATATTTGAGGTCTAAATAACTACATTCTCGCCTAAAAAACTGTTAAAACTACATTTCGTGACACAACAACAGTAGTATTTTTAAAACTTAAGGTGGATTTGCTCGACCGCCATGACAGTCACTGCAAGCGGAGTGATACCAACTGTGAAACGGTTTGAGTGCAGATACTGTGTAGATATCGCACGGCTGGAAAAGGCTCTCAGCCAATCAGATTCGACAACCAGAAAGAACTGTTGTATAAATATTTATATCATTTATATTATATATAAATATAACACATTTTTCTTAAATATATACATGCATATGTGTGTATTTATATATACGTAATAATTATACACAGTACACACACATATATTATGTAAACACAAACTTTTATTTTGGATGCAACTTATGTGTGTGTGTGTGTGTATATGTATATATATATATACACACACACACTCACCTAAAGGATTATTAGGAACACCATACTAATACTGTGTTTGACCCCCTTTCGCCTTCAGAACTGCCTTAATTCTACGTGGCATTGATTCAACAAGGTGCTGAAAGCATTCTTTAGAAATGTTGGCCCATATTGATAGGATAGCATCTTGCAGTTGATGGAGATTTGTGGGATGCACATCCAGGGCACGAAGCTCCCGTTCCACCACATCCCAAAGATGCTCTATTGGGTTGAGATCTGGTGACTGTGGGGGCCATTTTAGTACAGTGAACTCATTGTCATGTTCAAGAAACCAATTTGAAATGATTCGAGCTTTGTGACATGGTGCATTATCCTGCTGGAAGTAGCCATCAGAGGATGGGTACATGGTGGTCATAAAGGGATGGACATGGTCAGAAACAATGCTCAGGTAGGCCGTGGCATTTAAACGATGCCCAATTGGCACTAAGGGGCCTAAAGTGTGCCAAGAAAACATCCCCCATACCATTACACCACCACCACCAGCCTGCACAGTGGTAACAAGGCATGATGGATCCATGTTCTCATTCTGTTTACGCCAAATTCTGACTCTACCATCTGAATGTCTCAACAGAAATCGAGACTCATCGGACCAGGCAACATTTTTCCAGTCTTCAACTGTCCAATTTTGGTGAGCTCGTGCAAATTGTAGCCTCTTTTTCCTATTTGTAGTGGAGATGAGTGGTACCCGGTGGGGTCTTCTGCTGTTGTAGCCCATCCGCCTCAAGGTTGTGCGTGTTGTGGCTTCACAAATGCTTTGCTGCATACCTCGGTTGTAACGAGTGGTTATTTCAGTCAAAGTTGCTCTTCTATCAGCTTGAATCAGTCGGCCCATTCTCCTCTGACCTCTAGCATCAACAAGGCATTTTCGCCCACAGGACTGCCGCATACTGGATGTTTTTCCCTTTTCACACCATTCTTTGTAAACTCTAGAAATGGTTGTGCGTGAAAATCCCAGTAACTGAGCAGATTGTGAAATACTCAGACCGGCCCGTCTGGCACCAACAACCATGCCACGCTCAAAATTGCTTAAATCACCTTTCTTTCCCATTCTGACATTCAGTTTGGAGTTCAGGAGATTGTCTTGACCAGGACCACACCCCTAAATGCATTGAAGCAACTGCCATGTGATTGGTTGATTAGATAATTGCATTAATGAGAAATTGAACAGGTGTTCCTAATAATCCTTTAGGTGAGTGTATATATATATATATATATATATACATACATTAGTGCTGTCAAAATTAGCGCGTTAACGCAGGCGATTAATTTTTTTTTTTTTTTTTTAACGTTAAAAATATTTAACGCAATTAACGCAGAATCCGTTTTTTCTATCATCCTTTGGCTAGCGTTACATTATATGATCTTATTCATGCAAATGCTTTAAAACCGTTCCAGTGCGACAAGACGAAAGAGAACGCGCTGTATGTGAATGTCCTGGGTGCGTCACAATCAGCTCCCTAGTTTCCTAGGTCGTGAATCAGTATATCGTGTACATGAATGTGGCTCTGACTACTGCACTAGGAGCTGATTGACACACAACCCCTTGTCTGAAAGACACACGCCAGAATCGAGTTCTCTTCGCGCTTGAATGAACAATAACACACAGAATTATGCCAAAATGCCAATTTCGTCGAGTATTCTCAAAAGAGCAGTCTTAAATGAGTTAAATAACGTCTTAAATTAACTTAAAAGAGTTGTGGAGAAAATGAGATGCGCGTGACAGCGCGTCAGATCCGCGTCATGTTCGGCAGCGGCAGATCTTAAAGGAACAGCAGCGACTAATGCTGTCTGTAATGTTAATCACAGAACAAAGTTAACAGAGAGAATTTTAGCTTTAATAAGGAGTTATTCTATTTATGCAGTGCAGACGGTTTGATAGCTTCAATTTTAACTTCAACTATTACATTTATGTATATTTCCTACCTGTTAGACTGGTAGGAAGGCCACAGGTAAATATGATATTTATTATAATGGATTTATGTGAAGATTGTTTTAAGTTCACCTGGAATTGATATAGCTTTTAATTATACTGTTTTTTTTTTTTTTTGAATGTCTATTATTAATGTTTAAAAAAATAAAATTTCAGAGACATCAGTAGCAGTTTTAGTATCAGTAATACTAGCCTTCATAAAAAGATGCCATTACAACAAATATTGCAAATATACTGTATTTAAGTTGTTTCTACATTAATTTGGAGAGTAACTCTAAAATTATTACAATATAAAAATATTAAAAACGCAAAGTTTTTAAATCGCGATTAATTACAGAAAAAAATTGCGATTAATTAGTTAATTTTTTTAATCGATTGACAGCACTTATATATATATATATATATATATATATATTTTTTTTTTTTTTTTTTTTTTTGATATGATATATGAATATATCATGATATGTGCATAGTATGCATACAAATATTTAAAGTCCCCCTGAAATCAAAATTGAAGTTTTTTGGCTTTTAGCATGGATATGTTAGTCTTACTGTTATCTATAAGCTAGTGTGCTCCAAAACAATGCCCTGTCTTCCTGTTTCTGGGGAAATTACATCAACACATTGAATAATACTGCTCGTAATTTGAGAGAATAGTTTTCATAGTTGGAGAGACTGAATTGAGAGATTTGCTTACATCTTTCGCAGTACTTCATAGTGGGCAGGCTGTGCACTAAAGAGTTCTTTTGGTGCAATTTGCTTGTTTCCAATGTCTGACTGGTGGAGATTTTTTTGCAGAATCATGGATAATGTAGTTTTTTTTTCTGTTGAACATGATTATTTAAACATTTATAATAATGCAAAAAAATAATGCAGGGTGATGACTTCAACAAAACCATATACCATGGATTAACAACCTCATAGATCACAGTAGGTTTGTCTTTAAAGGTTTATAAGTTATCGTTCAAAATTAATTCCCCTATGGGGAAAATGATTGGGATTTTTACGTCTGGAACCCGGCAACTGCAGTCTATAAAACACTGAGAGGAAAGAGGAAGCTTTTGTAAAGAATGTTGAAACATGAAAATAACTAAGATTAGGGCTATTTCTGAGGAAGTAACAAGAGAACTTCAAAATTAATTTTGGAACATCAAGTGCTATTTATCTGGAGCAATTATCTGAAATCCCTGTCATTAATAGCATGGAAATCAAAACTAAAGAGCGATGATCCACTACACAAACTCTGTTGGGAAGGATTACGTTTTGATTTAGTTACAATCCCTTCTCTGTGAAGAGCAGAAGGTCTTTTCAGACAACACAAATGAGGCTAGTGAAGCATGCCATCCATTTAGCTGGCAAACTGGCACTAGTTGCTTGTTTGACTGTGCACTTGTCTGGTGTAATTACCTCACAAAAACTCAAACTAGAATGTTATAATCCTATTTAATTATTAAAATAAAGGAAGATGATGTCATTTTAGCTGTTCTTCTGGGACATCAGAAGAATGCTGCATAATGGTCTTTCTAATTGTTTTAACTCATAATGTTTAAACGCTGTAACTTAAATTTCACATTAAATGGAAAGAGGCCATGGTCGCGACAGGAAATTAAAGACTGTGAGATTCTTGGTTTGAAAGTGACTTTGAAAGTGGATTCCATAACACAGCAATAAAAGCACGCAGTTTCATATTTGGATTTTCAAATGATTCGGTTCGTCCAATTTGCAAAACCCAGGGTTTTCTGCAGGTTGTATGAATGTAAATTTAAAACTTCAAGTAAAAGTAAAGAACATTTAAGTAAAACATTTAAGGGAACATAATACGTCAGTATGTTCTCTAAACGTAGGGAGAAACAGAGTTGTATTTGCAACACTTCAGAGTTTCATAATATAACTAACAACAAATATCCATTACTTTTATAAAGAAGTAGCTTGAATACCTCTGCTCTTGTCCACTAGAATGTGGAATTATCTTTTACTGTACCCTCTGATAGCACTGCAAAAAAGTGATGTTCTTCCCGTATTATTTTGTCTTCTAGTGCAAATGTCTAAAGAGTCTTAAATCAAGATGCATTTACTGGAGACAAAAAAGTGACAAAATATTAAGTCTTGTTTCCTGTGAAAATAATTAAAATGAAGTGAGTTTATGATTAAAACAAATAGCCTATCTGCCAATGGGCTCAGAAAAAGAAAAACTAATTCAAAAGTAAATTTTCATAACTCATTGACAAATATTTGTTCTTGATTTAAAGAGGTTTAGATATTTGTATTGGAAAACAGAACAAAAATACTGAGGAAGATATTCACGTTTTTGCAATGTACGCAACAAATAATGCCATGACTTTATGATTTTAAGATGCTCTGCTTTGATTTAAAGACCTTTTTAAGGCCTTAAGTTGTGTAAGGGAGAATTAAGACTTTTTATGACTCACAGAAACCCTAAAAAATCATATATTTTTGTGTAAAGGAGAACTGAGACTTTTTAAGACCCACAGAAACCCTAAAAAATAAAATAGAATTGGTAATGAGAAATAGGCCTATTTACCAGTGAAATTAATAAGCAACCAAAATCTTATTACCTCATTGGTATCTTGACCCTCAGATAGCGGTCAATAGCAATAGCCAGGAGGGCGAGGATTGAACTTTGCGTTAGTACCAGGACCGTACATGCAACGAGCAGGCAGCTGTAAAAATGAGTCTTCAGTCCGAAGCTTATGGTTATAGCCAGAGGAATGACAAGTGCCCCGACCGCAATGTCCGCAAGAGCCAGGCTGACGATGAAGTAAATAGTCGTGTCTCGTAGAGATCGGTTGATTCTCACAGCCCAGACCACCATCACATTCCCAATGACAGAGGAAAGGGCAATGAACACCTCCATCCCAATGTACAGACCCAGGACATCAGGCATCCTTGCTATGAATACAAGTGCTTCTGTTTAAGAGGATAAAAGATTCCCCAGATTTTTATTGAAAAGACTCCCGGTAAATCAAACGAGTCTAAACGTACGTGTTTTTTTATGGCTACATGTCGGTGCCAAAGTTACATGGCGCAGGATGAAAACAGAAGTTGTGTTTCCTCTCCGAAATGCGTCCGCGGCACCATGATCATCATCAAGTCCGGGTGTGTAGTCCAGTTCCACAGTGAACCATTATGACTCACTTCAGACCCTCCACGAGCATTCCCCGCGCATTACATTAAGTCACAGCTCATCAGAAGAGATCTACGCGTGACTCGCCACCTGTGTACGAGAGTCAAACAAGACAGCTTCCATATGGTTCAGATTTAAGCAGATACATATGTCTGTCGATGTCGAAAAGTCCTGTGAGGTCTGACGGTTACCTTAACTTTGAAACAGCGTAATAACTCGCACATCGGCTCCACAGAAAGTCTCCTCATGCACGCTAGGGCGACCAATACAAGTTCCACCAATCATATGCTACGGGGGCGGAGACGTGAGCAACAGCACCATATTAACTTGATTTGCAGACCATCACTCAAGTTGTTATTCACATCTTTTATATTTTAATTAGGTTGCTTCTTAGATTGTTCTAAATAGGATGATATATGCTAAATGTATACCCAGATAGCAATCATTGAAACAATGTTGATGCATTTACGTGGCTGGGAGAGCTCAATGCACTGCAACAGAAGAAAACATGCAAATAGAAAAAACACCAGCAAAAAAAAAAAAAAACCCCACCATATTTGAGGTGTGTTTCTGTATTTTGGTGCGTTGTGAATATTTGCAGTGTGTCTCTGTATTTTGGTGCTTTGTGAATATTTGCAGCACGTTTCTGTATTTGGGTGCGTTGTGAATATTTGCAGCACATTTCTGTATTTTGGTGCGTTGTGAACATTTGCAGTGTGTTTCTGTATTTTGGTGCGTTGTGAATATTTGCAGTGTGTTTCTGTATTTTGGTGCGTTGTGAATATTTGCAGCGCGTTTCTGTTTTTGCTTGCTGTGCTTTTCTGTACTTGGTTGCAAACTTTTGCAGCACATGTGTTGTCAAACTGATGAAGATGTTTTCTTTATTTGATGGTGTTTTTTTCTATTTGCACGTGTTTTCTTCAGTTGCAGTGCGTTGAGCTCTCTCGGCCACTGTACTAATTGCATTTAATCAACATTACAAAGTGATAGCACTTTTGCACCCATAATTAATGTTGAAACAATGGTGAGATTTCAAAAAAAAAATTTAATGATAATGTCAATTAATCAACGTTATGAAGTGATGTTGGTTCAATATCACTTTTGAACCCGCAATTAATGATGAAACAATGGTAAGATTTAACATTATGGATTAACATTGAAATTATCAAAAAATAATCATTAGTAATATTGATCTGTCAATGTTACAGTGTGATGTTTCTAAATCACTTTGATCACTGGTATAGCGGTCATGTGGTACAAGTAGGAGCTCTCAGAAAACTCTTACAAGGTGTAATTATGAGCTCTATGAGGACATGAACACTTTTTACAAGTTGAAATCACGTAATTGCAGTAATTACAACATGGCATGAACGCACCTTTGCTTAAATCATGAAGGCCCACCCCTAAACCAAACCCCCAGTGGATTAGAGCAAATAGGGTTAAGCGGTTGAAAATGCCCATTGTGGTCTGAAAACGCCCCACTGATTGGGAAACACCCACTAGTGTTCTGCAGAGATACCTTCATGATCTTGTGGTCATCAGCTACAAATCACTGTTAGTTCAATGTCACTGTCTCGACCCATTTGTGCTGTTGACTTTCATCAAAATTTCAGTGCTGATCCAACATACTTGGGAGCCCAGTGAAATGTCAATCTCAACCAAAATTATGGTTTGGATCAAAACTCAACATAGTTTCAATGTCACCTTGCTATCAGGGTAGTGTGTCAGACCACAGTAGCCTACCCTGAAAATGGTGTCAAAGGTGTCTGGATGGTGTACTTTCTATGAATTGTAACACTGCGTTACAATGTGTTCCGCTATTAGAACTATGCTATTCTAAGATGTTAGCGATGTAATTCATATTTACACTTCTATGAATTTTATTGAAAAACCATGAGAAACAGGTGAATAAAGACTTATTATTATTTCATGAAATGTAAAGCATTTCGGCTCGTCTATTGAGGGGTGTGTTGGGTGTAGCTCTGTGCTTTTCTGAATGTCTGAATGTGTTTCTTTATCCATTTACCCATATTGTTTTGAACTATGATGTATAGCTGTGTTTTGCAGTGTGTTGAATTTTAATCTCCAAAATTAATAATTTAATAATTGTATGTTAACGACAAACTATTTTAGTTTGCCTTGAATATTTTTGATTAGATTAGATAACATTTTAAGCTGTCATATGATCATGTTACAATGTGCCCCACCCATGGGACATCTTGACACATTTCATTTCCATTATTTCGGGGTAAATAAAGAAAAAAGTATGCACTGTAATAATCAAACAAGAACAAATAATTGTACTAGATGTGTGAAATTAATGTGGAAAAAATAAACACTCTGAACCCCAAGTTAATTTACACAAACGGAGAAAGTCAAAAAGTGTTAGGTTGTGCACTGCTCTCCCCTAATTTAATGACAAGACAAGGCAATGTAGCTGTTGTGGAAAAAACTAATAAAGAATACCAGTCACAGCAATCGTTCTCCCCTACACCATGTTTGAAGTTTATGGCACGCCCCAACTCTGAAATTCGTGCATCAAAATGATCTCAGAGTTTCCCAGTTGTAAATACGACTTGAAGGGCATTCATGTCCAATTTCTGAATAGGAAACTCTCCCTCTATTGCAAAAGCATGTGAAGGCAGCAAAAGTGTGCATTATGCACCTAATTTTTTGAAGTGGCAGTGGTGGCATTCCAGGCTCATGCCATACCAGAAAAAAACATGACCAGTGCATGCAAGCAAGCAAGCAAATATATACATCTGATGACGTGTTTACTGGCGCAAGGGCAGGACAAAAACCTCCAGCAACTTGTCACTCACATGAAATTGCTGCAATAACAAATGACAATGAGCCCTACATTTTTTCTTATTCGAGATGTCGTTTAACTTGGATGTATCACAATAGGGAAGAAAAGACTATCACAACTTCTGTTTCATGCAGACTTTAAATTAAATGCTGACAATGTTTTTGTGAATGGGTTATTTATGATATCACAGCATTCATGCAGACTTTAAATTAAATGCTGACAATGTTTTTGTGAATAGGTTATTTATGATATCACAGCATTCTACACACATTTTTTTTACATAATTGTTCTTTACATACATTTCAAAGATACATATTTTTCTTTTTTATAATTGTTTTAAAAAATTCACAACTCAAAAATATGAAGTGGCACGTGTCAGTTTGAATGGGCAAGACACTTCTGCATACATGAATGCCTTTTGGGCTAATAATACTGCTTGCAATGGCTTGCGCAACAGAAGCAGAAGAGTTATCTTTCAGCTTTATTTCAAACAAAAATTGAGACAAACATGAGGAAACTGTCTCAGCAGTTTTAAGTATGAATATAAAAGTTATGTAATGATTCAAATGTAATGCATTTGCTAGATGCTAATGCTTGCATGCAAACACAAACAGAAGAAGGGATCTATGCTATCAAAACAATTTTACAATTTTATAGTGCGGCAACGTGTCTGAAGAAATTATTGCACCACTGGCTTAAAATCTAAAAGACAAAAGACACACCTTTTTTATAGCTCAGATGTGCTTTAGAAGGTCTCTAAACTAATTTGGGCCAAATAGTTATATAAACATATAAGATTATGTGGAAGACTTCCTTGAACTCTGCCATCAGGTTTGTTGGAATGAGGCAATATTGAAGACACGCTTTTGGAGTGGGCTTGATGATCACCTCCTCCAACTGATGCCTATGGGGAATACCAGGTGCTCATTACTTCAGTACATCGAATATGCATTGTGGATGACTGGAACCCTCCCATCAGTAGAGGAGGTTTAGGAGGATGCCTACACACATCTCTTGCCCATTCCAGCCATGACCGCCCTTAAATCTCCAGTGGACCCTGCAGACCCAGAGCCAATGCCTGCCATGGAAGCAGAGCCAATAGCCACCATGGACCCAGAGCCAGAGAATGAAGCCATTACCATCCCAGAGTTGATGCCCGCTGACCAGGTGTGAGATTTCTATGCCCATCCCCGTGGGTTTATTAGTGGAGTTATATACCGAGGAGTGGCTTATTGACTAAGATTCACCAGAGCCAGTTGCCACCTTTGTCTCCGCCCATGAACCTCTTCCTCCTCTGGTGGTCCCGTACTGCTAGATGCATGTCCCTTCAGAAATCCTTCCTCCTCCGCTGGTTTAGCCCAGCTCCAACTCTTTTTTGTTGCCGCTGGTTCTGCCCAGCACAAATTCTGTTTCGTCGCCCAGCACCAAGTCTTTGTCATCGATTTCGGCTCCGCTCGACTGCTCGGATCAGCCTTTGGCTTATCGGTGTTCAGCTCCGACTTGGTGTGAGGGTTCCTTGGCTCTGCCTCTGAGCCGTTTAATCCACTCAGCTCATTGACCAATCGACTCCGCCTTGGCTCCTCGCTCCCTCAACTCCACCTGGGACCGTCGTCCTCTCGGCTTCATCAGGTTCCCTCATCCCTCCAGCTTCGCCCTGGTCAATTGTCACTCTGCTCCGCCTCAGTCCTCCGGCACCTTGGCTCCACCTTGGCCGCCTGTCACAGCGGCTCTGGCTTGGTCTCCTGGTCCTACGGTGTCACCTGGTCTCCAACACGCACGGCCTCATCTCTCTTGAATGCACCAGCCATTTCTGGTGTTGTTAAATAGGCCTACTAATAGGACATAAAATGAAGAAACCCATCCATGGTAACACTTTATAATAACATTCATTAATAAATTATTGACAAACATTATATAATGCTTAACAGACCATTAGTTAATATATATTTGCATAGCTAGAAATATGAGATAATGTGCTTGTTAATGTTTACTAACGAACTTATTAACCTGTTAGCCTGCACCGGTGCGTAGGCGTGTTTGTACTTTTATTTACTTTTGTTTAATAAAAAATATATTCAATCAACTATCACAAACTATGCATCATTTGAAAGCTAAAACACTCAAGATTCATGTTCTGAACTTGTTTTTGCAATAAATACACCAGAGAGGGTTAAATTAAATGCTGAAGGACCGGCCATGTAAACATGAACAAAATAAACGCAGTACTTATCTTTCATCTCCTATCGTGCAGATCAGATCGGACGAAGCCAAGAAACACCAGCATACATTTCAGTGTAAGGGTCCACTCTTCAAAATGCATCCCACTTTTTAATCCAAAACAACCAAAAAATAGGAGAAAAAACAAAAAATCTCCTCCTTTGTTTGCATGAGTGTTTTGAGTTAGAGTAATCAATCATGTCCATTTTCAATGAAATACCGATTCTAATCAGTATTCCCCTGCAGTTTAGAGTCTTCTGCTGAATATGAGCCCTCCCTTGTCTCTCTTCTTCAATCACAGGCGTTTGGGTGATTCAATATATCCAGGAAGCGCATTACAGGCTTGCGAGATGTCAATCATAGCACCCATGGTTTTCATTGGATAAAGCCAGTCAATGCCTAGCCAATGCCTTGCCAGCAAAGTTTTGATGGATGGACGTAGTAACCAATCAAACACAGTTCAAACGGTTTATATTACATTGTTTTGATAAATGAACAAGTATTTTCTTGAAAAATTGATTTGTTTTCTCCTGTTGATGTATGATTCAAGGAATATTCTGTTTAAGGATATAGTATACTAAGTGTTGAGGCAATAAAAACGTGTTTTGCACCCAAATTACAATTATGTGTTGTTTTTTATATTTTTAGCAAGCATTGCCTAAACTTTACTAACCACCCTTTACACAAATGTTGCATAGCTAAAAGTCCAATTCCCATAAAGGTACTAAATGATTAATAGTAAACATTTATAAACATTTACAAATGATTAATAGTTGGGTACAGCAAAAACATGAACAAATAATTAAAAATGATTTGTAGAAAAAAAAATACACCACAACAAACAAAGACCAAATTTATGACCTTTTGAGACATATGAGTTAATGAATAATATGTTAACATGAATAGTGTTGTCATAGAACAGAAGAATGCAAACACAGGTAATCATCTGAACAGTATTTCTATCATGACAACTCTCGGAAGATGTTTAGCATGGTAATGGATATGACAATGTTAATGTATTTGATCTTGGCGGAATAGTCTGAACAGTATTTCTATCATGACAACTCTCAGAAGATGTTTAGCATGATGATGGATATGAAAATGTTAATGTATTTGATCTTGGCGGAATAGATCTGTTACGCTGCTGAATTGCTGCTGCTGCAGAGCAAGTACAGGAACTTGCTACTGCCAATACGCTTCTTATATGCTGCTGCAAATAAGACATAGTGCTGCTGCACAAACAGCATATCAATAACCCATAGCAGATCTATACAGGTGGAGCTGGGGAAGGTGCAGGTTTTAGAGGAACTCTGAAGCACGCTGCAAACTGCTATAGTGAATGTAACCAGCCATTTAAATGTGTTGAGCAACAAGCTCATTGGCTGCAGTTGCAACATGGACCAATCAGCTTGTGCCAAGAGTTAATGCTGTAATTATCATCAGCTTGCGTTAGAACCATCAGCCTGCGCCATCAAGAGTTTCTTGACAGAACTATGTTTCCCTTTCGTTCAGTCACTCCGAATTACGTCAGTGACTGACGAATAGGGGTTTCGCTTAGAAGCCTATCATCTTCGAGTTCTAGAAAACGAGCCAATGGCAATGAAATGCCATGGGTCTGCGGAATTTGCATAGCGTAACTCCGCCCCACCTCGTGGGTATATAAGGAAGGACGCTGGCAATCTCGCATTATGTTTCTGCTTCGGAGCCAAGAGCATCTCTTCACTCCTCAAGCCTGCTACTGAGTAAATTAATTAATTGTTAATTTTCATTGTTATGCTGACGATACTCAGCTCTATATTTCTTCACGCCCCGACGAAACTTACCAATTCACAAGATTAACAGAATGCATAGCTGATATTAAAAATTGGATGACTAGTAATTTCCTGCAACTTAATTCAGAAAAAACTGAATTTTTAATCATTGGACAAAAAAACTCCACAAGTAGTAACCTAGAATACTGTCTAACACTCGATGGCTGCTCTGTCAAGTCCTCGTCGTCAGTTAGGAACCTGGGTGTGCTCTTTGATACCAATCTCTCATTTGAAAGCCACGTTTCTAGCATCTGTAAAACTGCATTCTACCATCTTAAAAATATATCTAAATTACGGCGCATGCTTTCAATGCAAAATGCTGAACAGTTAGTTCATGCGTTCATGACCTCAAGGCTAGATTATTGTAATGCTCTACTGGGTGGTTGCCCTGCCCGCTTAATAAATAAACTGCAGCTGGTCCAAAACGCAGCAGCTAGAGTTCTTACTAGAACCAGGAAGTATGACCATATTAGCCCGGTTCTTTCAACACTGCATTGGCTCCCTATTAAACATCGTATACATTTTAAAATCTTGCTGATTACTTACAAAGCACTAAATGGTTTAGCGCCCCAGTACTTGAGCGAGCTCTTAACGCATTATACTCCATCACGTTTATTGCGGTCTCAAAATTCTGGCCAGTTGATAATACCTAGAATATCAAAATCAACTGCAGGCGGTCGGTCCTTTTCCTATTTAGCACCTAAACTCTGGAACAGTCTTCCTAGTATTGTTCGGGAAGCAGACACACTCTGTCAGTTTAAATCTAGACTAAAAACACATCTCTTTACTATGGCATACACATAAAACATTTTTAATTTCTGTTATTCAAATCAGTTAAATGATTGTTTTAGGCTGCATTAACTAGGTCAGCCGGAACCGGGAACACTTCCCATAACACCTGATGTACTCGTTACATCATAAGAAGAATGGCATCTACGCTAATGTTGGTCTTTCTGTTTATCCCGAGGTTTACTGCAGTCGGTCGGATCCGGGCCGTATCCAGACCAGATGGTGGACCTTAGCCTGGACATGACGACCATATCCCTGAAGTGTCTGTAGAGACAATAGTGTCAATTAAACTCCCCCCTGTAAATGCCGCATCGACACGACATCCTAATTAAACCCGTCCCCGGCGTGACAACTCCAATCTTTCGAATAATCCTACGAATATCTATTTATCTAATATGACTTCTGACCTGTAATGTTGCCAGAATCATAATCATACACTATTTGTTCGTCGGCCAGAGGAGAACTGGCACCCCGACTGAGCCTGGTTTCTCCCAAGGTTTTTTTTTCTCCATTCTGGCCCTGAAGGAGTTTTGGTTCCTTGCCACCGTCGCCTTTGGCTTTTGGCTTGCTCAGTTGGGGACACCTAAATTTCAATTATATTACTGATCCGCCCGCATTGACACTATATGATAATTGAAATGAGCTGGATGACATCACCGTTTTCACCAGAGCGGCTGTACAGCCGAATCAAATTCCGTTGCATTATTTTCCTGTTACCACTGTGAAGCTGCTTTGAAACAATTGCCATTGTAAAAAGCGCTATATAAATAAAGGTGATTTGATTTGATTTAAAGTCAGTTCTTCGAGACGAGCGACTCTCCAGTCTGTGTTGGTGTGATGGCGCGTTCCAGCGATCGCACATTGCCTGCCTGCTGATCTGTGCAGTGATCTGCAACAGCTGGTGTGTGTTTCCCTGAGTGCTTCAGCACTGCTGCAGAGTTTCCTCTCACAAAAAGAGCTTGCGCATGGCATGTCTTTTTCAAGATTTCTCCCCCGTGTATTTCTGGGTGTGGTCGGTCTTTGTCGTCTTCTGATGGGCACAATCACTGCCTGACGTGTTTGGGCTTACAGCACACTCAGGCAGCGTTTGTGGATGAGTCATGTTCCCACGCTCCCACACATGACGCAGCGGGAACATGACCATCGCGATGTTGCGGTCAAGACTCAGTGACTTCCGTAAAGGAGAGAGAGTCCCCTCTGCCACACCCCAATCTACCGCCTCCGCGAGAGGTGGTACTTTGGCTGGTGGCCAGGGTGACCTGAGGGTTACGGTGTGGAATAAAGCCCCGACGCTTGTTCCTCGGGCCACACCCCCCTCTTGTACACCGCTACCCACGGGTGGTCGGACTGAAGCAGCGGGACCGTCTGTTGACGCCCCGCGTGTTTCGTTCGCCGCATCACAAGGTGGGCTAGAATCCTCTGGGTATGAAGATTCGGCTGTGCTGCCGCCTTTGGGAGTCCGACCTAGAGCTGACAGCCATGTTATCTCGGGCAGCAACGAGCCTCGGGCTGGAGTGAAACCCTCCGCCCTGTCCCGAGTGCTCGCGGCTGGACGATTGGTTTTTGGGGGCGGTGCACCCTGACAGCCGTCAGGCCCCGCCCCCAATACCTTTCTTTCCCGAGGTGCATGAGGAGGTCACGCGGTCCTGGAAGTCCCCGTTGTCTTCCCGTGACCGTTCGGCAGCCTCCTCCGCCTTCTCTGCCCTCGATGGGGCCGCGGCCAAAGTGTACACTGGGGTCCCCCCTGTTGAATGCTTTGTTGCGATGCAACTGTGTCCGCAGAGTGCTTCAACGTGGCGTGGTGATCCTAAGCTCCCCTCCAAGGCCTGTAGGTTTTCATCTACTTTAGTGGCAAAGTCCTACAGAGGACCTACAGTCCTACAGAAGTCCTACAGTTGCCTCAGCCTGCTCGCCGCCGAGGGCGCCCTCCTGCGGCTCCCGCCCCTCCCGCCCGGCCCCAGCAGCAGCCTTCACCCAGGCCGCGCCGTGGAGGACGCCGCAGGAAGGCACCCCAGTCCGCTCCAGTCCCGCAGCCTGCCAAACGCCAGGTGAAGCGGCGCTCCTGATGCAGACAGCTCAGGGATGGGACACACCGGGACACTCCGCCTCCCACATCTGGGCCGGTCACTCCGCTTCGCTGCCCCATCCGGGGTAAGTCTATGGTTCGCTTGACCCCACTGGTTCAGTTCTTGGGAGCCTGGCTAGAGCTTCCCAACCTGTCCCGCTGGCTCGCGAGAACCATCAGGCTTGGCTATGCAATTCAGTTTGCACGGTCTCCTCCCCACTTTCGGGGAGTCCGCTATACCGTGGTAGGCGGCAATGCCCCTGTCATGCGTGTGGAGGTCGCTACCTTGCTGGCGAAGGGTGCGATCAAGACTGTCCCTCCAGCCGAAATGAAGTCCAGCTTCTACAGCCCTTACTTCATTGTACCCAAGAAAACCGGTGGGTTACGACCAATCCTGGACCTGCGTGTCTTGAACCGAACCCTTCACAGGCTTCTATTCAAGATGTTGACAGCCAAATGCATTTTCGAATGTGTTCGTCCATTGGATTGGTTTGCAGCGATCAACCTGAAGGACGCGTACTTTCATGTCTCCATTCTTCCTCGACACAGACCATTTCTACGGTTTGCTTTCGAGGGGCAGGCATACCAGTACACGGTTCTCCCATTCGGGTTAGCCCTGTCTCCTCGCGTCTTCACGAAAGTCATCGAGGCAGCCCTTGTGCCGCTCAGGCAACACGGGGTTCGCATCCTGAACTATCTCGACGACTGGCTGATTCTAAGTCACTCTCGAGATCAGGTGTGCGAACACAGGGACCAGGTGCTCCAGCACCTCGCCATGTGCAATGGGCATGCTGCCGCGGGCTCCTGGACAGGACCCCAGCGCCTCCTGCATGTCAATTGCCTCGAGTTGCTGGCAGTACGGTTCGCACGTACAGAGGGACTGTGCAAGATCAGGGAGGACAAGGAGCAGGTCCTTTTGGTCGCCCCGTATTGGCCCGGCCGGACCTGGTTCTCCGAACTCATACTCCTTGCGACAGCCCCTCCCTGGTCAATTCCTCTGAGGAAGGACCTCCTTTCTCAGAGACGGGGCACACTCTGGGACCCGCATCCCGATCTTTGGAACCTACACGTGTGGGTCCTGGACGTGTGGCTACCATCACTTCCGCTGGGGCTTTGTCCACGAGACAAGCCTATGCGTTGAAGTGGAACTTCTTCGTCACATGGTGTTCTTCTCGCCGAGAAGACCCACGAAAATGCCCGATCGGGTCCGTGCTCTCCTTCCTCCAAGAAGGGTTGGAACGAAGGCTGTCTCCTTCCACCCTGAAGGTTTACGTGGCCGCTATCTCTGCGTACCACGACCTTGTGGAGTCGAAAACAGTAGGTCAGCACGACCTGGCCATCAGGTTCCTGAGGGGGGCTAGGAGACTTAATCCTCCTCGCTCTCCCCTCATACCCTCTTGGGACCTCGCAGTGGTCTTATCTGCCCTGCAGAGAGCTCCCTTTGAGCCTTTGCGATCAGTGGAGCTTAAGTTCCTGTCTATGAAGACAGCACTTCTGGTCGCTTTGGCCTCCATCAAGAGGGTAGGGGACCTGCAGGCATTTTCGGTTGACGAAGCGTGCCTGGAATTCGGGCCAGCTAATTCTTACGTTCTCCTGAGACCCCGGCCTGGATACGTGCCCAAGGTTCCCACCACTCCTTTCAGGGATCAGGTGGTGAACCTGCAAGCGCTGCCTTTGGAGGAGGCAGACCCAGCCTTGGCACTGCTCTGTCCAGTACGCGTCCTCTGTGCTTACGTAGGCAGAACGCAGTGTTTCAGGACCTCGGACCAGCTCTTTGTCTGTTATGGTGGGAAGCTGAAGGGAAAGGCTCTCTCCAAGCAAAGGTTGTCACACTGGATAGTGGGAGTGGTACAGTGGTAGCGCACTTACCAGACGCAAGGTCGTCCATGCCTCCTAGGGGTGAGGGCACACTCCACCAAGAGTGTGGCCTCCTCCTGGGCTCTAGCGCATGGCACCTCGCTAACAGACATCTGCAGAGCTGCAGGCTGGGCGACACCCAACACATTCACGAGATTCTATAATCTCCGAGTGGAGCCAGTGTCCTCCCGTGTACTCGCTTCCAGTAGCCAGTAACTAGAACCTGCTCGGTGTCATCGCTTACTCGCCATTCCACTCCACGGACTAAATACGTGCGATATTTCCTCAGGTGAGTTTCCTCTTTGAAGCCCTGAGTTCCTCCAGCACTGTTGATGCCGACACCAGAGTGCATGCCCACTCGGTCAGCCCTCGTGTTAGGCTAGGTGCCTCCATGTGCATGGTTCCACCTCTGGGCAACCCCCACATGTGTATTTCCACTGTAAGCCTCTCTGAGCATGTGTCTTTCCCTTGGCAAGCCCTTGCCACCCCTGTAGTTGAAACATTCCACCCTTCGGGCTGGATACCCCAGAGTGTTTCATATGCATCCCGTTTATGCATATGTGTATTCTGTAAGTCCTCCCTTCGGGCAGGCATTGTGTTGCATATTCCACGTGGGATATGCTACCCAGTGTACCTTGGTATTCCTGTGTTAAGTGGAGTCCTTCGTCCGTGCTAGTCTCACGACAGGGAGCTCACACTTGCGCAGGGCACTGGAAGACAGCCGAGTGGCGTGATTAGATTGGACCCCCATTCGTCAGTCACTGACGTAACTCGGAGTGACTGAACGAAAGGGAACATCTCGGTTACATATGTAACCCTCGTTCCCTGAGGAGGGAACGGAGATGTTACGTCCCTTTGCCACTTCCGCTGTACCGCTGGAACGGCCGGGAGTTCAGTTTCGGCTCCTCAGCAGGTAACATAATGTGAGATTGCCAGCGTCCTTCCTTATATACCCACGAGGTGGGGCGGAGTTACGCTATGCAAATTCCGCAGACCCATGGCATTTCATTGCCATTGGCTCGTTTTCTAGAACTCAAAGACGATAGGCTTCTAAGCAAAACCCCCATTCGTCAGTCACTGACGTAACGTCTCCGTTCCCTCCTCAGGGAACGAGGGTTACATACGTAACCGAGATGATTTCTATCATGACAACTGTCTGAAGATTTTTAGCATGGTAATGGATATGACAATGTTAATGTATTTGATATTGGCGGAATAGATCTGCTACGCTGCTGCTGAATTGCTGCTGTTGCCCTCCAACAAAGCTGGAATGAGAGATGACAATACAGCCAAAAAGTGTATGCTGCTGTGAGCATGAAAACATACTGCTGCTATACATTAACATGCTTAAATGAACAAAGCAGAAGAAGAGATTAAATGAATATTGCCCCCCAAAACAAGCAGATCTATCACCAAGACACTTGTACTGCTGCTGCTCCTATTGCTGTGTGTACCTGGTCGCTAACCAGATAGCTTAAGACTAGTGACCTGACTTAAAATGTGTGTCTGGGCTAGTGAAGCCCAGATAAATTAACTAGTGGCTTAGCAATGTGAACCTGTACACTTAGGTTTATTTAACTAATGACTTGAATAGCCATGTATGCTTGAGCCAATATAGCTCAAATTTACCAAGGTAGAAACGCACACTATGTGAGTTGTTAAACAAGATATCATGTTGCAAGCTGATAGATATGAAGAAATTAACTTCCAGCAACCACCTGAGCATTTAGTTCACTCTTGTCATGTCATTATCCTCTTACCAATTATCATCAACATAACTGCAGTGAAAATACTTACCTTTAACCTACTAATAAGCTAACGAAAAGTATCCGGCGATAGCATCAATCGCTGTTCACCCTGTTGTTGAGGCATAGTATGCCCAGAACTAATTCTGCTGGGAAAATGCAGCTGCTTGCTTATTTTCATATTTTGATAGTTTAATATATTAATATTGCATATTAGAAATAAATAATGTTAGCATAGCATAATCAACTCATTAGCCGAATGCATGACTCATCACCAATGTGATCTTAGCAATACGCTACAGTAACTTTAATCACTGCAATGTCTGCTTGCATGCTACTGATGTTAATATTATATGCTACATTACAGTCTGAATTTATTATACATGCTGCTGAGGTTTATATTATTTGACCAAATTAATATTCCCTACATAACCATAAGGAAGGGCTAAGCATGCTGCTGCTGATAATAATCTCAAACATTACAATCTGAATTTGCCATGTATGTTTGCTGCTAGTATAATTTGCAAACAATGCGACCTGAATAACTATGCATGCTGCTGCACAAAGAAAATAGAATTGCTGTAAGTCCTGTTGAGTAAGCGGAAACGTAAGCAAATGCCCACTTCACTTTACTTAGTCTACGCCAGATGCGAGCGGCACAATGTTACAAATTGATAGAACCCATATAATAGGTGAAGCTGTCCACACTGGACAGGGCACGATGCAAGCAACATGACAATTTCTATTCTGACCAACTTCGAACACTCGCGCAACTTGATACGAAAAACAAATGAATTTGCACAAATGCTTTTCGCAACCAGTGTGAACAACCTCTAGCTGTCGCAGCGTGCACTCCAGTGCAGACACCGTGTAACAAGTTCACCGTCACAACACTTTTCACTGTAGCCTTACACAACTACATTGATTGCTGCTATTAATGATATTTACAACATGCAATACTGAATTTGCACTACGTGCTGTTGTTGTTAATACAATTTGCAATGTTGCAGTATGATTTTGCTATGTGTGCTGCTGCTGTTAATAATATTCACAAACATGCTGCACAAAGTCACTGATTTTTTCATGCAAACATTTCCTACTTACTGCTGCCGCTACTAATATTATTTGCAACATTATAAATTGCTATGCATGCTGCTGCTTGTTAATAAAAAACTCTAACATTACCGTCTGAAATTGTTATGCATGCTGCTGCTGTTATATTTTCGGTACATGCAATATGAATTGCTATACTGCTGCTACAGCTGCATTAAAGTACTAGAATTGATGTGGCCACATCAATACAAATTTGATAGTGAATCCCACATTATATATATATGATGTCACTTCCGAACCTCGCAGCGTGCAACCAACTGTTTGTCCTCACTGCAGCATGAACTTATTCAATGAATTACATAAAATCAATGTCCTTTCAAGGAAAGTCTGTTTAGTAGGCAGTCACATTCGCAATGCCTCCAGACAGCCACCTCGGCCATCCAAGACCAAGTCCTGTCTATCTGAATGGGGAATCCTGAAATCTCAAAAACTGCTTGCGAACTCACAATTAAATAACATATTTCAAAACAGCAAAATCTGACACAAATTGTCCCATATAAATGGGTTTGTTATGCTCAAAAATGTAAAAAAAAAAAAAAAAAAAAAAGCATATTTTTCAGTCTAGACCAGCCAATGCGCATGTGCAGTCCTAGGTGCCAGTCTCAGGTTTCTATGGGAACCGGAGCTTCTAACCTGCAGTGACGCAAAGACTTTAACTCTTTACTGGCGGGACGTATTCCACCATATTGCGCAGTGCAGTTTCTCCCATTCATAATAATAGGAGAGAACCATCTTTCTATATCTGTAGTCTTTGATATAGCTGCGAGAGCATGCAAAGACTACTCCCTTTACAAACACAGAAAACTGTCACTCATCTCAACCCATAGCGATCTCAGAAAGCCCTGCTACAGTAATGAGCTGTCTACACTGCACAATGATCTCCCATTCACACGCCTGTTGTTAAGGCAATTACTCTAATAATAATTATTAGCGTTTTGAGCAGTGAGTGATTCTGACTGATATAAACACATTTTTTGTCTTCTGTGTTAGTTTTTCCTTTGACCCAGTTTTTCAATGAGTTTCATTCATTGATCCCACTCACCTGTGCCCTGTCAATCACATTGTTAATTATCTTGTTTGCTCCTTTGTTTGCCTTGTATATAAGCCCTTAGTTTCAGTCTGGTCCTTGTCCTGTATTGTTGTTCATTTAGGTATAGATTTAGGTTGTTCATGTTGGTTATATTAAAGGGTTAATTCACCCAAAAATAAAAATTCTGTCATCAATTACACACCCTCATGTCGTTTCAAACCCGTAAGACCAGAACTCTGGCTTACCATTGGCCGACACTGTTCACGTGAGCAAATCAAAATCAAATCACCTTTATTTATATAGCGCTTTTTACAATGGCAATTGTTTCAAAGCAGCTTCACAGTGGTAACAGGAAAATAATGCAACGGAATTTGATTCGGCTGTACAGCCGCTCTGGTGAAAACGGTGATGTCATCCAGCTCATTTCAATTATCATATAATGTCAATGCGGGCAGATCAGTAATATATTTGAAATTTAGGTGTCCCCAACTGAGCAAGCCAAAAGCCAAAGGCGACGGTGGCAAGGAACCAAAACTCCTTCAGGGCCAGAATGGAGAAAAAAACCTTGGGAGAAACCAGGCTCAGTCGGGGTGCCAGTTCTCCTCTGACCGACGAACAAATAGTGTATGATTATGATTCTGGCAACATTACAGGTCAGAGGTCATATTAGATAAATAGATATTCGTAGGATTATTCGAAAGATTGGAGTTGTCACGCCGGGGACGGGTTTAATGAGGATGTCGTGTCGATGCGGCATTTACAGGGGGAAGTTTAATCCCACTTCAGGGATATGGTCGTCATGTCCAGGCTAAGGTCCACCATCTGGTCTGGATACGGCCCGGATCCGGCCGACTGCAGTAAACCTCGGGATAAACAGAGAGACTAACATTAGCGTAGATGCCATTCTTCTTATGATGTAACGAGTACATCAGGTGTTATTGGAAGTGTTCCCGGTTCCGGCTGACCTAGTTAATGCAGCCTAAAACAATCATTTAACTGATTTGAATAATAGAAATTAAAAATGTTTTATGTGTATGCCATAGTAAAGAGATGTGTTTTTAGTCTAGATTTAAACTGACAGAGTGTGTCTGCTTCCCGAACAATGCTAGGAAGACTGTTCCAGAGTTTAGGTGCTAAATAGGAAAAGGACCGACCGCCTGCAGTTGATTTTGATATTCTAGGTATTATCAACTGGCCAGAATTTTGAGACCGCAATAGACGTGATGGAGTATAATGCGTTAAGAGCTCGCTCAAGTACTGGGGCGCTAAACCATTTAGTGCTTTGTAAGTAATCAGCAAGATTTTAAAATGTATACGATGTTTAATAGGGAGCCAATGCAGTGTTGCCAGAACCGGGCTAATATGGTCATACTTCCTGGTTCTAGTAAGAACTCTAGCTGCTGCGTTTTGGACCAGCTGCAGTTTATTTATTAAGCGAGCAGGGCAACCACCCAGTAGAGCATTACAATAATCTAGCCTTGAGGTCATGAACGCATGAACTAACTGTTCAGCATTTTGCATTGAAAGCATGTGCCGTAATTTAGATATATTTTTAAGATGGTAGAATGCAGTTTTACAGATGCTAGAAACGTGGCTTTCAAATGAGAGATTGGTATCAAAGAGCACACCCAGGTTCCTAACTGATGACGAGGACTTGACAGAGCAGCCATCGAGTGTTAGACAGTATTCTAGGTTACTACTTGTGGAGTTTTTTTGTCCAATGATTAAAAATTCAGTTTTTTCTGAATTAAGTTGCAGGAAATTACTAGTCATCCAATTTTTTATATCAGCTATGCATTCTGTTAATCTTGTGAATTGGTAAGTTTCGTCAGGGCGTGAAGAAATATAGAGCTGAGTATCGTCAGCATAACAATGAAAATTAACGCCATGCTTCCTAATAATATCTCCCAGTGGTATCATGTACAGGGTGAAAAGCAACGGTCCTAGCACTGAGCCCTGCGGTACTCCATACTGAACTTGTGTTCGGTGTGACATCTCTTCATTTACTGCTACAAACTGATAACGGTCAGATAAGTATGATTTAAACCATGCCAATGAAGTTCCACTAATGCCAACATAATTTTCGAGTCTATTCAAAAGAATATTGTGGTCGATAGTATCGAATGCAGCGCTAAGATCGAGTAACACTAATAGAGATATACAACCACGATCGGATGATAAGAGTAAATCATTTGTAACTCTAATGAGAGCAGTCTCAGTACTATGATACGGTCTAAATCCTGACTGGAAATCCTCACAGATACCATTTCTTTCTAAAAAGGAGCATAATTGTGAGGACACTGCCTTTTCTAGTATTTTTGACAGAAAGGGTAGATTTGAGATTGGCCTGTAATTGACTAATTTTGTAGGATCAAGTTGCGTTTTTTTAATAAGTGGTTTAATAATAGCCAACTTAAAAGTTTTCGGTACATATCCTAATGTCAAGGATGAATTAATGATATTAAGGAGAGGATCTATGACCTCTGGAAGCATCTCTTTTAGTAGTTTAGTCGGTATGGGGTCGAGCATACATGTTGTTGATTTTGATGATTTAACGAGTTTAGCCAATTCTTCTTCTCCTATAGCAGTGAATGAATGTAATTTTTCCTCAGTGACACTACAATGCACTGTCTGATGTGATACTGTAGTAGACGGCTGCATGGTTATAATTTTTTTCCTAATATTATCAATCTTACAAGTAAAGAAGTTCATAAAGTCATTACTGCTGTGCTGTTTACAAACATCAGAAGGTGAAGCTTTATCTTTGGTTAATTTAGCCACTGTATCAAATAAATACCTAGGGTTGTGTTTGTTTTCTTCTAAGAGAGTCGAGAAATAAGCAGATCTAGCAGTTTTTAGGGCCTTTCTGTATGCAATCATGCTGTCTTTCCACGAAATGCGAAAAACTTCTAGTTTTGTTTTCTTCCAGCTGCGCTCCATTTTTCTGGCTGCTGTTTTAAGGGCCCGGGTGTGCTTTTTTTTTAATCTTCTTTAAGCGCCGGGGAGCAACTGTGTCTAAAGTGCTGGAAAAGAGAGAGTCAATAGTTTCTGTTGCAACATCGAGTTCCTCTAGGCTATCTGGGATGCTGAGGAGATGAAACTGATGAGGAAGATTATTTTCGCAGCAGTGATAGTCCTGCCATATTTAAAGCGAGGGGGCGGCTTTGCAGCCTTTGCTAAATTAAGTGTACATGATACTAGGTAATGATCTGAGATGTCATCGCTCTGCTGCAGAATTTCAATGGTATCAACATTTATTCCATGTGACAGTATTAGGTCTAACGTATGATTACGGCGATGAGTGGGTCCTGACACGTGTTGCCTTACTCCAATAGAGTTTAGAATGTCTCTAAATGCCAATCCCAATGCGTCTTTTTCATTGTCTACATGGATATTAAGATCACCAACAATTAGGACTTTATCTGCAGCCAGTACTTACTCTGATAGAAAATCAGCAAATTCTCTGGTAAAGTCTGTATGGTGCCCTGGTGGCCTATATACAGTAGCCAGCACAAACGGGATTTATCAATTTCACTACATAACGTTACATAAAGCACCAAAACTTCAAAGGAATTATATTTGAAACTAGACTTGTGAGTAATACCGAAGATATTATTATAAATTACAGCAACACCTCCCCCTTTACCTTTCAGACGCGGCTCGTGTTTATAACAATAATCTTGGGGGGTGGACTCATTTAAAGTAATGTAATCGTCAGGTTTTAGCCAGGTTTCTGTCAAACACAGCACATCTAGGTTATGATCTGTAATCATATCATTAACAATAAGCGCTTTTGAGGAAAGGGATCGAATATTCAGCAGCCCGAGCTTTATCATTTGATCATCTGTATTATATCTGTTGTTTATTTGTTGGACATCAATTAAATTTTTACCGTTGAATGGTTTTGATGGTTTTTTGTATTTACTAATTCGTGGAACAGACACAGTCTCTATGTGATAATATCTAGGTGAAAGAGTCTCTATGTGCTGGGATTTATCTGACTTCTGTGACGTGAGACAGCTAGCAGGCGGTCGGGTAAGCCAGTCCGTCTGCTTCCTGACCTGGGCCCCAGTTAGTCAAGGTTTAGCTCTAAGACTATGTGCCAAATTACTAGAGAGAAGAGCGGCACCATCCCAGGAAGGATGGATACCATCTTTTTTCAACAGGTCAGGTCTGCCCCAAAAGCTTTTCCAATTGTCTATGAACCCTATGTTATTTTGCGGACACCACTTAGACAACCAGCCATTGAGTGATGATAGTCTGCTAAGTATCTCATCACTCCTTTTAACAGGGAGGGGACCAGAGCAAAAAACGTCATCTGCCATCGTACTTGCGAGTTTACACACCTCTTTAATGTTAATTTTGGTGATCTCCGACTGGCGAAGTCGAACATCATTTGTGCCGACGTGAATAATAATCTTAGAGAATTTACGATTAGCATTAGCCAGCACTTTTAAATTTGCTTTGATGTCAGGCGCTCTGGCTCCCGGTAAACATGTGACTATGGTGGCTGGTGTCTCTATTTTCACGTTCCGTGTAATAGAATCGCCAATAACTAGGGCACTTTCAACAGGATTCTCAGTGGGTGCATCACTGAGTGGGGAGAACCTGTTTGATGTTCTAATCGGAACGGAAGAGTGGTATTTTGATCCGCGACTATGCCGTCTCACCGTCACCCAGTTGCCCTGCTGCACGGGCTCTACAGCCGGAACCGAACAATGTACAGAGTTCACTAAGCTATTCGCATCCAAAGCAGTGTCTAAAGCTGTTACATTCTCACTACTCTCAAATAAAGTCTGGATGCGTGTCTCTAATTCTGAAATCTTCTCCGTCAGCCTGACTATCTCCTTACATTTATCACATGTGAAGCCCTGTTCGCCAACGGAGAAAGATATACTAAACATGAAACATGCAGTGCAAGTGGCAATGACAGGAGAAGAAGACATGGCTTACCGTATTTGTTGATTAATCCAACTTACCACAGTTGTTTGATGGAGTCTATTTACTAATCCAACTCACCACAGTTGTTTAATGAACTCAGAAAACAAGAGACCCGAGTGCAGAGATGGCAAGCTAACAGGCTAGCGAAATGCTAATGCGTGATAGTGATTTAGATTAAAAGCTAGCGGTGTCAGATTTAATATGGTAGGCAATATTAGACAATATATGGTGATGGGTAAATTATATTTAGCAGTTTAAACAACAGGGAATGATATCAAATAAAGATTCAAAAGCAAGCAGAGCACACGCGAGCACAGCAGTCAGAAGGACAAACAGGAGGCAGACAGGAGCAATCGATCAATCGAGCAATCGAGCACCACGATGAATGCGCACGAGTCGTTCTGCCGTAGAACTAGGAAACACTGCACTGTTTACACTGCGTCAACAGCGTAAGAGTCTGACACAGGCTAGAAGAAATTGTTGACTAAAGTCGTTATTTTGTTTGTTTTTTGCACACAAAAAGTATTCTCGTCACTTCATAAAATTAAGATTAAACCACTGTAATCATATGGACGATTTTAACTATGTCTTTACTACCTTTCTGGAACTTGAAAGTGTTAATTAAATAGTTGTCTACGGAGGGGTCAGAGAGCTCTCAGATTTCATCAAAAATATCTTAATTTGTGTTCCGAAGAACGACATGAGGGTGAGTAATTAATGAAAGAATTTTCATTTTTGGGTGAACTAACCCTTTAATTCCTTGTTGTTTCCTGTTCTTTGCGATCATGTTAGAATGAAAGAGTATTGTATTTGACGCCTTCGTCATGCGCTTCATCCTCAGCCACACACCGTGACACTAGGTAGGTTAAAATGATTATATAATTCTTACGTGATAGCAGTGATGTCAACTTACATTAAACCTACTAATAGCTGACGATAAGATATCCGATTAGCATAAACAGCTGTTTTTCCTGCAGCTATGAAAATAGTTAATGCCCAAATATTTTTCTGCCTGAAATGCAGCTGCTCGCGTGTTTCGAATGTAAATAGGTGAATACATTGTTTGCATTTTTAATCATGATAAAGTCATTGCATGATCGAATCATTAGCCAAGACATTAGTCTTAAATCATTTAGCAAGACACAGTGTCTACTGTACATCTGCAAGCATTCTGTTGCTGTTGATATTCAATTGCAATTATACATGCTGCTGCTGCACTAAACTAGGATTTGCTGTAGCTCCATTATGCAAATGCAAAGCGAAAGCCTATTTCACTTTGAAGAGATCAGCTAAGCTTATCGCTGTATCCTCATGCAACTACATTGTTTGCTTGCTGCTGCAGCATAAATGCAATAGTATTGTGATAGTATTGTGTCTGCTTCCCGAATGAATAGCGCTGTAGTTGTTTTCTTGGACGCCATAGAGAAAGTGAATAGTGTTGTTCAGAGTGGAGTTGTGATCCAAGATACGCTGGTTTCTGTTGTACCGTTAATTCAACCAGCAAAAAGAATAATCCTCTCTAATGTTCCACCCTTCATTAAGGAAGAGTTGCTAATAACAGAATTGTCCAGGCATGGTAAAATCATGTCGCAAATGAAAAAAATTCTGTTAGGTTGTAAGTCTCCGTTGCTCAAGCATGTTGTTTGTTTTAGACGGCAAGTGTATATGATTTTAAACAATGGCGAGGATGAAATGAATGTGGCATTCAAATTTCGAATTGACGGATTTAATTATGTCATTTTTGCATCTTCCGATACAATGAAGTGTTTTGAGTGCGGCAGAGATGGTCACACTAAACGATCGTGCCCTGGGAGGGCTGACTCGGCTGAGGGTACAGATGCTGGTTTGTTGACATGAAAATGCCGGCAGTAGTAATGTGGAGCAGACTAGTGTTGTTAATGTAAAGATGAGTGTGAGAAAAGAGGGCGGAGACGGTGAAAACAGTAAGAGTGGTGATGCTAGAAGGGTTGAGGGTGAGGAAGGTATGGATGCTGTCTTAGGAGATGTAGAAAGTACAGAAAATGAGAATGAAAGTGCGACTAACGTGACAACTGATAGAGTCATAGCCGCAGCTGAATATATTTTAGCTGAGGAGAACAAGAATAATGACTTTGAAAAGGATGGGGCTTTGTTTAAAGCTCCTTCTAGTAAGAGGAAACGTGTTAGGAAATCCTCAAGAAAAACAAGTGATAAAACAGTGATGGACCAACAAGCTGATAAGAGTGATGAGACAATATAGTGCAATGGATGATTCTGATAGTGAAGTTGTCGATGGTAACAATGAGAAAGTTCAACAAAGTTATACTTTTGTAAAAGTGAGAAATTTCTTACAAAAGACAAAAAAATATGAAGAATGTCCAGGTTGTAGATTACTTTCCTGACCGGAAAGCATTCATTGATTCAGTTGTGATGTTGATGAGGGGAGAAAGTGAAGAACAATTCACAGTACAGGAGATACAGTGGGGAGAACAAGTATTTGATACACTGCCGATTTTCCAGGTTTGCCCACTTACAAAAGCATGTAGAAGTCTGTAATTTTTATCATAGGTACTCTTCAACTGTGAGTGACAAAAATCCAGAAAATCACATTGTATGATTTTTAAGTAATTAATTTGCATTTTATTGCATGACATAAGTATTTGATACATCAGAAAAGAAGAACTTAATATTTGGTACAGAAACCTTTGTTTGCAATTACAGAGATCATACGTTTCCTGTAGTTCTTGACCAGGTTTGCACACACTGCAGCAGGGATTTTGGCCCACTCCTCCATACAGACCTTCTCCAGATCCTTCAGGTTTCGGGGCTGTCGCTGGGCAATACGGACTTTCAGCTCCCTCCAAAGATTTTCTATTGGGTTCAGGTCTGGAGACTGGCTAGGCCACTCCAGGACCTTGAGATGCTTCTTACGGAGCCACTCCTTAGTTGCCCTGGCTGTGTGTTTCGGGTTGTTGTCATGCTGGAAGACCCAGCCACGACCCATCTTCAATGCTCTTACTGAGGGAAGGAGGTTGTTGGCCAAGATCTCGTGATACATGGCCCCATCCATCCTCCCCTCAATACGGTGCAGTCGTCCTGTCCCCTTTGCAGAAAAGCATCCCCAAAGAATGATGTTTCCACCTCCATGCTTCACGGTTGGGATGGTGTTCTTGGGGTTGTACTCATCCTTCTCCTTCCTCCAAACACGGCGAGTGGAGTTTAGACCAAAAAGCTCTATTTTTGTCTCATCAGACCACATGACCTTCTCCCATTCCTCCTCTGGATCATCCAGATGGTCACTGGCAAACTTCAGACGGGCCTGGACATGCGCTGGCTTGAGCAGGGGGACCTTGCGTGCGCTGCAGGATTTTAATCCATGACGGCGTAGTGTGTTACTAATGGTTTTCTTTGAGACTGTGGTCCCAGCTCTCTTCAGGTCATTGACCAGGTCCTGCCATGTAGTTCTGGGCTGATCCCTCACCTTCCTCATGATCATTGATGCCCCACGAGGTGAGATCTTGCATGGTGCCCCAGACCGAGGGAGATTGACCGTCATCTTGAACTTCTTCCATTTTCTAATAATTGCGCCAACAGTTGTTGCCTTCTCACCAAGCTGCTTGCCTATTGTCCTGTAGCCCATCCCAGCCTTGTGCAGGTCTACAATTTTATCCCTGATGTCCTTACACAGCTCTCTGGTCTTGGCCATTGCGGAGAGGTTGGAGTCTGTTTGATTGAGTGTGTGGACAGGTGTCTTTTATACAGGTAATGAGTTCAAACAGGTGCAGTTAATACAGGTAATGAGTGGAGAACAGGAGGGCTTCTTAAAGAAAACTGAACAGGTCTGTGAAAGCCGGAATTTTTACTGGTTGGTAGGTGATTAAATCATGTCATGCAATAAAATGCTAATTAATTATTTAAAAATCATACAATGTGATTTTCTGGATTTTTGTTTTATCTGTCAACTGTTTCCGTCTCTCACAGTTGAAGTGTACCTATGATAAAAATTACAGACCTCTACATGCTTTGTAAGTAGGGAAACCTGCAAAATCGGCAGTGTATCAAATACTTGTTCTCCCCACTGTATACAGACTGAAAAAATTTGTTTCTAAAGTAAAACTGGAATTAAAGAATGAAGATGGATTTGAAACTACATAGGTTTCTTTTTCTGAAGTTACTGTGTGTTTTTATATGTTGTTTAAAACTATGTAATCAAATGAGTGCAATAAAAGTGGGCACTCAACTTGAATGGTGCTAGAGTGTAGCAAGGTTCAGTATAGAAAAGGAAGGAAGAAGACAGGGTCGGCTTGATGGAGACTCGGGTTAACTTTATTTCTCTTAATAATCGATCCAACAACACTGTACTATGCCACTGGCACTCACAATAACTCAAACTTTCTCAACAGCACTTCAGACGCTCCCCAGAGCTTTTCCAGTCTCCAGTGGCTTCCCGAGTCTCCAGTCAGTCTCTCTCTGCCGCATGTCCTCTTCCAGGTGGCTTTATACGGTCTCTCCACGCCCATTACTGGAACAAGACACAGGAAAATGTATTTCCTTTGTTTGTTTGTTTTTTTTTTTTTTGATTCAGCCATTTTTTTGTTTCCACCTAGCCTATGTGCTTGTACAGATTTTTGACCTCGTAGCAAATGATAATTAGGCTAAACATTTTAAACACAAGCGTGTGCTACAAGTGCGAGCCATTCTATAAGGTGACTTTTCAGCACTTGACAAACGGACAGCGACTCTTAAGTAGCAACAGAAACGCGCGTTATAGCCTACCTCTCTCATTTGTCACAAATCCAAATATTTCCATGTTCACGATGTATTTAGATGCTAAACTATATTTATTATTTAAAAGTTTTGTACTTCGTGTTCCAGTACCGACGACAACAAACATGCGCAAAAAAATATGCTTGGCATAACAGCACAGTGAACGGCACAGATTGTACACACGGACTATTTCAAATGAGCAGTGTAACTTTTTATACATTAAATTGACTGTATTTTATTTTGACAATGAACAGGCATTTCTTAAATATCTGCATTGTCTTAACACGGCAAATTTCCATCTAGATCCTATAGAGAAATCCAATATAATGCCCTATGATTTTGTGTTTTAAATATAGGCCTTGGAAAATATGATTGTATAAAAACCAAAATATGAGCGAGATGATTGACAGGACGATAGCGGAGGCAAAAGCGCAAGATAACTTTTGTTAATTAAAAAAAACTACAAACCACAAACTGAGCATTCGTTTTAAAGGGGAATTTCCAAATATCTTTTATTTATTTGTTATAATGCGGTAGCTATTTTATGTCATCCGTCTTTTTCGTTTTTTTTAACAAAACTTTAATATACGCGAGTTTTTTTTATTGTACTATTTTATTGTTGTTGTATTTTCATTAAAAATAGAACGTAGGCCTACTGTTTAACGATTTCAGATGCAGGCAGTGTCTCTTACAGATAATGATGTCAAACATCATGGCTAAGACGGATGACATAAAATAGCCTATCCGCATTATAACAAATAAATAAAATATATTTGGAAATTCCCCTTTAAAACTAATGATCAGTTTGTGGTTTACTATTATTTGATTGAAAACAACAACAACAATAAAACAAAGACAAACTCATATTAAACAAAGAAATATTTTTTATTAACAAAAGTTATCTTTTATTAACCTCCGCTATCCTCCTGTCAATCATCTCGCTCGCTGTCTCACTCTCGCTCGCGGCTATGATTACTACAGTTACAGTACAATTTAAATTCACCATCATCTGTTCCCACCCTCAGCCGATTTGCAGGACAGTATTTGCAATGACCATCCCTTGTCCAAAACTGAGCGTATTGTATAATAAATAAATAATAAAAAAAAAAAATTTAATTAAATTTTAAAAAAAAACCTTATGACTGCTGCATATTTACACTTGACTGTACATTGGTCTGTGCTTCACATCCGCTCTTCGCTGTCTAGCGCAGCTTCACCACACAGATTTAACTCCGCACAGCTAAATAAAACAGGCTGGGTGCTGATTAATATTTCATATTACTGATAAATCTAGGACCTGCCCTGTACAGTTTAAGAAGCGGTTTCCTACTCCTATAGAGGATTATTATTTTGTTGAACATGCTCAGATTTGCTTGACCAGTCGGCGGAAAGGGGCGTCTCATGACCGCCCCCATGTGGAAAACGAATTTTGAAGTCATTTATCCGTTTTTTACCCGTGAACCAAAAAACGAAAAATCAAGCCGAAATCTCGAAAAAACTAATAAAGGCGCCGTTTTTTCGTTTCTGCTTATTTCATTTCAAATTGGAAAACAAACTATCAAAACGTGCGTCCACATGTGCAAATGTGAAATATCGAAGCCATAAACCGATTTGTAAACCACAAACGAAAAATGAGAAATCTCACCGAAATCTCATTTTTTCGTCTATTAATCTAAACAAAAAAACGAATAAACAAGCCGTCTTATCTTTTCTCGTTATTCCATTCCAAATAGGATATTAAATGATCAGATGATACACGGACCAGTACAGAATCTTACAGCGGATACAATTGTAAAGTTCAGTTGGAAAGATAACAATAGCTGAAACTTTGTATTTTACACATCTCCTCCTACATCATCTGTGACTACCTGTGCTCTGCCTACCTGACTCGAACGCAGCATTAGTTGCAGCGATTAGAAGGGCTGCTGTCCGAAGTGCTGAAATAAAAAAACGGCGAACTTTACCAGAAACCGAACCTTCCTTCATTGGTGACGTTGTTCAGTTAACGATTGTATTTGCCCTAAACTTCGGCACTGTTTGTCACCGCTGTGAAATTAAACCCCTGTTAAAACATTTCAATACAGGATACAGCCTAACTTAGCCAAATAGCCATCCATTAACAACAAGCAAGCTAGTCTGGCGGAAATGGCACCAAAATTAATTTAAAAAAGCCCCCAAAATTCAAGATATGGATTGCCCTTATATGAGTTAAGCAATATCATACGAGCAAGAGTGCAATTTTCTAGAGTAGGCTATCAGCATGATTGCAAAATGCGATATTAATTTTATACAACAGTTCAATAAACAATAAGTCTTGACCATTTTTATAGACAACGTTGGCATTTTTTTTTTTTTTTACAGTTTTTGCTCTAGTTTTTCCAACAAAAATAGATTCAAACAAAGCAGAAAAGTTGCATCTTTCAGCAATGTTTCGTTCTCGAATAATTCACCGTTTTTGAACAGTCGGTTTGAAGAATTAGTTAAATGATTCTAGAATCCACTTATTACGACTTGCCGCCACCTACTGGCAGTTTTATAGTTTCATATACAGTGGGGAGAACAAGTATTTGATACACTGCCGATTTTGCAGGTTTGCCCACTTACAAAGCATGTAGAGATCTGTAATTTTTATCATAGGTACACTTCAACTGTGAGAGACGGAATCTAAAACAAAAATCCAGAAAATCACTTTGATTTTTATTCACTTAAATGATTTTTAAATAATTAATTAGCATTAGCCCTCCTGTTCTCCACTCATTACCTGTATTAACTGCACCTGTTTGAACTCATTACCTGTATAAAAGACACCTGTCCACACACTCAATCAAAGAGACTCCAACCTCTCCACAATGGCCAAGACCAGAGAGCTGTGTAAGGACATCAGAGATAAAATTGTAGACCTGTACAAGGCTGGGATGGGCTATAGTACAATAGGCAAGCAGCTTGGTGAGAAGGCAACAACTGTTGGCGCAATTATTAGAAAATGGAAGAAGTTCAAGATGACGGTCAATCTCCCTCGGTCTGGGGCACCATGCAAGATCTCACCTCGTGGGGCATCAATGATCATGAGGAAGGTGAGGGATCAGCCCAGAACTACACGGCAGGACCTGGTCAATGACCTGAAGAGAGCTGGGACCACAGTCTCAAAGAAAACCATTAGTAACACACTACGCCGTCATGGATTAAAATCCTGCAGCGCACGCAAGGTCCCCCTGCTCAAGCCAGCGCATGTCCAGGCCCGTCTGAAGTTTGCCAATGACCATCTGGATGATCCAGAGGAGGAATGGGAGAAGGTCATGTGGTCTGATGAGACAAAAATAGAGCTTTTTGGTCTAAACTCCACTCGCCGTATTTGGAGGAAGAAGAAGGATAAGTACAACCCCAAGAACACCATCCCAACCGTGAAGCATGGACGTGGAAACATCATTCTTTGGGGATGCTTTTCTGCAAAGGGGACAGGACGACTGCACCGTATTGAGGGGAGGATGGATGAGGCCATGTATCGTGAGATCTTGGCCAACAACCTCCTTCCCTCAGTAAGAGCATTGAAGATGGGTCGTGGCTGGGTCTTCCAGCATGACAACGACCCGAAACACACAGCCAGGGCAACTAAGGAGTGGCTCCGTAAGAAGCATCTCAAGGTCCTGGAGTGGCCTAGCCAGTCTCCAGACCTGAACCCAATAGAAAATCTTTGGAGGGAGCTGAAAGTCCGAATTGCCCAGCGACAGCCCCGAAACCTGAAGGATCTGGAGAAGGTCTGTATGGAGGAGTGGGCCAAAATCCCTGCTGCAGTGTGTGCAAACCTGGTCAAGAACTACAAGAAACGTATGATCTCTGTAATTGTAAACAAAGGATTCTGTACCAAATATTAAGTTCTACTTTTCTGATGTATCAGATACTTATGTCATGCAATAAAATGCAAATTAATTACTTAAAAATCATACAATGTGATTTTCTGGATTTTTGTTTTAGATTCCGTCACTCAAAGTTGAAGAGTACCTATGATAAAATTACAGACTTCTACATGCTTTGTAAGTGGGCAAACCTGCAAAATCGGCAGTGTATCAAATACTTGTTCTCCCCACTGTAGGCCTGGTATAATTAAATTTTTCCCAACATTTCATATTTCTATTTTTAAAATGTTATATTTAGAAAATAAATCTAAAAATCTCATTACATTATTTAGGCAATTGTAATTACAGTGTAAGTGTATTTCGGAAACGCGCGCTTTAATGGTAGAGGACGTGCTTTAATATAAAAACGCGTCGGAAACGCGCGTTTTCTGTGACCCCAAAGCACGTTAAGAACGCGCGTTTTTATGGTAAATCAAGCGTCGAGGACGCGCGTTTTGTTGTCAAATCGCACGCTTTTGACGTGTCAGTGCGCAATTAGACGCCCGACCAAGCGTATATGAATACTTTGGCTTGCCATAGTAGTGCGCGTTGAGAGCACGAGACCCCATTTCGCTTGGCGGTGTGCACGGCGAATTTTGTAACTTTGCGCGCGGCTCCGCATCCGAAGATGCACGATTTTGAGGCGAATCTGGCTGAGCATGACGTCTCACCACACTGGCACCCAGTTTGCATGTCTAAATTGGTTGCTTATGTTTACAAAATGAGCCTACAAAAGCAGAAATAATCCCTTTTAATGAAAATAAAGATCCATGTTTAATAAAAATGTTCATGAAACTAAATGAAAATGTTTAATGAAATTAGAAAATATTTAAGAAATCGTTAATTTAGTTGTATACATGTTCTCCTATCCATATTTTGTTCTAATGTCACAAGTAATAATCAGAAGCAGACGGACTGGCTTACCCGACCGCCTGCTAGCTGTCTCACGTCACAGAAGTCAGATAAATCCCAGCACATAGAGACTCTTTCACCTAGATATTATAACATAGAGACTGTGTCTGTTCCACGAATTAGTAAATACAAAAAAACCATCAAAACCATTCAACGGTAAAAATGTAATTGATGTCCAACAAATAAACAACAGATATAATACAGATGATCAAATGATAAAGCTCGGGCTGCTTAATATTCGATCCCTTTCCTCAAAAGCGCTTATTGTTAATGATATGATTACAGATCATAACCTAGATGTGCTGTGTTTGACAGAAACCTGGCTAAAACCTAACGATTACATTACTTTAAATGAGTCCACCCCCCAAGATTATTGTTATAAACACGAGCCGCGTCTGAAAGGTAAAGGGGGAGGTGTTGCTGTAATTTATAATAATATCTTCGGCATTACTCAGAAGTCCAGTTTCAAATATAATTCCTTTGAAGTTTTGGTGCTTTATGTAACTATCCAATACTCTGCTGAGTGGGTCTTGCGGAACAGCAGCAGTGACTCTCCCTGCGTGAGTTCCCCGCCCCGAACAGACGGGGGTCTGAGGGGCTTTCGCTGGGCGCTGGAAGTGGTAGTAACTGTGGCGTTTTCCATAGGGATCCCAATTCGTCGGTGACGTCCGACGTACGTCGAACGTGACCGACTGAAAGGGAACGTCTCGGTTACGTATGTAACCCTCGTTCCCTGAAGGAGGGAACGGAGACGTACATCCCGTCGCCACAGTTGCTGTACCATCACTGCATGGCCGAGTCACTAGTTCGGCTCCTTAGTGAAAAACAAATGTGCGCTGCATCCGCTTCCTGTTTATACCCGCGGTGTGGGGCGGAGCGCGAGATGCAGATCTCGCACGCCAATGGCCATTGGCCCGTTCTGGGCTCCCGGAAGTGATCCCAATTCGTCGGTGATGTCCAACGTACGTCTCCGTTCCCTCCTTCAGGGAACGAGGGTTACATACGTAACCGAGACGTTACCTAGCTTTCCTGGTAGCCTTCAGTAAATTAACGTGTCTAAGAAAATGATTCATAAAACATAAATATCAGTTAACCATATGTTTACTTTCTTCACTGACGAAAATGGAAAAACTATATCAGTCAAAGCACAGCGTTAGGAGGGGAAGAGACAGAGCAAGATAAAAACAAAGAGAAAAAGAGAGATGTGGAGATAATCTACTGCCGACTGACATGGATTTCAAGCTATTGTTATCATATTTTTTGGCCTTCAGAACATCTTAAAATGCACATAGGTAGATCATAGAAATCAAAATTGTCTCGGGGGAGCATGCCCCCGACCCCCCTTAACTACCTCACATTTGGGATCTCAGTGATTATAAAACCCTGCCTACATTCCTGTGTACGATTAAGGGATGTACAATATGGTCATGAAATAAGGCATTAATATTTGCTTTATAAGTAATAATAAACAGCCGATATCCTAGTAATATGCATGCTAATAAGCTACTAGTTAATAGTGAGAATTGGACCCTTAACTAAAGTGTTACCATTTTTTTTATATACCCTCACTGGGGGCTAAGCCCCCCTAAAATGAAAATCCTAGAATCACCCCTGAGAATCAGTATTAGTATCAGTGAAACTGGCCTTCATTCATAAAAAGATGCCATTGAACAAATATTTAAAATATACTGTCTTTGTTTTTCTACATTAATTTGGTGATTTACAGTGAAATTATTACATTATTAAATAGATTAAAAACGTGTTTTAAACAGAAAAATGTGTGAATAATCTAGTTTTTTTTTTTTAATCGATTGACAGCACTAAAAGAAAGTTTAGATTAAAAATATATTATGCATACCCACTATCTATCTACCTTTTGTATTTATTGCATTGCATATTGTATGTTCAGGGATGACAGACTGATAAGCAGACATGCTATTTATGACTGGATGTAACTTTTGATACTTTGCGGTAAAAGTGGCTCTCCTATAGATTTTGTCCTATCAGTGTGGCTCTCCTGAAAAAAAATAGAGAAGACCAGTGCTATAGGGGAAGAGTGGTTATAAATATCTTGCCGCTTCTATCCTATGGTATAAATTAATTGTGTTGAATCTATACCAGAAGAATTTATTGGAGGAATGTAAATTTTTTTTTTTTTGGTTTGGACGACATTGGCTAAGAGAGTCAGTATTGTATCTACATGTACATGGAGGTCAAGGTCTTATAGAGGTTAGGTCCAAAGTGGCTGCTTTTATACAGCAAACTACTCAAAGATTGCTCTACCATCAGTCCCAGAACTGGATAAAAGTAGCTTGTGCCTTTTTGAAAAGAGTGGGATGGTTAAATTTGGACAGACATCTCTTTTTAATGAATTTAATGGAGATTGATCATAGTGTACTCTCTTCCTTTTATGCCCCATCTAATGCATGACAGATTTTAATTTTTAAAAGGGAGAAATCTGGGAAATCTAGTCACTAGTAGAACCCTCACCTATCCAGAGTGATATTGAAATCACAAACATTATCTTGGTGAGAGCAGGAATATATAAGATTTGCTATCTTAGGTTAAATTACCAATAGATTACTGCTAAAAATTGGTATCCGTTCTGTTCGAGCTGTGCAAAAATTATTAGCTGAAATTGTTTTGCCACTACAAGTTCCCCAAATCAGTTTGGCTGTGGATGTAAGAGATTGGCTGGAGGTGGAAGGAAGATTGATCTCTTTTAGAGCGATTGAACTATTTCTAAGAAAGCTCTTCATTGTGTTTGTGTAAAATTGATCAAAATAAGAGCGTTAAAAGAACTTCCAGAGACTAAGTGGACGAGTCAGTCACCTCTCCAAAGGGTAGTTGGAGGTGCTTTTATAAGAAACCAGTTGAAATTTTTTGATTTACAATGGCAGGTTTCACATTGGATATTAGCAACAAACAGATATAAGGCACATCTATATCCTTTGCAAGAGGAAGAGTGATCTTTTTGTGGGGTTTTCAGAAAGATTTTTTTTTTCTTTCTTTTTTCATATTTTTCAAGGTTAAAAGAAATTCTTGGTGTGTTAGGTTTTCTTTTTACAAACAGTCTTTTTGTTTTTGGGTCAAAATATAGTGTCTCTGAATATAACACTTCTTAATGGAGGAACTAATCCTTTACATATGTTTAAAGGGTTAGTTCACCCAAAAATTCTGTCATTAATTACTCACCCTCATGCCATTTCAAAACCGTAAGATTAAGTCCAACTTCGGAACACAAATGAAGATCTTTTTAATGAAATCTGAGAACTTTCTGTCCCTCCATTGACACCCTATGCAACTACCAGTTTCAAGCCCCAAAAAGGTAGTAAAGACATCATTAAAGTATAATCCATGTGACTCCAGTGGATTAACCTCAATTTTATTAAGTGTTGCGAGTGCTTTGTAAAAAAACTTTACTCTTGAGTAAAGATAATGAAGACAGTGGCATAGAGAAAAATCAATCTGTAAATTCCTGGTTGTTTGTGTTCTGTATAAAGGGCATGAAAATACCAGTGATTGCTCATGTCTTTTCTCCCTCCATAAGTTCTACAAAAAACAAAAAGAAAGCCAGGATGACTTCTATCACCGGCACACTAGATTTCATGAATGTTGAACATAATTGATTATATGAGCCAATCTCCTTTTTTTTAGGATGGCAAGAGCTTCTGCCTATAGTGCCCACGTCTTTCAATAAACCCTTCTCAAAAACCTCTATCACAGACAAACAGCCTGGTGCATTCTGCCGTTCTTATTGTGACCACCAAGAACGAGATGTGTCAAACCAGATTCCCGTTTGAGCAGTCGTGTACAGTTCTTAAGCAGAGTTGCCATCAGAATACAGATGAGCACAGCGGGGCTGCTTATAAACAGAAACACAGACACACATCATTTATTAACAACAGGATGTTTCCCTGCCACTCATTACTTGTAACAAAAGAAACTGTGGTGATACACCAAGACAACAGTGAGATACTAATAGATTTCCTGTATTTTTCCTTTTTCGTTGGCCATTACGGCTTGGCTTTTTATACTAAAGCAATTGGAAGTGTAATCTAACATGATGGACAGTGCAAATCAGCTATGCAAGAACTGCCTCCCTCATTTACATGTTACACACAGAAAAGTAAAAAAAATAAATAAATGTATAAATAAATAAATCTGGAAATAAATACATATGGGAATAAATAAGTATAAAAATAAATGAACACATAAATGAATTGGTCATTCCTTTATTTATTTTCCTATTATTACATGTATTTATTTATCTATATATAAATTTAATTATTTAATAATTTTTCATTTCTGTCAAGATTTCCAGTGCATAACAACTTTCATTTTGTTTCTTCAACAAATTCTTTCTCATTTTATTATATTGAAAAGAACAACCAGGATATTCTTCAAAAATCCCCTTTTATCTTCAACAAATGAAAAAGACATACAGATTAGGAATGACAGAATTTCAGTAAATAATAACAGAATTTTCAACTATCCCAATAAAAGTTTCAAACAGGCATTTCTCACATTAGAAAACACATCTGTTTCTGTAACAAAAAAACAAAAAAAAAAATGTAATAAATAAATATAAATAAATAAATGGAATGAGTAAATGTACAGAATTCAGTCGTGTATAACGGATGATTGTTATCTTACATCGTATTGTCAGGCCAAGAGATCAGAGATCACATAGTGAACAGTTTATGTTTAATAAAGGCAGCTTTGTTTACTTTGTACTGAGACCTCTTCCAAAGTCATATTTTCTACAGTAAGTTTGGCTGGTAAATTTCAGGGTCATTATCCTCTGAGCTCTCATCATGTCAGGTGAATTCTGAGAGACACAAGAATATTTAACATTTATATTTGTTTCAGTATTGATTCATTGAGACTGACTATAGGGGAAATTATTTGAATAGTCTAATGATACAGTAAGGTAATATGTTGCAGCAGTCCTAAAATAATTTGTAAACAATAGGTTTAAAGGCATAGTTCACCCAAAAATCATCATTTACTCACCCACATGTTGTTGGGCAAAAGGATATTTTTAAGAAATGTTCATGTCAAGTCTCAAGTGCTCACGTGAACAGCATGTAACAACGTCCCAGTAACAAGCTCCTATATTTCGCAGTAGATTAATTTAGATTGATAATAACGGGTAATATTAGGCTTGCTGCGATAGTCTGTGTTACCGGTGTTCAGGCATAACATCGGTTACATCACTTGCCCACCGTGACACCACCCCCACCGTCGTTTTGATATTTTATAGTAGTAAAAATTTTAGTTCAGTTAGAGAACAGATTAACTACAATTAAAAACTGAACGTGCAGCGTGAGCCGAACGAGAGTCGCAGCACAGAATACTCCAGTTGCAGGGAACACTTAGGCTAAGAAGCAAATATATTTACTAAGTATAACGAGGTTGGGTTCCTATTCAACTGTCCATCCTATTAAAAACGGCTAGGCTATACGATAATTGTAAAAAAAAGAGTATTGTATTTCGCCAGATTTTATAGTGTAAACATATGCAAGCGCAAATGAGACCCGTTTCGAGGGGGATGCCAGGTGTGCGCGAAAAAAAAAAAAAAAAAAAAGAATATTCGAATCCCAAAATTGAAAATTGAATACCAACCCATCGAACGAATATTCAAATATTCTGGTCCAGCCCTACAAATTATATCTTCTATCATGGGTCACCATGATTTTACCAAGTAAGACATGTTCCTGGATCAACATAGTTTGTTGACGTTACTCATTACGTTTAGATCTAACCAATCATTATCTAACACTTGGAGTATAAAAGATCGGCACTTACACATGTCTGAGTTCACAGATAATGACGCCAACATTCACCCCCATCCTCCCCACCACCACCAGGATGGTCCCTGCCCATACCTCCCGGAGGGGTCGGCTGTGCCCCTACCTTCATCTTCAGGTAGGAAATGCAGAGTCCGTTACCCTCTGAATGTGAGCTACGGACAGACTATTTTGCTTTCATTTGCTGGTCTGATATTAAATAAATGTCGTTGTTATGTTATCTTGGCCCCCGAGTCTTTCTGGTAGAAATCACGTTTATCATGCTATGCTATTTGTAATCACACTGATCTTTACTAACTTACTTGGTAACACTTTAAAAGAAGTATACAGTAACAAAGTACTTACTGTATAAATCATCTGTAAACTATTAGTTTACAGTTAATTCATAGTTTATAAACTGTAGTCTTTACATTGTTAATATAGGCTATATGCAAATAGTGAGTTCTTCATTCATTGCCAATGTAATTAACAAATTATTATTCTTTAATTAGCTTATATGTATAGAGTTATATACGGAACAGCCGAAAGCGCAGAGGGTGAGATCTGTGGTGTTCGAGGATCTAGGTCCTTCAGGAGGTCAGCCTGGTAAGCCTGCAACACTGCCATAGTATGCAGGACTCGCTGGAGCTAGCAGGTGAAGCCCTAGAAAGGGACATGCCCGTCTTAAACTCCTCCACCAGCTCCATCCACGACCCCCCATGATCAAAGTTGCTGCGCTGCCTCAGCAGCAGTGGGACCTGAACCGCGAGGCGCAGATGTCTGACTCCCATCTCCTTAGAAGAGAGCGGAGAAGCGGAGTGTTCTTACTGTGAAGTGATTACAGTGAGTGCAGCCAACTCCCTTGAGAGCTGACCGAGCCTGCTCAGCTCCCAAACAAATGGCACAGAGATCGTGTGTGTTATCTCCGCACAAGCTCTAAAAGCTTTTCTCTTACTGCTTGCCATAATATCTCAGATTCTAAAACAAACACACACAAACTTATGTCTATTCACACAAAAACAACAGACAAAGCGGCTTCCTGACAACAAAGAAGCAGATGGCATTTTATGCGTAGGCTCCCTTTAATAGACATGCCTGGCTTCATGTGGATGTGGCCTTATAAAACCTTAAAATAAAAACATCCTTAAGTCCTCCCTAAGGGTAGGTGCTTGGCGCATACTTCCACCTGGAATATGCTTCCCAGTGTACCTTGGTATTCCTGTGTTAAGTGGGAGTCCTTCGTCCGTACTAGCTTACGACAGGGAGCTCACGCTTACGCAGGGCACTGGATGACAGCCGAGTGGCGTGATTACATTGGGACCCCCATTCGTCAGTCACTGACGTTACTCGGAGTGACTGAACGAAAGGGAACGTCTCGGTTACGTATGTAACCCTCGTTCCCTGAGGAGGGAACGGAGACGTAACGTCCCTCTGCCACTTCCACTGTACCGCTGGAACGGCCGGGAGTTCAGTCTTGGCTCCTCAGCAGGTAAACATAATGCGATGTCGCCAGCGTACTTCCTTATATACCCACGCTGTGGGGCGGAGTTATGCTATGCAAATTCCGCATGCCCATGGCATTGGCACTGCCATTGGGCGTTTTCTAGATCTCGAAGATGATAGGCTTCTAGGCAAAACCCCCCATTCGTCAGTCACTGACGTTACGTCTCCGTTCCCTCCTCAGGGAACGAGGGTTACATACGTAACCGAGACGATCCTCTGCCCATCTTGACTTCTGAGAGACACTGCCACTCTGAGAGGCTCTTTTTATACCCAATCATGTTGCCAGTTGACCTAATAAGTTGCAAATTGGTCCTCCAGCTGTTCCTTATATGTACATTTAACTTTTCCGGCCTCTTATTGCTACCTGTCCCAACTTTTTTGGAATGTGTAGCTCTCATGAAATCCAAAATGAGCCAATATTTGGCATGACATTTCAAAATGTCTCACTTTCAACATTTGATATGTTATCTATATTCTATTGTGAATAAAATATAAGTTTATGAGATTTGTAAATTATTGCATTCCTTTTTCATTCACAATTTGTACAGTGTCCCAACTTTTTTGGAATCGGGTTTGTAGATTTTGGACGCACTAAGACATTTCAAATGATACTAAACATGTATAGTTTCTCATTGTACACACTCAACGTTATATAGGTTTTGTATGGGTTTTCATGGAGGGAGAGAAGAGGTAGATTAGAGGGTAATGGGGAGAGTGCGAGGGTGAGGTGTGAACTTCTCGGTGTGATGCGTCTCAGATGGGGTTGCTATTTATGCAAGGGAGTGTTCAAATGTTAATCCACAGGAAAGTTCTTTGTTTCTCAGGAAGTGGTCATTTCTTGACCCAGACGTTCTGGCATTCGCCTTACAGTCTTCAGTCTTTGTAAGGTGGGTAGCTGCACGAGACTGAGGGCTAAGATAGCGTTGGTGGGCGATTTCGCGGATCTGATGAGCTGTCTGAAGTAGCAGCATTGGAATACCGTGAGGAGGAAGATGAGTGCGCTTCCAACAGCACATCCTCGAAGTATCCAGTCCCACCAAGAGTATGCAGTCTGTGCCGATCGAATAGATGAGCTAGACAGAATCTGCGCAGTCTTTTCGCGCCAAGTTTGTCTCCACTTGCGCTTGAGAGAGGTGGTACTCTGTTTGAAGGATGACTTTCTGTACCAAGTCCATCATCTCGTCTCACCTGTGTTCCGTGTTCATAGAAGGTGTCGTCCCACCATGGGGAGACCTCTGCGTCCTGTGGCATCCTTCCAAGGATGTTGATCTGACCCATAGAAAAGTCCTCTGTCACTTCCAAGCAAAAGGAGTGATTGGCAGGGCAGGTCATTCCTCCATATGTGAGAGAATTCATCTCACTGATGACGCACCACTGTGTATGAGACACTTGAACAGCATTTGAATGGCCATGCAACGATTGAACATTTATGAGCTTGTTATCATTGGGAGAGAAAGGTTGTAGTGTGTTACATGTACGTACAACATAATTGTGAGTTTCATGACAACAAGTGCAACTGGTAAATAAGGTCTCAGTACCCTTCAAAGTCATATAACCAGTGAGGTGATCCCATTTAATTACCTGATCTTTAACTACCACGCCAATGGAGCGGATAGTAGTGGAATTTGGATAAACTTGGTCTGGGTGGATCAAAGGAAAGGTGGCAAAAAACCCAAGGCAACCGGTACATTCTTTTCCAGTATACATCATAATCGTGGATAACAGTTCTGAATATTTTACATTTTTCATTTTTTCCGAAGAGAGCCATCTATGCAGGTCTAAAATCTCAATCAAATCACTCAAAACATGTCTTGGGGTTTTTTGAAGGAGGAGATCTAAAATCTCCTGTCGTGTTGCAGTGAACAAGTCTTGTGCATATGATCTGCAGGCTAAGTCACGTTTGATGGTACGGGTCTGATTGAACAGTGTATGGCTGATCGTTAGAAGCGCCTGCGCTTCGGATCTAACCGCTTTGATAAGGTTATCATTGCTATTGGTGATGTGTTGAAAACCAGTGGCCATCTGGTCCGTCAACCATGTGGAGAATTGAGATTGTTTGGCTATTTGGTAGGTGTTGGCTGCTGAATTGATTGATCCGAATAAGCCTGCTATATTACCAAGCAGGTCTCGTTTTGAACGAGCAGGTGGAATTTGGACAGCAAGTCTGTCTTTGTAATCAGAGATTAAATCATCGACTTGTGACTGTAGCCATGCATACGATTCATCGTTAACATCACAATGTTTTGTATAAGCAGAGAGAATGTTGGAAATGTTGTAAGTAACATGAGTCATCACCAGATTTACATCATGTAATATAGTCTTGTTAAAGTTTCCTCTAATCAGTCCACCAGGAGGAATTGGGTGCAATTTTGGTGCGTCCCGGTCTACCTTGGTTAATGGTGGCACATACAATGCATGTATCACACCATCTTTGAATGTCTGATGCCATTTCTGGCCACCAGAAGTTCTTTTGTATCAGCTGTTATGTTTTGGGGGCTGATACGTGTGCGTAATCGTGGTACAATTGTATCACTGGTTTCTGCAGGGCTTCTGGAATGACAAATTTATCATCTCTTAAAATCATACCTTCAGTGACTTTGACTAACTCGTCCTGCTGCAGATGTGGTGCCAGTTCTCCATCAGACGTCCACAGTTCCCTTTCAGTCGGTCACGTTCGACGTACGTCGGACGTCACCGACGAATTGGGATCACTTCTGGGAGCCCCTATCAGCTTCGAGTGTATAGAGAACGGGCCAATGGCCATTGGCGTGCGAGATTTGCATCTCGCGCTCCGCCCCGCATCGCGGGTATAAAGCGGAAGCGGATGCAGCGCACATTTGTCATTCACTTCGGAGCCAAACAAGCTCATGAAAGACTGTTCCTGCTCAGCAGAGAGAAAGAGAGAGAGCGAGAGAAGAGGCTTTTGTGCTGGGGAGAAGGCACGTGCAGTGACAACCGCGAGCTCACCGAAATCGGTGAAACAAACTGCTGTTTTTACAGCATCCCGGTTGGTTCGGTGGGGGCGTTCCACGGTGAGTGCAAACACAGGCTGCACTATCCCCTGTGTTTGCCGCGGTTGTTCCTGGGTGCTTCAGCACGTTAAAGAGCTTCTTCTAAAAGAGCAACACGGGTGTGAAATTGCGTCTTTTTCAAGATGTCATTCCAGCCGTGCGTTTCTGGATGCGGTCGTTCCCTGTCACCAGCTGACGGTCACAATCGCTGCCTGACATGTCTGGGTATTCAACATGCCGAGGCAGCGTTTGTGGATAGCTCGTGTTCCCATTGCGGGAACATGACTATCTCGGCGCTAAGGTCGAGACTCGCCTACCTTCGGGGGGGTGGAGTCCCCTTACCTATGCCCCGATCTAGTGCTATCCCTGCCTAGCAGGATAGACCTACTTCGGCGAATAGCCAGGGTGACCTGAAGATCACGTTTAGGGCACACCCGCCGAGCCAGCCTCCGTGGGCCCCTAAACCCTCTGTAGTGCCGCAGCCGGTTGAGCTTCCGGAGGAAGTCGCTGGCCCCTCTCGAGGTGGTCCAACGGTGACCTTTGGAGCTCCAGCAGAGGATAGGATGTCGATCGCTGCATCGGAGGGGGAGTTTCAGTCCTCGGGGGATGAAGACCCGGCTGCGTTGCCTCCCTCTGGGAGAGTGGCGTTGTCCGAGACGGACCCCGAGCTGACGGCTATGCTTTCCCGGGCCGCCGAAAAGGTCGGGCTCGTGTGGAACCCTCCACCGTGTCCCGAGCCTTCTAGGCTGGATGATTGGTTTCTCGGGGCGGCTCGCACTGGTTCTCAGCGTCCCGCCCCGGTGCCCTTCTTCCCGGAAGTGCATGAGGAGCTCACGAGGACATGGACGGCACCTTTTTCTGCCAGAAACCGGCCGAGTGGCTCCTCCCTCCTCACTACTCTCGACGGCGGGCCAGCCAAGGGGTACGTGGGGATCCCGCCGGTGGAACGGGCGGTTGCGATGCAACTGTGTCCGGCGTCCGCTTCCACCTGGCGCGGAGACCCACGCCACCCATCCAAGGCCTGTAAGTTCTCCTCCAGTCTAACTGGGAAGGCTTACAAGGCTTGTGGACAGGCTGCGTCCGCCTTGCATGCCATGGCGTTGCTCCAGGTGCACCAGGCCCAGGCACTCATGGACATGCACGAGGGTAGACCTGACCCAGAGCTCCTCCGGGAGCTCCGGACGGCGACGGACCTCGCCCTCCGGGCGACGAAAGTCACCGCCCGTTCCATTGGTCAGGCGATGTCCACTCTTGTGGTCCAGGAGCGACATCTCTGGCTCAACCTGGCCGACATGAGGGAGACTGATAAGTATCGGTTCCTGGACTCCCCCATTTCCCAGGTTGGGCTGTTCGGCGACGCGGTCGAGAGCTTTGCCCAGCAGTTCTCGACTGTCCAGAAGCAGACGGAGGCCATCAAACACATCCTGCCCCGGCGGTCAGCTGCTGCCCAGCCGCCGGCCGCAGCTCCTCCGCCTGCTCGTCGCCGAGGGCGGCCGCCCGCCGCCGCCCCCGCTCCCGCCCCAGCCCAGCAGCAGCCTCCACCAGGGCAACGGCGTGGAGCCGGCCGTGGGAAGGCCGTCCAGCCCGCTCAGGCCGCTGCCAAGCCAGGTGGCAAGCGCCGTCGTAAGAGACCCTGAGACGGGCCACCCAGAGATGGAGGAGACAGCTCTTCAGGAGGTGGTGACAGCACCGCTCCTTCTCCCCCGCTGGAGGGCCGGGAGAGAATTCTATGTTCTTGTTTGGTTTCTGTTCCGCCACTGGCCTTCGCGCCAGTGGTACCCAAAACTTCAAAAAAAGAGCTGTTTCTAAAATCTCTGGGTGCCAAGAGAGCGCGCTTGGCGGTGTACGGCGCTCCCATGCCTTGTCACCCTCCGGTGCCTCTCTTATCGCCAGCAGGGGGTGCTGGCTGTGTCCAGGACGCACACAAGAGGCCTCCGCACACCCGTGCACCCCCTCAGCGGAAGCAGGTAAGTGTTGCATTGCGCACTCAGACCCCACTTCGGGCCGCGATGCCGTCCGAGTCGGGTCAAAGTTGCTCTTCTATCAGCTTGAATCAGTCGACCCATTCTCCTCTGACCTCTAGCATCAACAAGGCATTTTCGCCCACGGGACTGCCGCATACTGGATGTTTTTCCCTTTTCACACCATTCTTTGTAAACTCTAGAAATAGTTGTGCGTGAAAATCCCAGTAACTGAGCAGATTGTGAAATACTCAGACCGGCCCGTCTGGCACCAACAACCATGCCACGCTCAAAATTGCTTAAATCACCTTTCTTTCCCATTCTGACATTCAGTTTGGAGTTCAGGAGATTGTCTTGACCAGGGCCACACCCCTAAATGCATTGAAGCAACTGCCATGTGATTGGTTGATTAGATAATTGCATTAATGAGAAATTGAACAGGTGTTCCTAATAATCCTTTAGGTGAGTGTATGATAATGCTTTACTAGCTAACCATAGCTAGCTATTGAACCCTGCAAAGCTACCAACCTTTGAAAAAATAATCAATGCGAGTATCATCATTTGATACCTTAAGCCAGATACTTAATACCTTAAGCCAGATACTGCGCGATTTTGGCCACGATTTGGCGGTCTGAGACAAATAATCGCAATCCTAAAAGATTCCTTTGACCCTAGGCTTAAAATCTGATGTCTTTGATAGTTAGTTTGACATGCTCACCACAGCCAATTAATGACCGTTGTGATACAATTTGAACCTGAAATAAATTCACTAAATGTGAATGGGTTGATGTAAAGTTTTTGTGTGTCCGCATTTTTTTTTTTTTTTTTTGAATGAACATTGTCGTGTTCATGTTCATACAGTCTGAAAAGCAGCAATAACGATGACTATTATAAAGTCGCAGTGTGTGCCAGCTTTAGTGAAGAGAAAAAGCTCACTGCGAGAGGGCCCTTGTCATTTGCAGTGTGGCCCGGGAATCAATAAGCACGTGCAGACTGCGTGTCAATAGTCAATGCTATATTCGGTATTGATAGGCATCTGTTTTAAAACACTCCCCTGCATATTTGTGTTAGTCTCAGAAGACTGTTGAGGGTTGGCATTTACGACACGTTTTGCATTGTTGAGCATAGCCAATCACAGACATGTCTGTTGAGCGCTTGAATGCAATGCCCAATTGGAGAAGTCTACGTACACAGAATACACACAATCAAGATCAAGTGGTTCAGCGCTTGTTCACTGGCTAAATATTGCCTGCTAGTGAATACATTCAACCAATGAAGAGTAGAACATGCAATAGATTCATGGTGCAGTGTAGTCAGATTAGACTATAACAGTTTTCGCTAGAGTGCAGGAGTTTAGCTGAACTGAAGCATTTGACAGTTTCTATGCGTTTATAAAGGGAGCGCACTCTGCTCGCTTACTGTATTCATAAAAGATTTGAATTATGTTCCCATACTGCGATTTTAGTTGCTATGCGGGATGCAATCTTTATGTAAACCGGGTCGGATTGAGTACGGAATTAAATTAGTGCTGCTGTCGAATAAAAAGTCGAACCTTGTTGTGTATACAAACCTTTGATATACCCAGAATATGGTGTTGTGAGCTTTAGCGAGAATACACATTTCTGTTTTATTCATAATCGTAACCAGGGGTGCCCTAGCACAGAAAGTCCAAGTGAGACCAAACACTATATTCTATAGTTCCGAAAATAGACAAAGGCATCCAGATATCACAGTAGCTAATAAAACGCAGGTAGAGACATATTTACTGGAGTGACACGAAGACGAAAGCATACAATTACGACTATATATGGTCTGTTTGTGCTGAGCCAGACGTAACCAGTATTTTTATGGAAATAAAGCGTATTTATAGTGCAATATGCAACAACAGGTAAAACATGTTACTCGCTGTAAATTAAGAAAACGAGATTTAAAACAAAAATACTAACTGTGTTGAGCTATATAACAATGATCAGTTTTCTGTCAATGAATGCATCCAAACAGCTGCTCACCTAATAAAACACATAATATATTAAAGCGTCTTTGGTGTTTTCATGGTTTCTACAAAATAAACTGGAAATCGAAGGGGTAACGTGGGTATGATGTCATTGATAGGGGACGCACGGACGCGGTCCGTATCCTGTTTGAAATCGCTTATTTCTCTGGATTTAAACATTCTTGGAAACATTTGGGATAATGTAAGTACACAAGTCACCAAAATATATAACATTGTTCTAGTGGTTTTGGATATTTTAATCCAAAAACTTACATGTTGTGTTTCATTTTTAGTGATCTCAACACTGAACCAATTCGCAATACCAGCTTAACTTCAGTTAATCGTAAAGCCCCGATTAATGATGTAGTGGTCTGGGTGCATGTTGCTTTAAAACCCATGTATGAGGTTTCCTTGCATTCGTAGGGAGAATGATAGAGGCTAAAATGCTGTGGCATTCTGTTCTGCTTTAAGCTTCTCTAAAACAAAATACGATCATTAACAGTAACCTGTGTCAAGCAAATCATTTACGAGGAATTATGGTTAGATTACGACACAAAAAAACAACGACAAACAAGCGATCGCGTCGCACAATCAAGTGTCTCATACAAATGCGTGCGACTGCTCTGTACAGACCTGCTTGCGACATAAAATTGACATTGCTGTATGCGAAAAGAGCAAAATGCGACACCCAATCAACATCAGAAGCGCATAAACATATAAGTATCACTGAGATGAATGCTGATGTAGTGATGACGCCAGAATGGTGATGAAGATTGCAGCCATGTCTTTGATAACAGGCCCAGAGAGTCCTAATGAAAGTGATTGCTGAAAATCGAAACGAAAGAAGAAATCCGCGAGGAGCGGACTGCACGCTTCTGATCTCTGAAACACGAGATTTTGCTCTCATTAGTGACAAAGGAAGTAGAAACTCGCGTATGTTGCCGCGGCGCTGTAAGCCCGCCCACTGGTCCAAGAACGGCAGCCAATGATGCGGGTGAAGGGTTCTCTGCGTGTTACTGTCTTTCCTTTTACGCAACACAACAAGATTAAATTAAATACATTTCCTTATATGTATTACCTCTTTATTTCATCTGACTCCATTAATGAAAAGGTTTCTAAGACATTTAGTAATTTAGAAATTTGGATTAAACGTTTTGGTATTCTATTTAACTCTTTATTAGGGCCCGAGCACCGATGGTGTGAGGACCCTGTTGGAATTGCTCAGCCTATTATTATTCTTCTCCCAAATGAATCGCATTTTTGATGGCCTAAACATGCTCGAAAACACATTAAATCAAGCAAAACTTGGCTAAGTGCTAATGTATGCGATTTACGCCACAAAACAGGAAGTTGTTGTAACTCAGGCATACAGTGTCCGATCTGCCCCAAACTTCACACGTTTGATAATAGTCCAGGCCTGAAGACATCTACATGCCAATATTCGGTTATAGTCAAAGCGCCACCTGCTGGCAGCAGGAAGTGTGGCACATTGAAGTGACTTTGCCATATTTCTCCTATATTTACCCACTTAAATGCAGGTCACCCACTATTCGCTGTTTTCCTGAGGCCACCGGGTGGCGGTGCTCCCGGGTGCGAGGGAGGACAAGGAGCAGGTCCTTTTGGTCGCCCCGTATTGGCCCGGCCGGACCTGGTTCTCCGAACTCGTACTCCTTGCGACAGCACCTCCCTGGTCGATTCCTCTGAGGAAGGACCTCCTTTCTCAGAGACGGGGCACCCTTTGGCACCCGCATCCCGATCTTTGGAACCTCCACGTGTGGCTCCTGGATGGGACGCGGCAGGTTTGAGTACCCTACCACCTCAGGTGGTGGCTACCATCACTTCCACTAGGGCCCTGTCTACTCGACACGCCTATGCGTTGAAGTGGACCCTCTTCATCACCTGGTGTTCTTCTCGCCAAGAAGACCCCTGGAAATGCCCGATCGGGTCTGTGCTCGCATTCCTCCAGGAAGGGTTGGAACGAAGGCTGTCTCCTTCCACCCTCAAGGTTTATGTGGCCACTATATCAGCCTACCACGACCTTGTGGAGACGAAAAAGGTAAGTCAGCACGACCTGGTCATCAGGTTCCTGAGGGGAGCGAGGAGACTGAATCCTCCTCGCGCTCCCCTCGTACCCTCTTGGGACCTCTCAGTAGTCTTAAGTGCTCTGCAGAGGGCTCCCTTCGAGCCATTGCGGTCAGTCAAGCTTAAGTCTTGCTGTCTATGAAGACAGCGCTCCTGATCGCCTTGGCCTCCATCAAGAGGGTAGGGGACCTGCAGGCATTTTCGGTTGACGAAGCGTGCCTGGAATTCGGGCCGGCCAACTCTCACGTGATCCTGAGACCCCGGCCTGGATATGTGCCCAAGGTTCCCACCACTCCCTTCAGGGACCAGGTGGTGAACCTGCAAGCGCTGCCTTTGGAGACCCAGCCTTGGCACTACTCTGTCCAGTACGCGCCCTCCGTGCTTACGTAGACAGAACGCAGTGTTTCAGGACCTCAGACCAGCTCTTTGTCTGTTATGGTGGGAAACTGAAGGGAAAGGCTCTCTCCAAGCAAAGGTTGTCTCACTGGATAGTGGACGCCATTGTTTTGGCTTACCAGACGCAGGGACGTCCATGCCCCCTAGGGGTCAGGGCTCACTCCACCCGGAGTATGGCCTCCTCTTGGGCTCTAGCACATGGCGCCTCGCTAACAGACATTTGCAGAGCTGCAGGCTGGGCGACACCCAACACATTCGCCAGATTCTATAATCTCCGAGTGGAGCCAGTGTCCTCTCATGTACTCGCCTCTACCAGTGGCCGGTAATGGACTAGGCTCAGGTGTCTTCGCTTGCTCGCCATTCCACTCCACGGACTGGATACGTGCGATATTTCCTCAGGTAGTTTCCCTGAAGCCCTGAGTTCCTCCAGCACTGTTGATGCCGACACCAGTACGTCTGCCCACTCGGTCAGGCCCTCGTGTTAGGCTAGGTGCCACCGTGTGCATGGTTCCCCCGTTGGGCGACCCCCACATCAGTGTATTTCCACTGTAAGCCTCCCTGAGCATGTGTCTTTCCCTTGGCAAGCCCCTTGCCACCCCTGGGGGTAAAAATTCTTCCACCTTCTGCTGGTTACCCCAGAGTTCTCCATATGTAGCCCTGAGCGGGTCATATGTGCTGTTATAAAAAGAAGAGGGGATGCCACACAGTGGTAAACATGGCCTTGTCCCAACTTTTTTGAGATGTGTTGATGCCATGAAATTTAAAATCAACTTATTTTTCCCTTAAAATGATACATTTTCTCAAATTAAACATTTGATATGTCATCCATGTTGTATTCTGAATAAAATATTGAAATTTGAAACTTCCACATCATTGCATTCTGTTTTTATTCACAATTTGTACAGTGTCCCAACTTTTTTGGAATCGGGTTTGTAATTTTCGAGTCTATTCAAAAGAATGTTGTGGTCGATAGTATCGAATGCAGCGCTAAGATCGAGTAACACTAACAGAGAGATACAACCACGATCGGATGATAAGAGTAAATCATTTGTAACTCTAATGAGAGCAGTCTCAGTACTATGATACGGTCTAAATCCTGACTGGAAATCCTCACAGATACTATTTCTTTCTAAAAAGGAGCATAATTGTGAGGACACTACCTTTTCTAGTATTTTTGACAGAAAGGGTAGATTTGAGATTGGCCTGTAATTGACTAATTCTGTAGGATCAAGTTGCAGTTTTTTAATAAGTGGTTTAATAATAGCCAACTTAAAAGTTTTCGGTACATATCCTAATGTCAAGGATGAATTAATGATATTAAGAAGAGGATCTATGACCTCTGGAAGCATCTCTTTTAGTAGTTTAGTCGGTATAGGGTCGAGCATACATGTTGATTTTGATGATTTAACGAGTTTAGCCAATTCTTCTTCTCCTATAGCAGTGAATGAATGTAATTTTTCCTCAGCGACACTACAATGCACTGTCTGATGTGATACTGTAGTAGACGGCTGCATGGTTATAATTTATTTCCTAATATTATCAATCTTACAAGTAAAGAAGTTCATAAAGTCATTACTGCTGTGCTGTTTACAAACATCAGAAGTTGAAGCTTTATCTTTGGTTAATTTAGCCACTGTATCGAATAAATACCTAGGGTTGTGTTTGTTTTCTTCTAAGAGAGTCGAGAAATAAGCAGATCTAGCAGTTATTACGGCATTTCTGTATGCAATCATGCTCTCTTTCCACGAAATGCGAAAAACTTCCAGTTTTGTTTTCTTCCAGCTGCGCTCCATTTTTCTGGCTGCTGTTTTAAGGGCCCGGGTGTGCTCATTGTACCATGGACTATTTTCTTTAATCTTCTTTAAGCGCCGGGGAGCAACTGTGTCTAAAGTGCTGGAAAAGAGAGAGTCAATAGTTTCTGTTGCAACATCGAGTTCCTCTAGGCTATCTGGGATGCTGAGGAGATGAAACTGATGAGGAAGATTATTTACAAAGCAATCTTTAGTCGCAGCAGTGATTGTCCTGCCATATTTGAAGCGAGGGGACGGCTTTGCAGCCTTTGCTAAATTAAGTGTACATGATACTAGGTAATGATCCGAGATGTCATCGCTCTGCTGCAGAATTTCAATGCTATCAACATTTATTCCATGTGACAGTATTAGGTCTAAAGTATGATTACGGCGATGAGTGGGTCCTGACGCATGTTTCCTTACTCCAATAGAGTTTAGAATGTCTCTAAATGCCAATCCCAATGCGTCTTTTTCATTGTCTACATGGATATTAAAATCACCAACAATTAGGACTTTATCTGCAGCCATTACTAACTCTGATAGAAAGTCAGCAAATTCTCTGGTAAAGTCTGTATGGTGCCCTGGTGGCCTGTATACAGTAGCCAACACAAATGTCAAACGGAATTTATCAATTTCACTACATAACGTTACATAAAGCACCAAAACTTCAAAGGAATTATATTTGAAACTAGACTTCTGAGTAATACCGAAGATATTATTATAATATATTATAATATTTTAGTTGATTTTATTATTATTATAATGATCTGAGATGTCATCGCTCTGCTGCAGAATTTCAATGGTATCAACATTTATTCCATGTGACAGTATTAGGTCTAAAGTATGATTACGGCGATGAGTGGGTCCTGACGCGTGTTGCCTTACTCCAATTGTCACGTGGACAGCGCAGGAAGAAGACAAGGATCCAACAGCGAGTGTAACTCAAGTCTTTATTTACTGACAGGGACTCAAAAAGGTTTGAAGCACAGAGAAATGTGAAACCACAGGAGAACGTGACAAAGTTCGGTGCAGGCAGAGGTAACCAGAACGGAAGCGGCTCTGGAGGGCAAGGAAGTGACACAGGGACGCAATGGGCAAGGACCAGGCAACGGGAAACACCAGGAAGCAGGTAACGTCCACACCCGAACTCCACAGAGGTCCGAACTGCACGCGAGAGATCCCTGGGACAGACTGCAACGATCTGACAAACACAGATGGAAAGTGAGGCAAGATAAAGGCAGGTAAATGAGGTGCAGCTGGCGGTGATGATGAGATCCACTGCAATCAGTGACCACGCCTCCAACACAACCACACACACATACAGAGAGAATTGAACCAGTGAATTCATGAACCGTGACAGTACCCTTTCCCCTAGGAGCGCCTCCTGGCGATCGGCTTGGGCCTTGGTGCGCGCCCTCACCTGGAGCAGAGTCTCACGGGCTCCGCTCCATGTGCGGCGACACCTCTGGACAAACGCGTGAGGGAACCGCGACCTCGGATTCCAGACTAGGAAAATTAGGTGGCTGGTAACCTAAACTACACTCAAACGGAGAGAGACCCGTAGACGACACTGGCAATGAGTTATGTGCGTACTCAACCCATGAGATCTGCTGGCTCCAGGAGGAAGGATTCTTGGACACCAAACATCGTAACGTTCTCTCAAGGTCTTGGTTGGCTCGCTTGGTTTGGCCATTGCTCTGGGGATGAAAACCCGAAGACAGACTGACCGTCGCCCCCAGTAATTTACAAAACTCTCGCCAGAATTTGGACACAAATTGGGGCCCCCTGTCGGAAACCACGTCCATTGGGAGGCCATGTAAACGAAAGACGTGGTCTACGACAGCCACCGCTGTCTCCTTAGCAGAGGGTAATTTAGGCAAGGGAATAAAATGAGCCGCCTTCGAGAACCGGTCTACGACAGTCAAAACGACCGTCTTGCCCTGGGAGGGCGGGAGGGCAGTGATAAAATCTAGCGCTATGTGAGACCAGGGTCTCGAAGGGACAGACAGCGGTTGGAGTAACCCATCTGGGGGACGATTAGAAGTCTTACCAATGCCACAAACCGAACAGGCCAAATCAAAATCTTGAACGTCCCAAGCCATACCTGGCCACCAGAATCGTTGCTTAACCAAAAATTTGGTCCGACTGACTCCTGGATGACAAGCTACATTGGAGCAATGACCCCATCGGACAACGTCGGACCGTAACCTCTCCGGCACGAATAATCGACTCGGTGGCCCACCGGGCGGAGGCGTTACCCCTTCTAAGGCCGATTTGACCTTCGACTCGATCTCCCATGTGAGTGTGGAGACAATGAGTCTCTCAGGAAAAATGCACTCAGGCGTAGACGGGCGTTCGGATTGGTCAAAAACGCAAGATAAAGCATCGGGTTTGATGTTCTTAGAACCTGGGCGGTACGAGAGTGAAAAATCAAAACGTCCGAAAAAAAGAGCCCACCGAGCCTGCCTAGAGTTAAGTCTTTTAGCTGATCTGATATATTCCAAGTTCTTGTGATCTGTCCAAACTAAAAAAGGAACCCCCGCTCCTTCTAACCAATGAAGCCATTCCTCCAATGCAAGTTTGACTGCCAACAACTCTCTGTTACCAATGTCGTAATTGCGTTCAGCTGGCGACAAACGATGGGAATAAAATGCGCAGGGATGCATCTTGTCATCCGAGGAAGGGCGCTGGGATAGAACCTCACCTACCCCCACCTCTGACGCATCAACCTCCACCATGAACTGACGTGACGGATCAGGGGCAATAAGAATGGGGACCGAAACAAAGTGACTCTTGAGTTTGGCAAATGTAGCCTCAGCTACACTAGACCCCCTGAACGTCGTTCTGGGGGAGGTCAAGGCTGTCAGAGGAGCGGCTAGTTGGCTGAAATTACGAATAAAACGTTGATAGAAATTGGCAAACCCCAGAAACCTCTGCAAGGCCTTACGGGAATTCGGACTTGGCCAATCTATCACAGCCTTAAGCTTGTCAGGATCCATGCGCATTCCCTCGGACGAGATGATGTACCCTAGGAACGGAACAGACTGTGCATGAAACGCGCATTTCTCCGCCTTGACAAAAAGCCCATTCTCTAACAACCTCTGGAGCACTCGCCTGACGTGCTGAACGTGTTCCTGGAGAGAAGAAGAAAAAAATCAGTATGTCATCCAGGTAGACGTAAATTAACTGATCTACCATGTCTCTCAGCACGTCATTGACGAGTGCTTGGAAAACAGCAGGAGAGTTGGACAGCCCGAAGGGCATGACCAAGTATTCAAAATGGCCCCTGGGGGTATTAAATGCTGTTTTCCATTCATGCGAACCAAATGATAGGCATTACGTAAGTCCAGTTTTGTGAATATTGATGCTCCCTGCAATCTCTCAAAGGCTGAAGCCATCAGCGGCAAAGGATAGGTATTCTTTACCGTGATGTTATTCAGCCCTCGGTAATCAATGCAAGGTCGCAGAGAACCATCCTTCTTACCCACAAAAAAGAACCCCGCCCCCGCTGGAGAAGAGGAAGGACGGATGAACCTGGATGCTAGAGAATCAGAAATATATTTCTCCATGGCCTCCCTTTCTGGAACCGAAAGTGAGTATAACTTGCCCTTAGGCGGAGACGTACCTGGTCGTAATTCTATAGCACACTCATAGGGACGATGAGGAGGTAGAGAAGCAGCCCGGGACTTACTGAACACCTCCTTCAGGTCAAGATTCTCCGTGGGCACGGTTAACAAATCCACTGACTCATCCTGCAACACAGAACTAGACACAGATGGACAGGCAGACAAGAGGCATAGCACTGATTGCTCCAGGCAGAGATGGCATTGTGACCCCAGTCAACCCTGGGGTTATGCTTAACCAGCCAGGGATGACCGAGGACGATCGGAACCCGTGGAGAGTCAGTGATCAGGAAGTTGATACCCTCTGTGTGGTTACCTGACGTTACCAGAGTGAGGGAGTCAGTGGAGTGAGTCAGTTGCAGTCTTACCGGGAGGAGAGTGGTGAACGAGGATTTTCCCAACCTGGAACCACCCGACAGTAACCTCTTCTCTACTGTCGGGCTCGATCTTTTACCGGGAAGTTGTTGAGGAAATGCCCCGTCCCACCGCAGTAGAGGCAGAGTCCTCCTGCTCGACGACGTTCTCTCTCCTCCCGGGAAAGCCGAGCTCTACCCACCTGCATGGGCTCCAGATCGACGGGTGGGCTGACTGTGCTTTCTCTGGAACTCTCTTGGAACTCTGAGAACAGTCTGGGTTGTGAGCATTGATCCCGCTGTTGTATGTGCGCATCCACGCGCAGCGCCAACTCCATGAGAGCGTTGAGACTTGTGGGAAGCTCCAGAGCGTAGATCTCCCTTTGTACACGGTCAGCCAGCCCATGCAGGAAAATGTCCCATTGCGCCTCCTCGTTCCACTTGCACTCTGCAGCCAATGTCCGGAATTCAATCATATAGTCAGAGATGGGTCGGTTGTTCTGGCGGAGGTCCGCAAGCCTGCGGGCCGCCTCGTGACCCGCGACCGCACGGTCAAAGACCCGTCTCATCTCCTCGGAGAGTGCCGGGAACGAGGAGCAGCATGGATGTTGATTCTCCCACACCGCCGTTCCCCACAGAGCCGCGCGTCCCGATAGCAGGGTTAACACCAGTGCCACTCTTGACTCCTCTGTAGCAAATGTCCGTGGCTGTAACAAGAAAAACACAGAACATCTTGTAAGGAAAGATCTACAGAGATCGGGCTCACCCGCATATCTCTCTGGTGTGGGAATGCGCGGCTCGTGCTGGTTGACGATGTTGACTGGTTCAGGGAAGGCGGCGGGCGGGGCTGGCGCAGTGGACGATGTCAGCTGTTGCACTTGGGTGGTGAGCTCGGACACCTGTGTCACTAACGCCTGCACTGCCGGTGCTGTAGCGAGTACCTGTTCATCCTGTCGGTCCATACGCTGGTTATTGTTGGACAAATACTCCTGTAATTCCGCTGCTCTCGCTGGATCCATCGGGTCAGATCGTTATGTCACGCGGACAGCGCAGGAAGAAGACGAGGATCCAATAGCGAGTGTAACTCAAGTCTTTATTTACTGACAGGGACTCAAAAAGGTTTGAAGCACAGAGAAACGTGAAACCACAGGAGAACGTGACAAAGTTCGGTGCAGGCAGAGGTAACCAGAACGGAAGCGGCTCCAGAGGGCAAGGAAGTGACACAGGGACGCAATGGGCAAGGACCAGGCAACGGGAAACACCAGGAAGCAGGTAACGTCCACACCCGAACTCCACAGAGGTCCGAACTGCACGCAAGAGATCCCTGGGACAGACTGCAACGATCTGACAAACACAGATGGAAAGTAAGGCAAGATAAAGGCAGGTAAATGAGGTGCAGCTGGCGGTGATGATGAGATCCACTGCAATCAGTGACCACGCCTCCAACACAACCACACACACATACAGAGAGAATTGAACCAGTGAATTCATGAACCGTGACACCAATAGAGTTTAGAATGTCTCTAAATGCCAATCCCAATGCATCTTTTTCATTGTCTACATGGATATTAAAATCACCAACAATTAGGACTTTATCTGCAGCCAGTACTAACTATAGCAACTAGCAAATTCTCTGGTAAAGTCTGTATAGTGCCCTGGTGGCCTGTATACAGTAGCCAACACAAATGTCAAACGGAATTTATCAATTTCACTACATAACGTTACATAAAGCACCAAAACTTCAAAGGAATTATATTTGAAACTAGACTTCTGAGTAATACCGAAGATATTATTATAAATTACAGCAACACCTCCCCCTTTACCTTTCAGACGCGGCTCGTGTTTATAACAATAATCTTGGGGGGTGGACTCATTTAAAGTAATGTAATCGTCAGGTTTTAGCCAGGTTTCTGTCAAACACAGCACATCTAGGTTATGATCTGTAATCATATCATTAACAATAAGCGCTTTTGAGGAAAGGGATCGAATATTCAGCAGCCCGAGCTTTATCATTTGATCATCTGTATTATATCTGTTGTTTATTTGTTGGACATCAATTAAATTTTTACCGTTGAATGGTTTTGATGTTTTTTTGTATTTACTAATTCGTGGAACAGACACAGTCTCTATGTGATAATATCTAGGTGAAAGAGTCTCTGTGTGCTGGGATTTATCTGACTTCTGTGACGTGAGACAGCTAGCAGGCGGTTGGGTAAGCCAGTCCGTCTGCTTCCTGACCTGGGCCCCAGTTAGTCAAGGTTTAGCTCTAAGACTATGTGCCAAATTACTAGAGAGAAGAGCGGCACCATCCCAGGAAGGATGGATGCCATCTTTTTTCAACAGGTCAGGTCTGCCCCAAAAGCTTTTCCAATTGTCTATGAACCCTATGTTATTTTGCGGACACCACTTAGACAACCAGCCATTGAGTGATGATAGTCTGCTAAGTATCTCATCACTCCTTTTAACGGGGAGGGGACCAGAGCAAAAAACGTCATCTGCCATCGTACTTGCGAGTTTACACACCTCTTTAATGTTAATTTTGGTGATCTCCGACTGGCGAAGTCGAACATCATTAGTGCCGACATGAATAATAATCTTAGAGAATTTACGATTAGCATGGCATACACACTATGGCATACACATAAAACATTTTTAATTTATATTATTCAAATCAGTTAAATGATTGTTTTAGGCTGCATTAACTAGGTCAGCCGGAACCGGGAACCCTTCCCATAACACCTGATGTACTCGTTACATCATAAGAAGAATGGCATCTACGCTAATGTTAGTCTCTCTGTTTATCCCAAGGTTTACTGCAGTCGGCCAGATCCGAGCCGTATCCGGACCAGATGGTGGACCTTATCCTGGACATGACGAACGCATCTCTGAAGTGTCTGCAGATACCGGGTCAACTAGACTCTAGATATCCTGTGAATTAAAATTGTAAAGACACTGATAATTGTAAATGAATAATACAACTCAGAGTGAGAAACAGAAAGAAAAATATTTTGTACGAACTGCCGTAAGAACTAAAAATATTCCAAGAAACTGGTTGTGCCATTTATTTGGACATTTTCCAGATTGCAAACACTGTAATCCAGACAGAGAGACACAGTTCTTAATAACTAAAAAATAAAAAAGAACAAAAAGTGTCCCTCTGTTTTCCCAAAACTATTGAAAAGTTTGAAAGTGTGTGAGTGAAAGCCCAGGTAAGTGTGAATGTGGTATGTGTATGCATGCATAACTGTGAAGTGGGTGAAAGCAAGCGCGTGTGCATTGAAGAGGCTGAGATATCAGAATAAGGAGGAAGTATATGTGTGTACTGCATTGATTGAGTCCAAGGGAATTAAGAAGCACTTTTGGCTGGAGAATGAATATGTGAGCATACAAGGGGAGAGAAGGGACTTAACAGATGAAAAGAAAGATGAGCTTTTTAAAAAATTTGAGACAGATCGAAGATGAATGGCCTCTGATAGATTGGCGTGAGGAGGTCAAGAAACACATAACCCTGGAAAATTTAGAACCACATTTGAACCAAATTCATGCTCCGAGATTATCTCTTTTGGAGTCACTGCTGACAGCAGTAGAACTGGAATTGCCTCCAGTGTTTGTCCCATGCCTAAAACGAAACGTGGGACAACGCTGGCCCCAGGATTTGGGAGGGGCAACCATACTCAGAAACATTTACATCATAGTGAGTCCCTGTGTGAGACCAGTAGAGTGGGAGAGTGGAGTACTCTGTGAACATAGAAGAAGGGGAGGAGTTAGACCCCTCCTCATTACAAATTGGACACTTGACAGTGGTTTTCAGACATAATCCAGAACACATACGCCACCTGTGGGTAGAAATACGCAAGGGCAAGAGAGAGGCAGAAAGACAGCTGGAGACATTAGAGAATGGAAAACAAGAAAGGGAAGAGCAGGAGGAAGAGGGGGAGTAGAGGAAGAAGAATTTTAAATCAGCAAGAGAGAGAAGCTTTGGTTGAAGTGTTTGAGCCACTGGATTTTACAACATGCACAAAAAATGAATTACAGATTTCAATTACTGTAGTAGGGGGTTTTGATGCTAAATTAACTTCATGTCTCACTTATTCATATTGGGCAGGAGGAGTTACATTGAGGGGTCGAAGGGTTGATGAGGATGAGCTCTGGAGTTTTGAACTGATCTGCCTGGGGGAAGATATTATTTGGAAACGCAACAACCACAATTGGCTAGGACTGGAGGACGTGTCATCGAAGCCATTGACTGAGGTACAAATGAGAGCAGTTTTAAAATACGTACGAAATCCCAGAGCCAAAAGGCTCCTGTTCTAAAATTAAGAACATTTGACAAAATTTTAAAGGATTGACAATATTGAGTGATTAATCAAATTGTTTATAACATTAGACAAAAAAAGTTTAGCAATATAAACATTTAAGAAACCTTTTTGTAAAACACAAAAAGCAACCTTAAGATGATGGCTTCGATGTCACAGGAACCAGAAACCCCTGTAGAGCGAATAATAACAGAATATCCAATATGTAGAGATACCATTAGAAATCTATCTAGAAAGTGGGAAAAAAGGACCAAAAAATTAAACACTGGTCAGCGGAGGGAACATTTGATTTACCAATGTGCATGGAAATGGAAGCATTGATAAAAAATCATAAAGCTCATGATAAGACAAAGAAAAGAGAGGAAAAAAGAGTAAAAGAACAAGTGTTGAAGCTGTTTAAGGATTGGGGAATAAGAATGATTAAAGAAAAAAGGGGTGGGGCAAAAGAGAGTAGGAAAGATATGATAAAAGAAGAAAGGCCACCCCCATATGCACCCCTGTACGATCCAGCATCTGCTAAACAGCTACCGCTAGTAGATGCCCAATTGCATGTGACAGAAGAGTCAGGAAGAAGAGTCAGGAGAAGATGAAGTGGAAGGGAAACAGACAAGGTTTTGTGATGAAAGTAGAGAGCAGGAAGGGGGAGAACCTTGGGAAAAATTAGACTCAACAGCAAGAATGAGTGAAGGGTCTGTGACAAGCAATCTTTGCACAGGAGGTAGCTACCTGGACCAGTTTTTGGAAAAAACTGATCTTGAAGGCTTGATAGCCCGCCTACCAGACATACATGAAGGGGCAGGAAGATGGATCAAGCAAGTAGAAGAAGAAACAATGGGAAAGATCCTGGCCGTTGGAGATGTCAAGGCTCTACTGGCAAGAAGTGTGGGAGGAGCCAAAACCAATGAAATCCTTGATGGAGCAGGACTTCACGCAGCAATAGCCCAGACTGGACTGGATGCTCTCCCACTAGTCAGACACCGTGCTCAGATGTGGAGGGCACTGAGAAATATGTACCCTACACAGATGGACCCAAAGCTCCTGAAGGGAGAACCAATAGGAGAAGCAGAGAACCCCACAACCTATGTTCAACGACAGCTAAGAAGATGGAAACAGGATCTGGAAAGAGACCCAGAACAAGATCCAGTGATGACTGCACTGTTCAGAAATGTCATAGTGGAAGCCATCATCTTAAGGTTGCTTTTTGTGTTTTACAAAAAGGTTTCTTAAATGTTTATATTGCTAAACTTTTTTTGTCTAATGTTATAAACAATTTGATTAATCACTCAATATTGTCAATCCTTTAAAATTTTGTCAAATGTTCTTAATTTTAGAACAGGAGCCTTTTGGCTCTGGGATTTCGTACGTATTTTAAAACTGCTCTCATTTGTACCTCAGTCAATGGCTTCGATGACACGTCCTCCAGTCCTAGCCAATTGTGGTTGTTGCGTTTCCAAATAATATCTTCCCCCAGGCAGATCAGTTCAAAACTCCAGAGCTCATCCTCATCAACCCTTCGACCCCTCAATGTAACTCCTCCTGCCCAATATGAATAAGTGAGACATGAAGTTAATTTAGCATCAAAACCCCCTACTACAGTAATTGAAATCTGTAATTCATTTTTTGTGCATGTTGTAAAATCCAGTGGCTCAAACACTTCAACCAAAGCTTCTCTCTCTTGCTGATTTAAAATTCTTCTTCCTCTACTCCCCCTCTTCCTCCTGCTCTTCCCTTTCTTGTTTTCCATTCTCTAATGTCTCCAGCTGTCTTTCTGCCTCTCTCTTGCCCTTGCGTATTTCTACCCACAGGTGGCGTATGTGTTCTGGATTATGTCTGAAAACCACTGTCAAGTGTCCAATTTGTAATGAGGAGGGGTCTAACTCCTCCCCTTCTTCTATGTTCACAGAGTACTCCACTCTCCCACTCTACTGGTCTCACACAGGGACTCACTATGATGTAAATGTTTCTGAGTATGGTTGCCCCTCCCAAATCCTGGGGCCAGCGTTGTCCCACGTTTCGTTTTAGGCATGGGACAAACACTGGAGGCAATTCCAGTTCTACTGCTGTCAGCAGTGACTCCAAAAGAGATAATCTCGGAGCATGAATTTGGTTCAAATGTGGTTCTAAATTTTCCAGGGTTATGTGTTTCTTGACCTCCTCACGCCAATCTATCAGAGGCCATTCATCTTCGATCTGTCTCAAATTTTTTAAAAAGCTCATCTTTCTTTTCATCTGTTAAGTCCCTTCTCTCCCCTTGTATGCTCACATATTCATTCTCCAGCCAAAAGTGCTTCTTAATTCCCTTGGACTCAATCAATGCAGTACACACATATACTTCCTCCTTATTCTGATATCTCAGCCTCTTCAATGCACACGCGCTTGCTTTCACCCACTTCACAGTTATGCATGCATACACATACCACATTCACACTTACCTGGGCTTTCACTCACACACTTTCAAACTTTTCAATAGTTTTGGGAAAACAGAGGGACACTTTTTGTTCTTTTTTATTTTTTAGTTATTAAGAACTGTGTCTCTCTGTCTGGATTACAGTGTTTGCAATCTGGAAAATGTCCAAATAAATGGCACAACCAGTTTCTTGGAATATTTTTAGTTCTTACGGCAGTTCGTACAAAATATTTTTCTTTCTGTTTCTCACTCTGAGTTGTATTATTCATTTACAATTATCAGTGTCTTTACAATTTTAATTCACAGGATATCTAGAGTCTAGTTGACCCGGTATCTGCAGACACTTCAGAGATGCGTTCGTCATGTCCAGGATAAGGTCCACCATCTGGTCCGGATACGGCTCGGATCTGGCCGACTGCAGTAAACCTTGGGATAAACAGAGAGACTAACATTAGCGTAGATGCCATTCTTCTTATGATGTAACGAGTACATCAGGTGTTATGGGAAGGGTTCCCGGTTCCGGCTGACCTAGTTAATGCAGCCTAAAACAATCATTTAACTGATTTGAATAATATAAATTAAAAATGTTTTATGTGTATGCCATAGTGTGTATGCCATGCTAATCGTAAATTCTCTAAGATTATTATTCATGTCGGCACTAATGATGTTCGACTTCGCCAGTCGGAGATCACCAAAATTAACATTAAAGAGGTGTGTAAACTCGCAAGTACGATGGCAGATGACGTTTTTTGCTCTGGTCCCCTCCCCGTTAAAAGGAGTGATGAGATACTTAGCAGACTATCATCACTCAATGGCTGGTTGTCTAAGTGGTGTCCGCAAAATAACATAGGGTTCATAGACAATTGGAAAAGCTTTTGGGGCAGACCTGACCTGTTGAAAAAAGATGGCATCCATCCTTCCTGGGATGGTGCCGCTCTTCTCTCTAGTAATTTGGCACATAGTCTTAGAGCTAAACCTTGACTAACTGGGGCCCAGGTCAGGAAGCAGACGGACTGGCTTACCCAACCGCCTGCTAGCTGTCTCACGTCACAGAAGTCAGATAAATCCCAGCACACAGAGACTCTTTCACCTAGATATTATCACATAGAGACTGTGTCTGTTCCACGAATTAGTAAATACAAAAAAACATCAAAACCATTCAACGGTAAAAATTTAATTGATGTCCAACAAATAAACAACAGATATAATACAGATGATCAAATGATAAAGCTCGGGCTGCTGAATATTCGATCCCTTTCCTCAAAAGCGCTTATTGTTAATGATATGATTACAGATCATAACCTAGATGTGCTGTGTTTGACAGAAACCTGGCTAAAACCTGACGATTACATTACTTTAAATGAGTCCACCCCCCAAGATTATTGTTATAAACACGAGCCGCGTCTGAAAGGTAAAGGGGGAGGTGTTGCTGTAATTTATAATAATATCTTCGGTATTACTCAGAAGTCTAGTTTCAAATATAATTCCTTTGAAGTTTTGGTGCTTTATGTAACGTTATGTAGTGAAATTGATAAATTCCGTTTGACATTTGTGTTGGCTACTGTATACAGGCCACCAGGGCACTATACAGACTTTACCAGAGAATTTGCTAGTTGCTATAGTTAGTACTGGCTGCAGATAAAGTCCTAATTGTTGGTGATTTTAATATCCATGTAGACAATGAAAAAGATGCATTGGGATTGGCATTTAGAGACATTCTAAACTCTATTGGTGTCACGGTTCATGAATTCACTGGTTCAATTCTCTCTGTATGTGTGTGTGGTTGTGTTGGAGGCGTGGTCACTGATTGCAGTGGATCTCATCATCACCGCCAGCTGCACCTCATTTACCTGCCTTTATCTTGCCTTACTTTCCATCTGTGTTTGTCAGATCGTTGCAGTCTGTCCCAGGGATCTCTTGCGTGCAGTTCGGACCTCTGTGGAGTTCGGGTGTGGACGTTACCTGCTTCCTGGTGTTTCCCGTTGCCTGGTCCTTGCCCATTGCGTCCCTGTGTCACTTCCTTGCCCTCCGGAGCCGCTTCCGTTCTGGTTACCTCTGCCTGCACCGAACTTTGTCACGTTCTCCTGTGGTTTCACGTTTCTCTGTGCTTCAAACCTTTTTGAGTCCCTGTCAGTAAATAAAGACTTGAGTTACACTCGCTATTGGATCCTCGTCTTCTTCCTGCGCTGTCCGCGTGACATAACGATCTGACCCGATGGATCCAGCGAGAGCAGCGGAATTACAGGAGTATTTGTCCAACAATAACCAGCGTATGGACCGACAGGATGAACAGGTACTCGCTACAGCACCGGCAGTGCAGGCGTTAGTGACACAGGTGTCCGAGCTCACCACCCAAGTGCAACAGCTGACATCGTCCACTGCGCCAGCCCCGCCCGCCGCCTTCCCTGAACCAGTCAACATCGTCAACCAGCACGAGCCGCGCATTCCCACACCAGAGAGATATGCGGGTGAGCCCGATCTCTGTAGATCTTTCCTTACAAGATGTTCTGTGTTTTTCTTGTTACAGCCACGGACATTTGCTACAGAGGAGTCAAGAGTGGCACTGGTGTTAACCCTGCTATCGGGACGCGCGGCTCTGTGGGGAACGGCGGTGTGGGAGAATCAACATCCATGCTGCTCCTCGTTCCCGGCACTCTCCGAGGAGATGAGACGGGTCTTTGACCGTGCGGTCGCGGGTCACGAGGCGGCCCGCAGGCTTGCGGACCTCCGCCAGAACAACCGACCCATCTCTGACTATATGATTGAATTCCGGACATTGGCTGCAGAGTGCAAGTGGAACGAGGAGGCGCAATGGGACATTTTCCTGCATGGGCTGGCTGACCGTGTACAAAGGGAGATCTACGCTCTGGAGCTTCCCACAAGTCTCAACGCTCTCATGGAGTTGGCGCTGCGCGTGGATGCGCACATACAACAGCGGGATCAATGCTCACAACCCAGACTGTTCTCAGAGTTCCAAGAGAGTTCCAGAGAAAGCACAGTCAGCCCACCCGTCGATCTGGAGCCCATGCAGGTGGGTAGAGCTCGGCTTTCCCGGGAGGAGAGAGAACGTCGTCGAGCAGGAGGACTCTGCCTCTACTGCGGTGGGACGGGGCATTTCCTCAACAACTTCCCGGTAAAAGATCGAGCCCGACAGTAGAGAAGAGGTTACTGTCGGGCGGTTCCAGGTTGGGAAAATCCTCGTTCACCACTCTCCTCCCGGTAAGACTGCAACTGACTCACTCCACTGACTCCCTCACTCTGGTAACGTCAGGTAACCACACAGAGGGTATCAACTTCCTGATCACTGACTCTCCACGGGTTCCGATCGTCCTCGGTCATCCCTGGCTGGTTAAGCATAACCCCAGGGTTGACTGGGGTCACAATGCCATCTCTGCCTGGAGCAATCAGTGCTATGCCTCTTGTCTGCCTGTCCATCTGTGTCTAGTTCTGTGTTGCAGGATGAGTCAGTGGATTTGTTAACCGTGCCCACGGAGAATCTTGACCTGAAGGAGGTGTTCAGTAAGTCCCGGGCTGCTTCTCTACCTCCTCATCGTCCCTATGAGTGTGCTATAGAATTACGACCAGGTACGTCTCCGCCTAAGGGCAAGTTATACTCACTTTCGGTTCCAGAAAGGGAGGCCATGGAGAAATATATTTCTGATTCTCTAGCATCCAGGTTCATCCGTCCTTCCTCTTCTCCAGCGGGGGCGGGGTTCTTTTTTGTGGGTAAGAAGGATGGTTCTCTGCGACCTTGCATTGATTACCGAGGGCTGAATAACATCACGGTAAAGAATACCTATCCTTTGCCGCTGATGGCTTCAGCCTTTGAGAGATTGCAGGGAGCATCAATATTCACAAAACTGGACTTACGTAATGCCTATCATTTGGTTCGCATGAATGGAAAACAGCATTTAATACCCCCAGGGGCCATTTTGAATACTTGGTCATGCCCTTCGGGCTGTCCAACTCTCCTGCTGTTTTCCAAGCACTCGTCAATGACGTGCTGAGAGACATGGTAGATCAGTTAATTTACGTCTACCTGGATGACATACTGATTTTTTTCTTCTTCTCTCCAGGAACACGTTCAGCACGTCAGGCGAGTGCTCCAGAGGTTGTTAGAGAATGGGCTTTTTGTCAAGGCGGAGAAATGCGCGTTTCATGCACAGTCTGTTCCGTTCCTAGGGTACATCATCTCGTCCGAGGGAATGCGCATGGATCCTGACAAGCTTAAGGCTGTGATAGATTGGCCAAGTCCGAATTCCCGTAAGGCCTTGCAGAGGTTTCTGGGGTTTGCCAATTTCTATCAACGTTTTATTCGTAATTTCAGCCAACTAGCCGCTCCTCTGACAGCCTTGACCTCCCCCAGAACGACGTTCAGGGGGTCTAGTGTAGCTGAGGCTACATTTGCCAAACTCAAGAGTCACTTTGTTTCGGTCCCCATTCTTATTGCCCCTGATCCGTCACGTCAGTTCATGGTGGAGGTTGATGCGTCAGAGGTGGGGGTAGGTGAGGTTCTATCCCAGCGCCCTTCCTCGGATGACAAGATGCATCCCTGCGCATTTTATTCCCATCGTTTGTCGCCAGCTGAACGCAATTACGACATTGGTAACAGAGAGTTGTTGGCAGTCAAACTTGCATTGGAGGAATGGCTTCATTGGTTAGAAGGAGCGGGGGTTCCTTTTTTAGTTTGGACAGATCACAAGAACTTGGAATATATCAGATCAGCTAAAAGACTTAACTCTAGGCAGGCTCGGTGGGCTCTTTTTTTCGGACGTTTTGATTTTTCACTCTCGTACCGCCCAGGTTCTAAGAACATCAAACCCGATGCTTTATCTTGCGTTTTTGACCAATCCGAACGCCCGTCTACGCCTGAGTGCATTTTTCCTGAGAGACTCATTGTCTCCACACTCACATGGGAGATCGAGTCGAAGGTCAAATCGGCCTTAGAAGGGGTAACGCCTCCGCCCGGTGGGCCACCGAGTCGATTATTCGTGCCGGAGAGGTTACGGTCCGACGTTGTCCGATGGGGTCATTGCTCCAATGTAGCTTGTCATCCAGGAGTCAGTCGGACCAAATTTTTGGTTAAGCAACGATTCTGGTGGCCAGGTATGGCTTGGGACGTTCAAGATTTTGATTTGGCCTGTTCGGTTTGTGGCATTGGTAAGACTTCTAATCGTCCCCCAGATGGGTTACTCCAACCGCTGTCTGTCCCTTCGAGACCCTGGTCTCACATAGCGCTAGATTTTATCACTGCCCTCCCGCCCTCCCAGGGCAAGACGGTCGTTTTGACTGTCGTAGACCGGTTCTCGAAGGCGGCTCATTTTATTCCCTTGCCTAAATTACCCTCTGCTAAGGAGACAGCGGTGGCTGTCGTAGACCACGTCTTTCGTTTACATGGCCTCCCAATGGACGTGGTTTCCGACAGGGGGCCCCAATTTGTGTCCAAATTCTGGCGAGAGTTTTGTAAATTACTGGGGGCGACGGTCAGTCTGTCTTCGGGTTTTCATCCCCAGAGCAATGGCCAAACCAAGCGAGCCAACCAAGACCTTGAGAGAACGTTACGATGTTTGGTGTCCAAGAATCCTTCCTCCTGGAGCCAGCAGATCTCATGGGTTGAGTACGCACATAACTCATTGCCAGTGTCGTCTACGGGTCTCTCTCCGTTTGAGTGTAGTTTAGGTTACCAGCCACCTAATTTTCCTAGTCTGGAATCCGAGGTCGCGGTTCCCTCACGCGTTTGTCCAGAGGTGTCGCCGCACATGGAGCGGAGCCCGTGAGACTCTGCTCCAGGTGAGGGCGCGCACCAAGGCCCAAGCCGATCGCCAGGAGGCGCTCCTAGGGGAAAGGGTACTGTCACGGTTCATGAATTCACTGGTTCAATTCTCTCTGTATGTGTGTGTGGTTGTGTTGGAGGCGTGGTCACTGATTGCAGTGGATCTCATCATCACCGCCAGCTGCACCTCATTTACCTGCCTTTATCTTGCCTCACTTTCCATCTGTGTTTGTCAGATCGTTGCAGTCTGTCCCAGGGATCTCTCGCGTGCAGTTCGGACCTCTGTGGAGTTCGGGTGTGGACGTTACCTGCTTCCTGGTGTTTCCCGTTGCCTGGTCCTTGCCCATTGCGTCCCTGTGTCACTTCCTTGCCCTCCAGAGCCGCTTCCGTTCTGGTTACCTCTGCCTGCACCGAACTTTGTCACGTTCTCCTGTGGTTTCACATTTCTCTGTGCTTCAAACCTTTTTGAGTCCCTGTCAGTAAATAAAGACTTGAGTTACACTCGCTGTTGGATCCTTGTCTTCTTCCTGCGCTGTCCACGTGACAATTGGAGTAAGGCAACACGCGTCAGGACCCACTCATCGCCGTAATCATACTTTAGACCTAATACTGTCACATGGAATAAATGTTGATACCATTGAAATTCTGCAGCAGAGCGATGACATCTCAGATCATTATAATAATAATAAAATCAACTAAAATATTATAATATATTATAATAATATCTTCGGTATTACTCAGAAGTCTAGTTTCAAATATAATTCCTTTGAAGTTTTGGTGCTTTATGTAACGTTATGTAGTGAAATTGATAAATTCCGTTTGACATTTGTGTTGGCTACTGTATACAGGCCACCAGGGCACCATACAGACTTTACCAGAGAATTTGCTGACTTTCTATCAGAGTTAGTAATGGCTGCAGATAAAGTCCTAATTGTTGGTGATTTTAATATCCATGTAGACAATGAAAAAGACGCATTGGGATTGGCATTTAGAGACATTCTAAACTCTATTGGAGTAAGGAAACATGCGTCAGGACCCACTCATCGCCGTAATCATACTTTAGACCTAATACTGTCACATGGAATAAATGTTGATAGCATTGAAATTCTGCAGCAGAGCGATGACATCTCGGATCATTACCTAGTATCATGTACACTTAATTTAGCAAAGGCTGCAAAGCCGTCCCCTCGCTTCAAATATGGCAGGACAATCACTGCTGCGACTAAAGATTGCTTTGTAAATAATCTTCCTCATCAGTTTCATCTCCTCAGCATCCCAGATAGCCTAGAGGAACTCGATGTTGCAACAGAAACTATTGACTCTCTCTTTTCCAGCACTTTAGACACAGTTGCTCCCCGGCGCTTAAAGAAGATTAAAGAAAATAGTCCATGGTACAATGAGCACACCCGGGCCCTTAAAACAGCAGCCAGAAAAATGGAGCGCAGCTGGAAGAAAACAAAACTGGAAGTTTTTCGCATTTCGTGGAAAGAGAGCATGATTGCATACAGAAATGCCGTAATAACTGCTAGATCTGCTTATTTCTCGACTCTCTTAGAAGAAAACAAACACAACCCTAGGTATTTATTCGATACAGTGGCTAAATTAACCAAAGATAAAGCTTCAACTTCTGATGTTTGTAAACAGCACAGCAGTAATGACTTTATGAACTTCTTTACTTGTAAGATTGATAATATTAGGAAATAAATTATAACCATGCAGCCGTCTACTACAGTATCACATCAGACAGTGCATTGTAGTGTCGCTGAGGAAAAATTACATTCATTCACTGCTATAGGAGAAGAAGAATTGGCTAAACTCGTTAAATCATCAAAATCAACATGTATGCTCGACCCTATACCGACTAAACTACTAAAAGAGATGCTTCCAGAGGTCATAGATCCTCTTCTTAATATCATTAATTCATCCTTGACATTAGGATATGTACCGAAAACTTTTAAGTTGGCTATTATTAAACCACTTATTAAAAAACTGCAACTTGATCCTACAGAATTAGTCAATTACAGGCCAATCTCAAATCTACCCTTTCTGTCAAAAATACTAGAAAAGGTAGTGTCCTCACAATTATGCTCCTTTTTAGAAAGAAATAGTATCTGTGAGGATTTCCAGTCAGGATTTAGACCGTATCATAGTACTGAGACTGCTCTCATTAGAGTTACAAATGATTTACTCTTATCATCCGATCGTGGTTGTATCTCTCTGTTAGTGTTACTCGATCTTAGCGCTGCATTCGATACTATCGACCACAACATTCTTTTGAATAGACTCGAAAATTACAAACCCGATTCCAAAAAAGTTGGGACACTGTACAAATTGTGAATAAAAACAGAATGCAATGATGTGGAAGTTTCAAATTTCAATATTTTATTCAGAATACAACATGGATGACATATCAAATGTTTAATTTGAGAAAATGTATCATTTTAAGGGAAAAATAAGTTGATTTTAAATTTCATGGCATCAACACATCTCAAAAAAGTTGGGACAAGGCCATGTTTACCACTGTGTGGCATCCCCTCTTCTTTTTATAACAGCACATATGACCCGCTCAGGGCTACATATGGAGAACTCTGGGGTAACCAGCAGAAGGTGGAAGAATTTTTACCCCCAGGGGTGGCAAGGGGCTTGCCAAGGGAAAGACACATGCTCAGGGAGGCTTACAGTGGAAATACACTGATGTGGGGGTCGCCCAACGGGGGAACCATGCACACGGTGGCACCTAGCCTAACACGAGGGCCTGACCGAGTGGGCAGACGTACTGGTGTCGGCATCAACAGTGCTGGAGGAACTCAGGGCTTCAGGGAAACTACCTGAGGAAATATCGCACGTATCCAGTCCGTGGAGTGGAATGGCGAGCAAGCGAAGACACCTGAGCCTAGTCCATTACCGGCCACTGGTAGAGGCGAGTACATGAGAGGACACTGGCTCCACTCGGAGATTATAGAATCTGGCGAATGTGTTGGGTGTCGCCCAGCCTGCAGCTCTGCAAATGTCTGTTAGCGAGGCGCCATGTGCTAGAGCCCAAGAGGAGGCCATACTCCGGGTGGAGTGAGCCCTGACCCCTAGGGGGCATGGACGTCCCTGCGTCTGGTAAGCCAAAACAATGGCGTCCACTATCCAGTGAGACAACCTTTGCTTGGAGAGAGCCTTTCCCTTCAGTTTCCCACCATAACAGACAAAGAGCTGGTCTGAGGTCCTGAAACACTGCGTTCTGTCTACGTAAGCACGGAGGGCGCGTACTGGACAGAGTAGTGCCAAGGCTGGGTCTCCAAAGGCAGCGCTTGCAGGTTCACCACCTGGTCCCTGAAGGGAGTGGTGGGAACCTTGGGCACATATCCAGGCCGGGGTCTCAGGATCACGTGAGAGTTGGCCGGCCCGAATTCCAGGCACGCTTCGTCAACCGAAAATGCCTGCAGGTCCCCTACCCTCTTGATGGAGGCCAAGGCGATCAGGAGCGCTGTCTTCATAGACAGCAAGACTTAAGCTTGACTGACCGCAATGGCTCGAAGGGAGCCCTCTGCAGAGCACTTAAGACTACTGAGAGGTCCCAAGAGGGTACGAGGGGAGCGCGAGGAGGATTCAGTCTCCTCGCTCCCCTCAGGAACCTGATGACCAGGTCGTGCTGACTTACCTTTTTCGTCTCCACAAGGTCGTGGTAGGCTGATATAGTGGCCACATAAACCTTGAGGGTGGAAGGAGACAGCCTTCGTTCCAACCCTTCCTGGAGGAATGCGAGCACAGACCCGATCGGGCATTTCCAGGGGTCTTCTTGGCGAGAAGAACACCAGGTGATGAAGAGGGTCCACTTCAACGCATAGGCGTGTCGAGTAGACAGGGCCCTAGTGGAAGTGATGGTAGCCACCACCTGAGGTGGTAGGGTACTCAAACCTGCCGCGTCCCATCCAGGAGCCACACGTGGAGGTTCCAAAGATCGGGATGCGGGTGCCAAAGGGTGCCCCGTCTCTGAGAAAGGAGGTCCTTCCTCAGAGGAATCGACCAGGGAGGTGCTGTCGCAAGGAGTACGAGTTCGGAGAACCAGGTCCGGCCGGGCCAATACGGGGCGACCAAAAGGACCTGCTCCTTGTCCTCCCTCGCACCCGGGAGCACCGCCACCCGGTGGCCTCAGGAAAACAGCGAATAGTGGGTGACCTGCATTTAAGTGGGTAAATATAGGAGAAATATGGCAAAGTCACTTCAATGTGCCACACTTCCTGCTGCCAGCAGGTGGCGCTTTGACTATAACCGAATATTGGCATGTAGATGTCTTCAGGCCTGGACTATTATCAAACGTGTGAAGTTTGGGGCAGATCGGACACTGTATGCCTGAGTTACAACAACTTCCTGTTTTGTGGCGTAAATCGCATACATTAGCACTTAGCCAAGTTTTGCTTGATTTAATGTGTTTTCGAGCATGTTTAGGCCATCAAAAATGCGATTCATTTGGGAGAAGAATAATAATAGGCTGAGCAATTCCAACAGGGTCCTCACACCATCGGTGCTCGGGCCCTAATAAAGAGTTAAATAGAATACCAAAACGTTTAATCCAAATTTCTAAATTACTAAATGTCTTAGAAACCTTTTCATTAATGGAGTCAGATGAAATAAAGAGGTAATACATATAAGGAAATGTATTTAATTTAATCTTGTTGTGTTGCGTAAAAGGAAAGACAGTAACACGCAGAGAACCCTTCACCCGCATCATTGGCTGCCGTTCTTGGACCAGTGGGCGGGCTTACAGCGCCGCGGCAACATACGCGAGTTTCTACTTCCTTTGTCACTAATGAGAGCAAAATCTCGTGTTTCAGAGATCAGAAGCGTGCAGTCCGCTCCTCGCGGATTTCTTCTTTCGTTTCGATTTTCAGCAATCACTTTCATTAGGACTCTCTGGGCCTGTTATCAAAGACATGGCTGCAATCTTCATCACCATTCTGGCGTCATCACTACATCAGCATTCATCTCAGTGATACTTATATGTTTATGCGCTTCTGATGTTGATTGGGTGTCGCATTTTGCTCTTTTCGCATACAGCAATGTCAATTTTATGTCGCAAGCAGGTCTGTACAGAGCAGTCGCACGCATTTGTATGAGACACTTGATTGTGCGACGCGATCGCTTGTTTGTCGTTGTTTTTTTGTGTCGTAATCTAACCATAATTCCTCGTAAATGATTTGCTTGACACAGGTTACTGTTAATGATCGTATTTTGTTTTAGAGAAGCTTAAAGCAGAACAGAATGGCACAGCATTTTAGCCTCTATCATTCTCCCTACGAATGCAAGGAAACCTCATACATGGGTTTTAAAGCAACATGCACCCAGACCACTACATCATTAATCGGGGCTTTACGATTAACTGAAGTTAAGCTGGTATTGCGAATTGGTTCAGTGTTGAGATCACTAAAAATGAAACACAACATGTAAGTTTTTGGATTAAAATATCCAAAACCACTAGAACAATGTTATATATTTTGGTGACTTGTGTACTTACATTATCCCAAATGTTTCCAAGAATGTTTAAATCCAGAGAAATAAGCGATTTCAAACAGGATACGGACCGCGTCCGTGCGTCCCCTATCAATGACATCATACCCACGTTACCCCTTCGATTTCCAGTTTATTTTGTAGAAACCATGAAAACACCAAAGACGCTTTAATATATTATGTGTTTTATTAGGTGAGCAGCTGTTTGGATGCATTCATTGACAGAAAACTGATCATTGTTATATAGCTCAACACAGTTAGTATTTTTGTTTTAAATCTCGTTTTCTTAATTTACAGCGAGTAACATGTTTTACCTGTTGTTGCATATTGCACTATAAATACGCTTTATTTCCATAAAAATACTGGTTACGTCTGGCTCAGCACAAACAGACCATATATAGTCGTAATTGTATGCTTTCGTCTTCGTGTCACTCCAGTAAATATGTCTCTACCTGCGTTTTATTAGCTACTGTGATATCTGGATGCCTTTGTCTATTTTCGGAACTATAGAATATAGTGTTTGGTCTCACTTGGACTTTCTGTGCTAGGGCACCCCTGGTTACGATTATGAATAAAACAGAAATGTGTATTCTCGCTAAAGCTCACAACACCATATTCTGGGTATATCAAAGGTTTGTATACACAACAAGGTTCGACTTGTTATTCGACAGCAGCACTAATTTAATTCCGTACTCAATCCGACCCGGTTTACATAAAGATTGCATCCCGCATAGCAACTAAAATCGCAGCATGGGAACATAATTCAAATCTTTTATGAATACAGTAAGCGAGCAGAGTGCGCTCCCTTTATAAACGCATAGAAACTGTCAAATGCTTCAGTTCAGCTAAACTCCTGCACTCTAGCGAAAACTGTTATAGTCTAATCTGACTACACTGCACCATGAATCTATTGCATGTTCTACTCTTCATTGGTTGAATGTATTCACTAGCAGGCAATATTTAGCCAGTGAACAAGCGCTGAACCACTTGATCTTGATTGTGTGTATTCTGTGTACGTAGACTTCTCCAATTGGGCATTGCATTCAAGCGCTCAACAGACATGTCTGTGATTGGCTATGCTCAACAATGCAAAACGTGTCGTAAATGCCAACCCTCAACAGTCTTCTGAGACTAACACAAATATGCAGGGGAGTGTTTTAAAACAGATGCCTATCAATACCGAATATAGCATTGACTATTGACACGCAGTCTGCACGTGCTTATTGATTCCCGGGCCACACTGCAAATGACAAGGGCCCTCTCGCAGTGAGCTTTTTCTCTTCACTAAAGCTGGCACACACTGCGACTTTATAATAGTCATCGTTATTGCTGCTTTTCAGACTGTATGAACATGAACACGACAATGTTCATTCAAAAAAAAAAAAAAAAATGCGGACACACAAAAACTTTACATCAACCCATTCACATTTAGTGAATTTATTTCAGGTTCAAATTGTATCACAACGGTCATTAATTGGCTGTGGTGAGCATGTCAAACTAACTATCAAAGACATCAGATTTTAAGCCTAGGGTCAAAGGAATCTTTTAGGATTGCGATTATTTGTCTCAGACCGCCAAATCGTGGCCAAAATCGCGCAGTATCTGGCTTAAGGTATTAAGTATCTGGCTTAAGGTATCAAATGATGATACTCGCATTGATTATTTTTTCAAAGGTTGGTAGCTTTGCAGGGTTCAATAGCTAGCTATGGTTAGCTAGTAAAGCATTATCATACACTCACCTAAAGGATTATTAGGAACACCTGTTCAATTTCTCATTAATGCAATTATCTAATCAACCAATCACATGGCAGTTGCTTCAATGCATTTAGGGGTGTGGTCCTGGTCAAGACAATCTCCTGAACTCCAAACTGAATGTCAGAATGGGAAAGAAAGGTGATTTAAGCAATTTTGAGCGTGGCATGGTTGTTGGTGCCAGACGGGCCGGTCTGAGTATTTCACAATCTGCTCAGTTACTGGGATTTTCACGCACAACTATTTCTAGAGTTTACAAAGAATGGTGTGAAAAGGGAAAAACATCCAGTATGCGGCAGTCTCGTGGGCGAAAATGCCTTGTTGATGCTAGAGGTCAGAGGAGAATGGGCCGACTGATTCAAGCTGATAGAAGAGCAACTTTGACTGAAATAACCACTCGTTACAACCGAGGTATGCAGCAAAGCATTTGTGAAGCCACAACACGCACAACCTTGAGGCGGATGGGCTACAACAGCAGAAGACCCCACCGGGTACCACTCATCTCCACTACAAATAGGAAAAAGAGGCTACAATTTGCACAAGCTCACTAAAATTGGACAGTTGAAGACTAGAAAAATGTTGCCTGGTCTGATGAGTCTCGATTTCTGTTGAGACATTCAGATGGTAGAGTCAGAATTTGGCGTAAACAGAATGAGAACATGGATCCATCATGCCTTGTTACCACTGTGCAGGCTGGTGGTGGTGGTGTAATGGTGTGGGGGATGTTTTCTTGGCACACTTTAGGCCCCTTAGTGCCAATTGGGCATCGTTTAAATGCCACGGCCTACCTGAGCATTGTTTCTGACCATGTCCATCCCTTTATGACCACCATGTACCCATCCTCTGATGGCTACTTCCAGCAGGATAATGCACCATGTCACAAAGCTCGAATCATTTCAAATTGGTTTCTTGAACATGACAATGAGTTCACTGTACTAAAATGGCCCCCACAGTCACCAGATCTCAACCCAATAGAGCATCTTTGGGATGTGGTGGAACGGGAGCTTCGTGCCCTGGATGTGCATCCCACAAATCTCCATCAACTGCAAGATGCTATCCTATCAATATGGGCCAACATTTCTAAAGAATGCTTTCAGCACCTTGTTGAATCAATGCCACGTAGAATTAAGGCAGTTCTGAAGGCGAAAGGGGGTCAAACACAGTATTAGTATGGTGTTCCTAATAATCCTTTAGGTGAGTGTATAAAACATTTTTATCCTTCTGCAAGGGCATTGGTTGAGGTTTCTTAATCGTCTTCGTTCTATGTATTTTGATTATTTCTTTTACTTATCTGTCATGCTGTTCTGGTTTATTTTCTTTTGGGGGTTCTCTCGGCAGGTTCTGACGGTTAGATGGAGTTCTATCGGCAGAGTTCTATCAAGCTGTGAGCGGGAGTCACGCCCAATGGTTTAGAATCCTCCTAACTGCAGATGCAAAGAACTGCGGCTCTCCAACTCATCTATGCATAGGACATTATTTTGGATTGGTGCTGCTACGAACGCAGCTTAATGTGTGGAGTCGGCATCCTCTATCAAGGTGCTGTGTACATTGTCATCCTCAGCATTCTAGTTACAAGCAAGATCTGACTCAAAATAACTCAAACGCTCAGCAACTTTCAAGTAGTAATTTTCATGCAAATACTGGTGGTGGTATGTTTTTCTGGTCTCTGTCCAGGTAGCCTATCGTAGCCTTCATCTCAATGTGGCCTTTGTCTCCATGTGGCCTACTGTGGCTTTGTCTGCGTGGCCTTCGTCTCTATGTAAAAGAAAATATCTCAAAGCACATCCTTGCACCCCTAATCATTCTGCACTTTTCGTACTCCCCAATGGGTCTCCCATATCAAGAAGGTGGTTTAAAACTCATCTAGTGACAGTTCTACAGAACTGCAGACCATCATCTCATCGGTATACCGGACATTCATTCAGGATCATGTGCTGCTACAATTGGGATTCCATGATGGTCTTCTAAAGCATTCGAATCCTATATAAAATGTAATTCTCAAACCATCAGGCATGCTCAGCAAACTCTCTCGTAATTCCAAAGGTACATTCCTAATTCAAACTACTGGTGGTGGTGGCTTTCATATGGTTCAAAATCAATAGCTTATTTCCATATCTACCCCACTCAGAGCTAAGCGATCTGCTAATTCCACGGACCATAGGTCACCTCATGCGATCGTCTTGCATCTCAGACTAACATGACTCTATACCGAATATCAGTAACAAATTATATTATACAAAATCAAATCAAATCACCTTTATTTATATAGCGCTTTTTACAATGGCAATTGTTTCAAAGCAGCTTCACAGTGGTAACAGGAAAATAATGCAACGGAATTTGATTCGGCTGTACAGCCGCTTTGGAGAAAACGGTGATGTCATCCAGCTCATTTCAATTATCATATAGTGTCAATGCGGGCGGATCAGTAATATAGTTGAAATTTAGGTGTCCCCAACTGAGCAAGCCAAAAGCCAAAGGCGACGGTGGCAAGGAACCAAAACTCCTTCAGGGCCAGAATGGAGAAAAAAACCTTGGGAGAAACCAGGCTCAGTCGGGGTGCCAGTTCTCCTCTGGCCGACGAACAAATAGTGTATGATTATGATTCTGGCAACATTACAGGTCAGAAGTCATATTAGATAAATAGATATTCGTAGGATTATTCGAAAGATTGGAGTTGTCACGCCGGGGACGGGTTTAATTAGGATGTCGTGTCGATGCGGCATTTACAGGGGGGAGTTTAATGGACACTATTGTCTCTACAGAAACTTCAGGGATATGGTCGTCATGTCCAGGCTAAGGTCCACCATCTGGTCTGGATACGGCCCGGATCCGGCCGACTGCAGTAAACCTCGGGATAAACAGAGAGACTAACATTAGCGTAGATACCATTCTTCTTATGATGTAACGAGTACATCAGGTGTTATTGGAAGTGTTCCCGGTTCCGGCTGACCTAGTTAATGCAGCCTAAAACAATCATTTAACTGATTTGAATAATAGAAATTAAAAATGTTTTATGTGTATGCCATAGTAAAGAGATGTGTTTTTAGTCTAGATTTAATCTGACAGAGTGTGTCTGCTTCCCAAACAATGCTAGGAAGACTGTTCCAGAGTTTAGGTGCTAAATAGGAAAAGGATCGACCGCCTGCAGTTGATTTTGATATTCTAGGTATTATCAACTGGCCAGAATTTTGAGACCGCAATAAACGTGATGGAGTATAATGCGTTAAGAGCTCGCTCAAGTACTGGGGCGCTAAACCATTTAGTGCTTTGTAAGTAATCAGCAAGATTTTAAAATGTATTTAAAATGTAAGTGTCAATACATTACATCCTTTACAGGTAATACTAAAATTACCTATTTGTCTTAAGCATCAGGTAAGTTTACAGCATATCATTTAACTCCTAATACTTAAATCTTATGTGGTAAGTATACTATCTACACAAACTTCTGGTCATGGTGGCAGTTCCTATATCTATTATTTTATAGATTTATACGGCTCACTTTTCCATTTGGTCTATCGAGGCCAACTCATGCACCCACGCTGTCTTCTCCTCACTATGGGCTATCGTGGCCTTTACTCGACCTATGCGGCCTTCCCCGCACCCTGGCTTATCGGAGCCTCATTCTCAGCCAACGTGGCTTTTCGTACCCCGGCCTATCAAGGCAGTCCATACAGCCTATGTGGCTTTTCGTACCCCGGCCTATCGAGGTGGTATACACGGCCTAACGTGGCAGTCCATACAGCCTACGCGGCTTTCATGGCAGTTCTTCACGGCCTTCGCGGCTTCCTTCACATACTTTAGGCAGTAGCCTAACAATTCCTTCTGTTTATTGATTTAACATGTATGTCAATATCCATATCTATTGCATGTTCAATGTCCATATTCTAATAATATAATCTATTTTCTTTATATATTCTTTGCAAATATTTTAGGTACTTTATCCAAAGAATCTTCCAACGGGTGGGTATCTTTTGATTTATCAGTTCTTTTGGGGGTAGGCTCCGCCCCTGCCTTCATCTTCAGGCAGGAACTGCAAGCATCCGCTACCCTCTGGATTCGGACTATGGACGGGGCCTACGCCAAAGAACTTTATCATTTCATCTATTCAATACTCATTGTATACAAACCGTAAATAAATCTTATTCAAAATGTTTTTCTCGCCTCCTGAGTCTTTCGGGTAGAACTGTTGGCCGCAGGAATAATCAAAGAGTCAGAGAATATAGAGAGAAAGAAGAATGGCTGAATACGCATGTGCATTGACTATCGCACATTGAACACCTGTACAGTGCCTGTTCTTGATTGTTTGACTGGAAGCAAATGGTTTTCCGTCCTGGATCTGGGGAGCGGATATTACCAGATTGCAATGGCGGATGAAGATAAGGAGAAAACAGAGTTCATTTGTCCATTAGGTTTCTACCAGTTTGAGAGGATGCCGCAGGGGATTACAGGAGCTCCAGCGACATTCCAACAATTGATGGAGGCTGCAGTTGGAGACATGAATCTGTTACAGGTACAAGTCTATCTGGATGACCTGATAGTGTTCGGGAGAACACTTGAGGAGCACGAGGAACGCCTGTTGAAAGTACTGGATAGCTTGATAAGTGTCAATTTTGCCAGCCCCAGGTGAAATATCTGGTCCTTATCATTTCCGCAGCTGGTATCGCAACAGACCCTGAAAAGGTGAAAGCAGTTCTTGACTGGAAGAAACCTGTAGATTTGAAGTCGCTACGATCATTCCTTGGGTTCTGTGGGTATTATCTGCGTTTTATTGCCAATTATTCATCCATTGTCAGACCCTTGACAGAGTTAACTAAGGGTTACCCACCGTCTCAGAAAAGGAAGAAATGTAGTAGTGCCAAGAAGCAGCAGTATTTCAAGGAGTCAGAACCCTTCGCTGCTAGATGGGACAAAGCATGTGATGATTCCTTTGAGAAAATCATAAATTGCCTCACTAATGCCCCAGTGTTAGCTTTCGCTGACCCAAGCAAACCTTACATCCTACATGTGGATTGCAAGCCAAAAGCTGAATCAGTCGGAACATAATTATCCTATACTTCAGCTAGAATTCCTTGCTGTGAAATGGGCCATCGTGGATAAGTTCCATGATTATCTTTATGGTGCTAAGTTTACAATGAGGACAGATAACAATCCTCTTACATACGTGCTGACAACTGCCAAATTTAACACCACAGGCCATAGGTGGTTGGCTGCGTTAACTACGTATGACTTTGATGTAGAGTACAAACCAGGAAGGAGTAATGTGGAATGACACCTCCCGATTTATAGACCAGCTTGGGGCTTCCCCTGAAGCCATCCCAGATGTTTTTGCTTTTCCAACACAAGTTAGTGTTGCTCCACTTGAACAGTTAAGTAGAGATGATTTGATAAAAGCTCAAAGATGTGATCCAGCCATTGGGGTTGTGATGAAACATATGGAGGCTAGGAAGTCCATGTCTGATCTGAAAACACAAGATCCTGTCCTTATGATACTTCAGAGGGAGAGTCCTAAGATCCAGATGAATACAGGACTTCTATACCGAATCATTCAAAGATCTGGAAAAGAGGCGTGTCAGCTAATTCTACCAGACCAGTACAGGCCTATGGTTCTAAAAGCTATACATAATGACATAGGACATTTCGGAGTTGAGAGAATCATGGATCTCATAAAGGACCGATTTTATTGGCCCAGGATGGCCTTTGAGATTACCCAGTACATCAAGAATTGTGGTAGATGTGTTGCTCGTAAGACAGTGCCACAGAGAGCTGCGCCCTTACAGCAGATCACGAGCACAGGCCCGCTTGATTTGTTGTGTATAGACTTTTTGTTTATAGAGCCGGATTCTAAAGGAATCTCAAATGTACTGATAGTGACAGATCACTTCACCAGATATGCACAAGCTTTCACAGCCAAAGATCAAAAGGCTTTAACGGTGGCAAAGGTCCTGTTTGAAAAGTTCTTTGTGCATTACGGATTTCCAAATCGTATCCATTCTGACCAAGGATGCGATTTTGAGAGTCAGGTCATTAAGGAGTTGCTTGGAATGCTGGGTATCCGTAAGTCAAGAACTTCGCCGTACCACCCTCAAGGAGATGCCCAACCAGAGAGATTTAACTGCACATTATTGTCCATGCTCGGAACTGTCGACCCAGATAAAAAGTCAAGGTGGAGCCAGTATGTATGCCAGCTGGTCCATGCATATAACTGCACCAAAAATGATGCCACTGGTTTTTCACCATACTACTTGATGTTTGGCTGAGAGGCAAAACTGCCCATTGACTTGTGTTTTGGAATATCTCCTGATGGTGAAGATGGTGTCAAATATCATCAGTACGTGGATCAAAGGAGACGTGAGTTGAAAAATGCTTATCAGCTGGCCATGGAAGAAGCCTCTAAAAATCATCAAAGAAACAAAAAACATTATGATTCTAGAGTCCGAAATCAGATTCTTGAAGGAGGTGATCGAGTGTTGGTGCGAAAACTAGGGCTCACTGGAAAACAAAAGTTGCAAGATAGGTGGAATCCATTGCCTTACCTGGACAGGGATTAGGCATTGTGAAAACACTACACCGTAATCACTTACTGCCAATTGGTTATCTGGTGAGGATGCCGGTGAATGTTCCCAAAGCACCAAAAAGCCGGAGGCCATTGACTCGAGCCCAAAGGGTTGAAAGATTAAGAGAAACAAATTATCAAAGTTCAGCACAAAGTGGTAACCATGAAGAGTTGGATGAGTGGAACTGGGAGTCTGAAGAGGAAGATCTTTAGCCCTTACCACGACGGGTTATGGGATAGACCAGTTGAATCTGGTAATGACTTGCCTCCTCCAAGTGATACCCCAGTTTTTCCTGTTGAAGGATCTCCAGATCCAGATGTATCTGAGGAAGAGGATGAACAAGAAGAGTTAATTCAAAGTGGAGAAACAGAGGATCCTCTATCACCTGTCCCAGAACCTGTGGAGGACACAGAACTAGAAGAGGGAGACGTCCTTGCTTCTAGTGTCTTGGATAAGGAGGTGGGGGCTATCTGTGAGCCAAAAGAACGTAGAAAAGTGAAGCCTGTCATCCGCCTTAGTTATGATGAACCTGGAAAACCAACAGACAGACCCATTACAATAATACATAGGGGTATGATGATTCAGGTCTCTTATCAATGAGAACTTTGAAAAGTCTCACTTACCTTATACCTTGATTATATACCTTCCTTACCTGTCAGGGTGTAGATAATTGAGTGCCATGTTAAGTCTCATGGGGACATGAAGACCTTGGGGGAGAGTGTAGCCCTGTTGGAAAAAAATATATCTGTATATTATTTCTTTTATTTTTCATCAAGATTTACCTTTATATTGTTTTTGTGTTTATATACTTGATATATATTGTATATGTGTACTCCTCACGTGTTTTGAAAACATTCTTTATATTGGTAAAAGTGTATAAAGTTTATCCAGGCCCTGATTGGGTATGTCATATGTCAGTTTGGTTTGGAGAGCAATGTGATTGGTCAGAGGGGGCGGGAGGCGAGAGCAAGGGAAGAGGGGACGGAGAAGAGTGAATAGCGGCAAGAAATGAACGACGACACAGAGTGTGACGCAGTTAAAATGCAGTGATATGTTGTGTAAACTCAGAGAGTGAGTTGTACAGAAGTTAATGTATTAAACTCCCCATTAGTTCATCGTGTATGTGTTTATGTGGTACATACTCGGGACCGTATGTGACGCACTTGTTATTCACGAGTGACTTGGATTAACCAGAGCGTGAGCTCATCCGGCTGCGTTGGATTCGATACCCAGGTAGCGCTTCAGGTATCCAGGAATTCCTGAAAGTTCCCCTGGCATCGCTGGATTCCCCGATCGGGACCGCATGGCGAGGTTGATGTTTACCTGGTGCAGCACGATCTTTTTCCTTCATCTTACTCTCTTCGTGGATCCGTGATTGGTTGGACTGTGATGTGAGAGTGACAATCGTGAGTAATCGTTTCCATTATTGTTGGCTCTATTAAGAGTGAAGCGGCAATATTTTTTTTTTCTGCCCCAACGCACACGAGCGTGGTGCAGGCCTGCACCGTATTTTATTTTATTTTTTTTCTTGCGGGACTATCTTTGAGTTAGATACATTTCCAAGAGTCTGGGCCCAGTGAAGTTTGATAACTGACTGAAAAAGAAATGTAAAGTGATGTGAAAGTGTTGAATATACACAACTAATTGTTTGAGTAACGTGAGTAAAGTTATTCACTGTGATTTAAACCCTGTTTGAAGGTTCATTTTGCACATATTTAGTGCATTTCAAGTAAAAGGGACACATGTATTTTGAACATGAGTCTTTATTCCTTTTTTCTGTTTAAGTTGACATTTTGTGAGTTTACTGTTTTATTCAGTTTCCTTGAGAAAGACTAGCAGTAAATCTTAACGAACCCAGGGCACTCTAGATACAGGAACGTATAGAGTGCTACATTAACATGTTAAAAAATTAACTCCACTTAGACCATATGATTAAATATACACAAATTCTTACTGAACTTACTACAGTTATTCAGTCAACATAGCAACTGGTTTTCTGTTGTGTTGTTTGATTAACATTAATAGCAGGTATATTTAATATAGGTCACTTTAAGGACCCTAATGCACGGATTTAAGATACTGTCGACACACATCCCGTTTTCTGTTAATGTTCACTTAAGGCATTGACTGTTTACCTGTATGTAAACCTTGTGTGTATGAAGCGCAGTAAGACGTGAAAATATCCAAGTTGAGTAACTTATTCGCACTGTGTGCACGGATTTCTGTTTGTGCGTGTGCAAAAAAGCTTTTCTCAGAACAACATGCGAATACAATTGTTTGAAAGTTTAAATTGACAAGTCTTATAAAACGCAAGTGTAAACCTTCGTGATGACAATGAACTGCAATGTCGCACGAGCGTAGCACTGTCTACCATACGTACGCCCAGAACACCTGCTAAGATGTTAACATATATGATATGAATGTAAGTCTTGCAGTGTGTTGAGACGCAGGGACGTATGTAGCAGAACTGCTACTGATGTAGTGATTTTTACTTAATTCACAGATGACGTAGTGATTTTTAGATCACATGTCACTTAAGGTGTGGTTATGAATGTATCAGATGACCCCTCCCCCCTTTTGATACGGGGCACCAGCTAAGAATACTATCTTAACAATATAAGAACACTCCCAAAAGAGCTGTTCAGTAATTCAGAATTATTGTAAATTAGAGGGAGTTGGTCAGCTGATTTATCTGAAGGATTTGCGAGTCTGGACAACTAGTAGAGTCTTTGATCCTCAACACAATGAAGACACAGTGTAATAAAATGAATGAAATTTATTAACAATAGATTTGCAAGAGTAAATACTTCAACGATTAATAATGCTAGTAACGAATATAAACTTCTAAAGGATAGTAAACTAATAACCAAAAAGAAAAGTACTGAATGAAACAATAAAACCAATATATGATGCGAACACAGAATGGATAAATGCAATGCTTGTTGAACAGAATGTAGCAATGGAAGAGAATTGTATGGGAATGCTTCTTATGGAAACCACCTAATGGTTCTAGCAAATGGTGATAAATAAATGCTTATTTATCCTTAAACAAATAATAAACCTATTATCTGTATCAAGCTGACCTCAGGTAACTGCTTTCTAAGCAGGTTAGAAAAACATATGCTGCATGTATAAACTAATGCCAAGGTCTCTAGAAAGAGGTTTGGTAAGTTTATAATTACGTTCCACACAGTTGGGTGATCGGTCCGGCAGTAGAGACGTCTTCCACTGGTTATGCAGGTAGCGTGCAGTGGGGAGAGCGCAGAGTAGCAATCCACTAGTCGTTGCCACGCTGGGCTGAAGGATGCGGAACTTTCGTTGCGCCAAGAGGGTCCTTAAAAAGTGGACCAGGCAGCTGGGCCAGTCGAATCTTCACAGGGTCCGTTGCAGGCTGGCTGCGTCACTGAGGAGCCGTGTGGGACAGGCAATGTGTGCCGATGCAGAGGTCCTTGGTGGCCTGGGCTGTTCTGCTGGAGGCGTCGTAAGGGTCAGATAAGATCTCTCAATGAGCAAGCCCTTTTTGCAGCTAGAGTGCAGCCGAAAGCAATATAAAAGGTTTTGCTCGCAAAAGCTTAACCTCAACTGTCTTGTAGCCTCTTTCCTCGTCAGGTGAGAAGCTCAGGACATGGTGTGTCTGTTAGTGTCTCCTTCCCCGTCGAGTTGGAAACGCAGAACAAGGGTGTGTTTACCCGGGGGACATATTTATCCCTTTCTGATGAGGAGGAGATTGGAGCCAACCGCAGAGCGACGCAAGAACCGCAGCAACCGCGATGTGTGTTTTTGTTTTTTTTTGTTAAACTATGCCCTTCTCGTTTTACACTTCGTGCATGTGTACTGAATATTAAATTAGTTAGTAATGATAACATAATGTGTACAATGGTGGTTGGTACAGAGGCTCTGTAGATTTGCACTTAACAAGCCTAAACAGACAGTGAATGTGAGAGAGATCTACTGAGCGCGTGCGGTTACCTGCGTCTGTCCTTCAGGCCGAGACACGTTCGTGAAAAAAGGTTGCCATGTCCAAGGCATGCGAAATCTGTCTTAGCATCGACGCATTGCTGGTCAGCTGAGTCTTCTAAAGGGGCGCTCAAAGTTAAAATGATTTCAACAGCCGTTTCATTACATCTCTCTTTGAAAGAATCAGCGGTTTTGAACATGTAGTTGAATGAACGGCTTAAAGACTCACTCAAAGACAGTCCCTTGCCGCCACCTTGTGGCGGAACAACGTAACGGCACTGACTGACATCCCGTCTAGAACGCGCAGAGATGAGTAGTTCTGCTTTTACTGGTGAAATATTAGCAGAAAGTCTCTTGTCCAGTCAGATTCGATTATCAGAACTAACTGTTATACATATAACAATAGCCCTACAATTTTATTGTCAGGTTTATGTTCTGTTATGTGGACCCTTATTTGACATTCTCTTTGGTTTACTTCACTTCCTGTTTCAACGCTCTATTTTCGGTTTCTGAATATGACCTCGTTACATCATAACACACACAGATTATATAAATATGGCGATAATACCGCATATCGCGCTATTGAGCAACTCAAAATTACCGCAAGGGAAATTCCGTCACTGCGACAGCCCTAGCCACTGGTGTCCGAAGTAGCCAACAGATAGAGACCAAACATGATAAGAAACGTTTAAGTCATCGTCCACGCATTCGTTTATCTGTTACTGGATCTGTCCCATGAACTGTTGTTAACAGTCAATATCCATTAACATAAACTGTGCTTTGTATGAAGATGAAGTGGATGTGTTGCAGTTTATATAAATTTAAGGCCTCCAAACATGTGTATGAATGGATTTAGATGGATCTCTGTGGCCTCTCTTTTGCTGCTGCATCCAGGAGGTCCTGAAGGAATTTTTATGGCAGCTCTTGCCTAAACCTTAGGAAAGAGTTTGGTGGTTAAAGTCAACTTTTAGACCAATGAGAAGTCCTCTCCTTGGTGGTGGTGGGTGCAGAAGGTCCCCCTTCCTACCCTGTAAGAGGTGTCTGGCAGTTCTCTTGGCATCTTATCTGATGTTGCTGAACGTTTATGTTCATTCACCAAGGGTCCAATCACAGTGTGGCACATCTTCCACACTGGTAGTTAGAGAGGGGCCTTGCCATAAACTGGTCTCTGGAATGCCATCCTAACTGATGTTCACCACATCTCCCCCCTGCTCGAACTGATCGAGGACCTGGAGTCGTTGATCTGGGCGATGTACTAAAAGGGGAACAACAGGAACAAAACACAAACCTCACCTCATCCTTCGACCATTGGCAGTTTGAGTAACTATAATTCAATCGTTTAAATTTAGTGAGTATACTAATGCTATCCTGTATCCATACTACTAAACAGGTTACACATGATCCTACATCATCTATGGAAACTATGGATAGTCAAACAAATTATAAAGACTATTCTGTGAGTGGTGTCTACAGAATAAAGCAATCTCTTGCTACTTCCGTCTAGTCAGTGTTGCTTGTTATAGCAGGAGAAAGCTAAGGGAGTGGTCTACACATATTAGATTTGAGCTCAAGAGCTTCGCTAAGTCTCACCCTTTTCTGCTCTGACAGGCTAGCCTGCAGTTTGTGGATTCGCTGGTACATTTTCCACCCCAGGGTGCCCATTGTAGCCCACCCACATAGTGTGAAGATGAGTAATAGGCTGTCACTGATATCCCACCCCCAAGTGAAAGGCACCTTCTTAGGTTTTGGCTCCACCGGTGAAGCTCAGAGGCTACCTAACTGGAGACTGATCCTTGCTAATTTAGGTTATCTACTTCAAAAGTGTGTCCCTCAAAGGCATCCACTATTTCAAACTCCACATCATGTACATCAGCATCAAGATGGTACAGAACTACATGTTTGATGTGGAGAATTGCTACTACTGGGATTTGAATTAGCATAGTTTCATTAGGGAGGTGTATCGGAATAGCTGCATCATGGTGGTTATGTCATTATGGCTTCACTAACAGGTGTATTAACTAGCCACTTATTTCCTGCTCTATCAGTTTGGGTGGTAGTCACTTCCTCACTGTGTGTAGCAACAGCATTGCATTTGTCTTCCATGGTTAACCTTTTAATGCCACAGAGGCCTACAATGGGGTCTCTCACGAAAGGCTTTGACAACGGTACACATATGTAGGTTAGGTGTCAGATACATGTCAGGTTCTTCATCTTCATAAGCTATGAGTGAGGGTGTCTCAATATTTATGTGTATATCTTGAGACCAGAACCCTACATTTAACACTGATTTCAACTGTTTTTGGCGTCAATTATCGGGAGGTTTAACAGGAAACCAATTTTTTTAGCCTCTGGTTTAACATGGATTGGTATAGCACTCCCCAGGCTGTAAGCTAAATGTACCTGCAGCGTTTGCATGGTTCCCTGCAATACCAGACTCAAGATATTCTTCACTAGCTCCACCGGTACCAAGTATGAAGGGATCTGATTTAATGCTAAACTGTCAACAGCAGAGCTGACTTCTCTCAGCAAGTCTTGCATTAGTATTTGAACCATTTGCATATGGGCATAGTCATCTTGTATGACATCCACTATCCTGCGGATTGTATAATTCAAAAGGGCTGTATGTTGATTCACGGCGAGGATTGTGCCCTCCAATGTTCTGTCTAACTGCACCAGCTGCCTCTGCTGAACAGATTTTCTCTTGTATCTCAGGCATTTCTCTTTTTAACCCTTCCACATGTTTTTTCAACATGGATAAGCTAATGCTGTTAACTGTTGAAGTACCAACTGATAAGAGTGAACCTAGGGCTGATGCTGCTGTCAGCAGAGTACAGCAGTTTTGGGAACACCCACTGGCTTTGTGAAGTTAAAATACATCACCTTGTCTCCCACTTGGTATTCTGTAGAGCTGTACTTTTGATCATAGTATGTTTTCCTGCCCTCAGCACTTTTCTCGAGTTGCTCTTGTGCCCATGCAAAAGTCTTCCTGAGGTGAGCCCTCAGGTCTGCCACATACTGGTGGGCAGTATATGCGCTGGCCACACTGACATCTTCAGGTTGGTAAAGAAGATGCAGAGGGAGTCTCATCTGCCGCCCTGTCATCATTTCAAAAGGCGTGACACCTGTAGAGTTATGGGGTGTGGACCTAATGGCCATTAAGACCAGGGGAAGTTTTACATCCCAGTCTTTTCCATTAGCTGAAATGTACTTCCTCAACATCCCTACAATTCTCCACCTGTCCTGATGACTGAGGATGATAGGAAATGTGAAGTTTTGCCTGGACCCCCAACATTTTCCACAGTTCAGTCATTACAGTGGCTGTAAAATGAGTACCGCGATCCGAATCTACAGAGAGGGGTAGCCCCCACCGGCTAAACACATGATTAATCAGCAAGATAGCCATGGTCTCTGCTGTGTCATTTCGAGCTGGGAGACATTCCACCCACTTGGTGAATGCACATGTCTCATTAAGAAGGTATTTGTTACCTCTGGAGGATTTAACTACCGGACCAATCCAATCCATCTGAATGTTAGACCAGGGAAATGTTATTCCTGCCTTTTGAAGGGGGGCTCTGTGAGGGGGGTTAGACGGCTGAGACTGACAACAAACTAGCAAACCCTGGATATAGGCTGCAATGTCCTGTTTCATCTGTGGCCAGTAGGCTAACTGACGAAGGGTCTCATATGTTGCCTTTACCCCCCTGTGGCCTCCACAAGGTTCATCATGGGCATGCAGGAGCATAAACCCCCCTGTGTGCTGTAGGGACCACCCATCGAGGTGGTGTGCTCTTATCAGGAGAGAGTTTATTAGCAAACCCTTCTCTAACCTTAAATGGTGTCTGATAAGGTACAGAGTTTTCAGGTCACTTGACTGCAAGATTTTGCTCAGTTATCAGATGCTCTACTGGGTTAGAAATGAATAGGTAAATAGTGTTGATCACAGGGTCCTGTTTTTGCATGGCAATAAGGTCAGTATCTGCTAGCTGTCTGCCCATCACCACAGTCTGAGGTGTGTCGTCAGGGGTTGTCACTGCTTTCTTTGCTTGCCTACGTGTGACCGCATTAACACATACAAGAGTAGGCTCCGATGTTGGAAGCCACTCTTCCTGGAACTGCCATGGAGTTCCTGCTATGGCACCTGCTTTGGCTAGCCTGTCAGCTTTATCATTGCCTGTTTTGTCTGGCCCGGGGGCTTGTGAATGCCCTTTTACCTTCTTCCAGTACATGCCATTCTGACTGACAAGTTTGTCACAAGCAAGGAACAATTCCTTATGCTTAACTTCCTTTCCTCTGGCATTTTTCATACCATTCTGTTTCCAATGAGGGAAGTGAGAGACAAAGCTCTGTCTGGCATAGTTTGAATCAGAACAGATTACCAAGTCTCTGATACTATACTTTGCTGCTTTTTGCAAAGTTATGAGTGCAGCAGCGATCTCTGCATACTGACTAGACTTGGAGCCTAAACAGAACTGCTGTGCACGACAGGGGGCATCAGCCTCCCAGACTAATCCTACTCCAGCCTGTATGTGTTGTTCATGGTGATAAGAGCACCCATCAGTGTAGGCCTTAGGAAGACCTGCGCAGACATTTTCATCATAGTAATGATGGCTTGATGTCAGTGAGGGTGTGGTGATTACTGTGCTGGCTTCTGCTGCGTATTCTCCATCAATGCAATGCTGGCACATAGCTAACCCATGGCCTAGTGCCATATTATTGTTCTGTGCATATCTCACCTTCACCTCATAACCTTGCAATGCCATCATCCATGTGGCAATTCGACTGTTTGAGACTCTACCTTCCCTGAGTCTTTGGCTATTTAGAAACTGTACGGGCTCATGACATGTCTCAACAATGACCTTCTGACCCCCAATATAGCTACGAAAATGTTCAGTTGCCCATACTGTAGCGAGTAAGGCTTTCTCACAGTCTGAGAACTTAATCTCTACACTATTTGAGTGCCCTACTAGCATAGGCAACAACCCGCTTATCTTGGCCATGCTTTTGGGAGAGTGCTGCACGGAGGCAGTCCTCAGAAAAATCAGCCTGAAGGAAAAACTCTTTGTCTTTGTCAGGGTAGGCTAGGCATGGGGCAGTGCACAGCCTGTCCTTCAGTTCTTTCATGGCCTGCACCTGTCTTTCTTCCCAGCTAAATTCTCTACCTTTCTGAAGCAGTTCATGCAGTGGTTTGGCAATGTCTGCATTATCTTCTATGAACTGACGGGAGTAATTGCATACTCCTAGGAAGCTACGCAGTTCTGAGACATTTGTACAATTGAAGTTTAATATTCTTTACTGCTTCTATTCTACTAGACTGAGGTTGAATACCATCAGGGCCAACCGTCAGTCCAACATACTCCACTTTTGTACGGCACCACTGTCCTTTGGCTAATGACATTTTAGCACCTGCTTCAGTGAGCTGGGTGAGAACATGTCGTATCTCTGCTAGATTATCTGACCAGGTCTGACTACGCATAAGGATATCATCAACGTAGATCAGGTTACCACGTGTGGCTGAATCACTCATTGCCTTGTGTAGAAATATGTTAAACTCAGCAGGGGAGTTTGAATAGCCAAATGGGAACCTGTTCCAAGTTAACTGTCTGCCTCCAAAAGAAAATGCTAGTTTATACTGATCTGCTGGGTCTACCTTCATTGTCCAAAAACCATTTGCTACGTCAACTGTGGAGAAGTATTTAGCTGTAGTAACCTTTGCTAGCTCTTGGTCAAGATACACAAGCCTGATTCCAAAAAAGTTGGGACACTGTACAAATTGTGAATAAAAAAGGAATGCAATAATTTACAAATCTCATAAACTTATATTTTATTCACAATAGAATATAGATAACATATAAAAAATGTTGAAAGTGAGACATTTTGAAATGTCATGCCAAATATTGGCTCATTTTGGATTTCATGAGAGCTACACATTCCAAAAAAGCTGGGACAGGTAGCAATAAGAGGCCGGAAAAGTTAAATGTACATATAAGGAACAGCTGGAGGACCAATTTGCAACTTATTAGGTCAATTGGCAACATGATTGGGTATAAAAAGAGCCTCTCAGAGTGGCAGTGTCTCTCAGAAGTCAAGATGGGCAGAGGATCACCAATTCCCCCAATGCTGCGGCGAAAAATAGTGGAGCAATATCAGAAAGGAGTTTCTTAGAGAAAAATTGCAAAGAGTTTGAAGTTATCATCATCTACAGTGCATAATATCATCCAAAGATTCAGAGAATCTGGAACAATCTCTGTGCGTAAGGGTCAAGGCCAGAAAACCATACTGGATGCCCGTGATCTTCGGGCCCTTAGACGGCACTACATCACATACAAGAATGCTACTGTAATGGAAATCACAACATGGGCTCAGGAATACTTCCAGAAAACACAATCGGTGAACACAATCCACCGTGCTATTCGCCGTTGCCGGCTAAAACTCTATAGGTCAAAAAAGAAGCCATATCTAAACATGATCTAGAAGCGCAGGCGTTTTCTCTGGGCCAAGGCTCATTTAAAATGGACTGTGGCAAAGTGGAAAACTGTTCTGTGGTCAGACGAATCAAAATTTGAAGTTCTTTTTGGAAAACTGGGACGCCATGTCATCCGGACTAAAGAGGACAAGGACAGCCCAAGTTGTTATCAGCGCTCAGTTCAGAAGCCTGCATCTCTGATGGTATGGGGATGCATGAGTGCGTGTGGCATGGGCAGCTTACACATCTGGAAAGACACCATCAATGCTGAAAGGTATATCCAAGTTCTAGAACAACATATGCTCCCATCCAGACGTCGTCTCTTTCGGGGAAGACCTTGCATTTTCCAACATGACAATGCCAGACCACATACTGCATCAATTACAACATCATGGCTGCATAGAAGGAGGATCCGGGTACTGAAATGGCCAGCCTGCAGTCCAGATCTTTCACCCATAGAAAACATTTGGCGCATCATAAAGAGGAAGATGTGACAAAGAAGACCTAAGACAGTTGAGCAACTAGAAGCCTGTATTAGACAAGAATGGGACAACATTCCTATTTCTAAACTTGAGCAACTTGTCTCCTCAGTCCCCAGACGTTTGCAGACTGTTATAAAAAGAAGAGGGGATGCCACACAGTGGTAAACATGGCCTTGTCCCAACTTTTTTGAGATGTTGATGCCATGAAATTTAAAATCAACTTATTTTTCCCTTAAAATTATACATTTTCTCAGTTTAAACATTTGATATGTCATCTATGTTGTATTCTGAATAAAATATTGAAATTTGAAACTTCCACATCATTGCATTCTGTTTTTATTCACAATTTGTACAGTGTCCCAACTTATTTGGAATCGGGTTTGTATCAGGGGAACCTGTTTGTTGAGCTGCCGGTAATCTACAGTTAAACGCCACTTTCCACTTGGCTTTAAGACAGGCCAAACTGGAGAATTGTAGGTGGAATTGCACTCACGTACGATTTTTTTGTCTAACAGGGAATCTATAATTTCCTGAATGCAGTCAAAAGCAGTGAGTGGTATTTTGTATTGCCACACGAAGGTGGGCGGGGCATTTGGATCTGTGGGAATACGGACTGTATGGACGTCTGTGGCTCCACAATCATAGGAATCCTTAGAAAAGATTTTCTTGTGCTCATAAAACACCTGCCTTAATTCTTGACGCTGGACCTCTGTGTCCAGAGCATCAGCTTGGTCTAGCTGTTTTTGAACTTCTGACTCGAAGCCAGAGTATGGTTCAGTGCACTTTACTGCATCTTTCTCACAGTTCACTGGTGCCTGCGACTCTTGGGCCATCACAGTATGTACCACTATCTCACTGTTACTTTTTCAAAGTCTACTCTACACACAGCTCCCTCAAATACACCTGGGTGGGTTATGATGGAAATCATCTTGGTAGGGTAGGTGAGATACACTGGTCACTTGTCACAATTGTCTCTCTGTATAGGCAAGTCAGGAAGATCTCCTATGACAGGAATAGTTAATTCAAAATCATGAAAGAAGCTATCGATCAGGTATCCTAGAGGAGTGTGGGGAGGAATGCAAATATTTCCTCTGGTGAGATTTTGTACAAGTAGGTAAGTTGAGCGGTTGTACAGTTCAAGTTGTGGGTTACCACAAATTTTGAGTCCCAAACTGCAAAACTGAGCAGAGGGCTGGAAGAAGGCTAGTACTGTCTGGTTCATTTCTTGACCCCTTTTTATGACTAGTCTGACTGGGACCTCTGCAGTTTGGGCAGGGACCACTGTGTCAAACTCATTCATAACCTGACATGCTTGGGGAATTGTCTGACCAGAACGCATGTTGTTAGGATCACATGATAGTACATTAGGGCCAATATCGGCTCTGGACCACAGCACGTTGTTGACTGTGTCTAACTGCACACCTAATCTCACTTACACATCAGAACCAATATATACTGAGTGTGTCAGGTCAGGTACCACAAGCATGTAGTGTTTGAGCTGTTTATGGCCAAGCTTAAGGGAGACAGAGCAAACTCCAGCACTCTTAACTGTTGTTTGGGGGCAACTAGCGAGCCAAAATGTTTGTTTCTTCTCTACCATGGGAATTATACAAGGATACAGTTGGTAACAATTGATACAGTTTCTGACTTATCGCTGACTTCTCTGACCAGAGTGCAACCACAGCATCCTCTACCAGTACTTCATTAACCCCCTGAACCCGAAGAACGCGTTTTGCTGGATTTTTCCTCATGACAGTGTAAAACAACTTAAAATACTCCGTCATTTTTGGCCTCACAGACATGAATGATATGTCTTTACAAAGCTTAAAGTGTCTACTTTTTTTATGTACACTCAAAATAAAAACTAAATGTTGTGCTTTTCGCTAAATAAAGAAAACAAACAGGACGCGTTCTCCCGTCTGTCTCCCTGTGATGTCTACTCTGAAATGCGTCTGAAAATAAACTCAGAACACGACAGATATATCTTTATAAAGCTTGGAATGTCCACGCGCGCGCAAAGCGATTCACATGCAAATTGTCCACGAGGAAGGAACGTGAACCTGTAAACGCCCCCCATCACCTCAAAACAAAGAATCAGCTCCTTCATTTTTCTGATTTTCATCGAGTTTGGAAGACACGCTGTGAGTTTACCTTGGATTTACCTCAGAAGAAACAGAACGTGATTTATGAGAATTTTTAAGGTAAAACATTTCTTCTCACTTATATTAGCGTTATTGCTGCATAAACTTCACATTGTAGGCTACTAGTTGAACTACTGCCAGACTAAAATGTGTGAAATCAACGGAAACATGTTGAAATATGAAATAGGTAGGCAACCTTTCAATGCTAAATAAAGATACACGTACGACATGGGGATATTTTATGCTCTATAATATTAAACACAGCATGATATAAAAGTAGGGTTGCCAACTGTCCCGTATTAGCCGGGATGTCCCGTTTATTGGGCCTAAATGTCCTGTACATGACTGCCCCGCTGATGTAACCACTGACTAAGGGGCCGTTCACATCTGTTGTCTTTTGCGTGCTCAAGTTCGTTATTTTAAATGTAGACAAGCGCGCTCAAATAGAGACTAATTCGTTTTCGTTCATCTTGCGCTGTCACTGTTTGCACTTTTGCCCTCAACGTCTCTTTTGCGCTGTATTATTTTTACCACTGCTCTGTGTTGTTTTCATGTGTAAATCTAAGTAGCTATACACTACCGTTCAAAAGTTTTAGATTTTCTAATGTTTTCAAAAAATTTCTTCTGCTTAACAAGGCTGCATTTATTTGATCCAAAATACAGCAAAAACAGTAATATTGCGAAGTATTTTTATAATTTAAAATAATTGTTTTCTATTTGGATATATTTTTAAAATGCAATTTATTCCATTTTATTTACTTCAGTTTCACATGATCCTTCAGAAATCATTGTAATATGCTGATTTGCTGCTCAAGAAACATTTCTTATTATTATGAATGTTGAAAACATTTGTGTACAATTTATTTCAGGATTCTTTGATAAATAGAAAGTTCAAAACAACAGCATTTATCTGAAATAGAAATCTATTGTAACATTATACACTACCATTCTGAGTAAGAGTTTAGTTTTTTTGTTGCTGTTTTATTTTGTTTTTTGAAGGAAATTAATAATTTTATTCACAAAGATGCCTTGTATTGATCAAAAAACACAGTAAAGACATTTATAATGTTACAAAATCTTTTTATTTCAGATAAATGTTATTCTTTTGAACTTTGTTATTCTTTTGAACCCAGAGGGAACGGAAAGTAGAATGTAGAATTAGAACGATTTCTGAAGGATCATGTGACACTGAAGACTGGAGTAATGATGATAAATTCAGCTTTGACATCACAGGAATAAATTACACTTTACCATATATTCACATACAAAAAATTTATTTTAAATTGTAAAAATATTTCACAATATTACTGTTTTTACTATTTTGGATCAAATAAATCCAGCCTTGGTGAGCAGAAGAGACTTATTTAAAAAAAAAAAAAAAAACATACAGATCTAAAACTTTTGAACGGCACTGTAGGTCTAAAGTCTTTATGTAAAGAAAATGTATAGTCAGATTACTTTTAAATTAAACGTGATTTTGTGAATAAGCTACAAACAATACATTCAATCATGAAGTCTCCTCACATGCATTCTCTAGAGTTCCCTCTGTCACATTCCTCATTGATATTCAGGGGAGGAGTCGTTGACGCCTCAGGTGTGAATCACAGCATTATTCATGATGATCCACACCCTCCCCGCATACAGCCATTCTGACAATAAATGTCTTACAAAAGTTAAATGACTATATTGTTTTGTATGAATGAGTGATCAAAATGGTTTTCACATTGTTTTGAAGAAAAAACTCTAGGCAACAACATCCAGTTCTGAAAAGCCTTGTGAACAAATGTTTACTGTGTGTTATATGGCCTGATTTCAGTGATTTAACATTTTAGTTTTTTTAAAAACTACGCATTAAACATTATTTTCTCAAAACTACAAACTTTTATGTAAATGTTGCTCACATATTACTGTAGCCCTGTTTGTGCTGAATACAGTGTAATCAGACTTTAGCCATTAATATGCTATAAAGCAACTGAAAAAAACAAAACAAATGTCAGAGCATGTCAAACTTCTTCAGGGCCACAAAATATCCTTAGGGTCCAGAGGGTTAACATGTATGCCCCCCACACTTGCGGATTATATACCTGGGTGTTAAGAAGTTCCAGGGCACACAAGAATGCATTTTTCTTTTCTAACAGCTCTAGGGGTATCCTGTTCTCATGAGCTGTGTCTGCTGACTGGGGGTTGATGATTTGCATTTCCCTCACAGCTAGACCGTCTTCACTAAGGTGGGTATCCTTCAGTGTCAGCTGACAGAGTCAGATGTCCTCTCTACCTCCACTGCCTTGCATAGCTTCTGACTAGAGCTAGTCTCTTCGATGGGCCGTGGGACTCTGACTTGTGCCCACAATTGACAGCTGTGATAGTCAATTAATGGTGTGAGCCTATTTAACATCCTGGCCAATAAGAAACTGCTCTGTGTCGAAGCCAACAACATAGAGAGGTTGAACTATCTTCATCGCACCAAAGGTTAACTCCACCCACACCTGTTGGTTAACGGGCCTGATCCTGTGTGTAGCTAGTTATCTTGATCTGACAACTCTCTACCTTAAGCCACTTACCTAGTGAGTTGGTTACTTGGGTGAGTTTTTTAAACAACCCAGGTGACACCAAAGAAATTTCTGAGCCAGTGTCTAGCAGGGCATCACATGTTAATACACCTTCAATGTACACAGAAATATAAATTCTTCTGGCCCTGCCTCTCTGTGTCAAGTCACCAAGGAACTGACAGAGACTGGAGTTAGGTCTGCTGACATCTGATTGGTTAGGCCTCACAATCTGTTGCATGGTTCCCCCATGCAAGTGTTGCAAGTACACTTTAGGTGGGGGAGGGGAGGGGTCCCGGCCTAGTCATTGCTTGGAAGGAGGGTCCTTTTCTTTCTGGGATGTGTCCTCCTCTGACTTAAGGTCTTTGAGGGCTTTAGCAAGTATTTTCTGAATTTGTTTCAAGTTATCACAATTCCTTTCTTCAGTACCTTTGAACTCCTTTTTCTGGACTGTCCCTTGATTTTTATCTCTGAACCTCCTGTACCTTTCTTCCCTGTGTGTGTGTATGTCTGCCACCCTTGTATCCTCCATTGCCTGAGGATTTATGGCCCTGTGTGTCCTGTTGGAACTCACCGGACCGGGAGGGGCGGCCGGTACGGTACTTTGGGGAAGCTCTGAACCTTCTAGTTCAAGAGGAGGCTCCCTGTCGTACCTGGGTCTCTGTCTTTCTTCTCTGTGTGTAACTTCTCGCTCTTCCCAGACTTTTAAACATCACATCGTCTTCTGCCCTAGGAGAATCAGAACCAGCAAAATATACTCTGCGCAAGCGCTCATAATACTCTCTGGGTGATTCATAGCGGTTTTGCTTAGTCTGTAAGGCAGAAAGCCTGGAGACAGATGGGTTTTGATATATTGTGTATTCGGCTCTTAGGGCCCTACACAGTTCATTGTAATTACCAGCAATGCCTGGACTTTGTCTTTCCATGAAACCATGGACAGTTCGCACTGTGGTTTTCCTCAGAATGAGGAGTTTATCTGCCATAGTGGCCTCAGGGATGTATGACAGTGCATAGTTTACATCTTCAAGGTACAACTCTATGTTGCTTCCAGGGTTATCAGGATTAAACACTTAAATGTCACATGCTAATTCCCTAAGCTGATGCAGCCTACTGTCTCTGGATGGTGCTGTACTAGGGAAGTCAGGGATGGAGCGACTAGTTTTTCCCCATAATGGAGAGTCTGAATCTACTCCGTGAGGATGACTGGGACTAGCAGCGGGGGTTGGGCCACCGGCTGCAGCAGCATCACCATAGGCCTGATAGCGCTGTCTCTGTGAGGGGCTATCAAGTAAGGGGTCTTTCACTGATGGGCTGAATGAGCTGAAGCGTACACTTGGTGGTTCAGGTTCATGGGGCATGTCCCTATTTATGTCTAACTGCTCCATTCTTTTTCCTATTTCCTCTAGCCTCTGCTCTGCGATATTAGCTTTACCTGCCCACTCTCGGGCTCTGGCAGAAATTCTGTCATGACTGTTCTGGACTTCTAATAATTTATTGTCTGCCCTAGCCAAGTCCTCTCTGAGTTGAACCTGAGCCTGTTTTGAATCATACAGTTGTCGCTTAAACAACTGTGACTCTTCACAGGTATCAGTATACAGTTTGTGTTCTATCTCGAAGTCCCTTTTCAAACAAGAAATTTCAGACAAGGCTGACTTTTTAACTCATCCTTGGCCTGTTTTTCACTCATACTCACTACTCTTAATTTGTCTGCCTGTGCTGACAAATCACTTTGAGCCTGAGCCAACTCTGTTTGGAGAGCAGGTACAGAGACTGAACTTTCTCATTCTTGACCTGTTCAAGCTCGGTTTCTAGGTCTAGATTTTCTTCTTTTAACCTTTTAATTTTCTCTTCTTGGCTGTCCGTAACACACTGCAAGTTTTCTTTCTCTGCAGACAACCTACTAGCTTCCACCTTTAAATGGTCATTTGCATGACGCATATCAGCCAGCTCGCTCTTGGATCATCATATCCTTATCTCTCATCTGTTCATTAGCAAGGGATACTCTGTCTATTGCTTGGGTTAACTGAGCAGCCCAATTTAGTGCTAAGCTAGAGAGGAGTTTGATTAGCGAGGCACCTTTTATGGCCTCGCCTGCTGCTTCAGCGGTTAGCTGTGTTGTTTTGAGGCTGATTTCATCATCATCTAAGCCCTTAATCATCTCTATGTAATCTGGATTCACAGCACTGGTCAGGTCTACGACCAGCTGTTCAGGTAGGGTCAATTCTGCCATTTTTGACATACTTTACTGCACCTAGCAAGCTTAAACAACAATTCTATCTACTGCAAACAATTCAGCTGCAACAAATCCTATTCATAAATAGTACCACAGAGCTGAGTGAAGAAACTATGAATCAGGCTTGGGAGGAACCACCTGCTAAGCAAACAGTAACTGACCAAACTGAGAATTTTAGTTTCCTGTTAAAGTAATTTACCTTGCAATCTGTTAGGTGAATTCTTTGTGTTGATGGACAAAAGACTCGTTTCAATCTTAGTTGGCCTCACACGGGGCACCAGAATGTAGTGATTTTTACTCAATTCACAGATGATGTAGTGATTTTTAGATCACGTGTCACTTAAGGTGTGGTTATGAGTGTATCAGATGACCCCTCCCCCCTTTTGATACGGGGCACCAACTAAGAATACTATCTTAACAATATAAGTACACTCCCAAAAGAGCTGTTCAGTAATTCAGAATTAATGTAAATTAGAGGGAGTTGGTCAGCTGATTTATCTGCGATTTGCGAGTCTGGACAACTAGTAGAGTCTTTGATCCTCAACACAGTGAAGACACAGCGTAATAAAACAAATTAAATTTATTAACAATAGATATGCAAGAGTAAATACTTCAACGATTAATAATGCTAGTTGTCATTAAGACAGTAGTATGCACTGATTACTATTACGGTTCTAAATCACCTTAGAGAACTATTTACTCAATTGATGTCCAGTGACTAGGAGATGAGTAAAGAAGCCAGAGACATGGATCAGATTCACTCAATGTATTGATTGGTTAATGAAAGAATGAATTATTTGCTCACAGTGTCAACAAATGCAAATAAATAAAACACCGTAGGCCTACGGAAATAACCAAACAATATAACAGTATGCTTTGATTCAAAAGATACAATGATATGATGATATCAGGCAGTGGCGTGGTGGAAATAAGTGTACTCAGTCCTAGCAAGTCCCAAGTGTTCCAGAAAAAGTTCACCCAATGGAAGGAGGGTGCTGATATCCTTAAACGTTGATCCTCATAAGAGATGTCATCATATCAAAACGCAAATAGGCGGTCACATGTCAGTATGTATCCTTCCCTGGTCCTGATAGGCTTAATGTGATGATATATTAACAGAGAGGCCTGTAGCTTTCTGTGCAGCAGTGTTCAGTGCACGTGATGGGTGTGTGATATGTGCAGAGCATGGTCAGCTGGATAAACATAAACGTGGTTCTACAATGAAACAAATAGAATCTCAATTAGTTTCGTGATACGATCCGTACAACAAAGTGCTGCGTCATTATCACTTCACATGAATAACATGCGAGACATCGCAAACGTATGATAAATGCATAATATAGCACCTGTTCTTTTACAACTCAAGAAATATCTTATTTATCCATCTAACAGCACATCAGATAATGATTATTAGACTGAATAACGAAATAGAACACTTACAGTCTGCAGTGATGCACTTAATGGTATTCATTCACCATACAATTCCACCAACCACCGGAGCAATCACACAACATTGACCTCCTATCACATCTGAAAATGCCAAACTGCTCAACATCTGAGTGCTCTAGGAACAATCTGTAGCTTAATGGCCTTAATCCACTTGGCTTCGTTTATTTACAATGATAACGCACCGCATTTCTTCCTTTTCCTTCATTGCCGTACATCTGATCTCACGTTATTTCTCACAGAAATAGCGAGACTTCCGATGAAGCTCCGCCTACTCAGCAGACGCAACACTTATACAGAACACTGTACAACTATTATAATGAACTAATTTGAACTTGAACATGACCTTTTGCACACTAGTAATGAATATGCACTTCTAAAGGATAGTAAACTAATAACCAAAAAGAAAAGTACTGAATGAAACGATAAAACCAATTAAAGCTGCGAGCAGCGATGACGGGCCCAAGCCGGTGGCACCGCCACCCCGGTGGCTTCAGGGCAACTGTGCACGACAGGCAATATGCATTTAAACAGGAGAATATTTTAAAATCGCTCGAATATGCCACATTTACCGCAGGAGCTGGTGCCACTATGACCACAAGCCACACCCATGATGTCATTTAAATATAGATGATTTTTAATGTCATAGGATATAATAGGTCACTTTCAAATATGTGCAAAGTTATCTTTTGCAGCTCAAAATGTTGTAAGTCCAGAAGGCCAGTATTTAATTCAAGGTATTTGTATAGGTTTTTTTTTTTAACTTATTTTTCACACTAAAGTTATAGTTATTTGTGATAGCCTATGATATGAAAGGGTTAAATTATCACCATCAAGAGAGAAAGTGACACACACACACACAGAGTGAGAGAGAGACCCCGCCCCTCACACACACACACACACACACACACACACAGAGAGTGAGCCTGAGAGAGTGAGAGATAGGGGGAGGGGAAGAGAGAGTGACAGAGAGAGAGAGTGAGAAATTTACAAGAAATATTTTAAAGAAATAAATATATTGATCTGAAAAATAGTACATTCATTTTAAATTCATCCAGGTCAAATTACCGAACATACAATCTTAATTTAATTTAAATCAAACGATTTTACAAGATATTATAATTTCTGTTTCCCTTTTTGTCCTTATTTGATCCCTCGCCATAGCAGCACCGTTTGAGATATCCTATAATCGCTTCGCAATATAGCATCTTCAATGTCTTTGTTTCATGTTGACCGAGTTTGGTGTCGATTCCATGCATCTCCGAGTAGTTTATAAAAAGTCAGAGCCTGTTTATTCAAAAATTCCACATTCAAACCAAAATATCTGACTTCCTGTTGGTCGGAGCTAATGACTGTAAAATAGAAAGTTGTCCGGCTCGATGAGAACAATATACATACAGAGTTTGGTGACTGTAGGAAAAACTAATCTGTAAAAGTGTTCTCAAGGACTTATCCAACCTGGTTAGTCAAGGGCTAAACCTTGACTAACTGGGGCCCAGGTCAGGAAGCGGACGGACTGGCTTACCCGACCGCCTGCTAGCTGTCTCACGTCACAGAAGTCAGATAAATCCCAGCACATAGAGACTCTTTCACCTAGATATTATCACATAGTCTGTTCCACGAATTAGTAAATACAAAAAACCATCAAAACCATTCAACGGTAAAAATTTAATTGATGTCCAACAAATAAACAACAGATATAATACAGATGATCAAATGATAAAGCTCGGCCTGCTGAATATTCGATCCCTTTCCTCAAAAGCGCTTATTGTTAATGATATGATTACAGATCATAACCTAGATGTGCTGTGTTTGACAGAAACCTGGCTAAAACCTGACGATTACATTAGTTTAAATGAGTCCAATCCCCCAAAATTATTGTTATAAACACGAGCCGCGTCTGAAAGGTAAAGGGGGAGGTGTTGCTGTAATTTATAATAATATCTTTGGTATTACTCACAAGTCTAGTTTCAAATATAATTCCTTTGAAGTTTTGGTGCTTTATGTAACGTTATGTAGTGAAATTGATAAATCCCGTTTGACATTTGTGCTGGCTACTGTATATAGGCCACCAGGGCACCATACAGACTTTACCAGAGAATTTGCTGATTTTCTATCAGAGTTAGTACTGGCTGCAGATAAAGTCCTAATTGTTGGTGATTTTAATATCCATGTAGACAATGAAAAAGACGCATTGGGATTGGCATTTAGAGACATTCTAAACTCTATTGGAGTAAGGCAACACGTGTCAGGACCCACTCATCGCCGTAATCATACGTTAGACCTAATACTGTCACATGGAATAAATGTTGATACTATTGAAATTCTGCAGCAGAGCGATGACATCTCAGATCATTACCTAGTATCATGTACACTTAATTTAGCAAAGGCTGCAAAGCTGTCCCCTCGCTTCAAATATGGCAGGACTATCACTGCTGCGACTAAAGATTTCTTTGTAAATAATCTTCCTCATCAGTTTCATCTTCTCAGCATCCCAGATAGCCTAGAGGAACTCGATGTTGCAACAGAAACTATTGACTCTCTCTTTTCCAGCACTTTAGACACAGTTGCTCCCCGGCGCTTAAAGAAGATTAAAGAAAATAGTCCAACGCCGTGGTACAACGAGCACACCCGGGCCCTTAAAACAGCAGCCAGAAAAATTGAGCGCAGCTGGAAGAAAACAAAACTAGAAGTTTTTCGCATTTCGTGGAAAGAGAGCATGATTGCATACAGAAAGGCCCTAAAAACTGCTAGATCTGCTTATTTCTCGACTCTCTTAGAAGAAAACAAACACAACCCTAGGTATTTATTCGATACAGTGGCTAAATTAACCAAAGATAAAGCTTCACCTTCTGATGTTTGTAAACAGCACAGCAGTAATGACTTTATGAACTTCTTTACTTGTAAGATTGATAATATTAGGAAAAAAATTATAACCATGCAGCCGTCTACTACAGTATCACATCAGACAGTGCATTGTAGTGTCACTGAGGAAAAATTACATTCATTCACTGCTATAGGAGAAGAAGAATTGGCTAAACTCGTTAAATCATCAAAATCAACAACATGTATGCTCGACCCCATACCGACTAAACTACTAAAAGAGATGCTTCCAGAGGTCATAGATCCTCTCCTTAATATCATTAATTCATCCTTGACAATAGGATATGTACCGAAAACTTTTAAGTTGGCTATTATTAAACCACTTATTAAAAAACCGTAACTTGATCCTACAAAATTAGCCAATTACAGGCCAATCTCAAATCTACCCTTTCTGTCAAAAATACTAGAAAAGGCAGTGTCCTCACAATTATGCTCCTTTTTAGAAAGAAATGGTATCTGTGAGGATTTCCAGTCAGGATTTAGACCGTATCATAGTACTGAGACTGCTCTCATTAGAGTTACAAAAGATTTACTCTTATCATCCGATCGTGGTTGTGTATCTCTATTAGTGTTACTCGATCTTAGCGCTGCATTCGATACTATCGACCACAACATTCTTTTGAATAGACTCGAAAATTATGTTGGCATTAGTGGAACTTCATTGGCATGGTTTAAATCATACTTATCTGACCGTTATCAGTTTGTAGCAGTAAATGAAGAGATGTCACACCGAACACAAGTTCAGTATGGAGTACCGCAGGGCTCAGTGCTAGGACCGTTGCTTTTCATCCTGTACATGCTACCACTGGGAGATATTATTAGGAAGCATGGCGTTAATTTTCATTGTTATGCTGACGATACTCAGCTCTATATTTCTTCACGCCCTGACGAAATTTACCAATTCACAAGATTAACAGAATGCATAGCTGATATAAAAAATTGGATGACTAGTAATTTCCTGCAACTTAATTCAGAAAAAACTGAATTTTTAATCATTGGACAAAAAAACTCCACAAGTAGTAACCTAGAATACTATCTAACACTCGATGGCTGCTCTGTCAAGTCCTCGTCGTCAGTTAGGAACCTGGGTGTGCTCTTTGATACCAATCTCTCATTTGAAAGCCACGTTTCTAGCATCTGTAAAACTGCATTCTACCATCTTAAAAATATATCTAAATTACGGCACATGCTTTCAATGCAAAATACTGAACAGTTAGTTCATGCGTTCATGACCTCTAGGCTAGATTATTGTAATGCTCTACTGGGTGGTTGCCCTGCTCGCTTAATAAATAAACTGCAGCTGGTCCAAAACGCAGCAGCTAGAGTTCTTACTAGAACCAGGAAGTATGACCATATTAGCCCGGTTCTGGCAACACTGCATTGGCTCCCTATTAAACATCGTATACATTTTAAAATCTTGCTGATTACTTACAAAGCACTAAATGGTTTAGCGCCCCAGTACTTGAGCGAGCTCTTAACGCATTATACTCCATCACGTCTATTGCGGTCTCAAAATTCTGGCCAGTTGATAATACCTAGAATATCAAAATCAACTGCAGGCGGTCGGTCCTTTTCCTATTTAGCACCTAAACTCTGGAACAGTCTTCCTAGCATTGTTCGGGAAGCAGACACACTCTGTCAGTTTAAATCTAGACTAAAAACACATCTCTTTACTATGGCATACACATAAAACATTTTTAATTTCTATTATTCAAATCAGTTAAATGATTGTTTTAGGCTGCATTAACTAGGTCAGCCGGAACCGGGAACACTTCCAATAACACCTGATGTACTTGTTGCATCATAAGAAGAATGGCATCTACGCTAATGTTAGTCTCTCTGTTTATCCCGAGGTTTACTGCAGTCGGCCGGATCCGGGCCGTATCCAGACCAGATGGTGGACCTTAGCCTGGACATGACGACCATATTCCTGAAGTGTCTGTAGAGACAATAGTGTCAATTAAACTCCCCCCTGTAAATGCCGCATCGACACGACATCCTCATTAAACCCGTCCCCGGCGTGACAACTCCAATCTTTCGAATAATCCTACGAATATCTATTGATCTAATATGACTTCTGACCTGTAATGTTGCCAGAATCATAATCATACACTATTTGTTCGTCGGCCAGAGTAGAACTGGCACCCCGACTGAGCCTGGTTTCTCCCAAGGTTTTTTTCTCCATTCTGGCCCTGAAGGAGTTTTGGTTCCTTGCCACCGTCGCCTTTGGCTTTTGGCTTGCTCAGTTGGGGACACCTAAATTTCAACTATATTACTGATCTGCCCGCATTGACACTATATGATAATTGAAATGAGCTGGATGACATCACCGTTTTCACCAGAGCGGCTGTACAGCCGAATCAAATTCCGTTGCATTATTTTCCTGTTACCACTGTGAAGCTGCTTTGAAACAATTGCCATTGTAAAAAGCGCTATATAAATAAAGGTAATTTGATTTGATTTTGGTTCATAAATAAGGCTATACTCCCACCTTCTGGTTATTCTATGTATCACATTGGCTCTAATTTTTTTGTCCTCAAACAAAAAGCATTAATCTGCTTATTTTTTAATTACACACACTTCATTGTTTGAAAAAGAAACTCAAATGTTTTTTTTCTATTGTTAGTATAATTTTTTTAAAGAAATAAATTGTTTAATTCAGAGAATATTTTTTTAGTGTCAAGAATTAATCTCCAAATACAAAATGTTAAAGAAAATCAATATACTGATCTAAAATTTAGTACATTCATTTTAAAATTCATTCATGGTCAATCACACACACACACACACACACAAAGAAATATTTAAAATAAAAAAATATATTGATCTGAAAAATAGTACATTCATTTTAAATTCATCCAGGTTCAATTACCGAACATACAATCTTAATTTAACTTAAATCAAACAATGATTTTACAACATTCTGCATTTTTAAATTTTAATAAAACATTGTTTAGTATGTTTTTAAAGCTGTTTGGTTTACGGGGACACAGGAAATGTCCTCATAAACCACGTTTACGTTGTAATACCCATGTCATTATACAAATTTGTGTCCTCATAAATCACACACACACACACACACACACTCACAGAGCCAGATGCAGAGAGAGCTAGAGAGACAGGTTTTATTGGGGATTGAAGGGGAGGGGTTAAATATATTAAATAAAATAAATATATTGATCTGAAAAATAGTACATTAATTTTAAACTCATTCAGGATCAATTACCGAACATACAATCTTAATTTAATTTAAATCAAACGATTTTACAAGATATGAGACAGTTTCTGTTTCCCTTTTTTTGTCCTTATTTAATCCCTCTCCATGGCAACACCGTTTGAGATATCCTATAATCGTTCCCAATATAGCACCTTCAGTGTCTTTGTTTCATGTTGACCGAGTTTGGTGTCGATTCCATGCATCTCCTACGAGTAGTTTATAAAAACTCAGAGCCTGTTTATTCAAAAATTCCACATTCAAACCAAAATATCTGACTTCCTGTTGGTCAGAGCTAATGACTATAAATTAGAAAGTTGTCCGGCTCGATGAGAACAATATACACTCACCTAAAGGATTATTAGGAACACCATACTAATACTGTGTTTGACCCCCTTTCGCCTTCAGAACTGCCTTAATTCTACGTGGCATTGATTCAACAAGGTGCTGAAAGCATTCTTTAGAAATGTTGGCCCATATTGATAGGATAGCATCTTGCAGTTGATGGAGATTTGTGGGATGCACATCCAGGGCACGAAGCTCCCGTTCCACCACATCCCAAAGATGCTCTATTGGGTTGAGATCTGGTGACTGTGGGGGCCATTTTAGTACAGTGAACTCATTGTCATGTTCAAGAAACCAATTTGAAATGATTGGAGCTTTGTGACATGGTGCATTATCCTGCTGGAAGTAGCCATCAGAGGATGGGTACATGGTGGTCATAAAGGGATGGACATGGTCAGAAACAATGCTCAGGTAGGCCGTGGCATTTAAACGATGCCCAATTGGCACTAAGGGGCCTAAAGTGTGCCAAGAAAACATCCCCCACACCATTACACCACAACCACCAGCCTGCACAGTGGTAACAAGGCATGATGGATCCATGTTCTCATTCTGTTTACGCCAAATTCTGACTCTACCATCTGAATGTCTCAACAGAAATCGAGACTCATCAGACCAGGCAACATTTTTCCAGTCTTCAACTGTCCAATTTTGGTGAGCTCGTGCAAATTGTAGCCTCTTTTTCCTATTTGTAGTGGAGATGAGTGGTACCCGGTGGGGTCTTCTGCTGTTGTAGCCCATCCGCCTCAAGGTTGTGCGTGTTGTGGCTTCACAAATGCTTTGCTGCATATCTCGGTTGTAACGAGTGGTTATTTCAGTCAAAGTTGCTCTTCTATCAGCTTGAATCAGTCGGCCCATTCTCCTCTGACCTCTAGCATCAACAAGGCATTTTCGCCCACAGGACTGCCGCATACTGGATGTTTTTCCCTTTTCACACCATTCTTTGTAAACTCTAGAAATGGTTGTGCGTGAAAATCCCAGTAACTGAGCAGACTGTGAAATACTCAGACCGGCCCGTCTGGCACCAACAACCATGCCACGCTCAAAATTGCTTAAATCACCTTTCTTTCCCATTCTGACATTCAGTTTGGAGTTCAGGAGATTGTCTTGCCCAGGACCACACCCCTAAATGCATTGAAGCAACTGCCATGTGATTGGTTGATTAGATAATTGCATTAATGAGAAATTGAACAGGTGTTCCTAATAATCCTTTAGGTGAGTGTATATACAGAGTTTGGTGACTGTAGATAAAACGAACCCCCCCACTTTTGTCAAAAGGTGGCGCTACTGAGCCCCTCCACCATGCCCGTTTCTAAGTCTTTGGCCGTATCTATTGGACGGCATCTCTGATGTGTGTGTTGAGTTTCATGCAATTTCAAGCATGCTAAGAGTCTCAAAAACACCCAAAAAGATTATTAAACTTTGACACATTGCCATGGCAACAGTATTTAAAACATCAGGAATCCATTCATATGTCTATATCTGCCATGTTTTGACATTATACTGATGAAGTTTGAAGTAAATCGGGTGAAAATAAGACGGTGATTCAAAGCATTTTTGAAAGTGACACACTTCCTGCTGCCAGTTGGTGGTGCTAAAACTTTGACTCACAAAAGTCATTCATGTGATCGGCCTCTTACAACGAACACACAGCTGAAGTTTCATCAAAATTAATCAATGTATGCAGAAGTTATAACACACTTCCTGTTTCCCTTTTCTCGCCATAAATTCGTTGCTTCGCCACGGCCAAACCATTCGAGATATCAAAAATCCGCTCGCAATTTAGCATCCTCAGTGTCTTGACTTCATGCTGACTGAGGTTGGCACTGATCGGAACAATGGCCTAGGAGGAGTATATCAAATTCCAGAGCATGCGTTTTCCGAACAACCCATAATAGCTCACTTCCTGTTGGGCGAAGCTTATGACTATGAGTGCGGAAGTTGTTCGGCCTGATGAGATCTATATGTGTACCGAGTTTCATAAATGTACGTGCAAGTGTGTTTGATTATATGGACCAAGTTTTCGGACCCCGCTTAAGGGGGCGCTGGCGAGCCCCCCTGCCACGCCCAGGTACTAGCTTGGGCCCCGCCCTGATGGCCGCAGATTCTGATGTATGTGCAAAGTTTCAAGAGTTTTCGAGCACGTTAAGGGCCCCAAAAGTGCCCGAGAAGTCGAAATTTTTTTTTTTTTTTTTAAATAATAATAATTAAAGCTGCGAGCAGCGATGACGGGCCCAAGCCAGTGGCACCGCCACCCCGGTGGCTTCAGGGCAACGGTGCACGACAGGCAATATGCATTTAAACAGAAGAGTATTTTGAAATCGCTCGAATATGCCACATTTACCGCAGCAGCTGGTGCTACTATGACCACAAGCCACACCCATGATGTCATTTAAATATAGATGAATTTTAATGTCATAGGACATAATAGGTCACTTTCAAATATTTGCAAACTCAAAAATTTGTAAGTCCAGAAGGGCAGTATTTAATTCAAGGTGTGTTTGTATATATATATATATTTTTTTTTTTTTTTTTACTTATTTTTCACACTAAATTGATCGTTATTATATGATACGAAGTTATCATTATTTACAATGTAAAGTACATTATTACAGGTTGTGTATTTAGTTATTTATTTTTTTGTAGCGAAAATAATGTTTTAACAATAGTGTATTTGATTTTTTTTTAAAGCACTACACTGTTTGAAAAATGACAATGTGGATGTGTAAAAGAAAATAATATTGTCTTGTAGGAGCTATGGTAAAGGCTGTAAAATTAGTAATAGCTAATAATAACAAGCAAGTACACTGCAGGGAATCGAACCCCATCCTGGTGGGTAACCTGGAGTACCATAACCAGTGTATTTTTGCTTTTTGTTATTATTTAGGCTATAAGGAAAAGCAAAAACTTGTATTAGCAACAGCATGGTATGTGTAAATTGATCTAGTTAGATTAGCATATTATTATTTCAGTGGCAACGTATACATTTTTCATGACACAGATTGAAATCACAATAGCACAGTTATGTATTGTTTATGTATTAATAGTTATGTCAAATCAAATCACCTTTATTTATATAGCGCTTTTTACAATGGCAATTGTTTCAAAGCAGCTTCACAGTGGTAACAGGAAAATAATGCAACGGAATTTGATTCGGCTGTACAGCCGCTCTGGTGAAAACGGTGATGTCATCCAGCTCATTTCAATTATCATATAGTGTCAATGCGGGCAGATCAGTAATATAGTTGAAATTTAGGTGTCCCCAACTGAGCAAGCCAAAAGCCAAAGGCGACGGTGGCAAGGAACCAAAACTCCTTCAGGGCCAGAATGGAGAAAAAAACCTTGGGAGAAACCAGGCTCAGTCGGGGTGCCAGTTCTCCTCTGGCCGACGAACAAATAGTGTATGATTATGATTCTGGCAACATTACAGGTCAGAAGTCATATTAGATAAATAGATATTCGTAGGATTATTCGAAAGATTGGAGTCGTCACGCCGGGGACGGGTTTAATGAGGATGTCGTGTCGATGCGGCATTTACAGGGGGGAGTTTAATTGACACTATTGTCTCTACAGACACTTCAGGGATATGGTCGTCATGTCCAGGCTAAGGTCCACCATCTGGTCTGGATCCGGCCTGGATCCGGCCGACTGCAGTAAACCTCGGGATAAACAGAGAGACTAACATTAGCGTAGATGCCATTCTTCTTATGATGTAACGAGTACATCAGGTGTTATTGGAAGTGTTCCCGGTTCCGGCTGACCTAGTTAATGCAGCCTAAAACAATCATTTAACTGATTTGAATAATAGAAATTAAAAATGTTTTATGTGTGTGCCATAGTAAAGAGATGTGTTTTTAATCTAGATTTAAACTGACAGAGTGTGTCTGCTTCCCGAACAATGCTAGGAAGACTGTTCCAGAGTTTAGGTGCTAAATAGGAAAAGGACCGACCGCCTGCAGTTGATTTTGATATTCTAGGTATTATCAACTGGCCAGAATTTTGAGACCGCAATAAACGTGATGGAGTATAATGCGTTAAGAGCTCACTCAAGTACTGGGGCGCTAAACCATTTAGTGCTTTGTAAGTAATCAGCAAGATTTTAAAATGTATACGATGTTTAATAGGGAGCCTATTATACTTCCTGGTTCTAGTAAGAACTCTAGCTGCTGCGTTTTGGACCAGCTGCAGTTTATTTATTAAGCGAGCAGGGCAACCACCCAGTAGAGCATTACAATAATCTAGCCTTGAGGTCATGAACGCATGAACTAACTGTTCAGCATTTTGCATTGAAAGCATGTGCCGTAATTTAGATATATTTTTAAGATGGTAGAATGCAGTTTTACAGATGCTAGAAACGTGGCTTTCAAATGAGAGATTGGTATCAAAGAGCACACCCAGGTTCCTAACTGACGACGAGGACTTGACAGAGCAGCCATCGAGTGTTAGACAGTATTCTAGGTTACTACTTGTGGAGTTTTTTTGTCCAGTGATTAAAAATTCAGTTTTTTCTGAATTAAGTTGCAGGAAATTACTAGTCATCCAATTTTTTATATCAGCTATGCATTCTGTTAATCTTGTGAATTGGTAAGTTTCGTCAGGGCGTGAAGAAATATAGAGCTGAGTATCGTCAGCATAACAATGAAAATTAACGCCATGCTTCCTAATAATATCTCCCAGTGGTAGCATGTACAGGGTGAAAAGCAACGGTCCTAGCACTGAGCCCTGCGGTACTCCATACTGAACTTGTGTTCGGTGTGACATCTCTTCATTTACTGCTACAAACTGATAACGGTCAGATAAGTATGATTTAAACCATGCCAATGAAGTTCCACTAATGCCAACATAATTTTCGAGTCTATTCAAAAGAATATTGTGGTCGATAGTATCGTATGCAGCGCTAAGATCGAGTAACACTAATAGAGATATACAACCACGATCGGATGATAAGAGTAAATCATTTGTAACTCTAATGAGAGCAGTCTCAGTACTATGATACGGTCTAAATCCTGACTGGAAATCCTCACAGATACCATTTCTTTCTAAAAAGGAGCATAATTGTGAGGACACTGCCTTTTCTAGTATTTTTGACAGAAAGGGTAGATTTGAGATTGGCCTGTAATTGACTAATTTTGTAGGATCAAGTTGCGGTTTTTTAATAAGTGGTTTAATAATAGCCAACTTAAAAGTTTTCGGTACATATCCTAATGTCAAGGATGAATTAATGATATTAAGGAGAGGATCTATGACCTCTGGAAGCATCTCTTTTAGTAGTTTAGTCGGTATGGGGTCGAGCATACATGTTGTTGATTTTGATGATTTAACGAGTTTAGCCAATTCTTCTTCTCCTATAGCAGTGAATGAATGTAATTTTTCCCCAGTGACACTACAATGCACTGTCTGATGTGATACTGTAGTAGACGGCTGCATGGTTATAATTTTTTTCCTAATATTATCAATCTTACAGGTAAAGAAGTTCATAAAGTCATTACTGCTGTGCTGTTTACAAACATCAGAAGGTGAAGCTTTATCTTTGGTTAATTTAGCCACTGTATCGAATAAATACCTAGGGTTGTGTTTGTTTTCTTCTAAGAGAGTCGAGAAATAAGCAGATCTAGCAGTTTTTAGGGCCTTTCTGTATGCAATCATGCTCTCTTTCCACGAAATGCGAAAAACTTCTAATTTTGTTTTCTTCCAGCTGCGCTCCAATTTTCTGGCTACTGTTTTAAGGGCCCGGGTGTGCTCGTTGTACCACGGCGTTGGACTATTTTCTTTAATCTTCTTTAAGCGCCGGGGAGCAACTGTGTCTAAAGTGCTGGAAAAGAGAGAGTCAACAGTTTCTGTTGCAACATCGAGTTCCTCTAGGCTATCTGGGATGCTGAGGAGATGAAACTGATGAGGAAGATTATTTACAAAGAAATCTTTAGTCGCAGCAGTGATAGTCCTGCCATATTTAAAGCGAGGGGACGGCTTTGCAGCCTTTGCTAAATTAAGTGTACATGATACTAGGTAATGATCTGAGATGTCATCGCTCTGCTGCAGAATTTCAATGGTATCAACATTTATTCCATGTGACAGCATTAGGTCTAACGTATGATTACGGCGATGAGTGGGTCCTGACACGTGTTGCCTTACTCCAATAGAGTTTAGAATGTCTCTAAATGCCAATCCCAGTGCGTCTTTTTCATTGTCTACATGGATATTAAAATCACCAACAATTAGGACTTTATCTGCAGCCAGTACTAACTCTGATAGAAAATCAGCAAATTCTCTGGTAAAGTCTGTATGGTGTCCTGGTGGCCTATATACAGTAGCCAGCACAAATGTCAAACGGGATTTATCGATTTCACTACATAACGTTACATAAAGCACCAAAACTTCAAAGGAATTATATTTGAAACTAGACTTGTGAGTAATACCGAAGATATTATTATAAATTACAGCAACACCTCCCCCTTTACCTTTCAGATGCGGCTCGTGTTTATAACAATAATCTTGGGGGGTGGACTCATTTAAAGTAATGTAATCGTCAGGTTTTAGCCAGGTTTCTGTCAAACACAGCACATCTAGGTTATGATCTGTAATCATATCATTAACAATAAGCGCTTTCGAAGAAATGGATCGAATATTCAGCAACCCGAGCTTTATCATTTGATCATCTGTATTATATCTGTTGTTTATTTGTTGGACATCAATTAAATTTTTACCGTTGAATGGTTTTGATGGTTTTTTGTATTTACTAATTCGTGGAACAGACACAGTCTCTATGTGATAATATCTAGGTGAAAGAGTCTCTATGTGCTGGGATTTATCTGACTTCTGTGACGTGAGACAGCTAGCAGGCGGTCGGGTAAGCCAGTCCGTCTGCTTCCTGACCTGGGCCCCAGTTAGTCAAGGTTTAGCTCTAAGACTATGTGCCAAATTACTAGAGAGAAGAGCGGCACCATCCCAGGAAGGATGAATACCATCTTTTTTCACCAGGTCAGGTCTGCCCCAAAAGCTTTTCCAATTGTCTATGAACCCTATGTTATTTTGCGGACACCACTTAGACAACCAGCCATTGAGTGATGATAGTCTGCTAAGTATCTCATCACTCCTTTTAACGGGGAGGGGACCAGAGCAAAAAACGTCATCTGCCATCGTACTTGCGAGTTTACACACCTCTTTAATGTTAATTTTGGTGATCTCCAACTGGCGAAGTCGAACATCATTTGTGCCGACGTGAATAATAACCTTAGAGAATTTACGATTAGCATTAGCCAGCACTTTTAAATTTGCTTTGATGTCAGGCGCTCTGGCTCCCGGTAAACATGTGACTATGGTGGCTGGTGTCTCTATTTTCACGTTCCGTGTAATAGAATCGCCAATAACTAGGGCACTTTCAACAGGATTCTCAGTGGGTGCATCACTGAGTGGGGAGAACCTGTTTGATGTTCTAATCGGAACGGAAGAGTGGTTTTTTGATCCGCGACTATGCCGTCTCACCGTCACCCAGTTGCCCTGCTGCACGGGCTCTACAGCCGGAACCGAACAATGTACAGAGTTCACTAAGCTATTCGCATCCAAAGCAGTGTCTAAAGCTGTTACATTCTCACTACTCTCAAATAAAGTCTGGATGCGTGTCTCTAATTCTGAAATCTTCTCCGTCAGCCTGACTATCTCCTTACATTTATCACATGTGAAGCCCTGTTCGCCAACGGAGAAAGATATACTAAACATGAAACATGCAGTGCAAGTGGCAATGACAGGAGAAGAAGACATGGCTTACCGTATTTGTTGATTAATCCAACTTACCACAGTTGTTTGATGGAGTCTATTTACTAATCCAACTCACCACAGTTGTTTAATGAACTCAGAAAACAAGAGACCCGAGTGCAGAGATGGCAAGCTAACAGGCTAGCGAAATGCTAATGCGTGATAGTGATTTAGATTAAAAGCTAGCGGTGTCAGATTTAATATGGTAGGCAATATTAGACAATATATGGTGATGGGTAAATTATATTTAGCAGTTTAAACAACAGGGAATGATATCAAATAAAGATTCAAAAGCAAGCAGAGCACACGCGAGCACAGCAGTCAGAAGGACAAACAGGAGGCAGACAGGAGCAATCGATCAATCGATGCAGACAGGAGCAATCGATCAAAAAAAAACAAAAAAAAAAACAATTATAATCAATTATAATGTATTTATTATAATTATTTTTATGCAGAATATTCACAGATAGGTTAATTAGAAAGTTGTTAAATGTGTAAGTAAATGTATTTTGTGTTGTAAATACCTTTTAAAATTTGATCAGTGAGCTATAACAAACTATAAGTATCGGTGTGTGTATTTATGCTGTATAGTCAAGTTGCCTGAATTTTTGAAATGTACATGTAAAGTAGAACTATAGATATATGTGTTAACACATGCTGTTGCAATGCAAGAAAAACAAAACATTTTTTTGGTTAAAATGTGTTTTAATTAAAAAAAATGTACTGGTTTGTTTAGAAATAGTTAATTTTAAATGCTTGAAGAACATAATTTTTGAGAGCATTTTTAAAATGAAGGGTTAAATTAATGTACATGTAAACAATTGATATAAGTAGATTAAGAAATTCATGTAGGAATTAAGGTGTAATACCATAACATTGTCATTAATTACGCATATTAAAATACACTGAGCAGAACAGTGTGATTGTTTAATCTAATAGTGGATGGTTTGTAAAGCCCACTCATCCAGTTATACGAAGCACACTCAATATTGCACATAGAAGTATAATACCAAAACACTGCCATTAATTACACACAATAACAATACACTGAGAAGAACAGTGTGATTGTGTAAATGTGGTATTGGCTTAACAATGCACCAGGAATTAGAGATGAGCTCTGTCCTCATGGTTTTGTCTCCTTCACCAAGTAAGCAAATCTGTATATAACCAATTAACTATGTACACTCACCTAAAGGATTATTAGGAACACCATACTAATACTGTGTTTGACCCCCTTTCGCCTTCAGAACTGCCTTAATTCTACGTGGCATTGATTCAACAAGGTGCTGAAAGCATTCTTTAGAAATGTTGGCCCATATTGATAGGATAGCATCTTGCAGTTGATGGAGATTTGTGGGATGCACATCCAGGGCACGAAGCTCCCGTTCCACCACATCCCAAAGATGCTCTATTGGGTTGAGATCTGGTGACTGTGGGGGCCATTTTAGTACAGTGAACTCATTGTCATGTTCAAGAAACCAATTTGAAATGATTCGAGCTTTGTGACATGGTGCATTATCCTGCTGGAAGTAGCCATCAGAGGATGGGTACATGGTGGTCATAAAGGGATGGACATGGTCAGAAACAATGCTCAGGTAGGCCGTGACATTTAAACGATGCCCAATTGGCACTAAGGGGCCTAAAGTGTGCCAAGAAAACATCCCCCACACCATTACACCACCACCACCAGCCTGCACAGTGGTAACAAGGCATGATGGATCCATGTTCTCATTCTGTTTACGCCAAATTCTGACTCTACCATCTGAATGTCTCAACAGAAATCGAGACTCATCAGACCAGGCAACATTTTTTCAGTCTTCAACTGTCCAATTTTGGTGAGTTCGTGCAAATTGTAGCCTCTTTTTCCTATTTGTAGTGGAGATGAGTGGTACCCGGTGGGGTCTTCTGCTGTTGTAGCCCATCCGCCTCAAGGTTGTGCGTGTTGTGGCTTCACAAATGCTTTGCTGCATACCTCGGTTGTAAAGAGTGGTTATTTCAGTCAAAGTTGCTCTTCTATCAGCTTGAATCAGTCGGCCCATTCTCCTCTGACCTCTAACATCAACAAGGCATTTTCGCCCACAGGACTGCCGCATACTGGATGTTTTTCCCTTTTCACACCATTTTTTTGTAAACTCTAGAAATGGTTGTGCGTGAAAATCCCAGTAACTGAGCAGATTGTGAAATACTCAGACCGGCCCGTCTGGCACCAACAACCATGCCACGCTCAAAATTGCTTAAATCACCTTTCTTTCCCATTCTGACATTCAGTTTGGAGTTCAGGAGATTGTCTTGACCAGGACCACACCCCTAAATGCATTGAAGCAACTGCCATGTGATTGGTTGATTAGATAATTGCATTAATGAGAAATTGAACAGGTGTTCCTAATAATCCTTTAGGTGAGTGTATATTTACAATACATTGAGCAGAACAGTGTCATTGTGTAAATCTGTGTAAAAGTAATATTTCATCCATAAGCTATAGCTGTCCAACAAGTTGTCCAACACATTTAAACCTGTAAGCCTTGAAATGAACACAAAACTCCCTCATGTGTGCTAAAGTAAACGGGCACAACATTTGTGTGCACTGAAAACTCTTCGGTGTTCTTCACATACATATGGTCAGTTAAGGTTCCTTTTTTAGTTGTTTGCTGTTTAACAAGTTGAACAAAACCCCTAACTGACATGAAAGAGCACATAGATTTTGATTTCAATGTATCATTATTAAAGTCCCCTATAAGTACAATTTTATTGCATACTGAAGACATTAAATCAATCAATTTATCTACATTTTCTTGGAAAATGGACAAAGGATATGTTTGGGGTCTATAAACAACTGCTAGTAATATGCCAATGTCAGTAAAGTGTGTCAGCATGCATTCCAAATTTAGATTTGGGTATGTAATTGTAGTTTTTTCCACCACATGCTGTGTATAACCCAACACCACCATGTTGTTGAGCTTTCAGGTCATTGAAAATAGGACAATTGCTGGTGTATGCTGCAGATCAAGAAAGACCCACAAAGTTATAATTGTCTCAGTGCACATTGTCCGACTGATAAAAAGCAGGCAACCATGTTTCAGTTAAACCTATACACATGGGTTGCAAATGTTGAACACAAATCCTGTTTATGACATCGCAAACTCTGTACATTTAACAAAAAGACAGAAAAAGAACTATTCCGCACTGTGAAATTTAAATCGTGTGTCATAAAACTTGACATTTCATTAATCGCCTCAAAGACTTTCTCATTACAATAAATGCTTTTTTCGTTAAAGTCTTTAATTGTCAAACCAGACAAACTTCTTACTCGACTTAATGCTACATATGCCTGGCTAGCAGTAAAAACTCGTTTTAAACTAACAACCGCACTATCAACAGTCAAACCCTGAACTTTATGAACAGTGCACGCCCAAGCTAATTTTAAAGGAAATTGTCGACAAAGTCGATCACCGTTTCATCTATAATTAATATCTGAAGGCCACAGAATTTTGTACGTAAAGAATTTAGCTTCTCTTCATCTAAAGGTGTGTACGGCAACTTCACATTTGTACCAATACAGAAAGTTGTATGTATTGTTGCAGCTTGCAAATTGTATGCTGCAATGCCTGTTGGAGCTGTTAAAAGAACACAAATGTCATTATGGGTGCAAAGCCGTTGGAGACAATAATCTTATTGAAAACTGCCATCTGGGTCTTGTTTAAAGAACGAATTAAGCTCAATCCATCTACTCGACTCAGACAACTATCTTTCTTTTCTACCTGAGCAATTTGCTGATTGTTACATAAATCTGGAATACTTTCATTTCACTCTATTTCCTGATCTGTCTCAAGTCTAATCTGTTCACACTCAAAACGTTCCAATTGCTGTTCAGGACAAAGTGCACACCATGCATTTTCTAACATGTCCTCATTATTAACAGTATTTTGCACAGTGTCCAATACATCTGCATCCTTTTCAAAAAATCCTCTATTTGTATTTACGACATGTACTAAATGTACAGATCCATCGTTAAAAGAAACCTCACCATCTCTATAAAAATTCTCATAATTATTATAGCCCTCTGGTTTCAGTTGATTATCTGCACGATATGGTAGAAACAGTTGTAATAAACTTTGATAAAATTTTTCAGGACTCTTTGTCACTGAGAATCGTGCAAAACGTACAATAGCAGGTTGAGTGCGTGTTCTTTTCACAATAAAACCCAAGTTGTTTTGCAACAATTTTATTAGAACAAGACTGACCTTTTGTATACAATCCGATACTCTGATGCAAATGTGGCTAAACACATATCATTAAAAACATGCTGGTTTGGCCTATTCTTGTATCGATCAACAAAACTTGTCATCCACATCTCATCACTTTTCAGATTCTGAGACTCCAACTTGTTTTGTATAACGCTCAGTGGCAAACTCATACGAATAGTATCTTCACCTGTAGGAATAAACTGAACATTCCTTGAACACTCTTTTAAGTGCATATAGGTTAATCGATAAACTGCTTCCTGTGCACTAACTTCACGATTGTGTAAATACACACTCCCAAGCTTCCTTAAAGCTTGTCTTGCATCAACATTACCTTGTTGTTGATTCACGTTGGGCATTAGCTAACAACAAACCCATTTCCCTTTCAGATTTTGAAATGTAGGAAATGATATAAACTATGCAGGCATAAGCATCTGTTACATATTGAATATCCATATTAGCATTCCAGCACTGAAGGCCAAACTTATTATACTGATTAACCCACGCTTCATTTAATTGTCGTTTCAAGACAATGTGTGTAGAATTATTTATGTGCTTGTATGCCATTTCAAACAAATCCTGATTTATTCCAACACTATCAAACAAACTTTCGACAGAATTTATCTTCTCTTCTAAAACAGCTGTCTTAACTGCTGTCATTATGTCACGACCATATTCTACACTTACGTTATCATTTACACTTCCACTTTTACTTTTATCTTGATGACTATTAGTACAAATGTCTATATCAGGCTCGTCTTCCTCAGACACATCTTCTACTTTTCTCTGGCATATAAACGTTCGCATCGACGCTGGTTTAGGAAAGTTAAAACGACAGTGTTTTTCTTTTTTTGCATGTTTTTGAGTAACGTTTACTGTGAAGTTGTACAGATGTGACAATGCTGTGCAGCTCCTCATCTTCACTGGGCACTTCACAAGTAACATGTCTATAAAGTCAACAACTTTTTCATCAGAATTTTTATCTATTTGTGGAGCATTTTTGATCCAAAACAAACAATGAACATGGGGAGAATCACGTTGTTGAAATTCAACCCTTTAAAAATAATCTACAATTTCTCCTATGGGTTGGACAGGTGACATAAGCACCTCTTTCAGAAAACAATGCCACCTGAAATCAAACATGCGAGCTGCAGTAACAGGATTACGACGCAAAAGCTCACATTTGTCAGCCCATTCAAGTTGATCTAAAGTTTCCTGTCTACCTTCATGTCTTAAAATACTTGACATCAAATTTTTCCATCTCATGTCAGCAGATGAAAAAGAGCAAAACCAAGTGGGAATGCCCAATTGTCTGACCATTGCAAATAAATCTTTTTGCACACCTTGCCAGAACGACGGAGTGCCGCGGATGGGCTTCAAAAACCTATACCCTTCATCAAAATTAAGAACTTGTCTTAAGGACTCTGTGTCTTTAAACATGTCACTGGATATGGATTTACTGCTCCCATGCCCTTTCCTTAGAGCGATAGATACACTAGACACTACCTGTTGAATTTCTGACAAATACTGTGCATAAAAAATGTATTCAACATTTTGCGCAAATCTTCCATCTGCATGCAAAATTCTAGTATTAAAATAGCGTGACAATGTTAATCTCTGTGCCCTTTTGTCACGATAAGATAAGAACAACCATTAGGAAATAAAACAGGAAAACATTTTGCCTCGTTTGTTTCATCTGCAAGCATTTTTACTGGATTATTCCCTTCAGCAGGAGCAACATTCACAATGCCATCAAAGTAATGATCAAGAACTTCTTGCCCAATATCTACAGGCTGTAAACATGTGTCCATGAACACACAGTGCTGTTGCCTATCATGTAATTCCTCATCAACATTTACATTTTCCACTTTATTCTCCTCAATGTTATCTTTATCATCATCATCTTCATTTTCTTGCCTAGTAAACTCATTAAACCAATCATCATTAAAAACTATATCGGAATAAAACTTGTTGCCTTGCCACCGTCGCCTTTGGCTTTTGGCTTGCTCAGTTGGGGACACTTAAATTTCAACTATATTACTGATCTGCCCGCATTGACACTATATGATAATTGAAATGAGCTGGATGACATCACCGTTTTCACTAGAGCGGCTGTACAGCCGAATCAAATTCCGTTGCGTTATTTTCCTGTTACCACTGGTAACAGGAAGCTGCTTTGAAACAATTGCCATTGTAAAAAGCGCTATATAAATAAAGGTGATTTGATTTTAAGTAACACAATGCCTGTTTAATTTTATTTGTATCAACATACTGATACTTATAATGACCTTTATATGTCAATTTGCGCTTTAACTTCACACATACAAAAGACCCTTCAGATTCTGTTCTAGGTAAAACATTTGTTGTTTGTTTAACATTAGCTGGCACACAAGTCACAGGGCCATGGACGCCATTTTGACGCCCTTTGGCACAAAGAAATATCACATTTATAATCACAGGAAATATCACATTTCTCACCACACTTGTGCAAAAAACGATCTGTAATACATCTGTAGGCTACCAACGACATCGCAGAATGGTTATTGTAATATTCCTTTCTACAGCATAATACCTGCTGTTTAAACAACAATCTATGACAAACACAACAAACAAACTCTAGCCCAGAACTAATTCTATCTTTAAACTGTTGAATGCTGCTGATTTTGTTGCAATTGTTTCCTTCTCATCTTGTTAATTCTTTTAACATTTTCTTTATGCAATGCATTGTTGTGATAGTTTAACTTACTCACTTCCTTTACTTTATTTCTATGATTTTCATTATTATGGTATTTCACCTTGCTGTATTTCTTCACTTTATCTTTATGTTGCTTATCACGGTATTTCACCTTGCTGTATTTCTTCACTTTATCTTTATGTTGCTTATCACGGTATTTCACCTTGCTGTATTTCTGCACTTTATCTTTATGTTGCTTATCATCACGGTATTTCACATTGCTGTATTTCTGCACTTTATCTTTATGTTGCTTATCACGGTATTTCACCTTGCTTTATTTCTTCACTTTATCTTTATGTTGCTCATCATCACGGTATTTCACCTTGCTGTATTTCTTCACTTTATCTTTATGTTGCTTGTTATCACGGTATTTCACCCTGCTGTACTCCTTTACTTTACACTTATGTTGCTGGTTTTCAAAATATTTCATCTTTCTTGCTTGTTTTAATGACTCGTTATATAAAACATTTCTATAATATCTTGTCTTATTGACAGTTTTCACATGTTGCTGAAATTCTGCATTGCTATGATACAACTCCAAAATATGTTGCTTGACATTGTCATTAATTTTACTTTTAACTCTTTTTAAAGAATAATACTTTTCCAAATAACTCCTCCTGTTAACAGATAAATCACTATTTGTATCTTGATAGCGCTTTTTACAATGGCAATTGTTTCAAAGTAGCTTCACAGTGGTAACAGGAAAATAATGCAACAGAATTTGATTCGGCTCTGGTGAAAACGGTGATGTCATCCAGCTCATTTCAATTGTCATATAGTGTCAATGCGGGCAGATCAGTAATATAGTTGAAATTTAAGTGTCCCCAACTGAGCAAGCCAAAAGCCAAAGGCGACGGTGGCAAGGAACCAAAACTCCTTCAGGGCCAGAATGGAGAAAAAAACCTTGGGAGAAACCAGGCTCAGTCGGGGTGCCAGTTCTCCTCTGGCCGACGAACAAATAGTGTATGATTATGATTCTGGCACATTACAGGTCAGAAGTCATATTAGATCAATAGATATTCGTAGGATTATTCGAAAGATTGGAGTCGTCACGCCGGGGACGGGTTTAATGAGGATGTCGTGTCGATGCGGCATTTACAGGGGGGAGTTTAATTGACACGGTCTCTACAGACACTTCAGGGATATGGTCGTCATGTCCAGGCTAAGGGCCACCATCTGGTCTGGATACGGCCCAGATCCGGCCGACTGCAGTAAACCTCGAGATAAACAGAGAGACTAACATTAGCGTAGATGCCATTCTTCTTATGATGTAACAAGTACATCAGGTGTTATTGGAAGTGTTCCAGGTTCCGGCTGACCTAGTTAATGCAGCCTAAAACAATCATTTAACTGATTTGAATAATAGAAATTAAAAATGTTTTATGTGTATGCCATAGTAAAGAGATGTGTTTTTAGTCTAGATTTAAACTGACAGAGTGTGTCTGCTTCCCGAACAATGCTAGGAAGACTGTTCCAGAGTTTAGGTGCTAAATAGGAAAAGGATCGACCGCCTGCAGTTGATTTTGATATTCTAGGTATTATCAACTGGCCAGAATTTTGAGACCGCAATAGACGTGATGGAGTATAATGCGTTAAGAGCTCGCTCAAGTACTGGGGAGCTAAACCATTTAGTGCTTTGTAAGTAATCAGCAAGATTTTAAAATGTATACGATGTTTAATAGGGAGCCAATGCAGTGTTGCCAGAACTGGGCTAATATGGTCATACTTCCTGGTTCTAGTAAGAACTGTAGCTGCTGCGTTTTGGACAAGCTGCAGTTTATTTATTAAGCAAGCAGGGCAACCACCCAGTAGAGCATTACAATAATCTAGCCTTGAGGTCATGAACGCATGAACTAACTGTTCAGCATTTTGCATTGAAAGCATGTGCCGTAATTTAGATATATTTTTAAGATGGTAGAATGCAGTTTTACAGATGCTAGAAACGTGGCTTTCAAATGAGAGATTGGTATCAAAGAGCACACCCAGGTTCCTAACTGACGACGAGGACTTGACAGAGCAGCCATCGAGTGTTAGACAGTATTCTAGGTTACTACTTGTGGAGTTTTTTTGTCCAGTGATTAAAAATTCAGTTTTTTCTGAATTAAGTTGCAGGAAATTACTAGTCATCCAATTTTTTATATCAGCTATGCATTCTGTTAATCTTGTGAATTGGTAAGTTTCGTCAGGGCGTGAAGAAATATAGAGCTGAGTATCGTCAGCATAACAATGAAAATTAACGCCATGCTTCCTAATAATATCTCCCAGTGGTAGCATGTACAGGGTGAAAAGCAACGGTCCTAGCACTGAGCCCTGCGGTACTCCATACTGAACTTGTGTTCGGTGTGACATCTCTTCATTTACTGCTACAAACTGATAACGGTCAGATAAGTATGATTTAAACCATGCCAATGAAGTTCCACTAATGTCAACATAATTTTCGAGTCTATTCAAAAGAATGTTGTGGTCGATAGTATCGAATGCAGCGCTAAGATCGAGTAACACTAACAGAGAGATACAACCACGATCGGATGATAAGAGTAAATCATTTTTTAACTCTAATGAGAGCAGTCTCAGTACTGTGATACGGTCTAAATCCTGACTGGAAATCCTCACAGATACCATTTCTTTCTAAAAAGGAGCATAATTGTGAGGACACTGCCTTTTCTAGTATTTTTGACAGAAAGGGTAGATTGAGATTGGCCTGTAATTGACTAATTTTGTAGGATCAAGTTGCGGTTTTTTAATAAGTGGTTTAATAATAGCCAACTTAAAAGTTTTCGGTACGTATCCTAATGTCAAGGATGAATTAATGATATTAAGAAGAGGATCTATGACCTCTGGAAGCATCTCTTTTAGTAGTTTAGTCGGTATGGGGTCGAGCATACATGTTGTTGATTTTGATGATTTAACGAGTTTAGCCAATTCTTCTTCTCCTATAGCAGTGAATGAATGTAATTTTTCCTCAGTGACACTACAGTGCACTGTCTGATGTGATACTGTAGTAGACGGCTGCATGGTTATAATTTTTTTCCTAATATTATCAATCTTACAAGTAAAGAAGTTCATAAAGTCATTACTGCTGTGCTGTTTACAAACATCAGAAGGTGAAGCTTTATCTTTGGTTAATTTAGCCACTGTATCGAATAAATACCTAGGGTTGTGTTTGTTTTCTTCTAAGAGGGTCGAGAAATAAGCAGATGTAGCAGTTTTTAGGGCCTTTCTGTATGCAATCATGCTCTCTTTCCACGAAATGCGAAAACTTCTAGTTTTGTTTTCTTCCAGATGCGCTCCATTTTTCTGGCTGCTGTTTTAAGGGCCCGGGTGTGCTCGTTGTACCACGGCGTTGGACTGTTTTCTTTAATCTTCTTTAAGCGCCGGGGAGCAACTGTGTCTAAAGTGCTGGAAAAGAGAGAGTCAATAGTTTCTGTTGCAACATCGAGTTCCTCCCAGCATCTGGGATGCTTAGGAGATGAAACTGATGAGGAAGATTATTTACAAAGAAATCTTTAGTCGCAGCAGTGATAGTCCTGCCATATTTGAAGCGAGGGGACGGCTTTGCAGCCTTTGCTAAATTAAGTGTACATGATACTAGGTAATGATCTGAGATGTCATCGGAAATTGTAGTCCCTTGATTGCACATCCTTTATGCATACAACTGTACTTTAACCATTTCTCATTATGATATGTATAAATATCAACCCCTAAAAAATTTGCTGTCGATTGAATTTCCACTTCTGTGGCCCATGATCCAACAAACTTCATTTCTGAGCTTGACAAATAATCTTCCATAGATTTATACTGACACCTTAACAGATTCCTGTATTCCACACTATGCAATTCCATGTGTTTTACAATTGCAAGTCTAACTGCTCTGTGAGCCTTTTGTGTGCCACACACCGCTTGTGCCACTGCCCTGAAGAAACAATTCCCATCACCTACAATACTAACTGTTTTACAAGGACAGCCCATTGGTCCGATGTCTGTTGGTAAAAGTACATGTTCACCATGAAGCTCTACATGAAGTTTATTACTTAATTTTTGCGACACAGCGGACTGAAATTAAACATTCTATTAGTTCCATTTCCCAAACAAACTACATCTGAATTTACAAGACTTTTAGAAATGTTTTTACTTATCTCAGTGTTATCCTTGAAATGCAGTTTCTGTTTTTTCATAACCACACATTCTTTATTTTCATCCAAACTCTGTTTTGAACACTGAAATATTCTTTTCTTACCAACACAATCCTGTTTTTGTGATTCAGTGACAGTTGCTTTTCTGCTTGTAACTTGATGTACACACACACACCATTTATTTAAAAAAACCTTTAGCTTTCCTCCAATACATGCAGACAAATTTTGAATGTGCCTCAAAACACAGCTCATTGTATTGTGATATACAACCACACTAAAGCCATCACCATCTGCCATACCAGTACTACTACGCGCATGAGAATCAACAATAGCAAACTGCCCATTTTGCTTAATAATAGCACAGGTACTACCATTTAAGGTTAAAAAGCATGCATCATATTTTTTCAAACATTGATTGCAAACCATCAACTAATGTCACACATGCACCAGACATGATAAATTCTCCATCAACCACATCTACAAATCCAGAAACAAAGTCACCGTATTCAAATTTAAAGGCATTTGAATTAAAAGTGTATTGCTGAGGAAGATCTGGAACGCACAACAACTTTTCCTCGGTTGGATCAGTGATTGAACCACTTTGACGCAAACTGGTATACAAGCTGTCACCAACACTTACAACATTATCTAAATATTTTGTTTCCCATGAGAACACACTATGTACACTGTGCATTGCCATTGCAGCCAAACTAATGGCAACACACTGTTTTCCTGGCCACTGGAACTTGCTGTCACCCTGATGCTTCACCCAGGGCTTCACGCCCTGACGAAACTTACCAATTCACAAGATTAACAGAATGCATAGCTGATATAAAAAATTGGATGACTAGTAATTTCCTGCAACTTAATTCAGAAAAAACAGAATTTTTAATCATTGGACAAAAAAACTCCATAAGTAGTAACCTAGAATACTGTCTAACACTCGATGGCTGCTCTGTCAAGTCCTCGTCGTCAGTTAGGAACCTGGGTGTGCTCTTTGATACCAATCTCTCATTTGAAAGCCACGTTTCTAGCATCTGTAAAACTGCATTCTACCATCTTAAAAATATATCTAAATTACAGCACATGCTTTCAATGCAAAATGCTGAACAGTTAGTTCATGCGTTCATGACCTCAAGGCTAGATTATTGTAATGCTCTACTGGGTGGTTGCCCTGCTCGCTTAATAAATAAACTGCAGCTGGTCCAAAACGCAGCAGCTAGAGTTCTTACTAGAACCAGGAAGTATGACCATATTAGCCCAGTTCTGGCAACACTGCATTGGCTCCCTATTAAACATCGTATACATTTTAAAATCTTGCTGATTACTTACAAAGCACTAAATGGTTTAGCGCCCCAGTACTTGAGCGAGCTCTTAACGCATTATACTCCATCATGTTTATTGCGGTCTCAAAATTCTGGCCAGTGGATAATACCTAGAATATCAAAATCAACTGCAGGCGGTCGGTCCTTTTCCTATTTAGCACCTAAACTCTGGAACAGTCTTCCTAGCATTGTTCGGGAAGCAGACACACTCTGTCAGTTTAAATCTAGACTAAAAACACATCTCTTTACTATGGCATACACATAAAACATTTTTAATTTCTGTTATTCAAATCAGTTAAATGATTGTTTTAGGCTGCATTAACTAGGTCAGCCGGAACCGGGAACACTTCCAATAACACCTGATGTACTCGTTACATCATAAGAAGAATGGCATCTACGCTAATGTTAGTCTCTCTGTTTATCCCGAGGTTTACTGCAGTCGGCCGGATCCGGGCCGTATCCAGACCAGATGGTGGACCTTAGCCTGGACATGACGACCATATCCCTGAAGTGTCTGTAGAGACAATAGTGTCAATTAAACTCCCCCCTGTAAATGCCGCATCGACACGACATCCTAATTAAACCCGTCCCCGGCGTGACAACTCCAATCTTTCGAATAATCCTACGAATATCTATTTATCTAATATGACTTCTGACCTGTAATGTTGCCAGAATCATAATCATACACTATTTGTTCGTCGGCCAGAGGAGAACTGGCACCCCGACTGAGCCTGGTTTCTCCCAAGGTTTTTTTCTCCATTCTGGCCCTGAAGGAGTTTTGGTTCCTTGCCACCGTCGCCTTTGGCTTTTGGCTTGCTCAGTTGGGGACACCTAAATTTCAACTATATTACTGATCCGCTCACATTGACACTATATGATAATTGAAATGAGCTGGATGACATCACCGTTTTCTCCAGAGCGGCTGTACAGCCGAATCAAATTCTGTTGCATTATTTTCCTGTTACCACTGTGAAGCTGCTTTGAAACAATTGCCATTGTAAAAAGCGCTATATAAATAAAGGTGATTTGATTTTGATTTGATGAAATGATCCACGAATGTTACTAACACTTTCTCTGTCATTTGATGTAGACAGTGGGCTTTGTTCAGTATCTTTGGCTGTACACACACCCATTTCTCCAACAATATCACTATTTCCAAAATATTTCATAAGTAAGATTACTATCATTGTTGTATATTTCAAAGTTCGACAATACTTAACCATAATAAGAGCCTAAAACTTAATATACTATAATATAATTTATGCGCTCAGCTGTTGGCATAAAGCGAGCAATATGGGATCCCAACAAAATAGAATGCCTGAACAACAGTAAGAATATTGCCAGAACATGCTAATAAACGTTAGTAACTTTAAGTAAAACTTTATATACATTATAAACAAATAATAATAAATAAATACACAGAAAACTGGAAATGTAGGTGATGAATGGGGAAAAAAGCCTATAATGAATGGAAATGGAAGGCTATAAATAGCCTATAAATTCTTAAAACCAAAACCGGAGAAATGTTTTGTAAAATATAAAAATAAATGATTAACAAGTAAATAAAGCACTTATAAAAATATCACTGGATGTTATTCATGTCAGGTTTTATGGATTAAACTAGTGTTTGACCCATTAAAAATACCAAAATTAGTTTTCCAAGCATTTAATTCTACATGCACAAATCGCAAGATATCGCAAGTAGCCTCATGCAACAATCACGCATCTGCAGCAATGTGAACGGAGCATAACATAACAAATAAAATAGAATAATTATTAGATCAACAAAATGAAAGAGAAAAGAACTGTAAATGGCTATTCTATATGCTGAGTTTCTGTTAATTTTTGTTGAACAGAACCTGATTAACAGAAAGGAAATGAGTCATCAGAAAGCAGCATGGTGTTTGTTTTCTTTATTTAACAAAAGCACAATGTTTTGTTTTTATTGTGAGAGTACAAAATAAAAATAAACCCTTTACCGTTTTGAATGTTTTTTTAATATGTATGTTCATAAATTGTATTTAACTTTTTTCCCGCTGTTAAAAGCGGAAACATCTTTATAATTTAAAGACAAAAGCTAAAGTTGTCTTTAAAATTATGTTGAATGAGAAAAACACCATGGCACATACCTTGATGAAAAGTCTTTGTAATCGTAGAATTCGCAGAGATGTCTCCGATGAACAGATTCAGTAACAGAAACAAGAATTCGGTTCCGCTTTTTTAGCAGTAGTATAGTTCGTGCTATTTGACAGTAATACGTTAAATTGCGCTGCTTAAATGTAACTTAACCGCTGGTCAGAGCCTAACTCCATTCACTGGCAATATTTGAAAAATGCTGGAAAAGTGGAGACAGATGGGACAAACCGAGGGCGTGGCTGGGCGGGGCGTGCAACAGAGACCTGCAGTGACGGATTGCGTAATAGTGGAACTTAAACTCACAGTGAACTCTAATATGTTTGTTCTTCTCGTTTATTATCACTATTATTGCCTATTTATTTCCTCTTGTTTTTACCGTGTAGTGCTTGTCTATTGTCGGAATAAGAATTAATATAATCCAACATATGATTTCAGAATGACAGCCGATTTGTGCAGGATATTGCAAACATGGTGCCAAAGGATAAAGTTATATTTCGCAAAGGTTTGAGAAAATCTGATCGACAACTTTGTCAAAGCAAAGAAATATGTCCTATTTAATAGGCCTACACTTAACAAACTTTACACGAATTTGACTGTGCAATTTTGTAAGCATCAGGAAACAAATGCGATTATTAATCTGGTTTGCAACAAAGTAAATATATAGTGCCCTGCTCCTTGATATATACTGTTGTGTAAATACACGAAATGCATATAATGAATTAATCCATATATTTCTATAGTCATTACTTGATTTTTATTAGGCTATTCTTAGCTCGAACAAGTGATTTGCGTTCAAAAAAAGTGAACACGGAAGACAGTTAGTGGGGATCTTTGGAGATGCTTTTTATGGGAATAAAACGTACAACTTAGACAAGATTTCATTCATTGTTGTTCTTTGTATTTTATTGCCTGTAAAGTGTATTTAAAAATGGTTTACATACTATTTAAAACTAATTGCTTACATGGTTTAATGTTAAAGAATAAATGCAGAGTTTCAGAGTTTTGTTAGGCTAAGTGTCCACAAATTCACAGCTCCTACAAGCAACTGCCGGTGTCAGTCAGTCTTAATGGTCATTCTTTTGTCTCTATAGAGAGACATTTGCATACGCGGCGCCAACATTATATCGCCTCATTTTATCAATGCTTTTATACAAACGCCCATTTTATATTAAGCACCCATTTTGTTCTTGTCCAAATTAGTTGCTATGAACCAACAATACCAAAATAAATATTTTTTAATGAAAAGTAAAGCTCCATCTGTAATACAAATGTTAAGGAAATTATATTGTTTAATCAAATCAGAAAAGGTAGGCTATCTAAGAGATTGTCTTTTAACTAGGCTACATGTTGTCATATCCATTTACTTCTGATGTAAAGATTTTGGTGTGGGTTTTATGATACGATATGGCATATGGGATATGATGCTATACAAACGATTAATGTCTTCATACTTGTTTAGTGTTCCACCTTACGATCTGCTCAAAAGTCAAAACGATCTGTTCGAAATTCACATTTCACTTTTAATTCTTAGGCAGAACGAACATTTAAACCTCACATTATGAGTCTATTTGACCCGGTTTAATTTGTTAGTTGTCAGAAATACTGACCTATGATTTCATACCAAATTTGTTTGTGATATTAGTAGGTCAATTTTGTCCATTAATGTTCGGCTATAGTTAAAGACAGCCGCATAAAACCAAAACTAACTTTTAATGTTTACATTTATCGTTTGACAGCTTTGTTAATACAACGTTATTTCATTAGTTCATGCATGCTCATTTACTTTGAAATCGCTTTGATTTTGTGTGGTTTTAAAAAGCTTGTTGGTGATTTACATCTAAGCAAATGGGGTCATTTTATTCACAACACACGTACCAAGATTGTTTACTTAATCTGAGAATTATGTAAAAAATTAATTTATTTTATCTTAACTAATTAAAATTAAAATGGATATTTAATTTAATGTGTTCATGCTGCTTTCATTGACTCACCTTTAATGACAACTTAAAGTTCACTGACTTAATTTCAGCATTTTCACTTTAGGCCTAGTAATTCTTGTTATTTAGCCTACTTTACAAAATGTATTTTTAAAATGCAGTTTACCAGATAAACTTGATTTGCCTTACATTGAGTCGACTTGGCATGACTTTTTTTTTTTTTTTTTTTTTTTTTTTTACAAATTTTATGTTAACAACTTTTAGGTTTGAATACATTTTCAACCTCTACCGGCCACCTCTGTGACGTAATGCGTTTACCTTTTGACCATTGGCTGTGTTTTTTGAAAGGTGCTTTATTCCAATTTGCATATTACTCCAATTTATAACAACGTTCCATCTTACTGTCCTCCTACGTGTTTGACACAAGGAATTCAAGAAGCAACATTCTTTTTTTGCCTCATACACTCATACTGAACAAGGTAAGCTTTGCCTTTCTTATCTAGTTATGATTCATTTCTTCAACTACCAACTCTTTTTATAGTCTTCCACTATATTTTTATTTATCGCTGGCCCTAGTATACTGCTACAATTAGAACTATCGAGATGCACATTTTTTCCTCTCTATATTTTTGACACCATTCTTGGTTTCTCTGCTCTCTTAATTATTCCTCTGGCTATTCTAACGAATGCGAACCATGCGGTATTTCAGTTTCTACCGTTGACTACACTTTGCAACTCGGTTGATATATATATAATAATAATAATAATAATAATAATAATAATAATTATTATTATTATTATTTTACAATCTTTGGTTATCAATGGAATGAACGCGCTCACTCCACAAATAACTTTCTAAACTTTTAAAATTCTGGAAATGTTTTCTTGCCGCAGCTCGTTGAGATGTTCGACTACCTATTTTTTCGACTCCCGCCTATTATTTTCCATTTTGTTTGCCACGCTCATCAGCTCATTCGACATATCTGATCCAACGGATTCGTTAAAGTGGTTTATTCTACTCACATAATTTATTTGTTTAGCACTGCCCTCTAGGTTTCTTAGCTGTGTCTTACATTATTATATTATATGCTTGCTTGCTTGCATATTTCTTGTGTCTATTTGTAAATATATAATAATCATTTCAGATAATTCACCCTCTAAGATTCCCAAAATCCACCACCCTGAGGCTGACACAATCCATGACCATCTCCAACTGCTTGCTGTAAGATATATTTTTTTGCTTTTATCATTTTGCTTTGATTTCTATATCATGTTTACGTTTACATGTTTAAAATCACACAGGCCTTTCCTACAGATTTTTAACACTATTTCTTTACCCTTTCAATAGTACAAGTGCCATGACCCCACAGTCAACCCCAGAGAAACAGCACAACAACTTTGTACCCTGGCTACTGATTTGATGACAATCATGTCAAGGTGGCAGAAACAAAGTATTGCTCTTCAGAGCACAATAAAAACTTTACGAGAAGAACTGAAGAAAACAAAAACGCAGCTCTCAGAAGCTCAAGTGACAGCTGAGCTACTAGGCGCGACAACAGACTTGTGCAAAGATGGTAAGGCATTTTGCCTTCTGTGCTTCAAAGCATTACATTTTTTTAGTACACTATTCTTCTCCAAGAAAACAATGATAACATTCTCTTTTTTTCTACAGACCTAAATGACGCCAGCACACAAACTGATCAACCATCAAGTGAAAATGCAGACTTGCAAAGTACACCGAAAGACTTTTGCAAAGATGGTAAAAAAATCTTTTTTCTGTGCTTCACATAAATACAATTGTTGTTTATTTCACTATTCATCTCCTAGGAATCTATTATAACTTTCTCTTTTCTTTTACAGACCTACATGATGAGGATGAGGATGCTTGACCACAGTTTGCCACTTTACTTTTGAATGTGCACTTATTTTTTTTTTAATTATGTATATCTGTAACTTTTGTTTTGTGTTATTTTTTTTGGACCTGAAGCTCTTTTTTTACACTTTTTATTTATTTTTTTGCCTTTGTTTTTTCAATTTAATTTATTGTCTTACCTTGTTGTATTGCTTCTACTTTTAACTTTTTTAAATATTTTACAAATAAATATACATTTACATCACACTGCCTCCTAACTGCCTATATGATTTATGATTTTACAAGATATGAGACAATTTCTGCTTCCCTTTTTTTTGGTCCTTATTTAATCCTTCGCCATAGCAGCACTGTTTGAGAGATCCTATAATTCGTTATCAATATAGCATCTTCAGTGTCTGTTTCATGTTGACCGAGTTTGCTGTCGATTCCATGCATCTCCTACGAGGAGTTTATAAAAACTCAGAGCCTGTTTATTCAAAAATTCCACATTCAAACCAAAATATCTGACTTCCTGTTGGTCGGAGCTAATGACTGTAAATTAGAAAGTTGTCCGGCTCAATGAGAACAATATATATACAGAATTTGATGACTGTAGATAAAACTAACCCCCCCCCCCCCCCCCCCCACTTTTGTCAAAAGGTGGCGCTACTGAGCCCCCCCACCACGCCCATTTCTAAGTCTTTGGCCGTATCTACTGGACGGCATCTCTGATGTGTGTTGAGTTTCATGCAATTTCAAGCATGCTAAGAGTCTCAAAAACAGCCAAAAAGATTATTAAACTTTGACACGTTGCCATGGCAACAATGTTTACCATATCAAGAAGTGCTTACCAGGTTTACATCTGTTATGTTTTGACATTATACTGATGAAGTTTGAAGTAAATTGGGTGAAAATAAGATGGTGATTCAAGGCATTTTTTAAAAAGTGACACACTTCCTGCTGCCAGTTGGTGGCGCTATGACTTTGAGTCACAAAAGTCATATCCATGTGATCGGCCTCTTACAACGAACACACAGCTGAAGTTTCATCAAAATGAATCAATGTATGCAGAAGTTATAACACATTTCCTGTTTCCCTTTTCTCGCCATAAATTTGTTGCTTTGTCATGGCCAAACCGTTCGAGATATCAAAAATCCGCTCGCAATTTAGCGTCCTCAATGCCTTGACTTCATGCTGACTGAGATTGGCACTGATCGGAACAATGGCCTAGGAGGAGTATATCAAATTCCCTTTCAGGGCTTGGGCCCTAATAATAATCCTTAGGGGAACAATAGGGCCTTCGCCCTTTGGGCTTGGGCCCTAATAATAATCCTTAGGGGAACAATAGGGCCTTCGCCCTTTGGGCTTGGGCCCTAATAATCCTTAGGGGAACAGTAGGGCCTTCGCCTTAGGGGAACAATAGGGCCTTCGCCCTTTCAGGGCTTGGGCCCTAATAATAATCCTTAGGGGAACAATAGGGCCTTCGCCCTTTGGGCTTGGGCCCTAATAATGATCCTTAGGGGAACAATAGGGCCTTCGCCCTTTTAGGGCTTGGGCCCTAATAATAATAATAATAATAATAATAATAATAATAATAATAATAATAATCCTTAGGGGAACAATAGGGCCTTCGCCCTTTGGGCTTGGGCCCTAATAATAATCCTTAGGGGAACAATAGGGCCTTCGCCCTTTTAGGGCTTGGGCCCTAATAATAATCCTTAGGGGAACAATAGGGCCTTCGCCCTTTCAGGGCTTGGGCCCTAATAATAATCCTTAGGGGAACAATAGGGCCTTCGCCCTTTCAGGGCTTGGGCCCTAATAATAATCCTTAGGGGAACAATAGGGCCTTCGCCCTTTCAGGGCTTGGGCCCTAATAATAATCCTTAGGGGAACAATAGGGCCTTCGCCCTTTGGGCTTGGGCCCTAATAATAATCCTTAGGGGAACAATAGGGCCTTCGCCCTTTTAGGGCTTGGGCCCTAATAATAATAATAATAATAATAATCCTTAGGGGAACAATAGGGCCTTCGCCCTTTTAGGGCTTGGGCCCTAATAATAATAATAATAATAATAATAATAATAATCCTTAGGGGAACAATAGGGCCTTCGCCCTTTGGGCTTGGGCCCTAATAATAATAATCCTTAGGGGAACAATAGGGCCTTCGCCTTTTGGGCTTGGGCCCTAATAATCCTTAGGGGAACAATAGGGCCTTCGCCCTTTCAGGGCTTGGGCCCTAATAATAATAATCCTTAGGGGAACAATAGGGCCTTCGCCCTTTGGGCTTGGGCCCTAATAATAATAATCCTTAGGGGAACAATAGGGCCTTCGCCCTTTCAAGGCTTGGGCCCTAATAATAATAATCCTTAGGGGAACAATAGGGCCTTCGCCCTTTCAGGGCTTGGGCCCTAATAATAATCCTTAGGGCATAATAATAATCCTTAGGGGAACAATAGGGCCTTCGCCCTTTCAGGGCTTGGGCCCTAATAATAATTCTTAGGGGAACAATAGGGCCTTCGCCCTTTGGGCTTGGGCCCTAATAATAATCCTTAGGGGAACAATAGGGCCTTCGCCCTTTTAGGGCTTAGGCCCTAATAATAATAATAATAATCCTTAGGGGAACAATAGGGCCTTCGCCCTTTGGGCTTGGGCCCTAATAATGATCCTTAGGGGAACAATAGGGCCTTCGCCCTTTGGGCTTGGGCCCTAATAAATGATGCGAATACAGAATGTATAAATGCAATGCTGTTGAACAGAATGTAGCAATGGAAGAGAATTGTATGGGAATGCTTCTTATGGAAACCACCTAATGGTTCTGGCAAATGGTGATAAATAAATGCTTATTTATCCTTAAACAAATAATAAACCTATTATCTGTAACAAGCTGACCTCAGGTAACTGTTATCTAAGCAGGTTAGAAAAACATATGCTGCATGTATAAACTAATGCCATGGTCTCTAGAAAGAGGTTTGGTAAGTTTATTATTACGTTCCACACAGTCGGGTGATCGGTCCGGCAGTAGAGACGTCTTCCACTGGTTATGCAGGTAGCGTGCAGTGGGGAGAGCGCAGAGTTGCAATCCAGTAGTCGTTGCCACGCTGGGCTAATGGATGCGGAACTTTCGTTGCGCCAAGAGGGTCCTTAAAAAGTGGACCAGGCAGCTGGGTCAGTCGAATCTTCACAGGGTCCGTTGCAGGCTGGCTGCACTGAGGAGCCGTGTGGGACAGGCAATGTGTGCCGATGCAGAGGTCCTTGGTGGACTGGACTGTTCTGCTGGAGGAGTTGTGAAGGTCAGATAAGATCTCTCAATGAGCAAGCCCTTTTTGCATCTAGAGTGCAGCCGAAAGCAATATAAAAGGTTTTGCTCGCAAAAGCAACTGTCTTGTAGCCTCTTTCCTCGTCAGGTCAGAAGCTCAGGATGTGGTGTGTCTGTTAGTGTCTCCTTCCCCGTTGAGTTGGAAATGCAGAACAAGGGTGTGTCTACCCGGGGGACATATTTATCCCTTTCTGATGAGGAGGAGACTGAAATTCTGCGCCTTTCCGATCCTGGAGTGTGATTGGCCACTGGTGTCCGAAGTAGCCACGATGTTGCCCACCCTAGTGTGGAACGTATCTGCATAGCATAAAGTGGTGTGTTAAAACAGTGTCTTTAATGTTTTACCCATGCATTATTTCTTTACCAAACCTCTTTTAAAAAGGCATCGTATGGAACAGATAGAGACCAAACATGATAAGAAACGGTTAAGTCATTGTCCACGCATTCGTTTATCTGTTACTGGATCTGTCCCGTGAACTGTTATATTAACAGTCAAAAACCATTAACATAAACTGTGCTTTGTATGAAGATGAAGTGGATGTGTTACAGTTTATATACAAACCAGATTCCAAAAAAAGTTGGGACACTGTACAAATTGTAAATAAAAACAGAATGCAATGATGTGGAAGTTTCAAATTTCAATATTTTATTCAGAATACAACGACATATCAAATGTTTAAACTGAGAAAATGTATCATTTTAAGGGAAAAATAAGTTGATTTTAAATTTCATGGCATCAACACATCTCAAAAAAGTTGGGACAAGGCCATGTTTACCACTGTGTGGCATCCCCTCTTCTTTTTATAACAGTCTGCAAACGTCTGGGGACTGAGGAGACAAGTTGCTCAAGTTTAGGAATAGGAATGTTGTCCCATTCTTGTCTAATACAGGCTTCTAGTTGCTCAACTGTCTTAGGTCTTCTTTGTCGCATCTTCCTCTTTATGATGCGCCAAATGTTTTCTATGGTTGAAAGATCTGGACTGCAGGCTGGCCATTTCAGTACCCGGATCCTTCTTCTACGCAGCCATGATGTTGTAATTGATGCAGTATGTGGTCTGGCATTGTCATGTTGGAAAATGCAAGGTCTTCCCTGAAAGAGACGACGTCTGGATGGGAGCATATGTTGTTCTAGAACTTGGATATACCTTTCAGCATTGATGGTGCCTTTCCAGATGTGTAAGCTGCCCATGCCACACGCACTCATGCAACCCCATACCATCAGAGATGCAGGCTTCTGAACTGAGCGCTGATAACAACTTGGGTTGTCCTTGTCCTCTTTAGTCCGGATGAGATGGCATCCCAGTTTTCCAAAAAGAACTTCAAATTTTGATTCGTCTGACCACAGAACAGTTTTCCACTTTGCCACAGTCCATTTTAAATGAGCCTTGGCCCAGAGAAAACGCCTGCGCTTCTGGATCATGTTTAGATATGGCTTCTTTTTTGACCTATAGAGTTTTAGCCGGCAACGGCGAATGGCACGGTGGATTGTGTTCACCGACAATGTTTTCTGGAAGTATTCCTGAGCCCATGTTGTGATTTCCATTACAGTAGCATTCCTGTATGTGATGCAGTGCCGTCTAAGGGCCCGAAGATCACGGGCATCCAGTATGGTTTTCTGGCCTTGACCCTTACGCACAGAGATTGTTCCAGATTCTCTGAATCTTTGGATGATTTTATGCACTGTAGATGATGATAACTTCAAACTCTTTGCAATTTTTCTCTGAGAAACTCCTTTCTGATATTGCTCCACTATTTTTCGCCGCAGCATTGGGGGAATTGGTGATCCTCTGCCCATCTTGACTTCTGAGAGACACTGCCACTCTGAGAGGCTCTTTTTATACCCAATCATGTTGCCAATTGACCTAATAAGTTGCAAATTGGTCCTCCAGCTGTTCCTTATGTGTACATTTAACTTTTCCGGCCTCTTATTGCTACCTGTCCCAACTTTTTTGGAATGTGTAGCTTTTATGAAATCCAAAATGAGCCAATATTTGGCATGACATTTCAAAATGTCTCACTTTCAACATTTGATATGTTATCTATATTCTATTGTGAATAAAATATAAGTTTATGAGATTTGTAAATTATTGCGTTCCTTTGTTATTCACAATTTGTACAGTGTCCCAACTTTTTTGGAATCGGGTTTGTAAATTTAAGGCCTCCAAACATGTGTATGAAAGGATTTAGATAGATCTTTGTGGCCTCTCTTTTGCTGCTGCATCCAGGAGGTAATGAAGGAATTTTTATGGCAGCTCTTGCCTAAACCTTAGGAATGAGTTTGGTGGTTAGTCAACTTTTTAAAGCAAATAAGAAGTCCTCTCCTTGGTGGTGGTGGGTGCAGAAGGTCCCCCTTCCTGCCCTGTAAAAGGTGTCTGGCAGTTGTCTTGGCATCTTATCTGATGTTGTTGAACATTTGTTTATGTTCATTCACCAAGGGTCCAATCACAGTGTGGCACATCTTCTTCCACACTGGTAGTTAGAGAGGGGCCTTGCCATAAACTGGTCTGTGGAATGCCATCCTAACTGATGTTCACCACGTCTTCACCACACCACATCTTCACCACACCACACCTAACTGATGTTCACCACACTGATATAAAGTGCACAGTATCACGGTCAAAGGCAGGTCATGGATACATTTGACTCGTTCACAATCTAACATGACACAATGCTAATTTCATGCGATTGGGTGTGTCACACCACCACACGGCGAAATATAACTTTATGGACCATCCTATTTTTGCACAGACTAATAAAATCTGCCAGTCACCATAATTTTACATTCACCTTATGAAAGTAACTTTACACTGTAAATTTTGGTGACTCCGGCATGCATACACATTTTTAACAGCGTTCATCTAGTAAATTGCCATCTACACTTATTTAACAGAACAGGAACGTGTATATTCAGAATATGACAAAGGAAAGCTCTACTTACAGTGGGGAGAACAAGTATTTGATACACTGCCGATTTTGCAGGTTTTCCTACTTACAAAGCATGTAGAGGTCTGTAATTTTTATCATAGGTACATGTGAGAGACGGAATATAAAACAAAAATCCAGAAAATCACATTGTATGATTTATAAATAATTAATTTGCATTTTATTGCATGACATAAGTATTTGATCACCTACCAACCAGTAAGAATTCCGGCTCTCACAGACCTGTTAGTTTTTCTTTAAGAAGCCCTCCTGTTCTCCACTCATTACCTGTATTAACTGCACCTGTTTGAACTCGTTACCTGTATAAAAGACACCTGTCCACACACTCAATCAAACAGACTCCAACCTCTCCACAATGGCCAAGACTAGAGAGCTGTGTAAGGACATCAGGGATAAAATTGTACAAGGCTGGGATGGGCTACAGGACAATAAGCAAGCAGCTTGGTGAGAAGGCAACAACTGTTGGCGCAATTATTAGAAAATGGAAGTTGTTCAAGATGACGGTCAATCTCCCTCGGTCTGGGGCACCATGCAAGATCTCACCTCGTGGGGCATCAATGATCATGAGGAAGGTGAGGGATCAGCCCAGAACTACACGGCAGGACCTGGTCAATGACCTGAAGAGTGCTGGGACCACAGTCTCAAAGAAAACCATTAGTAACACACTACACCGTCATGGATTAAAATCCTGCAGTGCATGCAAGGTCCCCCTGCTCAAGCCAGCGCATATCCAGGCCCGTCTGAAGTTTGCCAATGACCATCTGGATGATCCAGAGGATGAATGGGAGAAGGTAATGTGGTCTGATGAGACAAAAATAGAGCTTTTTGGTCTAAACTCCACTCGCCATGTTTGGAGAAGAAGGATGAGTACAACCCCAAGAACACCATCCCAACCGTGAAGCATGGAGGTGGAAACATCATTCTTTGGGGATGCTTTTCTGCAAAGGGGACAGGACGACTGCACCGTATTGAGGGGAGGATGGATGGGGCCATGTATCGCGAGATCTTGGCCAACAACCTCCTTCCATTAGTAAGAGCATTGAAGATGGGTCGTGGCTGAGTCTTCTAGCATGACAACGACCCGAAACACACAGCCAGGGCAACTAAGGAGTGGCTCCGTAAGAAGCATCTCAAGGTCCTGGAGTGGCCTAGCCAGTCTCCAGACCTGAACCCAATAGAAAATCTTTGGAGGGAGCTGAAAGTCCGTATTGCCCAGCGACAGCCCCGAAACCTGAAGGATCTGGAGAAGGTCTGTATGGAGGAGTGGGCCAAAATCCCTGCTGCAGTGTGTGCAAAACTGGTCAAGAACTACAGGAAACGTATGATCTCTGTAATTGCAAACAAAGGTTTCTGTACCAAATATTAAGTTCTGCTTTTCTGATGCATCAAATACTTATGTCATGCAATAAAATGCAAATTAATTACTTAAAAATCATACAATGTGATTTTCTGGATTTTTGATTTAGATTCCGTCACTCACAGTTGAAGAGTACCTATGATAAAAATTATAGACTTCTACATGCTTTGTAAGTACGAAAACCTGCAAAATCGGCAGTGTATCAAATACTTGTTCTCCCCACTGTATATCACCTAACATTAATAGTTACTTACCCTTGCCGTGGATGAACAGTCTTCTCCTGATAGATCTGGTTTTCTAAAATGGCCACCATGTGATTCATAGTCAGTCAGTTCATGAGGTAAAGCATCACGTGGTAATCTGATGGATCTTAATATATTATGTTAAATTGACTAAACTCCAGATTATTGTTGACTTTACTCAAAACAGCTTGTTGTGTTTCTTTATTAAAGTAAACAGTAAACTCAATATGTTATGTAACAATTGTAGTTTTAAATTAAGGAATGTGCAAAACTAAATTTAAGTAAAATCTGTTTATTTTAATGAGCCAAATTTGCTGAGGGCAGACATCATTTTTTACAGTGAACAATGACAACCCCGTGACACAGGGCAAACTCTCACTCGAACGGCAGCACACCAACAGCTACCACAATGACAACAAGAGCTGGATGTCTGGGGCAAGGGACAGGGGACAGAACGGCAACGACCAACACAGCGGAGCTCTACAACATGTGCGCAAGAAGCTCTGCAACTCTGCCGTCTTCCCCAGCATTTAAGCACTCCCGCTCCTCAACGTAATCTCCCGCAGCTGAGCCCAATTAAACACTGCACAGAGGGAGAGGGAGAGAGACCCACATGAAAAAATACTATAGTATATTATAGTATATAATAGTAAAATTACTCTAGTAAATACTATAGTGTTTTTGAACCATACTATAGTAAATATACTACAGTAAATTAACAAAGTGTAGTAAATATTATAATATACTACAATTTACTGTAGTATCTTTACTATAGTATGGTTCAAAAACACTATAGTACTTACTAGAGTAATTTTACTATTATATACTATAATATACTATAGTATTTTTTCATGTGGGGAGAAAGAGAGAGAACTGCACACAATACACATCACAACACCAAGAAATCAAATAAACAACAACAAAAAAAGCCCCTGCTGCAAAAAAAACAAAAAACTGCTAAAATCAGCTTAGACTGGTTGGCTGGTCTTAGCTGGTTTAAGCTGGTCTTCCAGGTTGGCCAAGCTGGTCAAGCTGGCGTTCAGCTGGTTTTAGCTGGTCTCCCAGCTTGACCAGCTAAGTCCAGCCTGGTCAGCTAAAAAAAGTGGCCAAACCCCCTCTAAAACCAGCCTGGGAGACCAGCGAAAACCAGCCAACCAGCTTAGGTAAAACCAGCCTGGGCGACCAGCGAAAACCAGCCAACCAGCTTAGGTAAAACCAGCCTAAGCTGGTTGGCTGGTTTTATCTAGTCTCCCAGGCTGGTTTTAGAGGGGTTTTGGAACAGAACCTGCTCCGGAGCAGGTTCTGTTCAGAGAGTATGTTGCTATGACTAATAAGTAGTCATAGCAACGTACCAGGGTTAGTTTACTTCAGAGGTGTACAGCGCATGAGTGCCCTATTGATGAGGCTCCAGTGGGTGTGCAGTTTGCACACAATATTATATATATAGTTATATCCATATATATAGAAGCACTATTAAAACAAGGTAATGTTTATTTTCTATGCTACAAAGTATTTGTATAATAAAAAAAACATATATGATATATTACATCTCAAGCAATGTGGAAGCAAAATGACTAAACATAAAAAAATGAACAGCCATGTTATCTTTGCAAGCAAATATTTGTTATTTAATCAGTATTTCTTTTCATTATATAAACAGCATCAAACAAACAATATAGTTCTTATTTACAGTGATTAAAGATTATTAAACAAAAAGATTGAAAAATAATTTCACAACCACCAAATAGGTGGCGATATGCACTATGTAAATAGTCATTAAACAAAACAAGAAGAAAGAAGTAGTATTATAACAGCTCCCAATATTAGCGAGGCTACATCAACAAAGATAACGTGTAGGTTACTAATATAACCCTGAAGGAGGGAATGGAGATGTTACGTCGGACTGACGTAATGGGGTCCCGCCTGGGAGCCCAATTACCTTCAAGTAGGAACTAAACAAGCCAATGGATATTGGCCAGTGAGATATGCAAGCTGAGTCATACCTACCCGTACATACAGGTATAAATATGACCAGCATTACTCACTTCATTCATGTTTTGCTGAGGAGCCGAGACAGGGATCCTGGCCATTCAGTGTTGGTTCAGGGCTGTGGCAAGGGGACGTAACGTCTCAGTTCCCTTCTTCAGGGAACGAGGGCTACATTAGTAACCTAGCCGTTCCCATTCAGTCAGTCACGTTCAACATTACGTCGAACTGCCGTAATGGGGTCTCTATGGAAAGCACCACAGCCACTGAGCCACAGAGACGCAGATGCTGGCAAGCAGTAGCGTGCCCTTTTGGCAACTGCCAAAATGGGTAGTCCTCCATACCAAAAGGGATAGAAGGGAAAGGACTTACTCTGGGGACGGTCACAGCTGTTGTTCCTTTATCGTGACATTTTATGGGGAAGAATGCTTCGGATCTCAATTCCCATTGTTTTTCAGCCATGACCATTGTTGTTAATGCTGGGGAAGCGTGCCTAGTCCAATGGAGAGGGACACTACGGAGACCACACTCTGCCAAAAGGGAGGTAACGTGTGGTGGCTACACATATGGACTGACCCGTGCTACATATGGAAGATCTTTGCGGTAGACCCTAACCTAACCAGGGAGGAGCTACTACTGATGCAGAGAGGGTGGCAGAGCAGAACTGCCCAGGGAAAGACACAGGAAAGACAGGGAAACCGAATCATGGACAATACACATATGGGATTACCAAGGGGGAATCACAGCATATGGCATCTAGCCCAGTACAAGGGCTGACCGGCTGGGCATGCACAAGAGTACTGGGCCTGGGCATGTTGGAAGAACTCGATTCAGGGTTCGCCAAGTGGGGAACTCACCTGAAGAGCAAGTAGGTGCTCATATCCCCATTAGAGGGGAATGGCGCTGCAAGCGAGACACCGGGCCAGCCTTCCCGCACATTACCTGTTTGTACCCAACACACGGTAAGAAACGGGCTCCACACTGAGATTGTAGAATCTCGCAAATGTTTGGTGTCGCCCAGCCCGCAATTCTGCAGATGTCTGGATGTCTGCAGATTACTTTGGTAAAGACACGGAGAGACAGGGACAGCCCAAATGTGAAAAACCTTGTGCTGATATGCTCGACCCTCGAAAGCAAAGCGTAGGACGATCTGTGTCAAGGTAAGATCGAGACATTAAAGTATGCGTCCTTCCCCCGCAACTCCAGGTCACCCGTCTCGGGGCCGCCTCGCTAACAGTCTAGGTTTCAGCAGTGGCCTAGGGACGGGCTGCGTCACCTTCCTGTAGAGGGCTCGACGTCACGGATGGGCCGGGCTGGAGCGCTTCTTGCAAGGGGACGTGCTTGAGAAAGCGCACTTTGTCAACATTTCACATCTCTGCAGGATTTAGCCAGAGGTGGCGTTCCTGGACCACCAGAGTGGACATTGTCTGGACGAGGTCCCGCATCAACCCCGGCTCAGAACTACCCTCGTGAATTATAAGTGCTTTGGCCTGCAGGATGACCATTGCATGCAAGGCGGAGGCGGTCTGTCCAGTGGCACTGTGAGGCTCCATCATCATCATCATCATCTCACAGGTGGCAGCACTTCACGGGCATAAATGCACCGCAATTGCACACTCCACCTGGGGAATCCCCACAAACCCCCTGACCACCCTACAGTCAAGGGTAGTGAGAGAGATGGAACTTTGAACAGATTTTGGCACTAATTTGCCCTCCATACTGTCAAAGCTCTTCATGCACTTCTGGGAAGAAAGGCACGGGGGCAGGAGTCCAGAAACCAATCATCCAGCCGTGATCACTCAGAACAAGTCAGAGCGCGGCGGCGGCATACATGGCTGTCAACTCTGAATCCGAATCAGCATGAGCAAACACCACCGAAGCGGGAAGCTCAGCGTCTTCTTCCTCTCCAGAGGACAATATAGCCCTCTTACCAATGCAGCTATATACATCTGATCCTCATCCAGAGTGCTGAATGACGCGCTGTCAGCCGGCAACTCAATGGCACACGACACGCTGAGGAGCCGGAGGTCCGCGGGGGTTTTCCCAGCAGAAAACCTCTCGCTGTAACCCTCGGTCATATTTATACCCGTATGTATGGGTAGGTGTGACTCGGCATGCAAATCTCACTGGCCAATATCCATTGGCTCGTTTAGTTACCACTTGAAGGTGATTGGGCTCCTGGGTGAGACCCATTACGTCAGTCCGACGTAATGTCGAATGTGACTGAATGGGAAAGAAAGTTCAGTCATTTTCATGTGCAAAAAGCAGTGTATTATAAAATCACCAAAATATATACTTCTCATACCCCTTCATTCATCAACCACATGAGCAAAGTCCACCGGATCGTAGTTTATAGTAGTCCCCATAGTCTATTCGAGAGCAGATGAATCGCTTATCTCTTACAGCGAAAATATCAGTCTCAGAAAGATATACCCCAGTTCCTGGTGCTGCTTTGTAATAAAAAGGTCCAAACAGTCACGAAACGCTCCAAAAACACACAAGTAAATCCAGTCAGCGAGGCATGTGCCGCAAACACAGATATCCACCTGGTAAACTAGAGGTCCGTCAACTGGAAAGTATTTCAATTAATCATGCAAGGTGATTTACTAAGGTTTGCACTAGTATTTTTCAATTTATTGGTATTTGTGCCATTATTTACTGCCCAAAAAAGCATGTCTTAAACCAGACACTAATTTGCGCTGCTTGCGTTGGTCATTATGGAAATGATCCGGCTGCGTCTGTGTTTTTTGATTTGCTCGTCGTCAGTGTGAATACCCGTTCTTCTAAAAAAAAAAAAATAATGTTGAGGTAAATAAAAAAGTTATCTTTTGGCCCACTGAGGCCAAACTGAGGCCCCCTGGTTGAAAACCACTGTTCTAGGTGGTAGCATGCTTACAATCTAATCAGTGTGCGCATAATGAGCTGGACTGATAGTAAATTTGACATTTAATGACTTTGGAAAACTTCTTTGATAGCTTTTATCTCCAAATCTCTGGTTTGCAGGTGATAATTTCATCAGCAAGAGGCTGTGCGTAAACAGCGCAGTGTGACAAGCAGGACTCTGAAACTGAGTTTCACGTTTTACTGTTCCACACAATCAAGCACAGGGCACAAATTTGAGAGATTTACGCATCACTTTATTCTCTTGTCTGTCTCTATAATAGGAGCAACACATTTGTAAAGTAATGCAATGAAGAAGACCAACTAGTTGGCTCGATGGCAGTCAATGGCTGTTTTGCATCAAATTATGTATAGATTTATAATGATCGCTTCGCATATATGAATGTGGTCATTCAGTTGCTGTTCGTGGTCAGACTTTCAAATGTTTACACAATGCTTTCTGCTTCATTTGCATCAAAGCTGTATACTGTCCTACTTCAGTCTCACGCTCTAATGAGGCTGAATGCTCAATCACCTTAATTTTTTTCTCACATTCTTTCACTTTAATGAATTAAATCAAAATCAAATCAAATCACCTTTATTTATATAGCGCTTTTTACAATGGCAATTGTTTCAAAGCAGCTTCACAGTGGTAACAGGAAAATAATGCAACGGAATTTGATTCGGCTGTACAGCCGCTCTGGTGAAAACGGTGATGTCATCCAGCTCATTTCAATTATCATATAGTGTCAATGCGGGCAGATCAGTAATATAGTTGAAATTTAAGTGTCCCCAATTGAGCAAGCCAAAAGCCAAAGGCGACGGTGGCAAGGAACCAAAACTCCTTCAGGGTCAGAATGGAGAAAAAAACCTTGGGAGAAACCAGGCTCAGTCGGGGTGCCAGTTCTCCTCTGGCCGACGAACAAATAGTGTATGATTATGATTCTGGCACATTACAGGTCAGAAGTCATATTAGATCAATAGATATTCGTAGGATTATTCGAAAGATTGGAGTCGTCACGCCGGGGACTGTTTTAATGAGGATGTCGTGTCGATGCGGCATTTACAGGGGGGAGTTTAATTGACACGGTCTCTACAGACACTTCAGGGATATGGTCGTCATGTCCAGGCTAAGGTCCACCATCTGGTCTGGTTACGGCCCGGATCCGGTCGACTGCAGTAAACCTCGGGATAAACAGAGAGACTAACATTAGCGTAGATGCCATTCTTCTTATGATGTAACGAGTACATCAGGTGTTATTGGAAGTGTTCCCGGTTCCGGCTGACCTAGTTAATGCAGCCTAAAACAATAATTTAACTGATTTGAATAATAGAAATTAAAAATGTTTTATGTGTATGCCATAGTAAAGAGATGTGTTTTTAGTCTAGATTTAAACTGACAGAGTGTGTCTGCTTCCCGAACAATGCTAGGAAGACTGTTCCAGAGTTTAGGTGCTAAATAGGAAAAGGATCGACCGCCTGCAGTTGATTTTGATATTCTAGGTATTATCAACTGGCCAGAATTTTGAGACCACAATAGACGTGATGGAGTATAATGCGTTAAGAGCTCGCTCAAGTACTGGGGAGCTAAACCATTTAGTGCTTTGTAAGTAAATCCATCACTTTTACTCCATCACTTTTACTCCAGACCTTCTCTCAGTATCTTTCATTCTTTCCTCTTGCTTACCTCTAAGGGGGGAGTGTTTGTGTATGTTTGATTTAACGTCTGTCTGAACACAAGCTGTTTGTGGGACATTTACAGAGATGGATATTGTAAGGAATAGCTTATATTTCATAAATACATATGTTACGTCCAAGGACGTATTCATATTTTTGTTTTTGTTACAAGGAGTGTTATTGGAGTGTGTTTCTCTCTCTATCTATCTTTCTCCTTTCCTGTGTTTTCTTGCCTGATAGGTTAATGGCTACCACCTGTGTTCATTCACCGATCTGGGCGCTGTCTACACACTGATTGGTGCGTGTCCTGAGGAGTCCAGTATAAAGCTGCAGAGAGAGCGCGGAGGGGAGAGAGACATTGCGGCGTTTGAGGTTGATCCGTTCTCAAAGCCCAGACGAATGAGCGCTGGTCGCGCTCTTTGTTGTTTTGTTATAATGTGTGTCATAGCGTGTTTTTGAGTTAATATCAGTTAAGAGTTTATGGGTAATGTAGGGTGGAGGATACCCATATCTTTTCTCCTGTTTAATGGTTAGTTAGGGAGTGAGGGAAGTTATCTGTTGTTTTGTTTGTTTTTCTTTAACGTATAGGTAAGTTAATGCTTATCCCCCTTTTAGGTAGAGGCATTTTTGTTTTCTTTTGTTTGGGCCCTCCTCCCGAGGTAATGTTTGTTTTTCTCTTTGTTTGTTTTTGGGTTTATTTGTAAAATGTTACAAATTCATATTAGCCTTCTATTTCTTTTCAACCACTGCTTAAAGGTGAAAATAAAAGGCAGAAACGCCATTTCAAATCGAAACTTGTTTGATTTATTTGTTGCTCTGGGTCTGGAGAGCTGGAGATCCTCAAAGTCTCCCCACTTTATTATTGTTCTTTTTACCCCAAAAATCCATACATTTATACTTTTACAATTCAGAGGTAACTGTGACAATACCTTAAATGTGTTTGTTTTTTTTCTATTATGGTTTTGGGAACTGTTACTCAAAATAATAGGCTTTATTGTTTTAGCTGGTCTGGCTCATTTTAGGGTCGAAATCACTTTGATAATAGAACTTGGAACGAGACATATTTATCCATCATTCCTTAGCCAAAGTTGGCACCAACTTTCTTTTAAATTTTGGGATTGTTTATCCATTTCAGACTAGCATCATGATCTAATCAGGTGATATGATAATATTCCAATGACAAGCACTTCTACAATGAAAACAGAAATGTGGTGCAATGTGACACAAAAACACTGCCTCAGAATATGACTAGTTCCATAATATAGTTGAAAAACAGCATGCCAAAAGAGTCTGAATTCAGTTTTTTTTTTAATGCACTGTATTTGAAAAACAGGCGAAAAGGATCTGAATGGCCTACTACGTGATTTTGAAGTGTGAATTCAATGGATACTTTACTGTCCCATGAGGCCACGGGTCAGGAGTTGTGAATGGCAGAGAAGCGACGCAACTGACACTGGCAGGTCACGTGATAGTGACAACATGATGGATGTAGTATGTCTGAATTTCATACTAGCCATATTCATACTACACAGAACATTCTTTTTTAACAGTTGCAAAGTAAGTTTCAAACCAAATGTAATACCTACTAGAAGGTTGTACTACGTCCTACATAAAGGCCTTATTTTATGTTGCCTTATTTTATGTTAGTTCATGCGTTCATGACCTCAAGGCTAGATTATTGTAATGCTCTACTGGGTGGTTGCCCTGCTCGCTTAATAAATAAACTGCAGCTTGTCCAAAACGCAGCAGCTAGAGTTCTTACTAGAACCAGGAAGTATGACCATATTAGCCCGGTTCTGGCAACACTGCATTGGCTCCCTATTAAACATCGTATACATTTTAAAATCTTGCTGATTACTTACAAAGCACTAAATGGTTTAGCTCCCCAGTACTTGAGCGAGCTCTTAACGCATTATACTCCATCACGTCTATTGCGGTCTCAAAATTCTGGCCAGTTGATAATACCTAGAATATCAAAATCAACTGCAGGCGGTCGATCCTTTTCCTATTTAGCACCTAAACTCTGGAACAGTCTTCCTAGCATTGTTCGGGAAGCAGACACACTCTGTCAGTTTAAATCTAGACTAAAAACACATCTCTTTACTATGGCATACACATAAAACATTTTTAATTTATATTATTCAAATCAGTTAAATGATTGTTTTTAGGCTGCATTAACTAGGTCAGCCGTGAAGCTGTGTACCACTGTGAAGCTGCTTTGAAACAATCGGCATTGTAAAAAGCGCTATATAAATAAAGGTGATTTTGTTTTGTTTTTTATTTTTTAAGTGTTTATTATAAATGATTTATCATGCACACCATTACTTTTTAAAAAATCATGTGCCTTTGTAGTCTTTAATAAAAAACATCCCCTCCCCCTCACAATGATGTCTCTTCCTTTGATGTGTGAACGATAGGCCTTTTTTTTTTATTGAGCGATAATTGTTTCCCTTTTTAAATATTACAAAGCAGTCCACCAGAATTGGGCAATCTGCTCCAGTAACACTTTATTTTCGATAGTCTACTTTAGACATTCTACTAACTATAAGTAACTTTGCAACTACATGTCAACTTATTCTACTAACCCTAACCTCACAGTCCACTAATAGTCTAATGAGAGTTGGTTGACATGTAGCTGAAAATGAATGACAGTTAGTTGGCATGTAGTTGCAAAGTTACTTATAGTTTAGTAGTATGTCCAAAGTGGACTACTAAAATAGCCTGCTCAGGGCCGACCACGGTGTGAAGGACCCCGTTGAATTGAGGCGGGTGAGAATCAAATTGGATTCTGTAGCCTCTTTCTACAGTATGCAGGACCCACTGAGACACATTTGGTAAAAGTTTCCACGCTGCCAGATGGTCTACTAATGGAACCAATCTCTCAAGACTGGCCTCTGATGTTATGCGAGAAGTCATCTTGGCGCCCTGAAGTAGATAACCGGCAGGGAACAACCAAACTGGATCCTCTAGTAATCTCCTTGGAGGGTGCGAGTCTTAAGGGCCTTTTACACTGAGCGCGAATAAACGGCGCAAATGTACAACACGATGACGCTCTTGAATCAAAACAATAAATCTCTATGGAGATTCACACCATGCATGAACAATCACAATGTGACAAAGCAGGATTTTTTTTTCGACCAGTGTGCCGATTTTTTTCCGTCGCCCCACGATGAAATGAGTCGTCCAATTAGATTTGAGTTTACCCGAGCCACTGCTGTTGCACAAAAGTGTGAGAGTGGTGGCACAGTTTTGAAAACCTGTGTAAACACTGAAAAAAAGTATTCCGGAAGAGAAAAAAAATGGATGTTGAGTGTTATTGTTTAGCGGTGTTGAAATTAAACGTTGCATCGATGCAACGTGCTTCTCACGCTAGCATAAAATGGCGGAGGGAGGCGACACACAAAAGCGAGTAATAAAAAAGGCACCCACTATTTTAACATTTGCAGCGTGTGTGTATGTGTACGACTGCGAGGCTGCGTGTGGGTGCGAGTGTGTGAGCGTTATATTGTAACTTAAATGAAAATTCTGTTATTAATTACTCACCCTCATGTCGCTCCAAACCCGTAAGACCTTTATTCATCTTCGGAACACAAATTAAGATATTTTTGATGAAATCCGAGAGCTTTCTGACCCCTCCATAGACAGCTATTTAATTAACACTTTCAAGGACCAGAAAGGTAGGAAAGACGTTGTTAAAATCGTCCATGTGACTACAGTGGTTCAACCTTAATTTTATGAAGCGTCAAGAATATTTTTGTGCGCAAAAAACAAACAAAATAACGACTTTATTCAACAATTTCTTCACGTCTGTGTCATTAATGATAAACAAACAGATATAAAACCATTAGTTGAACCAGAAGTTGGCCAATACCATCACACTCACCAACAATCGGTTTTGCTGTACTTTTTCTAAACAAAATACTCGCTAGAGTGCACACTATTGGGAATGTTGCAGATTTCTCAGAAGGAAACCCTTTTAGAGTCTAGAAACTCATTGCAGCTAAACACAAGTCCCACCATGTATTTCAAATCTGAGAATGATTCAATTATTTTTAGATGATGCGATGTTGTGCAAACCAAAGGAAATGTGAGGTATGAACTGAAACATCGTTTTTTTTTTTTTTTGCTAACAGGTGCTGTAAGGGCGGAATTTCCACAACTTTTGCCTACAGCGCAAATGTAACAATGAGCAATTTGCAAATAAAATTATTTAAATTGTGTAATGTCTAGTGTCTTGGTTTTGTTTCATGTTCATGTATCATGTCTTGAGTTTAATCAGTCATGTTTCCTGTTTGCCTTGTGCTTCCCTTGTTTGTGTCATGTGATCCTGCCATGTGCTCCTGCCATGTGCTCCCTTTTCATGTGTTCTGTTGTCATGTTCTGATTGGTTCATTGTTCACAGGTGGCCCTTGTCTTGTCATTAGTAGTCTGTGTATTTAAGCCCTCATGTTTGCCATGTTCCCTTCTTTAGCTTTGTTCGTGTATACCGCTGTTGGTGAGTTTCAAGTCAAGTCTCTGTTTTGGTCACTTTCTGTTTTTCACTTTCCCTCCGTTACAGAAAACTAGACCAACCCAAATGAACCCAGCAGTTTTTCACCTGCCAAGCCCGCGTCCAGAGCCCAGAGGGGGCTCCGTCTCGCGTCCAGAGCCCAGAGGGGGCTCCGTCTCGCGTCCAGAGGGGACTTCAGCCCCTGATCAGCTTTCAAGATTCGCTCCAGGCCATGACCCCATAGCTCTGCCCAAGAAAATTTTGGGGGGGGAGGCAGTAGGTACCTGGCTAAGGCCACAGAGGCCGTGCCTCTCTGGCCCCCTGAACTTCCTGCACCTCCATGGTCCCTTGAACTGCCTGCACCACCATGGCTTCCTGAACTTACTCCTTACACTCCCTGAATGTAATTGATTTCAAATGTATCATAGATTAAGTTCATATTAAATGCAATTAGTGGAAATTAAGAGGTGTTTTTTTTAACTTAAGTGGGACTTTAATACAACTTTATATGTACTTTCATAATTGCTTCTAATGTCTTCAAAATATAAAGTGCACTGCTCAATGTACTGACAAGCAATTGTGAACTAAAATATACTTAAGTGTATTTTTAGCTGACATTAAAGTGTGAATTAAATGTAATGTTTTCACAGCTTAAGTGCATTTTATTTGTAATTCATTTCAAATGTATTACAGATTAAGTTCATGTTAAATTCAACTAATTGCACTTGTTTTTTTTGTTTGTTTTTTTTTTTGAACCACTTAAATGAGACTTTAGTATATTTTTATATGTACTTTGAAATATGGTAAGTGTACTTCTGAATGTACTGACAAGCAATTAATGTGAACTAAAATATACTTTAACGTAATTACATTTTTCTAATAATGAAGCTGCAATTTAGTATAATAAACAAATGCAAACTGAAACCCTCTACATGACAAAACACTCTGTAAAACAAATACACAACCTTTTTGCTGATGCATAAGAAAAACCTAAGAAACTATTTACACAAATTCATTTAGAAGAGTCTGGAGGACAATGAGGCTTATATGCACAATCTCCCTCATACAAAGGTACCTAAATCTACCCATTACAGAAAACATCATTCTGTATGATTTATAAGATTGTTTCCTCATGGGGACCTAAAAAGTTTCCCCACAAGGTCAAAATTTACTGGTATTACTATACTTGTGGGGTCAATTGGTCCCCATAACATAGGGATTACCAGTACACACACACACACACAACACATGAATACAAACAAAATGTAAAGAAAAGTATCATTCCATGTACAACACTAAGATTCAAAACTTTGGGTAGCGCTTTACAATAACGTTTAATTAGTTAACTACTTCATTTAACATGAACCAAGAATGAATAATACTTTAAGATTAATAAATGTTTAATGTTAATTTCAACATTTACTAATTAGGGGTGTAACGGCACATGTATTCGTACCGAACTGTTTCGGTACAGGACTTCCGGTACGGTGCACGTGTGTACCGAACGGTTCCGAATGCAATCTTTAACAGTTAACAGTTGACTTGTGTTACACGCGGAACACACTTCAATCCGAGTTCCCACACGAACATATTAAGTATTCTGTCCATTTTATCATGAAATTCAAGCGATAAATGCCGTTTTGATGGTCTTTAATGTGACGTGACAGATCACTGTATATGCGCGTCAGTGAACGCAATCATCTCTTCAGTCAAAGAATAAACATGAATGAACATCTGAAGGTATGTTGAGGATACATTACAACTTACTGAAACATATATGTCGTGTAATCGCTCAATCAGTGTTTCAACGGTGGAAAGACGTCAATAAAACAGCTTGTAAACAATGTCACGTAGCATCACATTTACCTCAGAAGTCATTCAGTGTCCACAGCTGTTAGTTCAGTAGAGAAATCAACTCTTTCACTAAATATATGCACTATATTAGCCTATATATTCATTATATTCTACTTAACCTGTTACTGATGTCTTGATTATGTAATGTACACTCACCTAAAGGATTATTAGGAACACCATACTAATACTGTGTTTGACCCCCTTTCGCCTTCAGAACTGCCTTAATTCTACGTGGCATTGATTCAACAAGGTGCTGAAAGCATTCTTTAGAAATGTTGGCCCATATTGATAGGATAGCATAGCATCTTGCAGTTGATGGAGATTTGTGGGATGCACATCCAGGGCACGAAGCTCCCGTTCCACCAGATCCCAAAGATGCTCTATTGGGTTGAGATCTGGTGACTGTGGGGGCCATTTTAGTACAGTGAACTCATTGTCATGTTCAAGAAACCAATTTAAAATGATTCGAGCTTTGTGACATGGTGCATTATCCTGCTGGAAGTAGCCATCAGAGGATGGGTACATGGTGGTCATAAAGGGATGGACATGGTCAGAAACAATGCTCAGGTAGGCCGTGGCATTTAAACGATGCCCAATTGGCACTAAGGGGCCTAAAGTGTGCCAAGAAAACATCCCCCACACCATTACACCACCACCACCAGCCTGCACAGTGGTAACAAGGCATGATGGATCCATGTTCTCATTCTGTTTACGCCAAATTCTGACTCTACCATCTGAATGTCTCAACAGAAATCGAGACTCAACAGACCAGGCAACATTTTTCCAGTCTTCAACTGTCCAATTTTGGTGAGCTCGTGCAAATTGTAGCCTCTTTTTCCTATTTGTAGTGGAGATGAGTGGTACCCGGTGGGGTCTTCTGCTGTTGTAGCCCATCCGCCTCAAGGTTGTGCGTGTTGTGGCTTCACAAATGCTTTGCTGCATACCTCGGTTGTAACGAGTGGTTATTTCAGTCAAAGTTGCTCTTCTATCAGCTTGAATCAGTCGGCCCATTCTCCTCTGACCTCTAGCATCAACAAGGCATTTTCGCCCACAGGACTGCCGCATACTGGATGTTTTTCCCTTTTCACACCATTCTTTGTAAACTCTAGAAATGGTTGTGCGTGAAAATCCCAGTAACTGAGCAGATTGTGAAATACTCAGACCGGCCCGTCTGGCACCAACAACCATGCCACGCTCAAAATTGCTTAAATCACCTTTCTTTCCCATTCTGACATTCAGTTTGGAGTTCAGGAGATTGTCTTGACCAGGACCACACCCCTAAATGCATTGAAGCAACTGCCATGTGATTGGTTGATTAGATAATTGCATTGAGAAATTGAACAGGTGTTCCTAATAATCCTTTAGGTGAGTGTATGTTTAAATAAATCTGTCATGAAAATGACAGCCACTGTGTATAAATTATTATATGTTAACAACGAATTGGAGTAAAAACATAATTTTATAATTAGATTTAGAAGTTAATGCAAAAAACTGCCTTATGTGAAGTTTACATGTTTGCATACAATGCAAGTGCAAGTAAGGGCTCCCTATATAGTGTACACTTCACAGCATTAGCAGAGATAATTTTTATGTCTTTAAGAAACTTTTAGTTATAATTGAATTCAAGGACAATCACAATTTGTTCAGTAAACCACTTTTTAATTTAAAAAAAAGCAATTTTATATTTAGATTTCTCTCCCCTGCTGTACCAAACCGTCAGTTCTGTGTACCGTTACACCCCTATTACTAATGCAGTCTTAAAATCAAAAGTTGTATATGTTAATTAGTTAATGCACTGTTAAATAACATGAACAATGACTATAAATTTCATTAACTAGCTTTGAACTATATTTTATTAACTAAGGTCAACAAAGAGTAATAAACACTGTAAAAAAAAAAAAATATTGCTCATCACTGTTAGATCATGTTGGCTAATACATTAACTAATGTTAACAAATGAGATCTTATTGTAAAGTGTTACTGAACTTATAAGCTCTTAAACCTTTACTAGCACCAAAATTAGGACCAAAAGGTTTAATTCTAAAATCTTATTCCAGCATTACAGTGAATGAAAGTTAAAAAAAAAACCTGAAGAACTCCAAAGGCAAAAAAACAAGAAAACCATAATTGTTTGTCACCAACTATTTTGAAGTTGTTGGAAAGTGCTGTTTATGTCAATGTCCCAGAAGCTCTTTATCGGCAGAAAACTTCAAATGTCCATGAAGCTGCGCACCATCTCTCCACAGCAGATGTGAATGGACATGTTCCAAAGAGGCAGGAAAGTAAAAAAAATATACCTTGAGGAAAGAAAAAAAAAAAACCCCAGAAAGAAAACAATTGTTTATAAAACAGATCTATCCATTATTATAATTGGCTCAATTAAATGAAGGCGATAGATGTACAGTCGCGCTCCAAAGTTTATATTCACACTGCAGTATCTGTTAAAAGCAATAAGGGGATCATAAAAATTGGCATGTTGTCTTTTTATTTAGTACTGCCCTGATGAAGCAGTTTATTCTGCAAGGTGTGTGTAAACTTTTGACCGCAACTGCATCACCTATGTGATGAATTATCTCAGTCGTCAGGGCAACATCATAGTAGAATGCCGGGAGAGGTTCCTTCACGTTTCCCACAAACACCAGGATTCCACTGACCACACCATCTTCACTGACACTGGGCTTTAAAAATAGAGAACATTTTTATAAACGTTTTTATTCCTACTTTACAGGGAATTAAACATAACTTAAATATAGTTAAATAACCCAAGACCCATGCAAAATGAGAAAGGTATTCTTCAATTTTTCCTCATCTTGCCTTGCAAGTTTCATCTCTCCATGAAGGATGTTCCTGTATTTACCACGGCTGGCACAGCAATGCTGTGGCCCTATTCCTTTGGTTTGTTACCTGTAAAATATATGATGATTAGGGGGATCTGTAAATGCAGCACAGGTGGGAATTTATTACTTGCAAATGGAAAAGATGCAAAGCATTTAAAAGCTATAGACTTTATAGCAGTGTTTTAGCTTGTAGTGTGTGATCAGGGTGTGCTGGCTGGGCAAGAATTCATGAAAAAACTTGTAACATCACCTCATCAATACGGCTCTGTGATTCCACACAGCTTGCACTGGATCTCCAATAACAAATCTGTACTGATCCTACAAAATTAATAAATAACTCCAGATAAGCACAAAATATTACAAACACAAATAGTAACTGACCATCGTACTCTTCAAATGCAAAAAGAAAAGAAAAAAAAATACATTCCAAGCATTATTTCTAGAGGTGATATATTGAATATTACTGGTTTAAACGTATATAAATGTCTTCTAATGTTACTAGACCGGGTCTTTGAATTTCGTTCAGCAAATTTAACTAAGTCATTTAGTTAGAGTTCGATTAAAATATTGTATTTTCAGCAGCCAAATTCCTCGAACACGCCCACACACGCGATCACATTCCGATATAAGAAATTATTATAATGCAATTATAGGAAACATGATTAATTCACCTCCCGAGTCCACATTGCGTCTATACTATCTGCGATTACACTAAATACACTCTTAATCGCAATAAGAACTGCCATGTTACAGTGAAAAGTAAAAATAAAGAAAGCATATATCAAGATATACTTACTTTACTCGTTATTTACAGCACATAACGTCTCATCTGTAATCATCCAAACGTGGCACTCCTCTGTTCTCTTGTTTGATCAGCTTCAGTTTCCTCACGCATCGCGATTACAGAAACATGGCGGACAGCGCATTTTTCAAAATCATGTAGTATTTTTGGCGCACGCGCATTAAAAAAAATATATTTCGTGCATGGTTAAATGTTGATTATAAATGTTTTCCATTTCTGTTCTCCAAGTTGAAGTTGTTCTAACTCACTCTGTAGTTCGACTGTAAATTCAGAGAACTTGACACATTCACCTAACTAAAAGTCAATCATGTTTACAGTGCAAATTAAATGCATTTTAACTGAATTTGAATGCAAATGAATTTTGTTTAGATTTGTTAAACTTTTGCTTGCAATTAATGCAATTAAATGTGTTTAATCGGCGTAGAACAATGATATTGAAAGTATTCTGTACACAGATGTACAGTACATTACTATTACATTAAGTACAAATAGCTACAGTAGGCTACTCCTCTCATAAATGATACTTTGTCAAATATTATGTAGAAAACTGACACTTGTAGTTGAGTTCATAGAGCAGAAGCTAGTGATAAAAATTTCAACAATAAGTTGTACTGGAGTATACTGAATTTTATTGTATTGTAAAGTGTATTGAAGTTTATAAGAAAAATACATTAATGCACACAGTATACTTTATAGACTAAACACATTTAAAATACATTAACAAATGTAATTTTGGACACATTTTTTAAATTAAAATCAATTATTTTCCATGTGCTTTAGTATATGTCAATACATAAAAATAAGTGTACTTATTTAAAACAAAATCATAATTATTTAAAATATGTTTAAGTAAAATGTAAGTAGACATTATTACAAGGTGCATTTTTAAAAAGTGCACTTAAGTGTGTTTATAAATATTGTCATGAATGTGTATTCTCTAAGTACACTTAAGTGGCCTTTAATTTTAATTATATCATATTATCTGCAAGTGCACTTTTTTTAAAAAGTATACTTTTAAGATTTGAAGTACACAAAAAGTACACTTTCAATACAATTAAGCACACTTCTTTTTCACAAGGGCTACTTCAGTAATTTATGATTAAATGTACAATTCAAATAAACTGTATTTGAGTTCTACTTGAGTATAAAAACAGTATAGGCCTAGATAAGAGTTTACAGGAAATGTTGCAAAAAAAAAAAAATTAAAAAAAATAAATAATGAAGTTTTATAATTATCAAGTCAAGTCGCACTTTTTACAATGCCGATTGTTTCAAAGCAGCTTCACAGTGTTAACAGGAAAATAATGCAACAGAATTTGATTCGGCTGTACAGCCGCTCTGGAGAAAACGGTGATGTCATCCAGCTAAGTTCAATTATCATATAGTGTCAATGCGGGCAGATCAGTAATATAGTTGAAATTTTAGTGTCCCCAACTAAGCAAGCCAAAAGCCAAAGGCGACAGTGGCAAGGAACCAAAACTCCTTCAGTGGCCAGAATGGAGAAAAAAACCTTGGGAGAAACCAGGCTCAGTCGGGGTGCCAGTTGTCCTCTGGCCGACGAACAAATAGTGTATGATTATGATTCTGGCAACATTACAGGTCAGAAGTCATATTAGATCGAAAGATATTTGTAAGATTATTCGAAAGATTGGAGTCGTCATGCCGGAGACGGGTTTAATGAGGATGTGTCGTGTCGATGCGGCATTTACAGGGTGGAGTTTAATTGACACGGTCTCTGCAGACATTTCAGGGATGCGTTGGTCATGTCTAGGCGCAGGTCCATCTGATCTGGATATGGCCCGGATCCGGCTGACTGCAGTAAACCTCGGGATAAACAGAGAGACTAACATTAAAGGGTTAGAATCGCACATTCCCAAACGGGTTTCAATAACCAAATATAAACGAAACAACTCGTGTCGAACGAATGAATAAATGTCTGAATAAATGAATGAATGAACAAACACACTGCACTCCCAAACAAGGCACGCTGACTTTTAAACCCGCGGAAGGGCAGCGGATTGGATGCCGAAGGGCCGCCCTAACGATGATTGACAGCTGCCATGGCCTCTCACAGGAAACCTAAGAGCGAGATAGCAAATAGAAGAGACAGAGAGAGGGAGGGAAAAAGAAAACAAAACACGCATAGAACGTAACACTCACACCCTCAAGAACAAACTACATGGAATAACTCAAACATATTTGTTCTAACCATGATACCTTCATGCAACATAGCCGACTCTAGACAAGGCATCGGCTATTACGTTCTCCACGCCCTTTTTGTGTTTGATAACCAGGTTATAACCCTGTACAATCAGAGACCAACGCATTAAACATTGGTTCTGATTATACATGCTTGGAAGGTTACTTGACCCAATATACACGTCAAAATATTGCAGGGCCATTAACAGCGCTAGCGCTTCCTTCTCAATTGTCGAATAATTCAGCTGATGCTTATTAAATTTACGCGAGAAGTAGCAGATCGAATGATCGATGCCATCTGTATCTTCTTGAAGTAGCCCCAGCACCAACAGCACTTGCATCTATTTCTAATGTAAAAGACGAAGCACAGTCGGGCGCAGCCAACACAGGCGCACTACACAAATGGGCTTTGATAGAATCAAAAGCGTACTGACACTCGTCAGACCAGAAAAATGAACGAGAAGGGCTAAGAAGTGTAACGACTGAGACAAATCAGACAATTATTTATTCATTATATTTAATGAATGATCCAGCAAACTTATTCTCCCAACAAAGTTTGGTGATACCATCCCCCAAAACTACAACTAACATCCCTAGTGCAGCTAAGGGGCCTCGGGTTACAGGACACATGGGAACTGATAAGGTTTTGTGACCAGAAAGAATTTACAGAGAGAGAGCTGTGACTCCCACTCAATTCTTTTTACAAATAAACCATCTTAAACCCATATAGCCTATATATGACCACTTGAGAAATATATAAACACATATCCATCTCATGATTTGTCTTTATAGGGTTTGGTCTATGTATTAATTCAATCTCTGTTGGATTTATGTTTCAGAATTGCATACTATGGTTAAAGAAAATCATGTGTATGGCATGTTTGGTGTCTACGAAGTTGTAAATTAAAGATCTGAATGATTGTGTATATGATATGTCGATACCTGTGCAACATATTAGTATTACAAGAATCTTTAATAGTTCCTTAATCAGCAGCCAATCCAGTTACATATGTAAACGATCTGCTTGAGACAAAGGATCGTAAAATTTTCCCTCCGAAATCCCAAGTACGATTGGCTCACTGACCACTTGAAAGAGAGGTTAAAAGGCCCACGAGCAGGGCCGCTCTCTCTCCCTTGCTGAACCGACACGTCATTTTGACTGGCTCTCAGCCAGGCCAAGAAGGCCAGACTGATAAGGCCTACACACACACACACACACACACACACACACACACACACACACACACACACATCAGGCCATGTGTGTGTGTGTGGGACAGGAAACTCTATGCCACCACATGGCTGGTGGGCCAGCAGGCCCAACACCTGAAGCCATGTGCAACTTCCTCAACCTCGACGGAGTCGAAACAACCATGCAAGTTCATCATATCTTCTTCAATCAACACAGAAGATATCAACACCATCAGACCGAACTATCAAGGCTTTCTCCTGTGATTGTACATCAGACGTTCGTCAACAGCTCAGGCTAAATGCAAGTAACGTACGATATTCAAATCGCAGTGTAGTTAGTAAAACTGTAAACCCCTTTGTTCAGACAAAGGAGCTTGTAGTCACTGATGGCTTCTCCCAGGTGTTTCCATAGTTTCATCCCTTTGTTCTGACCCGGTTTTCATTCTCTCACTTTCCCTCTTACATGTATGTGTGATGTGTATGTATGTTTTATGTTAGTTTAGTGATTTAGTGATTTACCTGCCTGCAAACAAATTGTCACTTAAATTATCGATTTTGTTACATGCTCTAAGCACTGTAAATGCTAAGGAAGAATTATTTTTCTGTGGCCATGAAAAATATCCTTTTCTTAGAATTAATTAATAATCAATACTGAGTGTTCACAGAATGAACTGATTGATTGATTGTAATGTTAATGTAGCTACATCAAGTTAATCTCATTAACTGATTCAAATATTCATAATTAATCATAATGAATAATCATAATGAGTTATAATTATTAATATTTCCCCTCTGAGCTAATTCGCTACATAATGGTGGAGAAACGCTGGCATCATTTTAAACAATTGTTTGCAGACGGACCCAGTAATCAATCATGTGTTGTTCCATAAACTTTATTAACATCATAAATGCACGTACAAGTTTCTGATAAAATCAGCAAACCTATAGCTTAAGTGCGCCTTCCTATGAACGGCAGAAAGTTTACCAATGCTAGAATGCATGTTTAAATCGTACGATAAGAAACTAACCTGAAATTATCTAAGAAATCATAATTTCAGTCGTTAAACGAGCGTAAGCCTTTTTCTGATGAAGAAATCCTAGATTAGCAGCACGTATAAACGGTACCAAAATAATCCTGATCTTGGGTGACAAAAACACCACTTTCAGCTTTGAATGTATAAATCTTTTCCTGACGAAGAAATCTCAGACTAGCAGCATGAATTAACCTGCGTGACGAAGAAATCTCACTACAATGAGGAGCATCGCTCAGTCACCATTTCAAACAGTCACCGATTAAGGCCTTATTATTATTATTCGTTACGTCATCGTATTCATATTGATGCGTCAAACTGCTCATATGAAACAATCGCGTTGAATTAGTGGTGTAAATTCTAGCCTAGCTAACTAGTAATTCACCATTGTCTGTGAAGTGATGTACCATTTTGATTTGGGAGTCATGACTGACCACGCTAGAGTTCTCAGTACGTGCTCTTGGTCTGCTCCTTTCGAGTTGTGTTGCGGGCTGGCACTGGTCTTTTGGCAACGCATAACAGCAGAACGTGTGAGCAGACACTTCTGATAATCTGATAGCAGCACTCACGTCACAGACCTGCGTGTAGCCAAAGCTAGCTCTTAAGCAAACCTACACGTATAAGTTAATACCCTTTACCTCAACTAAAGCTGTTGGCACCCTGCTAACACCTAGACACGTTTGAGCGTGAAGTGTAACATTTGAACCAAAGACTCTACAGACTTTGGGACCCTTTAGACTAAAGGACTTTGATTTGAACCACTGACGAGGGATCCAAAGCTTTGTGAAGCTCCGAATCAAACGAATCCATTGCGTCACAAATGATTCACTGATTTGAACCGCTCAAAGCGCCACAAGCCGGTGACCCCTGCTGGTCAGAGCAGTAAGCACAGCGAAAACTGAATGAAACACCTTTAACAAACCATTCACAAATGTTTTGTTGAAGGTGTAATCAATTAAAGACAATCAATAAACCATCTGAACATGAGGTTTCTTGTAAGGCGTGATATTTCAGTAAACTGTAGGGCTCATTTTGTGAAAGCTGGGCTAACCAGACAAGTAAGAGAATGTTAAATATGCCTCTCCCCTTTATCAATCAAATGCATCATCAAATGTGTCTAGATTTATAATTGATACGAGCTCATATACAAATTACATATAGACATTGGTTCACAAGATCTAATGACGAACCATTGAAATTTGAAATCATTTTGAAACTGCTACGATGCTTAACGATCTTGTTTACTGAAATCACGTGACTTTAGCAGTTGGATGCGCGCTTTAAATCACTGATTCAAGACGAATGATTCGCGCGAGTCCCGAAGCTTCACAAGGCGTGCCTCAAAGACACCCATCACTGGTTTAAGCCATTGTGCTTTTGTTTTGTGTGTTTGTTTTACTCTGACTTTATTACTCCTCTGTTTTATTTAATTTACTTACCTTTTGTTTAGCCTGAATATCCCTATTCAGCTAAGTTGAATCTAATTAAAATTTCAAATTTAATTACATCAGCTTGTCTACATACCTTTTCTTTTAGTTTCTAGAAGCTATAAGGAAATTCTTCTGTACTTTTACCTTATTTTAGTTTAGTTATCTTAACATCATCTTCCTTCTCTGCATAAGATTACAATAGTTCTAGCAACTGTTGTTTCTTTAATGAGTTACACAGGTTATTAGTAACCCCCTCTTCACTCCTCAGTGCCAGGCCTAGTCTATGAAGTACGGTTACCGTCCAAATGCACGGTAGGCCCCAGATAGAACTAGAAACACTTCCCATTGTTTCTTTTCTTTTGACCTTGAGGTGTTTGGTGTGTCCCTGCTAGCTTAAGCTAACAGTCTAACCATAGGATTATGATCTAATGCAGCATCACCCACAAGTGACACCTGCTTAGCCGTATCTCCTAGTTAAAACTAAATAGGTAAAACACTCTTTTCTTCCTTTCCCTTTCTGATCTCATCTTATTGTTTTATTTCAGTTTTGTTTTATTTGTCACTCTCGTAGTGACAACCTGTCAGGGGAACCATCAGTGTTTTGAGTAATAGTTTGACCACATGTACAGCCCGGTCATTAGCTGACTGCTTACAGCCCATCAACATATATACTCAAATTCATCATTTGTGTTTACCAACACAAAATCTTAACGCCCTGCCTTACTAGCGGCCCCACATCAGCTATTCATGCCCTAAGCGGCCCACATAGCCATTCTCCCACACAGTTAGCTTACCACCTCTGTACAAACTTGCATTTGCCTTTGCCATCTCTCTCTCTCTCGTGTTCCCACAAGTGTGCCAGTATGCCTCAGACATCCAGCCCTGCCACCACCAGGAACCCCTGGAGACCCGGCAAAGCATGTGATGGACATCCTTCAGCCTGAAGCAGCCAGAAACCTACAACGGCAGAGAAAGGAACAGCAAAACACGAGTGGACACCAGACACCCAGGCTGAGCTACGAAGACTTGACCAGCATCATCGTCTCCTTGGCCACACTCCCACAGGCCTCAAAAGGGAGGTAAACGGACTGACGCTGCAAGTCACAGAGTTCCACAGAGAACCAACCCCCGCTCAGCATGAGAAGGCACAGCGCAGCTGCAAAGATGCTGACAGAAGGGAGCTACCGGAGGAGATCACTGGTCTTCAGGAGGCTCTGACAGCTGCTGGGCACCAAGAGCAGGTGGATAACACCACCGTAACAAGACTTTGAAAGAGAACTGTTTCACACAAAGACTCTGTTAAAAACAGCCAATGTGGAACTTAAAGAGAGAAGACGCTAAAGCTAAGGCCCTTGGAGGCCATCTGCGTGCAGCCAGAAGCTGAAGTCCAAACACTGACTCAGCAATTCTGCAGCATTAGAGACGAGCTTGATGTGGTCCGAAAAGAACCAAAATGGCCCGACCAACTACAAATGAACCCCACAAGAAAGATGTACCCTGCTGAACTTCACATGAGCAGTGCAAGCTCCCCAGGCCCTACGCACAGACACAAAAGGGGGAAGGAGCCAAAGCCCTCTGCTTAACACTTCACCAGCCAGTTTCCTGAAAGCCTCTGCAGCCGCAGAAGGAAAAGGATTAATTCAGACAAACCCTGAAATGGCACATGAAGTGACACTCAAAGACCAAGCGAATGGCCAGACACATCCCTGCATTCACACCAAAGCTTGCAGGAGACCACGACGTCCATGCCTACCTACGGGACATTGACCTTCACCTGCAGTCTTCGGCGAGCGTGAACCACCAGGATAGACTATCTGCTCTGGATCACATCCAGCCCAGAGTTGCGATGCTTTCCGGCTCGGCAGCCAGGAAACATCCACTCGGACTACCAGCAGCTGAAACAAGCCATCATAAAGGAATTTTCAGACACTGAAAGCGGGCTGAGCGCTGCCCTAAACACCAAACAGGGCAGACGTGAAACTTCCTATGTTTTCTACTACAGACTCAGATGAACCTGGAATGGAAGGAGGACACCAGCTTCAAGAACCTTCTCCTCCGACACCAGTTAGTCACCTTTTTGGCAACACTGGCTGCCCCCACACAATGCCATGCATGTGACTTGACAAAGAAGGCCTTTAACGAACACAAGGCCCCCTCCAAAGGGGTTCTCAAAACCCCAATGACATTAAACTGCGAAACACAGAAGCCAAAGTGGGAACCAGAAGGCACCCAGCATGGCCACAATGCCAGACCCCTCTACAAAAGTTCCTAGTCAGTATAGGACATAAAACTTTTAAAGTAGATGGAAACGTGTTCACAGAAACACAAAAGTCTGCATTAGTGAAACTTGAATTTTACTGATTGAAAGAGAAATCTTAAATAACTGTGTAAGCCTCACATGTCAACAGCCTAGGCACAGCTCGTTGAAATATACAGACATTTGATATACACTGTTTGATTTGGCACTGCTGCGCATTGTTTTCCACGACAATGACTTGTCAAAGGAAACGCTAACTCCAGATACGTCATTGTAACGACAGATTGAGCTGGTTAAGATAGCACGGCCTAGCGCCATTCGGTTAAATCAAATCAAGTCACCTTTATTTATATAGCGCTTTTTACAATGCCGATTGTTTCAAAGCAGCTTCACAGTGTTAACAGGAAAATAATGCAACAGAATTTGATTCGGCTGTTCAGCCGCTCTGGAGAAAACGGTGATGTCATCCAGCTAATTTCAATTATCATATAGTGTCAATGCGGGCAGATCAGTAATATAGTTGAAATTTTAGTGTTCCCAACTGAGCAAGCCAAAGGCGACAGTGGCAAGGAACCAAAACTCCTTCAGTGGCAAGAAAGGAGAAAAAAACCTTGGGAGAAACCAGGCTCAGTCGGGGTGCCAGTTCTCCTCTGGCCGACAAACAAATAGTGTATGATTATGATTCTGGCAACATTACAGGTCAGAAGTCATATTAGATCGAAAGATATTCGTTTATTTGAAAGATTGGAGTCGTCACGCCGGAGACGGGTTTAATGAGGATGTCGTGTCGATGCGGCATTTACAGGGTGGAGTTTAATTGACACGGTCTCTACAGACATTTCAGGGATGCGCAGGTCCACCATCTGATCTGGATACAGCCCGGATCCGGCTGACTGCAGTAAACCTCGGGATAAACAGAGAGACTAACATTAGCGTAGATGCCATTCTTCTTATGATGTAACGAGTACATCAGGTGTTATGGGAAGTGTTCCCGGTTCCGGCTGACCTAGTTAATGCAGCCTAAAACAATCATTTAACTGATTTGAATAATATAAATTGATAATGTTCTATGTGTATGCCATAGTAAAGAGATGTGTTTTTAGTCTAGATTTAAACTGACAGAGTGTGTCTGCTTCCCGAACAATGGAAGACTGTTCCAGAGTTTAGGTGCTAAATAGGAAAAGGATCGACCGCCTGCAGTTGATTTTGATATTCTAGGTATTATCAGCTGGCCAGAATTTTGAGACCGCAATAGACGTGATGGAGTATAATGCATTAAGAGCTCGCTCAAGTACTGGGGAGCTAAACCATTTAGTGCTTTGGAAGTAATTAGCAAGATTTTAAGATTTATACGATGTTTAATAGGGAGCCAGTGCAGTGTTGACGGAACCGGGCTAATATGGTCATACTTCCTGGTTCTAGTAAGAACTCTAGCTGCTGCGTTTTGGACCAGCTGCAGTTTATTTATTAAGCGAGCAGGGCAACCACCCAGTAGAGCATTACAATAATCTAGCCTTGAGGTCATGAACGCATGAACTAACTGTTCAGCATTTTGCATTGAAAGCATGTGCCGTAATTTAGATATATTTTTAAGATGGTAGAATGCAGTTTTACAGATGCTAGAAACGTGGCTTTCAAATGAAAGATTGGTATCAAAGAGCACACCCAGGTTCCTAACTGACGACGAGGACTTGACAGAGCAGCGTTAGACATCAAGTGTTAGACAGTATTCTAGGTTACTACTTGTGGAGTTTTTTTTGTCCAATAATAAAAAATTCATTTTTTTCTGAATTAAGTTGCAGGAAATTACTAGTCATCCAATTTTTTTTATTATTTCAGCTATGCATTCCATTAATCTTGTGAATTGGTAAGTTTCGTCAGGACGTGAAAAAATATAGAGCTGAGTATCGTCAGCATAACAATGAAAACTAACGCCATGCTTCCTAATGATATCTCCCAGTGGTAGCATGTACAGAATGAAAAGCAACGGTCCTAGCACTGAGCCTTGCGGTACTCCATACTGAACTTCTGATCGGTGTGAAATCTCTTCATTTACTGCTACAAACTGATAACGGTCAGATAAGTATGATTTAAACCATGCCAATGCAATTCCACTAATGCCAGCATAATTTTCGAGTCTATTCAAAAGAATGTTGTGGTCGATAGTATCGAATGCAGCGCTAAGATCTAGTAACACTAATAGAGAGATACAACCATGATCGGATAAGAGTAAATCATTTGTAACTCTGATGAGAGCAGTCTCAGTACTATGATACGGTCTAAATCCTGACTGGAAATCCTCACAGATATCATTTCTTTCTAAAAAGGAGCGTAGTTGTGAGGACACTGCCTTTTCTAGTATTTTAGACAGAAAGGGTAGATTTGAGATTGGCCTGTAATTGACTAATTCTGTAGGATCAAGTTGCGTTTTTTTTAATAAGTGGTTTAATAATAGCCAACTTAAAAGTTTTCGGTACATATCCTAATGACAAGGATGAATTAATGATATTAAGAAGAGGATCTATGACCTCTGGAAGCATCTCTTTTAATAGCCTAGTCGGTATAGGGTCGAGCATACATGTTGATTTTGATGATTTAACCAGTTTTGATGAGTTTAGCCAATTCTTCTTCTCCTATAGCAGTGAATGAGTGTAATTTTTCCTCAGTGACACTACAGTGCACTGTCTGATGTGATACTGTAGTAGACGGCTGCATGGTTATAATTTTTTTCCCTAATATTATCAATCTTACACGTAAAGAAGTTCATAAAGTCATTACTACTGTGCTGTTTACAAACATCAGAAGTTGAAGCTTTATTTTTGGTTAATTTAGCCACTGTATCGAATAAATACCTAGGGTTGTGTTTGTTTTCTTCTAAGAGAGTCGAGAAATAAGTGTATCTAGCAGTTTTTACGGCCTTTCTGTATGCAATCATGCTCTCTTTCCACGAAATGCGAAAAACTTCCAATTTTGTTTTCTTCCAGCTGCGCTCCATTTTTCTGGCTGCTGTTTTAAGGGCCCGAGTGTGCTCGTTGTACCACAGCGTTGGACTTTCTTTAATCTTCTTTAAGTGCAGGGGAGCAACGGTGTCTAAAGTGCTGGAAAAGAGAGAGTCAATAGTTTGTTGCAACATCGAGTTCCTCTAGGCTATCTGGGATGCTGAGGAGATGAAACTGATAAGGAAGATTATTTACAAAGCAATCTTTAGTGGCAGCAGTGATAGTCCTGCCATATTTGAAGCGAGGGGACGGCTTTGCAGCCTTAGCTAAATTAAGTATACATGATACTAGATAATGATCTGAGATGTCATCGCTCTGCTGCAGAATTTCAACGGTATCAACATTTATTCCATGTGACAATATTAGGTCTAAAGTATGATTACGGCGATGAGTGGGTCCTGACACGTGTTGCCTAACTCCAATAGAGTTTAGAATGTCTCTAAATGCCAATCCCAATGCGTCTTTTTCATTGTCTACATGGATATTAAAATCACCAACAATTAGTTCTTTATCTGCAGCCAGTACTAACTCTGATAGAAAATCAGCAAATTCTTTGGTAAAGTCTGTATTGTGCCCTGGTGGCCTGTATACAGTAGTCAGCACAAATGTCAAACGGGATTTATCAATTACACTATATAACGTTACATAAAGCACCAAAACTTCAAAGGAACTATATTTGAGACTAGACTTCTGATTAATACTGAAGATATTATAAATTACAGCAACACCTCCCCCTTTACCTTTCAGACGCGGCTCGTGTTTATAACAATAATCTTGGGGGGTGGACTCATTTAAAGTAATGTAGTCGTCAGGTTTTAGCCAGGTTTCTGTCAAACACACCACATCTAGATTATTATCTGTAATCATATCAATAACAATAGGCGCTTTTGGGGAAAGGGATCGAATATTCAGCAGCCCGAGCTTTATCGTTTGTTCATCTGTATTATATCTGTTATTTATTTTTTGGACATCAATAAAATGTTTACGTTTTGATATTTTTTTGTATTTACTAAATCAGGGAACAGACACAGTCTCTATGTGATAATATCTAGGTGAAAGTCTCTATGCGCTGGGATTTATCTGACTTCTGTGACGTGAGACAGCTAGCAGGCGGTCGGTTAAGCCAGTCTTGTCTGCTTCCTGACCTGGGCCCCAGTTAGTCAAGGTTTAGCTCTAAGACTATGTGCCAAATTACTAGAGAGAAGAGCGGCACCATCCCAGGAAGGATGGATGCCATCTTTTTTCAACAGGTCAGGTCTGCCCTAAAAGCTTTTCCAATTGTCTATGAACCCTATGTTATTTTACGGACACCACTTAGACAACCAGCCATTGAGTGATGATAGTCTACTAAGTATCTCATCACTCCGGCGAACAGGGAGGGGACCAGAGCAAAAAACGCTATCTGCCATCATACTTGCGAGTTCACACACCTCTTTAATGTTAATTTTGGTAATCTCCGACTGGCGAAGTCGAACATCATTAGTGGCGACGTGAATAATAATCTTAGAGAATTTACGATTAGCATTAGCTAGCACTTTTAATTTTGTTTTGATGTCAGGCGCTCTGGCTCCCGGTAAACATGTGACTACGGTGGCTGGTGTCTCTATTTTCACGTTCCGTGTAATAGAAACGCCAGTAACTAGGGCACTTTCAACAGGATTTTCAGTGGGTATGTCACTGAGTGGGGAGAACCTGTTTGATGTTCTACAAACCCGATTCCAAAAAAGTTGGGACACTGTACAAATTGTGAATAAAAAAGGAATGCAATAATTTACAAATCTCATAAACTTATATTTTATTCACAATAGAATATAGATAACATATCAAATGTTGAAAGTGAGACATTTTGAAATGTCATGCCAAATATTGGCTCATTTTGGATTTCATGAGAGCTACACATTCCAAAAAAGTTGGGACAGGTAGCAATAAGAGGCCGGAAAAGTTAAATGTACATACAGTGGGGAGAACAAGTATTTGATACACTGCCGATTTTGCAGGTTTTCCTACTTACAAAACATGTAGAGGTCTGTAATTTTTATCATAGGTACTCTTCAACTGTGAGAGACGGAATCTAAAACAAAAATCCAGAAAATCACATTGTATGATTTTTAAATAATTAATTTGCATTTTATTGCATGACATAAGTATTTGATCACCTACCAACCAGTAAGAATTATGGCTCTCACAGACCTGTTAGTTTTTCTTTAAGAAGCCCTCCTGTTCTCCACTCATTACCTGTATTAACTCGTTACCTGTATAAAAGACACCTGTCCACACACTCAATCAAACAGACTCCAACCTCTCCACAATGGCCAAGACCAGAGAGCTGTGTAAGGACATCAAGGATAAAATTTTAGACCTGCACAAGGCTGGGATGGGCTACAGGACAATAGGCAAGCAGCTTGGTGAGAAGGCAACAACTGTTGGCGCAATTATTAGAAAATGGAAGAAGTTCAAGATGACGGTCAATCTCCCTCGGTCTGGGGCACCATGCAAGATCTCACCTCGTGGGGCATCAACGATCATGAGGAAGGTGAGGGATCAGCCCAGAACTACACGGCAGGACCTGGTCAATGACCTGAAGAGAGCTGGGACCACAGTCTCAAAGAAAACCATTAGTAACACACTACGCCGTCATGGATTAAAATCCTGCCGCACACGCAAGGTCCCCCCCCCAAGCCAGCGCATGTCCAGGCCCGTCTGAAGTTTGCCAATGACCATCTGCATGATCCAGAGGAGGAATGGGAGAAGGTCATGTGGTCTGATGAGACAAAAATAGAGCTTTTTGGTCTAAACTCCACTCGCCGTGTTTGGAGGAAGAAGGATGAGTACAACCCCAAGAACACCATCCCAACCGTGAAGCATGGAGGTGGAAACATCATTCTTTGGGGATGCTTTTCTGCAAAGGGGACAGGACAACTGCACCGTATTGAGGGGAGGATGGATGGGGCCATGTATCGCGAGATCTTGGCCAACAACCTCCTTCCCTCAGTAAGAGCATTGAAGATGGGTTGTGGCTGGGTCTTCCAGCATGACAACGACCAGAAACACACAGCCAGGGCAACTAAGGAGTGGCTCCGTAAGAAGCATCTCAAGGTCCTGGAGTGGCCTAGCCAGTCTCCAGACCTGAACCCAATAGAAAATCTTTGGAGGGAGCTGAAAGTCCGTATTGCCCAGCGACAGCCCCGAAACCTGAAGGATCTGGAGAAGGTCTGTATGGAGGAGTGGGCCAAAATCCCTGCTGCAGTGTGTGCAAACCTGGTCAAGAACTACAGGAAACGTATGATCTCTGTAATTGCAAACAAAGGTTTCTGTACCAAATATTAAGTTCTGCTTTTCGGATGTATCAAATACTTATGTCATGCAATAAAATGCAAATTAATTACTTAATCATACAATGTGATTTTCTGGTTTTTTGTTTTAGATTCCGTCACTCACAGTTGAAGAGTACCTATGATAAAAATTACAGACTTCTACATGCTTTGTAAGTGGGCAAACCTGCAAAATCGGCAGTGTATCAAATACTTGTTCTCCCCACTGTATAAGGAACAGCTGGAGGACCAATTTGCAATTTATTAGGTCAATTGGCAACATGATTGGGTATAAAAAGAGCCTCTCAGAGTGGCAGTGTCTCTCAGAAGTCAAGATGGGCAGAGGATCACCAATTCCCCCAATGCTGCGGAGAAAAATAGTGGAGCAATATCAGAAAGGAGTTTCTCAGAGAAAAATTGCAAAGAGTTTGAAGTTATCATCATCTACAGTGCATAATATCATCCAAAGATTCAGAGAATCTGGAACAATCTCTGTGCGTAAGGGTCAAGGCTGGAAAACCATACGGATGCCCGTGATCTTCGGGCCCTTAGACGGCACTGCATCACATACAGGAATGCTACTGTAATGGAAATCACAACATGGGCTCAGGAACACTTCCAGAAAACACTTCCATTGTGTCCACTCGGTGAACACAATCCACCATGCCATTCGCCGTTGCCGGCTAAAACTCTATAGGTCAAAAAAGAAGCCATATCTAAACATGATCCAGAAGCGCAGGCGTTTTCTCTGGGCCAAGGCTCATTTAAAATGGACTGTGGCAAAGTGGAAAACTGTTCTGTGGTCAGACGAATCAAAATTTGAAGTTCTTTTTGGAAAACTGGGACGCCATGTCATCCGGACTAAAGAGGACAAGGACAACCCAAGTTGTTATCAGCGCTCAGTTCAGATGCCTGCATCTCTGATGGTATGGGGTTGCATGAGTGCGTGTGGCATGGGCAGCTTACACATCTGGAAAGGCACCATCAATGCTGAAAGGTATATCCAAGTTCTAGAACAACATATGCTTCCATCCAGACGTCGTCTCTTTCAGGGAAGACCTTGCATTTTCCAACATGACAATGCCAGACCACATACTGCATCAATTACAACATCATGGCTGCGTAGAAGGATCCGGGTACTGAAATGGCCAGCCTGCAATCCAGATCTTTCACCCATAGAAAACATTTGGCGCATCATAAAGAGGAAGATGCGACAAAGAAGACCTAAGACAGTTGAGCAACTAGAAGCCGGTATTAGACAAGAATGGGACAACATTCCTATTCCTAAACTTGAGCAACTTGTCTCCTCAGTCCCCAGACGTTTGCAGACTATTATAAAAAGAAGAGGGGATGCCACACAGTGGTAAACATGGCCTTTTCCCAACTTTTTTGAGATGTGTTGATGCCATGAAATTTAAAATCAATTTTTCCCTTAAAATGATACATTTTCTCAGTTTAAACATTTGATATGTCATCTATGTTGTATTCTGAATAAAATATTGAAATTTGAAACTTCCACATCATTGCATTCTGTTTTTATTCACAATTTGTACAGTGTCCCAACTTTTTTGGAATCGGGTTTGTAATTGGAATGGAAGAGTGTTTTTTTGATCCGCGACTATGCCGTCTCACAGTCACCCAGTTGCCTTGCTGCACGGGCTCTACAGCCGGAACCGAACAATGTACAGAGTTCACTAAGCTAGTCACATCCAAAGCAATGTCTAAAACTTTTACATTCTCACTATTCTCAAATAAAGTCTGGATGCGTGTCTCTAATTCTGAAATCTTCTCCGTCAGCCTGACCATCTCCCTGCAATTATTACATGTGAAGCCCTGTTCGCTGACAGAGAAGGATATACTGTGACAGGCAGTGCAAGTGACAATAACAGGAGAAGATGACATGGCTTACCGTGTTTGTTGATTAATCCAACTCACCACAGTTGTTTGATGGACTAGTAAATGGCACGAGAGACAAAACAGGAGACCCGGATGCACGGATGGCAGGCTAACAGGCTACTGAAATGCTAACGCGTTGTGATAGTGATTTAGATTAAAAGCTGTCAAATAGCTGTCAATAACGTGATAGGCAATATTAAACAATATATGGTGATGAGTAAGTTATATTTAGCAGTATAAATAACAAAGAAAATATATTAAATAGAGATTCAAAAGCAAAGCTGTACAGAGCTACAAACACTCTGCAGCAAGGCAGACAGCAGGCAGACAGGAGCAATCGATCAGGAGACCAATCGATCAGGAGCTTAAACCACTGTCCGCCTAAAGGTTTGACTTCGATAATTACGACAATTGACACTACATTCGATACGCATGCAGATCGCTAGTGCTTGCTTGTTAGATGCAGATAAAACTGATGCTTGATAGATGCTTGAATTGACATCTCTAATGTAACAGAAAGAGTCTTAACACATCTTAACATAGGTCAAATGGTATCAGCATAAGGTTACTCTGACTTTAGAAAAGAGACTCTAATTTCAGTATTAAAGTGTAAGTCTGTTTTGACAAAAGAATCTCAGCAGCATATAAACTGTACCAAAATCGACTAGTCTGCTTTGGTTGAAAAAAATAAATAATTTTACCACTTGCAGTATTACTTAACCTTTCTGATGAAGGAATCTCAGTACAGTGTTATATAGATATAGATTTGGGTGATGCTCCCCTTTCGAAAGGATAAAGGCCTTAGAAATTATAGTCAGATTGATGTCATTCATCTAAACTTTAGCTGCATCTACAAGCATAGCTACCTGTTGATCAATACTATTACTTTTTCATTTGCTGAAAGAAACATCAGTATTCATTCATGAGACGGATGTAATTCTGTGTGCTTAAACGAGTTTTAACTTGTAGCAAAACTGTTTATTTACTCTTTAGACAAGTGCAAGAAGCCTATTGTCCAAAGTAGAGAGAAGCACTTACAGAAAGAGCCTACATGAGTAAAATTTGCAAATGCCAAACAATATTTGCGTTTTACTGAATATAACATCAAGTTCTTGAATATCTGAAAGTATAGGCACCACCTTTTAACTATATAGTGTGGTTTCGTCTCCCCATAGAGCCCAAAGAAACCAGAGACATCTTTTATTTTGTGATTCTGTTTACTCTCAATGAGTGCACTAAGTTCTGTGACCCTGCTACACAGTAATCTCAATGACTACTAGAGCATAACTATAGTTCTGAGCACCGGTAATAAACAATCTGAATAGGAAAGCTGTTCTTTTTCCTTTTCCACCTCTTAAGAGATCTAGCCTGTGCGAGCCATTAGGAGATTCTGAGCAACAATTTGACCATAAGAACCATCTTAAGTCATTTATTAAATCTCGGCTTACACCTTTCAGAAACATCCTCAGAACCACTCAAATCTTAGCATCCTAGCACCCAGAGGTAAGATAGTAATCATAGCAGACACATTTCCATAGCAAGCTATGACAGAAACATCAAGCTGTATGCTATATCACTAGCTGACCCATTGAACCTTTAGCTATGAACTCTTTAGGGTCATGCATTGGTCCCTCACCCTATTCTCAACAACAAGTGTGCCAAAATGTTGCAGATGCTCAGCCCATCCTCCCAGACGGGACCTAAAGGACTGACTGGCCATTGCGAGGAACATGTTTCCACCAAGGGTTGCAGAAAGCCCACAGCACCAGAGCCAACGCAACTGGACAATGAGAGAAGAGGACTAACAATACCTGACCCAAGCCAGAGTTGTAGCCACACAGGTGACCAATGGTATCACCTCCTTAGCTCCCACCTCATGGATCTGAAACAGAAGGTAAAACAACCTCACACAACAGATCACAGAGACCAGCAAGGAGTGGACACATGCTCAAAGCCTCACAGACCAGCTAGAGACTGAGGCTCAAACCAGAATCAAAAGACTTGAAACGGCTCAGACAGCTGCTGAACAATGAGAGCAGCTGGACAGAGCAAGCACAGGACCAGTGCAGAACTGTCACTATGGCAACCGCCCAGGTACCAGACAAGCCACTGGGCGAAGCCATGGAAGACAGCACCCTCAACCTGCGCACACCACAGGACGTCCCACAGCCGTCAACGACAACATCCTCCTCTAAACCCTTCACACAGGTGTCAAGCGGAGGCTGCACAAAGACAGCTGGACACAACTATCTCAGAGTTACAGGAGCTGCTGACACAAGCAAAATAGCTCCCTGAACAGGACTCAACCGAGGAGTACTGCGAAGGACAAGCTTCCGACTCCTTGCCCCACACCAGCTCAGGCGAGCTCACGTCAGCACTGCCACAAGAGCAGAGCAAAACTCCCATCCTTCAGACTTCTCGTGACTGAGAGGCTAACAACCACCTGCTGCCCTCCTGCCACCAGCACTAGGTCGGTCTAAAAACCCTCTTCAGGCCACACAGACCCCTTAACCACTTCCTGAAACCATAAGCAGACACCTGCCCCACACAAACTGACTTCAGGATGACAGGTGATACACTGTCAGGGCACCTGCTGCCTCGACACTTGCTGCACAAGCTCAGAGACCTGAACTTGGCTACTGTCTGCATTATCTGCCATGGAACGACCATCACTCCAGGGGACACAAACAACCAGAGCCCACCACTGCCGGGGGTGTGTCTGATCTTTCTGCACCTTCTATATCGCTCGCTGTTGTCCATAGGAGGGGCAACACCGATCGAAAGGGGGGGGAAATTATGTAACGACAGACAAATCAAACAATTATTTATTCATTACATTTAATGAATGATCCAGCAAACTTATTCTCCCAACAAAGTTTGGTGAAACCATCCCCCAAAACTACAACTAACATCCCTAGTGCAGCTAACACCGGGCCTCGGGTTACAGGACACATGGGAACTGATAAGGTTTTGCGACCAGAAAGAATTTACAGAGAGAGAGCTGTGACTCCCACTCAATTCTTTTTACAAATAAACCATCTTAAACCCATATAGCCTATATATGACTACTTGAGAAATATATAAACACATATCCATCTCATGATTTGTCTTTATAGGGTCTATGTATTAATTCAATCTCTGTTGGATTTATGTTTCAGAATTGCATACTATGGTTATGAAAATCATGTGTATGGCATGTTTGGTGTCTACGAAGTTGTAAATTAAAGATCTGAATGATTGTGTATATGTTGATACCTGTGCGACATAGTATTACAAGAATCTTTAATAGTTCCTTCATCAGCAGCCAATCCAGTTACATATGCAAACGATCTGCTTGAGACAAAGGATCGTAAAACTTTCCCTCCACAATCCCAAGTACGATTGGCTCACTGACCACTTGAAAGAGAGGTTAAAAGGCTCCCGCGCAGGGCCGCTCTCTCTCTTTCCCTTGCTGAACTGACACGTCATTTTGGCTGGCTCTCAGCCAGGCCAAGAAGGCCAGACTGATAAGGCCTACACACATATCAAGTCACCAACACCTCAAGCCATGTGCAACTTCCTCAACCTCGACGGAGTCGAAAACAACCATGCAAGTTCATCATATCTTCTTCAGTCAACACAGAAGATATCAACACCATCGGACCGAACTATCAAGGCTTTCTCCTGTGATTGGACGTTCGTCTTAAATCAAAAATAAATCAAAGATATTTGATATTTGAAATTGAACAAAGAAATTTGCTTTACTCTTTTTAACCCCCATCTTTCTTATCAGAAGGGCCATTTGGAATTCCTAAAGACAAAGAGATGCTGAAGGCCTGTAGGCCAAATGTGTGTCACATCTTTAGTACAGTGGGGGAAGTTTGGTCTGACTGGTCAGTTTGAATGTCTCACATTAGGGTTTCAGTCACATGGTCAAGGAACAGATAAAAAGAAGATGTAACTGTTGCTGTTTTTTTCTTTTATTCTCTGTCTCTCTTGATTCTCTGGCTCTCTCTCTTCTTGGAGGCCTTCTCTTTGGCTCTTCTCTTAATGGCCCTTCTGATAAGAAAGATGGGGGTTGAAAACAGTGAAGCAAATGTCTTTGTTCAATTTCAAATATCGAATATCTTTGATTATTTTCAATCCTACACCAGAAATTGTCATTAAATCCTTTCTATTACAAATTATGTGCTAACTAGTTTTGATTTGGTATTGACTTTGAAGTGCTACCTATTGCAATACAATATAGTCACATTCTAGCAACGCTCACCCACATATTTTGCTATTGTAACTGCGCTTATTTCCGTCGTTGGTATAAGTTGCAGTGGGTGGTAAAGACGAGAAATGTACAGTTTTCTATCCTCTTGCTGATAACGTTTCTTTAGTCATTCGGCAACCCTGCAGCCTGAACCACTGTAGGCGACCCACCCTTACATCTGCATCTGAAACATTCATCTGCATGGATTCTCTGTGGTAATATGTCTTTAACATATTCACATGACACACGCAAGATTTTTTTTTTTTCTGTCAGGAGTACAGATTACATAGTCTGTATCACTCATTTTCCTTAACACCTCGTAAGGTCCGGAGAACCGTGCTGATAAAGCAGAGCCCGCAATAGGCAGCAATACCAGCACCTGATCACCTTTTTTAAAGGAACGCAGTACAGATTTCTGATCGAATTGGCATTTCATCTTTTGTTGTGCACTTGCCAACGAATCTCTTGCCATAGAACAGGCTTTATGCAGCCGTTCACGAAATTTACTAACGTACTCCAACACACTCACTTTAGAGCTAAAATCGAGAGACAATATGCTTTCTTTGAGCATTTTCAACGGACCTCTGACTGTGTGCCCGAATACCAGTTCAGCAGGACTGAACCCAAGGCTTTCCTGAACTGCCTCTTTGACCACGAACAAGACCAATGGTACCCCCTCATCCCAATCCTTACCCGCATCCATGCAGTACTTCCTGAGGAAGGAATAACAATCTGATACACCACACTCCATTCAGAACCATCTGTAACATCAGGACACCATCTACGCGTCAGTAACCCATTTTCAACAAAATAGGCAGATTTTCGTTTCTGTGCTACCTCAGAGGAAACAACAACAACAACAACAACAACAACAACAACAACAGAGAAACCCTTTTGCAGAGTTGCATCTTCCTTTTGTGCAGAAATAATTCTCGCGTGTCACACGCAGCTTTAAGCAGCTCGAACTTGAAGCAGGCGAATCTTCTGCCTTACTCTCATCAGAGAAACCTCATTGATAAATATGGGTGCCATAAAGGATGTAGAAAAATCAGTGTCATCCATTTTGCGAGTCTGAGCCCGTGTAACCACACAGACAGGAAAAGTTTCAGGGTATGATTTTAACAATTCATCGGGCTGATCCAACAAAACTGGTTTGTCAAAAACTTCCAACAAGGGCCAGACCTTCCCACTGGCCAAATCATTACAGAGGATAAATTCTACCCCATTCACAGGCAAACACTCACGAACGCCTACTTTGACGAATCCTGTACACAACTCGATTCTAAACGATCGAATTCTAACTATTCTAAATATATCTGATGTAATGGTACTTTGACCAGACCCATCTCTATGCCCTCTACCAGCACATTACTGCCGCAAATAGTCTAATCAGAAAACGGCAGTGCCTCCGCCAAGATAAAGGATTGCATTGTACCAGTATCACGGAGCATCCTAACTTTTACTTGCTCATCAGACTTACCAGTAACAGAAACTAACCCTTTCATCAGAAAAGGTTCATAGCTAGAATCTGGCTTGTCACCAAATTTGACAGCATCAACAGTTTTCACAAATCCAGCGCTCTTAGTGGGAGCTGTTTTCATTTCAGCACAAGACAGTCAGCAATTAAATGGCCAGGCTTATGGCAGTAAAAACATTCTCTGTCTTCCTTTGATTTTGTATTGTTTGGTTTTGGTCGCGGTTGACTAGTGGGACCCACAGGAACAGATGCAGCCTTATCAGAACAGGCAGGAACAAATAAATTTTTATGTGTCAGCACGAATTCATCCGCGAAGACAGCGGCTTGAGACAAGGTCGTCACTTTCTGCTTGTTTAAATAAACGACAACACGCTCAGGGATACAGTTCTTGAATTCCTCCAAAAGAATTCATTCTCGTAATGTTTTAAAATCTGATACCTTATTCGACGTGCACCACTTGTCAAATAAAATGCCCTTTTCTCTAGCAAACTCAACGAATGTTTGGCTGGAATTTTTTTTGTGACCCCCTAAACCGCTGTCAGTAGGCTTCTGGTACCAACTCATACGCGCACAAAATTGTAGCTTTTACCACATCAACTAACTATCAAACTATCCTCTAAGGATAGAGAAGCGCAAACGTCCTGAGCCCAGTTAATTTGCACTGCAACAATAGACGCCACACCTTTCTAGACTAACTAAGTGCAGATGCAATACGTTCAAACACACTAAAATATGCACTTCGATTTCTGCTTCCCGAAACTGCGGCACAAGAGAGATATGCTTACTTACAAAGGTGGTTCCCAGCGACCTGGCCCCCAATGGAACGTCAGCGGGCTGCACAGCTGGAACAGTTGTACTTCTGACGGCTTTCAGCTCAAGTTTGCGCAGCTTTACCTGCTTCTCCGCCTCTATTTCTAATCTTCGGACTTCGAGTTGTAGTCCCATCTCAGCCCTCTGCCCTCTCGTGCGCTTCCATTTAGACTCGCGCCAAGCGGACTTTAAGCCGCGCATCACCTCCAGACCCAACAGAGGCCGGAGAAAAAGGCTCAAAGGGCGGTAGAACAGCTTTGGCTTCAGAACCCTCCACCTCAGCAATTCCACTCTGCTCCTCCTCATCAACCATAATAGGGCGACCGTCAGAACCAAGGGAACCTGCAGACAACACCAAAACACCCAATTCCACCAACCTTTTTGATACAGTAAGCTTTATCTCTCTCTTAAGCTCTTGCTTCGTAACCACAATTTGGTAGTGAGCAGCAATGCGCAACAAATCATCTTTCCTACATTTCTCAAGCTGCTCAGCAGTCGGTGCTTTAACAAAATCTCCTAAGTCAAAATCAGCCATAGTGATTATACCGGTCACAAACACCACACGGTCAACCAGCCCTAGCCACAATACCCACTTTATGCAACCCTAATGTACTTTAAGGAATATATTACTAAACACGACCATTCCACCCTCCACACCAGCAGTAATTAATATCACGGGAAAATATAAATATTATTATTAAGACCTGCCAATGCACCTGTACTAATACACTTTTCCTATTAATGCTACTTTAATGGCCCGTTGCATTATGTTTATTAAAATTATCCTGACCAGTCCTCAAATTACACAAAAAGCTAAAAAAGTTAAAATAAAGTCAAATAAATTCACAAACATTAACTGCATGATAAAGTAAATAATTTCAATTCATGCTTCACATTTAAATAAGCAGCATAATGTGAGAGCGCCAAATCATTTCATTGTGTTTTACATCAGGAGCAGTTGTGCAGTACATTGAGTTGAAGCGCGCAGAGACAATTGGCAGAGAAATGTTACAGATGGTCCGCACGCACTGAAACACGCAGTTCTGCATGTTCACGTTCTTCCACCAACGAACGGAACTGTCTGTTTTAGTGCGTGCACACAAGAATAAAACTAGGCCTAATGTTATGCCAGTTTATGCATCATGTCAGGTAAAAGGAAAGCAAAACATTCTGCAGAAGATATTTAATGTGTCTGCTGGCTTTATTTATTCAACAGCTCCAAGTTAAACGCACTTTTATGTTCTATACAGGCCGTTTTGCGTTTCACAAGTTCACACTTACATATAATTATGGAGAGTAAATTTAAATGCGTATTTGGCGTGCTGTCCAGGGGGAGGGCTTCGAGCTCGGAATTTGGCCCGAACCCAGAGTACCCCCCAAAAGGCTAAAGAGCATAGGACAGCCGTCTGGCTAAATACCCCCCAAGGAGTGCCGAGCTTGGCGGGCTGGCATTCGGGAAGGGGCCTGGTTGCTTGACCAGGAAGGCCCCTGAGAGCGGTTTGTGGCGCCTCATGCTGGGGAGATTGCCTGAAAGAGAAAACCGGAAAGGAGAAACATGGGAGAGACAATAAAAACACTTCCTTACTGCGTGGAAACTTTCCACGCTTGCGCGCTGAGTGGAAATTTTCCGCTGACTCTCATGGAGCGCTGAAAAACAGGAAAGAAAAACATGAGTGTTTGACCGAGAGATTTCTCACTGCGTCCGCTGGGAGGCCAGCTTGGATCTGCTGTTGGGAGAGGCCTTTTTGAGCTGCTGAGGTTGCAGCCCCGATGCGGAAGGAGTGGCTTGAGAAGTTCTTTGCTGGGACACCTGACTGTTGGAGAACGGATTTGAGGTGTTTCTGGAACCAAAAGCGTGTCACGGGTTTGTTGGATTCATCCGTGACCAGGGGTTCCAGGGGAGATTTGGTTTGAGAACTTCTCCATTGAAGATATGCCAGAACTGACTGGTATGGTTGGATCGGTGATGAGAGTTTAAAAATGTAGATGAAATGACCCTTTTTGATTTGGTCGGTCTTACTTTGCTTGATCAGATAAGAGATTGTTTCTCTATCTATTACTGATAAGTCTGAGATGGTGGGGTGGACTTTTGATGTGATAGCGAGTTCGGAGCACCTAAGGAACCCAAAAAAGGCTAGAACAAACATGTCGTCGAGTGTTCGGGCGGTATTGAGGGGCTGGTACCCTGTGCGGAGGGTATGAATACATTTGGTGAGGATGTCTAGCGTTATAGGTTGTCTGGCGTCGGGATGGGTGGGCTGGGATCTTTGGATCCCTTTGATCAGGAGGGAGGTCTGAGAATTATTTATCTCGGGAGAGGGAGCACCGTACATCAGTTTGTGGAAAAACTGAATGCCGCTCAGGTAACCTTGATGGAACTGACTTGGAGGCCCTTGACGGTATTAAGATGAGAAATGAACGAGGTGATTGACAGGAGAGAAAAATCAGGGAACGGCATGTTGTAAGAAATGTGAAATCCAAGTGGTCACGTAGGATTTGAGGGTCCTGGGAGAAACAGCTTGGAGGATGGTGTCGTGCGATGCTTCAAGGAGGGGTTTTAACGGGTGGGTTACGGGAATATTAGTTCCGAATAGCGAGGTACTGGAGTTGGGAATTGGTCTGCCTCTGGAGCCAACATCCTGAATTTCTGAAACCGAAAACGAGACAGAGAATCAGCGATTTGATTTTCTGATCCGGGAACGTGTTTAGCAATTATTATAAATTGATCGCAAGCTGAAATCCAAGTGAGACGCCTTAAAAGTGGCATCATGGCAGGTGCATGGGAATGTACTTTATTTATGCAATGCACTGTTGCCTCGTTGTCGCAGTGCACTAAGATGCTGCTAGTGGCCCATTCTTTCCCCCACAGGAAAGCCGCTACTACTAGCGGGTAAAGCTCGAATAGTGCTGAGGACTGAGTTATGTCCTGGAGCTGCGATGGCCATGGGGAAGCGAACCAACGACCTTGGTAAAAATCCCCCGAACCCGATCGAGGGGGCTGCGTCTGTGAACAACTGGATATCGGTGGGGGACGAAACGAGGTTGCTATAGAAAAAGGATAGGCCGTTCCATTGGTTCAGGAATGTTAACCATAGCCTGAGTTCGTCGCGACATGCTTGGGTTATGGAAATTAGATCCTCTAGCGAGTGGACGGAGGACGCGAGCGAGAGGAGATGCGATATGAAGGGCCCTGAGGCCCTGAGGAATGATGCGCATCGTGAAGTTTAGATGGCCGAGTAGGGATAGAAGTTCGCGTTTTGAACAATTGGGTTTTTCGAGGAGAGTAGATGAGATGAGAATTATTCGGTCGATTTTCTCTTTGGGCAGGGATGCCTGGAATTTGATTGAATCTAAATTAGTTCCGAGGAACTCGATGGAAGTAGTGGGCCCCATGGTTTTCTCCTGTGCTATGGGGATTCCGAGCTCAGAAAAAACGCTTTGGACTGTGAGGATGTGTGCGGCTGGGATGGCATTGGGGGACGAGATTATTAAAAAAATCGTCTAGCAGGTGAATGAGGTGGGGAATAGCGTAATTGTTTGACAAAATCCAGCAAACGGCTTCTGATAGCATGTCGAATATTTTTGGACTGCTTTTGCATCCGAAAGTTAAGCGTACTGCGAAATAGTATTTCCCAAGCCAGCGAACCCCAAATAAGTGCCACGCATCTGGATGGATGGGCATTACTTTGAAAGCGGATGTGATGTCTATTTTTGCAAGCCAAGCACCCCTACCTGCGATTTCAATCATGTTGATTGCCTGATCTATGTCGTGGTATTTGAGTGAAAATTATTCGAGAGAGATCAAGCTGTTTATACTTGGGAACGGGGAATTGTGCGGGGCTGACAGGTCAATTATTAGACATTTTTTACCCGAGAATTTCCTTGTAGCCACTCCGATAGGGCTGATACGAAACGAGTTAAACGGCGGATTATCGAACGGGCCGATCATGAAGCCTGACTCCACTTCTTTTTTTTAATGAGATTGTCTACGACTTCGGGTTCGACGAGGGCAGATTGCAAGTTATTACAGATAGTGTTTTGGGAGAGCGGGCATTCTACGCCAGGTCTAAAGCCGTTTTTGAGGCCTGACAGCAGATAATTAGTAAATTCGGCGTCCGGGTGGTGAGCTAGTTCGAAGTCCATGCGTGAAATATTTACGGGAGTCGATAAATAATTCTTAGATTTTTTTATTCACAGATTTATAAACTGGACATCCAAGGCGGGCATGGGCGCCGCCACAGAATTTGCAAATGTGCATGAAATGACATCGCTGTCTGGCACATTTGCCAGAACTGAAGTGATTGCAGGGCTGCCTGCTTTCTTCGAAGGAAGAGGCGGTTGCGCTGGTGGTTGCTGCGCGTGGCACATAACTGGTGGATCTGGCTGTGTTTGTCTCCGGGCGGGGTGGAGAGTAGGGGTAAACCTGTGGGCACGATGCCGTGTCGTGTGTCACTGACCTGCAGACTGCGCAAGAGACAGTTTTGCAGCCTAAAAACACCCTGCTGTGGAGATCCGGGTCGAGTGCGCCCCAGTATGTGCACTGGTTCCACTGCGTGACTCGCACGGCACTTTTGGCTGAAAAAAAAGTTTATGGTACGTGTAGAAATAGCTTCCTCCATAGGATAGCGCGAGCTCGGCTATGATTGCCAGGTAATCATTTAGCTCGTGCCGCCTGTGGGGGAAAACTGAACAAATTATTGCCGTAAAACGAGAAAAAGCAATTGCAAACTCAGAAAATGAAAGAACGCGAGATGAATGTGTGTTCGTGTTTTTAAGGGTAACGCAGTCTATTTGGCGGACTGGTTCAGCTGCGGGGAGCATGGAGAGAAGAGAAGACAGATCTATGTCCGCACCTGCAAGGATCTGTGCGCGGATGTTCTGGGACACTGGTGGTGGTTCCATGGCGAGGGCGTTGGATGGCACGGGCATCGGTATTGCTGAGAAGAGAGAGTGTTGGGATTTAGTTCGCAAGAGAGAGCTGGGAGGGTTATAACCCGGGGCTGCAGATGTCGGGCGGCCCCACGCTTGGGTTTCCCTCTGTGGTTTGAAAGGAAAAGTTAGTTGGATGGTAGGAAGGAAATGAAGGGTGATAGAGTGAAGTGTGGGCTTGGACTGCAAGCGGAGGAAGGCTCGCGCTCGTTTGCGCGACTGGAGCTGCAGGCTACTGGACGTGGGCGGGGTTATAACCTGTTGGATAAAACTGTTGAAATGTTTGGGCCTGTGTAGCTAGCGGAAGCAGCCTCGCGCTAGCGTCTGGCTCTGCAACGGGAGCTGGAGGCCACTGAAAAGGAAATGGGTTATGGACAGTGGGAGCATGGAACTGAGAAGCTGTGGGGAGGCCGCTGGGCCCGGCTGCATACGGCGCTGCGGCAGCAGAAGTCGCGGTGAAAAGCTGAGCTGCGTCGGGAGGTGAGAGTGGCCCTTCTCCGGCGGAATCTGGAGCGTGGCCCAGGCTTGCTGAAAGCCTGTTGCTGCGACTCGCGGGGCGAAGCAAGCCGGATCTTGTGCGGGAAGACGATGGTGGTGTTTGCGCTCTGCGGGCTCTGCTCTGCCTTTGGGCCGTCTTGGGAGCTGGTGTGCGCTTAGGAGAGAGGTTAGTTAATTGCAGTGACACATAAAGATCATACAGCTCCGCTTTGTTCAATTTCCGCAAAGCCTGTATGTCTGAGTTACCCAGCGCTTGCCTCAATCCTGCTACGGTCCACTTCCCGAAAGGTGGGATTGTCGGGACGGCCGAGCGGTAGGAGGAGGCCGGGGAGGAGGATGGAAGTCTTGCCGGGGGTGGTGAAGACTGGCCTCGGCGTCTTGGCGAGTGCAAGCCTGTTCGAGCAGGCGTGCGGGCGCGCAAAGAAGCCTGGGGCTCGTGTTCGGTGTCCGGCGTCGAATGGATGGTACTGGGGCCGGCGGAATGCGGCGGCGGATCCCTGGGGATATCGCTTTCCTCGTTTGATGAAGGCTGTTTTGATATATTTAGCAAAACGGCGAGCCAAGATGCTGATAACTGTCAACAAACGGAGGTAGTGCTGCTGCGTATATATACACACCTCTTATTGTTGATTAGCTGAGTGCTCTCCACTTGTGTCAATTATCTGAACGTGCTCCTCCCGAACCTTGTTAATAAAACATCATTTATTTCACGCACCGCTTACTGCACCTATATTGAGACTTTTCTCTGCGATTCACAGTATTTAAATTCATATAATTTGTCCTGTCATTGTTGGAAAAAATCTGTTTGCTTATAGCCGTGCTTCTAACCCCAGTTTTGCGTGGTGAATATCTGCATGGTGGCGTAACTGGTAAAGCGAGAGCTCTTGTGTGGCAGCAGGGGTGTCTGTAAACTGTCAGCAAAAGGCATATTCTTAAACTGTGCCATTATTTATAAAGATTACTTTATTGTAGCCTATTTGAAGCACACCATAATGATGCCATTAGCACACTTCAAGTTTACTTGGAATGCTATTGCAATGTGTTTTAAAAAAAAAATAAATAAATAAAAGTTTGTTAGTATAATATTAATGTATGTTCAACACTTACAGTGTATTTTAATTGCAATTGTAATGTCACCAAAATACATTTGAAGTTTATGCTGAGTGAATTCTGCATTTCAAAACTTAGTATATTTAAATTGTACTGAAGTATACTTGGAATAGTTCCACTTTAGCACAAACAAGTATATTTAATACAACTTTAATTGAACTTTAGCACTGCTTTTGTACAACTAAAATGGATTTAGTACAAAATTAGTTGATCCAATTTAACAGACTTTAATTACACCAATTTATAGTGTGTCACAAATACATTTAGTTATACTAAAGTACATACAAATAAATTGTGCTTAAGTATACTATTTTTTCACTAGGGAGGTAAGTATAACAACAAGTCTTTGTTGCAGAAATGAAGAGTGAGCAGAGCGGGAATGCAACACACGGAAGTCAAATGGCAGTAGATGGTTTGTAGGTGACTTAGCTGGATGGTAACCCGGTATTCTCTGTGCTGGTGAAACGGGTGAACAGAGGATCATGGCAGGCGAAGATGAATGGATACAGGAAGACAGAAGATTGATCAGGCAATTCAGGTAGGTTCTCAGGTGAGTCATACAGGTAGTGTGTACTTGTCATAGACATGACCAGACACTGAAGTGAAGGGAACGGTGGCAGATAAAGGGTGAGTTGATGAGGGTGAGCAGGTGCAGGGATTCAGGACTCTGGTGATGATCTGCAACAGGTGAGGTGATGGCTGACTGAGTGCAGGTGGTAAGTAGGAAGGATGCTGGGAAGAAATAGTGCAGATGCAGTGACTGAACTGGTGACCGTGACAGTTATCACTGTAAAGCTGCTTTGACACAATCTGTATTGTATTGTATAGCGCTATATAAATAAAGGTGACTTGACTTATTGTAGTCTTAATAATGGCTATGTTGCATCCTGTTTCAAACATGCTGTGATTCAGCCTGTGCTTAAAAAACCTTCACTTGATCCAATGGTTTTAACTAATTATCGGCCTATTTCAAAACTTCCTTTACTTCTGAATGTATTGGAGAAGGTTGTTCCCTTTCAAAAGCTACACTCAATGCTGCGCAAAGAGCCCTATGGGGAAAAACTCCTTTGTTTGACCAGTTGTGAACACGTGTGGCAAATAAATAATCTCTGATGATGATGCCATCGGAATGTGCACGTCAGAGGCTATATGCGTAACAGGTGCGCTCATCAGGTTCCTTTATTTTCAGAACCGCTTTGTGTCCGCGTGTGAAACACTTAACTCTCATCCTCTTACAAACTATCCATTTGTTAGGAGTTAGTTTTGATAGGCAGGAAAAATAATTTTTCTCACTCTCTTCCTCTTTCTTTGTGAAAAGTAAGGAGTAGGAAAAAAAAAAGAGAAAGAGAGAACCATGTCGAGAGAGACAAACAAATGTGTGCCACCCTGTTCACGGCCCATTTCACGGCCGCCATAAAGCAGACTATGTTGCATTGGGTGAGGGATGCCATTGCCCTGGCCTATGAGGCTATGAGGCTCAAGCTCAAGCCTCTGGGCATTAGGGCTCATTCTACCAAGGGGGTTGCATCCTCCAAGGCTTTAGCAAGAGGCGCTCCCTTGCAGCAAGTATGTGAGGTGGCAGGCTGGTCCTCTCCGCACACTTTCGATAGATTTTATAGTTTGGATGTTTACTCTGGGCTCACAGGTCCTTGAGTCGACATCCCAAGCTCATGTCTAAGGCCCTTCTTGTGTTTGTGCACACACTAGTCAAGTCAAGTCAAGTCACCTTTATTTATATAGCGCTTTGTGCAATGCCGATTGTTTCAAAGCAGCTTCACAGTGTTAAACAGAAAAATAATGCAACAGAATTTGATTCGGCTGTACAGCCGCTCTAGAGAAAACGGTGATGTCATCCAGCTCATTTCAATTATCATATAGTGTCAATGCGGGCAGATCAGTAATCAAAGGCGACGGTGGCAAGGAACCAAAACTCCTTCAGGTGTCAGAATGGAGAAAAAAACCTTGGGAGAAACCAGGCTCAGTCAGGGTGCCAGTTCTCCTCTGGCCAATGAACAAACAGTGTATGATTGTGATTCTGGCAACATTACAGGTCAGAAGTCATATTAGATCGAAAGATATTCGAAAGATTATTCGAAAGATCGGAGTCGTCACACCGGAGACGGGTTTAATGAGGATGTCGTGTCGATGCGGCATTTACAGGGGGGAGTTTAATTGACACGGTCTCTGCAGACATTTCAGGGATGCATTGGTCATGTCTAGGCGCAGGTCCAGCATCTGATCTGGATACGGCCCGGATCCGGCTGACTGCAGTAAACCTCGGGATAAACAGAGAGACCAACATTAGCGTAGATTCCATTCTTCTTATGATATAACGAGTACATCAGGTGTTATGGGAAGTGTTCCCGGTTCTGGCTGACCTAGTTAATGCAGCCTAAAACAGTCATTTAACTGATTTGAATAATATAAATTGATAATGTTCTATGTGTATGCCATAGTAAAGAGATGTGTTTTTAGTCTAGAATTAAACTGACAGAGTGTGTCTGCTTCCCGAACAATGCTAGGAAGACTGTTCCAGAGTTTAGGTGCTAAATAGGAAAAGGATCGCCTGCCTGCAGTTGATTTTGATATTCTAGGTATTATCAACTGGCCAGAATTTTGAGACCGCAATAGACGTGATGGAGTATAATGCGTTAAGAGCTCGCTCAAGTACTGGGGAGCTAAACCATTTAGTGCTTTGTAAGTAATTAGCAAGATTTTAAAATTTATACGATGTTTAATAGGGAGCCAGTGCAGTATGGACAGAACCGGGCTAATATGGTCATACTTCCTGGTTCAAGTAAGAACTCGAGCTGCTGGGTTTTGGACCAGCTGCAATTTATTTATTAAGTGAGCAGGGCAACCACCCAGTAGAGCATTACAATAATCTAGCCTTGAGGTCATGAACGCATGAACTAACTGTTCAGCATTTTGCATTGAAAGCATGTGCCGTAATTTAGATATATTTTTAAGATGGTAGAATGCAGTTTTACAGATGCTAGAAACGTGGCTTTCAAATGAAAGATTGGTATCAAAGAGCACACCCAGGTTCCTAACTGACGACGAGGACTTGACAGAGCAGCCATCAAGTGTTAGACAGTATTCTAGGTTACTACTTGTGGAGTTTTTTTTGTCCAATAATTAAAAATTCAGTTTTTTCTGAATTAAGTTGCAGGAAATTACTAGTCATCCAATTTTTTATATCAGCTATGCATTCCGTTAATCTTGTGAATTGGTAAGTTTCGTCAGGGCGTGAAGAAATATAGAGCTGAGTATTGTCAGCATAACAATGAAAACTAACGCCATGCTTCCTAATGGTATCTCCCAGTGGTAGCATGTACAGGGTGAAGAGCAACGGTCCTTGCACTGAGCCTTGCGGTACTCCATACTGAACTTGTGATCGGTGTGACATCTCTTCATTTACTGCTACAAACTGATAACGGTCAGATAAGTATGATTTAAACCATGCCAATGCAATTCTATTAATGCCAACATAATTTTCGAGTCTATTCAAAAGAATGCTGTGGTCGATAGTATCGAATGCAGCGCTAAGATCGAGTAACACTAATAGAGATATACAACCACGATGAGTAAATAATTTGTTACTCTGATGAGAGCAGTCTCAGTACTATGATACGGTCTAAATCCTGACTGGAAATCCTCACAGATACCATTTCTTTCTAAAAAGGAGCATAGTTGTGAAGACACTGCCTTTTCTAGTATTTTTGACAGAAAGGGTAGATTTGAGATTGGCCTGTAATTGACTAATTCTGTAGGATCAAGTTGCGTTTTTTTAATAAGTGGTTTAATAATAGCCAACTTAAAAGTTTTCGGTACATATCCTAATGACAAGGATGAATTAATAATATTAAGAAGAGGATCTATGACCTTTGGAAGCATCTCTTTTAGTAGCTTAGTTGGTATAGGGTCGAGCATACATGTTGTTGATTTTGATGATTTAACGAGTTTAGCCAATTCTTCTTATAGCAGTGAATGAGTGGAATTTTTCCTCAGTGACACTACAATGCACTGTCTGAAGTGATACTGTAGTAGATGGTTGTATAGTTATAATTTTCTTCCTAATATTATCAATCTTGCATGTAAAGAAGTTCATAAAGTCATTACTGCTGTGCTGTTTGCAAACGTCAGAAGTTGAAGCTTTGTTTCTTGTTAATTTAGCCACTGTAACAAATAAATACCTAGGGTTGTGTTTGTTTTCTTCTTAGAGAGTCGAGAAATAAGCAGATCTAGCAGTTTTTACGGCCATTTTTGTATGCAATCATGCTGTCTTTCCAAGAAATGCGAAAAACCTCCAGTTTTGTTTTCTTCCAGCTGCGCTCCATTTTTCTGGCTGCTGTTTTAAGGGCCCGGGTGTGCTCGTTGTACCACAGCGTTGGACTATTTTCTTTAATCTTCTTTAAGCGCAGAGGAGCAACTGTGTTTAAAGTGCTGGAAAAGAGAGAGTCAGTAGTTTCTGTTGGAACATCGAGTTCCTCTAGGCTATCTGGGATGCTGAGGAGATGAAACTGATGAGGAAGATTATTTACAAAGCAATCTTTAGTGGCAGCGATGATAGTCCTGCCATATTTGAAACGAGGGGACGGCTTTTCAGCCTTTGCTAAATTAAGTATACACGATACTAGGTAATGATCTGAGATGTCATCGCTCTGCTGCAGAATTTCAACGGTATCAGCATTTATTCCATGTGACAGTATTGGGGGGGTATATATTATCTTGATTCAATATTGATGTTTAGTTTGATTATATTAATTATTGTTAATTATTATTTTGTTATTTGTTTTTGTTTGCGTGGTATTGCTCTCCTCTTTCTGTGTTACAGTGCTAGTGGCTTTGTACAGGGCCGGGGCTGCATTGACACCTAACCTCCCTTGGTGTAGGTGATTTGGGTGGTGTGTGGCACCCACACACTGTGTGGTGTGTATTAGAAGGTTGGCACTGTAATGGTGTTTTAAAGGTTACTTATTTGCGGTGTATGCTGTGGGTTTTTCTTCTGGTTTCTTCTTCTGTTTCTTACAGGTGGCAGGCGGTGCATACCCGACCCTTCTTGCATTCTCGAGAAGAGCTAATTCCCAATGCTATGGATTTTATTACAGACACATATTTTAATTGGTTTTAACCTTTTGATATGGCTTGTGTTGTAACAATAAAATTGTGATTATTGACAAACTACATTTGCTGTTTATAATCACATTATTTGTGGAGGGCTCCTCCTGCCTTAAATAAGGAGGTGGTGTTCTGAATCTAACAATGAGGATGTTAAGAAAATCATCCTGGATATCTTCGGAAATGTTTCACCGGATTCTGCCTCGTCTGTTGCCAATTCTGTGGATATTGTACACAGACTTGGTCCTAAAACGGTTACGGATCGTTCTCGTTGCATTATCGTCTAGTTTACCTCGCAGCATCAGAGACAAAATCTGGAAAGATGCCAAATCTTCAGACTACCTACGACAGAATAACTACAGGATTTTGGAGGACTTGTCTTTGAACATGAGGGAGGAACGCAACAAATTGTGGGCACTAGTCAAACAGGCAAGAGAGGAAGGAAAAAGGGCAGGTTTTAGAGGTGCCTTTGCTTATGAAGAGGGGAAAAAGATATCGAGTTTGTAACCAGATTGCGATTTAAATACAAACAAAAAAGTGATCCATAATGTAAACCACAAGCTGAAACAGCCTTTATAGGCAGTTCTGTTTGCTTGAATCCATTTCTGTTCTTTTTTTTTTTCCTACCAAAAACTAATTCATGTAAGGAGGACGTGAAATTTTGGCAAAATCAATGGGGTAATAAGATTTTATTTTGTCATGGGTCTCGTCGTGCAGCTGGTGTCGCTGTTTTGTTTGGTAGAAATTTCAGTGGTTCAGTTATTGATTTCTTCATCAAAAGGAAGGTGGATTTTGGTTGTGATGGATGATTCTTATTTTATTTTAGTTAATGTGTATGGTTTTAATAGATCTGATATGAATGCTTTATGATATGAACTTTCCTGAAGACCGATATCCTCCAAGAAAGTGTCAAAGTGCTATTAATCCAATAATTTTTGATATCTGCCAATCTTTAGATTTTATTGATGCATATAGATTCCTAAATCCTGATTCCTCCTCTTTTTCTTGGTTTAAGTCAGATTTAACTCAAATCTCGCATTGATTTGTGGTTAATCTCAGTTTCTTTGATTTCATTTTTGACATCTGTTTCTTGCACTCCTTCACCACTAACTGATCATTGTGGTATTGAGTTGGTCCTGAAGCCACATAACTCAAGAACATATAATCCTGGCTACTGGAAATTAAACTGTTTCCTGCTTCTAAATGAATCTTACTGTACAGGTGTAAAGCAGTTAATTAAGAAAATCAACTCAAGGACAGATATTTCTTTTACATCTAAATGGGAATACATTAAATACTAAACTAAATACATCTTAAATTTGAGGGTAGAAAAATCTCAATTTATTTGAGTAAAAAACTTTCCTCTGAGAAATAAAACAAATACACTGCTTTACTTAAAAATATTTCAAATCTTGTAAATAGACAGCTTCCAATAGAAGACCAACATATGATTTATTCTTTGCAGGAGGAATTGAATTCTCTGTATCCTGAGAAGGCAAATGGAGCTTTTGTAAGTTCCAGAGCTAAATGGCTTGAATTTGGTGAGGAAAAATTTGACTTATTTTTTAATCTAGAAAAACAACATGGATTCTCTTCATATTGATGGTTCTCTTTCCTCCTGTAAAGAACAGATATCTCAATTTGTTTTTAAATTTTATCAGAAATTATATTCTTCTGCAATTGATAGTTTAGCGGCTGACTCTTTTTTTGATAAGGTGACACCTTTTATCCCCCAAATATCGGAATTTAATAAATCCATTTGTGATGTGCCACTTACGATGAATGAGTTGGATGATGTAGTAGCAAAATCTTCATCAAATAAGTCACCTGGTCCCGATGGGCTACCTTTTGAATTTTATAGGTTCTTTTGGGATTACATTAAGGACTTGATTTATGAGGCTTTAAAAGAATGCATTGAAAGAGGAGAATTGACTTGAATTGAATTGAATTGAAGCAAGGCTTAATTGTTTAATTCCAAAGCCAAATAAAAACATCCATGATTTAGATAATTGGAGACCTATTTCTCTCCTAAACATAGATTACAAAATTCTGGCAGCCGTGTATGCTAATCGTCTTAAAATGTGTCTAGAGAAAGTTATCTCAGAAACTCAGTCAAGTTTTATGAAAAACCGGCATATTTCTAATAATATTCGCCTTATTTTAGATTTGCTAGATTATTATGATTTGATTAGTAATGATGCCCTTATTCTTTTCTTGGATTTCTTTAAAGCATTTTACACAGTTGAACATTACACAGCTTTAGATAAATTTGGGTTTGGCCCTAATTTTATTGGTGTTGTTAAAACCTTATACAATGATATAAACAGCTGCATCTCTCTTGCCAATGGTACTTCTTCCAGATTTTATGTTTACAGAGGTATTAGACAGGGATGTCCCATCTCCCCTTTTTTGTTTTTACTGGCTGCAGAATTGTTGAATCTATTTGTGGTGAATTGTGCTGCTATCGAAGGAATTCAAATTGGAGAGGAAAAGTTAATCATAAGTCAACTAGCGGACGATACATGCATCTTTTTAAAGAATCAATGTCAAGTGAGTTCAATAATCCACAGCCTAAATAATTTTTCCAAAGCCTCTGGGCTAGTAGTAAATACGAAAAAAAGTGAAATAATGTTTATACATAATTCAGATGTGACCTCTATTGACAGAATATTAGTAAAGAATGTTGTTAAATATCTTGGTATTCAAATTTGTAAATCTGCCAAGGAAAGAATCTCTCTGAATTTTCACCCTAAATTAAATTCTGCCAAAAGTTTTTTAGTTTATGGTTACAGAGAGACCTTACAATTTATGGCAGAATTCTGTTATCTAAAGCAGAAGGAATTTCACGCTTTGTTTATCCTTCTATATCTCTTTATGTTGATTCTGTCACCTGTAAATCTATTGACTCTCTAAATTTTAAATTTATATGGAAAAATAAAGTAGAACACATCAGCAGGAAATCTTTAACAGAACCATACTCAAAGGGAGGTTTGAATGTTTTAAACTTTTTTTTTTTTTTTTTTACCTTGAACCAGATTTTTAAAAATGTTTAAAGGGGAACTCAATCTGGTTCTGCATTCCTAATTTGATTTTTTAAAAGATGTGGAAATGTATATTTTTTGCTTTCTTGTGATTTTTAAATGTTCAAGACTACCTATGAAACTGACTTTAAACACAAATTTTCTCACATATCATATGGAATAATCAATATATATTATCAGCTCGTAAATCCTTTTTCTTCCCTGATTGGTTTAATAGGGTATTGTTTTTGTTTCAGACTTGGTAAATAATAATGGAGACTTACATTCTTATAAAGATTTAATTGAACTATATGGTATAAATGCATCAAAACAGAACTAGGCCTACTTTAAGCTTACAAAGACTATCCCTGCTAATCTGTTGTTTTTGGTCTTATAAAGCATATTGTAGTTTGCGTTTGAATATCCCTCAACTATTTATACAAGGGGTTAATATCATTGATGTTAAATGTACAAATCAGTTTTTAAGGAACTTCATCACTGTTAGTAATTATTTAATTATTAAGGTTTATGGGAAATGGTTAGCACTTTTCCCAAATGTTACATTTCATAAGGTATGGACAGTGCCAAACAAATTCTTATTTAATAATAAAATAAAAGACATCCATTTAAAAATTATTCATCATAATTATTACCCTTGAGCCTGTCGCAGATAAATCGGCATCGGCGTATAAACCGCAGATATACAACTGATATGAATGCGCGTCTCACGGTGCACGAATATTCACACACAATTATGTCAAAATGCCTGTCGACTATCATCGTAATCTTGTCGAGTATCACCGTAAATATAGTCGGTTCTTAAGTGAACGTACCCTCTGTATTATTCTAGCTTCATGCATTTATTTTTTATTTTTTTTATCAACACTTGAATGTGGGTCACTTTCATGAAAAAAGCAACATTTAACGAAATAACAATCGTTATTATTACCCTTGTAATAAATATCTAAGTAAATTTAACCGAAATGTTTCCCCACTTCTTTTTGCCAAGCGGAGGAAGAATATCTTTTACACTTATTCTACTTCTGTTCTTACTCTAAAAATTTTTGGCTTCAAATTTCAGCTTCCTTGATGCTTGTATTTCACCAGCTGTGTAATATTTCTATCACTAAGGTTCTTTTTCACTCTGATGTTTCTGAAAGTAGTAAAGAGCTAGGCCTAGATGATGTCTTAAACTTTATTTGTATGATGGGTAAATATCATATTCACAAAGCAAGATACCTTAATTTCAAACCTAACTGCAAAGTATTTGCTCATGATTTACAGTTATTATTATCATCTCTTCAAAAAATCCCCTCCAATAAAAAAAGCTTTGAAAACATCCCATATTATAGAACAAATTTTAGGTCAATTGTAATTTATTTTTTTATTTTCTTCTTCTCTGTATCCCCACATGTTCGTGTTCATTGCTCTGTATTATCTCTTTTTGTATTGATTTATAATTATGCAATAATAATAAAAAAAACTAAAACTCAACATGCGACGTCACGCGCGTTACGGAAGCCTTGCTCGCTCACACACATGAATCGTCACACTTCTGGGTCTGGCTAGAGATCCTTGAGAAGAGACTGGTGAGTGTGAATTAAAGACACATTCAAGATTATGCATAAACAAATAACATCTTGAATGGCCGTAGAGTAAAAGTCACAGGTTGCTAGCTCGCTTTCAATCCTCATTAAATCCTCTTTTGTTTTGATGTTAAATCACATGAGCGAACTGAAGCTAATGCTAACAGAATTAGCACACACGTTGTAAACCAATAGAATCTGTTAGCATGAGCTAATAGCTAGTTTGTGCTAGAATATTCCGTGTTATAATAACTTTGTTTTGATTCAGCATATGATTGAGCATATTCAAGGTTTAGCACGTTCACAGCAATGGTTACATATCTGAAGCGAGAAAATTTTGTAAGTGTCTTACATTGGCTACTATTTATCATTTAAATCAAGTGTACAGAGTTGATAATTGACGACGTTTAGTCAAAGGATTAAGCCTAGAAAATGTCATTTTAAACAGTTAACTTGTTAGCTCACAATCAACTAAAGCTCTATCATTTTTGTCAAACTGATTTGCAAACAATTATACTTTTTGTTTATAATGTTGTATTTGGTAATTATAACGCTTATATTGGTCTCTTAGGTTTGCTTCACAAATTTATTTGGTGAGGTTCAAGCCTCAAGACAGAATGGCTGACACAAAGCGTCTTGCGTTCTCCATTATCCAGTTTCTCCATGATCAGCTGTCCTCTGGGGGTCTGTCATCAGATGCTCAAGAAAGCTTAGAAGGTAAAACCTTAGTGCTAGAATCAGTGCTGGACAGTGGACACTTGTTATGTTGTTGGTTCATAATTACCAGGTCCTAATTTGCCCATTTATCTAGTTGCCATCCAGTGCCTGGAGACCGCATTTGGCATCTCTGTAGATGACCAAAGCTTAGCAGTCAGTCAATCTCTGCCAGAGGTATTTGCCTCAGCAACTAAACAGGTAAAAGCTGTTCTTGGATGTCATCTAAACCATGTTGCTTTAAAATGTTTATTTATAGTGCTGAATGCACTCTCATTAATTGTTATATATAGCAGACTGGTGCAACACAAGATAAGACCAGTTCATCCAGTGATTCACCTTCAGAGGAGCAGTTAGCAGAGGCAGAGCATCTTAAAACAGACGGTAAAAACCATCACACCTTTACCATTTCAGGGTGCTTCATATGGTTCTCTCACTTAAGGTGTGCATGTATGTTCCTTCAGGCAACAATCAGATGAAGGTAGAGAACTTTAGTGCAGCTGTTGAGTTCTATTCTAAAGCCATCCAGCTTAATCCTCAAAATGCTGTCTACTATTGCAACAGGTACTTGCACAACTTCATTAAATCATTCTTTTTTTAATGCTGTAGCATTTTCATTATTTTATAGGTGTGTAGCGATACACATTATGATTTGTTCGATACACAATACTGATCTCACAATACTTTAAAGCCAAAAATTCTAAAACATGATAAATGGTTTAGCAAGAAACATAGAATTATGTTAGAAGCATATGACTACATAAATTGAAAAAGTTTTAAATATTGTTTTTTATTAAATTAATTTTAATTTATAAGTAATAATTTATAAACGTTGAAGTTCAAATGTGTGACCTTCTGGGTTATTTCTGGGATATTTGATGCTAAATTAATATTTGATAGTATTTATAACTTTTTTTTGATTTTGATTTTTTGATTTTTTTTTAATTACTTTTAGAGCTGCAGCTTACAGCAAACTAGGGAACTACGCTGGAGCTGTTCAAGACTGTGAACGTGCCATTGGAATCGATCCAAACTACAGTAAAGCATATGGACGGATGGGGTAATTTTATTTTTTCCTGTTAAAATGTACAGCACATTTTTACACATTTTCAGAGAAATTATTTAAGGCCAATTGATGCATTTAGTTTTGTGTTAATGTCACATCTATGGAAATTCATTTCTTCGCACTTCAGAATTTACAGGGTTCCTGCAGGTCCTTAAAGTTTTTTTCAAAAAATTTAAGGTCATAAAATTTCTTAAATATTTCTTAAACGTTTTAAAGTCGCCATGAAATCAAAATTGAAAGTTCTTATTTTTTTATGGAATACTGCAGTATTTATTATAAATGATTTATCCATGTACATCATTATTTGTTTTTTAATTCATGTGCCCATGTAATACTTAATCAAAATAACTATTTATAAAATAAATCTTGTCTCTTTGAATTAGCTCTTGGAATTAGTAAAGCATATACATTTCAAAATAAGAGTCTGAGTGTATTTCAGTCTTGTTTACAATTAAAACATCCTCCATTATGCATAAAATATATTTTTCTTGTTATAATTGGTATTTCGTTTACAAAACAAACTGTATCTGGCATTTAATTCAATGCGGCTTCTTTCTGGGCCACCCCGTCACAGGAAGGAAAGGCTAAGAACATTATTAAGTACATTCTTTAATTAATTTTTAATACTCTTGGCACAATAGTATGTCATCTGTCTTTCTGTAAATGCATTATTATTGTGTCAGTGAAATCTAATATCGCTCAACCTCTACTTCGGATGTATTAATATATTGGGACATAAACAAATTTCAGTACATATTGAGTAAAACATGTCTTGAGTATTTTAAACTTTAAAATACAGTTTATGCATTGAATTGGTTTGTTCTAAATGGTATTAATTTTATTTGTGCAGGTTTTAAAAAAGGTCTTAAAAAGCCTTCAATTAAAAAACCTTGCAGATAATCTAATATTAAGGGATGTTGATGTGGCATTTACTTTTCATTTATGTTTTGCCTAAAAACAAGGCTTGCTCTTGCAAGTTTGAACAAATACTCAGAGGCTGTGAGCTACTACAAGAAAGCACTGGAGCTGGACCCTGACAATGACACCTACAAAGTCAACCTGCAAATAGCAGAACAGAAGATGAAGGAAACGCAGTCCAGCCCAGTGAGTCCACAGAACCACTCTGATAACAGGCAGTTTTTGTCACTTTGTGTAAATAAAGAAGCTTAAGGTCATGTGTTTATCTTTGATAGGCAGGGGGTTTGGGTGGAGTCGACCTGGCTGGTTTGCTGAGTAACCCTGGCTTCATGAACATGGCGAGTAGATATATATCTTAAATGCTCATCATTAATGCTCACTTATGCTCATCACTAACTCACTGTCACTCTCTTTAGGCATCTAATTTAATGAACAACCCACAAGTGCAACAACTGTGAGTAGACAACTTAAAGCACAGCATTACTGCATGTTATGTCATCTGCAGCTTTAATTGCTAGAGCTCTTTTAAAGTCGGGTGGATTCTTATTTGGCTGTCAATGATTTTATCGTTCATCAGCTGAAAGAAATGTTCTGAAAGTTGATATCATTTTCCTCTATAAAACTAGAGTTTGATAAATGTTTGATATAATGTTTATGTGGCAAAATCGGAATAAAACAGCACTACTCATCCGAACCGCACCACACAGACCATTTATCCGCTCAGATCATTGAAAGCTAAGCGATATATTGCCCAATAAATCTAAATCCAAATTTTGATAAACTTTGAGAGAGAAGAGAGCCTGGCTCACTATTAAAAGCCATTTAACCTTATTAATTTGTTATTGCCTAACAAAAAAATAAAAATAAAATACCTAAGTAATGCAAACAAGTTGCAAAGAAACAATGCATGTGCCATGGATAAATAAAATGAAATAGCTTCCGCACGGACAATAAGGAAATTATCTTAAACTATATTGTTAATGAAAATAATACGGGAACAATAACAGTGCTAGTTATTAATAATAGCGCATCAATGTTTTTGAAAAAAAATATTAAACCTTTTTAATACTACAGTAATAGTAAACATCTTCAATATTACTGTTTTAAATAACATCATTGCTGTTTGAGTGCGCGCTGAAGAGAATGAACTAAAGTGCTTTGCTAGAAGGTTAATTATCTCAATGGAACGCATGCTATATGAGATTAATCAGCTATTTATACAAAATAAACATATTACAATTTATATTTGCACAAATAAAAATAAATATTCGCACAGATAAGCTTGAACTAAGTTACTTAGTCAGAATGTGTAACTCCTGTTGTGGGTGCGCTCTTCCCGTGAAACACGGCAACTAAACCCAAAGAATTTACAACTCATTACAATAGAGTATACAATTATAATATGTATATGACAGTCCCAATCAGTGTTATTAATGTTTTGCATTGCTGTTTGAGAGCGCACGCTGAAGCTAAAGATGATCACGGGTGCAATGTTATGAACTCTACAAAACACATCCTATATGAGATTAATACTACATAAACTTAATATTACGACTTATATCTGCACTAGACTAGGCCAGCATTTCATTGAATAACATTAGACAGTTTTGATTTATATGCTGTTTAATGTTGATGATCGTGTTATTTTCATATGCATCTGCTTATATGAGATGGCTCGTTTCTGCTTCTTCTTTGCCTCTGTTTTGATCAGGAGATTCAGTACTCGTTCAGGAGATGCGTAATAGCGCCCCCTACCGTATAACAGTGGAAACATGGAAAGCCTGAAAATCTCGTCCATGGCAGGGAAGTGTTTTCTCATAAGACGAGATGACAAAAGACCGAAAAAAAAAATCACTTTAATAAGGGTTAATATATATTTATACAGTGAAGACTATGAAGTGATATTTTACATTTGATTACTATTTCTGTAGCCTACCTGAAAATCTAGTTTAGACCTACATGAAAAACTTGAAAAGAACTGTTTTTCATTTGTATGTTTGTTCTGTTGTATTTATGTACTATGTATATTATGTATATACTGTATTATTTATTTATATATATATATATATATTTTATATATATATATATATATAATATACACACAGTACCAGTCAATAGTTTGGATACACCAATGGGAAAGTGTGTCCAAACTTGACTGGTACTGTACTATAATATACACATAAAGAAAATCGGCCGATATATCGATATCAGACATTTTTTAATCCCTATTATCGGCATCGGCCCTCAAAAACCCATATCAGTCGGGCTCTAATCTGCAAAAAATGATGCGAATGCACAAGCGAACTTGACTGTGCTGGTCAGAATGTGTAACTTCTGTTGTGGATGTGCTAGCTATTCCCAAAACAAAACAACAAACTAAATCTAAAACAACAACTAAACCCAGAGAATTCACAATGTTTTATCACAGTAGTCTTCATTATAATGTTATGTAATATGACAGTCCCAATCATAGTTATTAATGTTGTGCATTGCTGTTTGAGCTTTGCTGCGCGCTAAAGATGATCACAGGTACAATGAAGCACTTGACTGCATCGTTAATTAATTCAACTAAACACATCCTATATGAGAGAAATCATATATATATATATATATATATATATATATATATATATATATATATATATATATATACGCGCGCACACACACACACACACACAAAATAAACATATTACAATTTACAGTGTGCTAGACATGGTGTAACTCCGTGGACGCTCTTTCCGCAATTTGAAACACAACATTCTTTTACGGTCGTGTTAACAATGACATTAAAAATGAGCATTTATTGGCCGATACTGATATGGTTGCCGATATATCCTGCATCCCTATCATTTATCAATCTAACATAGAAACGAGCGCAGATCCAAGCATAGAAATCATCTTACGACAGGGTTCTCGTGTGATTCATGAAACGTTTGCATGCCGCCAATCCCATCATACGAATGATCGTACGTTGATAAATGTGGCGGGTGAAAACAATCGTCATTTAAATATCATGCCCCTAAAAATTCAAGGTTTAGAAGCCTTGGGATTTACGACATGGAGAAACGTAACCCGGCCAAGAAGATCTCATGAAAGAGAAATTGATCTTACTCCAAAAACACCCATTAACCTTGTAATTGCAAATAATTACATTCATTTATATGTATATTAAATACCGGTAAATAAAATAAACATAAAATAAAATGAAACATACAAACATTATAAACGCTATAGCCTAGGCTATTTATATCCTTTAAATTAAATGCTACAGAACAGAACAAGAATAAAAAATAAGTTACTATAAAATGATATATTAAACTATAAAATAAAGCACAAATTAGACTATAGTGACATTTATTATAAACAACATACAAACGTCAAGCCAAATTGAATTTATTTAAAGTGAAACTGAAACGGCAATGGGCTCACCTCTCTCATTCGTCAAGAATCCATATGTTTCCATATTTGCCATGTAACATTTGGTTTGCTAAACTATTATTCATTATGTAAACAAAGCTTTATACTTCTCGTGTTCCACGTAAAACAGCATCCTTCACATGCGCAAAAATGTGTTTGGTTGGGTGCTGGGGACGCTGATTTTACAGCGGACCATTTAACTTTAGCAGTGTAAATTTTATATTTGGTTGACTGCATTTTAGTTTGAATGGCTGAAATGTCAAGTTAGCAACGCTAGAACTGATGTTGTGTTTGCGCATGTGAGTCGCCTGCGCAATCATTTGGATTTTATAAAATAAAGGGTTACACTTAACAATAAGGTTTCATTACTTTAGTAAACATGAACTAAGAATTAACAATATTTCTACTGCATTTATTAACCTTATTTTATGTTAATTTAAACATTTACTAATACATTATTAAAATCAAAAGTTGTATTTGTTAACATTAGTTAATGCACTGCAAACTAACATAAACAATGATCAGCTGGATTTTTATTAACTAACATTAACAAAGATTAATAAATATTGTAACAAATGTATTGCTCATTGTTAGTTCATGTTAGCTAATACATTAAGTAATGTTAACAAATGAGACCTTATTGTAGAGTGTTACCAAATAAGGATATAAAGAAAACAAATACAATGTGTTAGTGTCACAAAAACGAGCGTAGCTTATACTAGGTTACTTATCGCAAATTTTTTTCTTTTTCTTTTGTTAATCTGTTAATTATTTAAGTGAAATATATTTTGTGTAGTCCTATTTATTTTATTCCTATTATATACTTAATTTCTGTTTTTCTCGGCTCACAGAAGCGCTGCAGGTGCGTGATGTTACGATGTGTGATTCCTCATGTTCTGTTGTTTATGCTGCTATTTGTGCATATAAAGCTAAAGCACTGAAAAAAAAAACAATTGTGGTGTTTTTAATGGGTCACAGACACCCATTTATTCTAATTTAATTTTAATTTGACATTCTAATCTTAAAGGTTAATGATCGACTATTGAGCTTCGGGTTCAGTCAGGGAAATAATCTAAATGAACAAAATGCTGTCATTACAGTTCTCCACCAGATTTGCTATGCTGCACGCAAGTTCAAACTAACTCAAAGACTTGCGTACACAAGCTGAGACCTGACGTGAGATTTGATTGTAGCCACTGATCTTGTCCATATTGATAAATGCTAAATTTTGCATGAAAACGACCGTACGCCCAATTTCCAATTGTTGTACATTCGTTTTGTAAATGAGGGCCACTGTGCGCAACAATACAGTCAGAAGGCTTTTCAGTCTACAAATCGCCATCATTTATCATGGATTTACTGTAGTAATAGTAACTGCACCATGGTATTGTGGCAGAAATGTGGGATATTCATATAGAGTCTTTTATATTATTAATGTAGACATGTATTAAAGGAGTAATTTATACTAAATGTATTTATGCTACTGTTTTTCCTACAAATACCATAGAAACCATATAGTTACATTTTACCATGGTATTGAGGTGCTATATGCGTGGTTTTAACTGTTACATTTTTACAGATGTTACTGTTTTTGTTAAATCTGCATTCTAACTCAAGCTACTGTCAAATGTGCATTTCTAAGAGACAAAACATGTAATATTATTAATATTGCAGCCTGTACTGCAAACTGTGCTGAAGAACTGTGCAACGCAAACCTGTTTTGTGATTTGAAACAACATCACCCGGTAGAACATGCAGAAACTAAGAAGTTAATTTTTCTATTAAGATATTTATTTTTGTTAAGGAAAAATGACTGGAAAAGTATAAAGAATTTAAAAACGTGTTTGGTTTCTACAACTTTCATTTAGGAGCAAAAATCTGCCTTTAAACTTGACAGAAATAAGCGTTTGACATTTTATCGTGATAATTATTGATATCGGCTAGTATGTTTTTTGTTTTTTTTTTGATCATTTTTTTTGGCCATATCACCCAGCCCTAATTAGAATGATTATTAAAACTTGATAGTTATAGTTATGGTCCTTGGTGTGAATGGTCCTTTACCCTATGAATAAATGTGATTGTGTATCTTATATAAAATATCCATTATTTTGACACCACGACTTTGATTTGGAGGGAAAACATTTTTCAGATATGAATAGAGCGTTTATCTCAAGCAATTTAACAAGCTTTTCTTTTTAAGAATGGCCTTTTCTTCTTTATAATATCTGGAAAGTTATACCAACCTAACATTGACAGCAATTTATCAGCTGTTTCTTTGCCTGTGTAGGATGTCAGGTATGATGTCTGGGGCTTACGGTCCTATGGGGGGTGCCACCTTGCCAGGAGCAGCAGCAGCTGCAACGGCAGCAACCGCAGCAACGGCAGCAACCGCAGCAACGGCAGCAACAGCAACAGCTGGAGCAGGAGGTGGTGGTGGTGACCTCTCCAGCCTCATACAGGCGTAAGTTTCAAGACCATTATCGAATTTGGACTATCGTCTCTATCACGGTTGCGCTCATGTGACATTGCTGTACTACGCAGTCACGAAAGCTTATCGTTTGTATGCGTTTTTAAGCATTGCAGTTTTAAAAACAGATTATTTTAAACCATTGAAGGCAATAAGCAGTGAAAGACAACTCATTTCAGTATATCCGCGCGTCCTCTGAGAGACTGTTTGTCAGCGTTGTCTGAGACACGCGACATGAAGCCGCTGCTCATAGATCGTGTGAACTTTTTGAGTGCTTTTTGGCACCAGATTCAGCTTGAACGGTTAAATACACATACCTATGTGTCAAAGTGACCATGTATTTGCAAGTAAACAGTAATTTATGTCTTAAGTGAAAAACTTTTTTAGGCTAGTATTAGTTTTTTTTAAATATTGAAAAAGGTGATAAGAATTATGAAATTTCAAAGGTATCAATAATTTTGGTATCATAACCTATTTAAAGAAAAAATAGCTATATTGTGATGTATATCGTTATCGTGAAATAAAATTACTCATATCATGATATAAGATTTTGGTCATATCGCCCACCCCTAGTTAGGGATGCACCGTTACCATTTTTTCATATACCGATACCAAAAATTCTGAGTATCGGCCGATACCAATCCGATACCAGCGCAGTTTTGTTTAAAAATTCAATGTAGAATTTCTATACCTCAGTGTGTTGAACTGATAATCACTCTTTTGTGTGTTAAACACAATCTACTAAATACAGACAACTTCATTATAAAGAAAAACAACAAATTAAAAAAATATATTATCACAATCTATGACAAAAATACTATTATAAACTAGGTGGTGGTTAAACTAGATTAGTGGAAAATTCAGCAGCAAAAGTTACTCTAGAAAAATCATGAGTGCACAATAATTGTATAAAATCTAAACATTTAGTAAAAAATAAAAACATTTAGTGGGGAACAAATAAAAGTAAATAAGTGTAATCTGGTGTAAATCTGGTAAAATGTTACGCGTTGTAAAGTACATTCATGAAAAACAAGTAAATATATTTATAGAAATAGGGCTATATACTAAGAAATTAAAAGATTTAAAAAGCAACATTTTATAGATAGGGTCTATAATAATAAGGCTATTAATAATCTTTCATTGCGCAAAAGTATTATAATACGAAAGGCTCCAGCACGTATGTGCATCCCGTGCGCAGGATGATGCGCTTGAAGCAACATGGAGTCACAGCGCGCAGCGCTCCGTCCGCGTTGAAAAGTTCAAAACACAAAGGGAAGATATATCGATGCGTAGTTTATCTTTCTATGCAATATTTTATTGAGCCTTTTCTTTTAACAGTTTAAAATTTCAGTTACCGTGCGTGTGAAGAACAATACAATCTCTAGTCCAGTGTTGTGACCTAACAGACACCCGGTAGAAAGTAACACAATTTAGAAACAGGAATAAACTCCAGCCAGATAAAGTCGTTTTATGCGAAAACCATAGACCGTTATCTACAGATCAAGCATAGCATAATAACAGAAACATTGAATCATCTTTGAGAGTTTCATCGTGGTGACTGTCGTAACCGAACGCGACACACAGTTTGAAAGCTGAATGGAGAATGACTGACAGCTGCAACAGAGGGAAGCATTCACGTGAACTTGAATTTAATGACTTAAATCTTCATCTGTATCTCACATTAAACTATGGAACGGCTTCAGAACACTTAATATAGTGCACAAAGCATTGATGATGCTTTATAATGTTTTTGTGCCTTTTGTGGGGCACTGGGGCTTAACAATAACACAATAGTATACACACAGTATCGGATTTGGATCGGTCCTGTCCGACCGATACCCGATCCGGCAAATAATGGCGGTATCGGAGCCGATACCGATACAGAGTATTGGATCGGCGCATCCCTACCCCTAGTAGAGCTGCACGATTAATCGTTAAAAGATCACAATCTCGATTCAAACACAATCTTATTCCTAAATGACAGCGATTCGGCTATGTCTATTAAACCTTTGACAAGTATGATCACAGGGAACATTCAAATCTGCATTGACGCTGCTGTAGACCCAAAGATGGTAGTTGTCATGTATAGGTATGAAACAGCTTCACAAACAGTCTTTTCAATCACACGGTTATCATTGTTTCTGTTACAATAATTCAAATTATCACAGAAGTACTGGGATAAAAGTTTATAGTTATAGTTTAGTTATAGTTTATAGTAGATATAAACACTGATGTCTACAATAGCGTAAATCAAAATAGAGTAAATCACCTTTTGAAAGAAACTGGAGACTTCAAATAAAGATTGTATCATTACATCGCTACACCAATAGGTGACGCCAAGTGGCTGTTAAAAAATGTTTGTCATTGAATCATTCAAGAGATTGTTTGTTTGAAAACGCTGATTCATCCAGTAATGGAATAAGTGAAATCTTTATAAATGAGTCATTGAATCATTTATTCAAATTAATTAGATATTTTTAAACAGACTGCAGCAATTAGCATTTTGTCAGAACCTTTAGTAAATTACGTTATTGTGTTTCGTTGTCTATTCAGAATCGTATAGGAAAATCGTGATCTCTATTTAAAAAAAAAAAAAATTATTCTCAATTTATCCAGAATCGTGCAGCTCTATTTCATAAGTTACCGTTCTACTTCCTAACTGAAAGATCATGGTTATATTCAGTGGGGCTGACCTAGTGTTTTCCTGTTGCATGACAGTGGTCAGCAATTTGCACAGCAAATGCAGCAGCAGAACCCTGAGCTTATCGAGCAGCTGAGGAGTCAAATGCGCAGTCGACCTCCCAGTAGTGCTGGCAATGATGAACCCTGACACTCTCCATGGTACCACACATCACTCAATACAATTATTTATGTGAACAAATTGACATTTAAAAGATTGGAACTTAGCTTTAATATGTCCTAGACTTTAATATGATGATATATATATATATATATATATATATATATATATATATATATATATATATATATATATATAATTCAAAACAATGTTTTTGTGGTTTAGCTTTACAAATATTCAAACAACAGCTTATTATATACAGTATATATATATCTTCAGAACTTAACATCACTTCTCCTCTTATTTTGCACAGAATTTAACTCTTGACCTGGTGGACCTGTGGAAGATGGGCTACTTTTTTATTTTTTAAGATATACCTTGTACCTACAGCTCCAGGGACAAGACCACGTTTATTCATCTATAAAAACCGCATGTGTTCCCACTGCCCCACATTGCCCTACCCGTTGGAAGCGGTCATCAGTGCACAATGTGCACATCGTATTTGGGCACTGAACTCTAAAGAAATGTCTGATCAAATGAAATATCACACTGGGTTAACACTATATTCCCAAGTAATAATCCATTTTGTGATTGTAATGAATTGCTGCTACTTGGACATGCAGTTAACACCTCAGTGATTCATCTGTCCTATGACAAGTCTCTGTCTATACTGAAAGGGGTTGACAAGGAACATGTGCAATCTCAACATGGACAATTAAATGTCAGATTTCAAACAAGACTTGTGTCTTTGCTGCTGAAGCTTTGTGTTTCATAACTGCTTGTCATTTTTGCAACCAATGAGATTTGTCAAAATTACCATTATGTTACTTAACATACATGACTCATAATTTGTCCTGGTCTCTTGAATTAAAGAAAAAAATTGTTTTTGTCCATTTTGGAAAACTGAGATATGTGTGATGGTGTATTTAGAAGACCTTGCCATTTGTAAGATCACTTTCTCAAAACCTAGCGAGCTGATTATATAGACAGCATTTTGTGGCTTTGTGGAAACGTTTGGAATATAATTCAAGCATTCTTTGCACTCTTAGCGGCAGCAAAATATTTGCAATTTATTTTCGCATTTAAAAAAGGGTGACGTTTTAAACGCGCTTATGTTGCCTTGCAACGCGTACTAGCTATAGGCAGTTCAAAATAGGTTTTGAGACGCAGCCTCTGAACAGGCGCTTCGGCAGCAGGAAGTATCGGAGAAAACACGGGTAAAACGTTTCATTTCATACATACGCATATTAAGTATTATCTGCTTGCTGTTCGATGAAGGCGCCTTTAATCCAGTAATACAGAATAAATAAATAAATGTAATGTGCGTGCAGTGTTTAACTTGCACTAACCATTTGATCTAAGAAACTGCTGTAAACGACGCAGGTTACTAATAGAAATTCGTAAAACAACAGTCTTGCACATCTTAATATAATGTGGTATTTTGTCGTTTACATGTTTTCGCAATACATGCACCAAGGGCTTGTTTTTCTACTTCGATAGCTAGCAGCTCATCAGAGTTAGCATGCTAATGTGTACGCTGACCTCGTCGGTCACATTATAAACAGAAAATTGGTCGTCGGGTGTGAATTAATCTACTATCAGAGTAAATGATTCCTGTTAACTGTTGTCGCGCTAATACTGTTTTGAAATTGCTTAAATTATTTTATTTCCCATATATTAATTACGATATTTGTGAAACTGGACTGACGTTTGTAAAATTTCTTTCAGGGATGTTGTCCATAACCTGACCCCAGGCTGCCTAGAAAAAAGTGTGGATTTGGGTTATTCGTTGTTTATTTCAGGTACAAAAAGTTTGCTGAAGTGGGATCGCAGCCCATCTCCTCAGCATGGAGATAGCTGTAGTTAAAATCCTCTGCCTGCTGGGTGTGTTTGTGCTCATGTTGGGGGGCATCCTTATTCCAGTGAGGGTGATGCAGATGGAGTATGATAAAATCATAAGGTACAGAAGAGTAGTTGCTTTAAGCAACTCTTTTGGAGGAGGTGTATTTCTGGCCACCTGCTTCAATGCCCTTCTACCAGCAGTTAGAGAAAAGGTATGTTATCAAGCATGATTTCAGTTAAAGTAACGGTTAACTCAAAAAATAAAATGAATCACCCTCAGGTTGTTCCAAAGACGTTTTGAGTTTTTTCAGTGGAATACAAAAGGAGACATTTTCAAGAATGTACTGGTCGCTCGTTTCCATGTAATTACAATTGATGTTTGAATTTGAAGTTTCAAAAACGATGCAGAAGTGCCATAAAACCGGTTTATATGACAATATGTGTGAGAAACATAACACTTATATGGTGCCTTTGCATACTTTTTAAAGATTGTAAGCTTCAGTCCCTATTAATTGTAATTTAATGGGGAAAAATGAGCAGATACATTAACAATTTTCCTTTCATGTTCCACAGAAGAAATTAAATCATATGTGTTTGAAACAACATGAGGGTGAGTAAATGATGACAGAATTTTATTTGGGAAAACTAACTCTTCAAGACCCTTAAGTGTTGTATTTATCTGTTATGTAACTAAAGTTAGTTATAAAAACAGAATTATAAGGAAGTTCACTGGGATTTAAGGAATCAAATGACTGTTTGTGCATGTTACCTTGGCTTTTTTCTTTTAGGTTAAAGACATTTTGGAAGAGCTGAAGTACACTAATCAGTACCCGCTGGCAGAGACCATGATGATGCTTGGATTTCTCCTCACAGTATTTGTGGAACAGACTGTGCTTACCTTCCGCAAGGAGAAGCCCTCGTTTATTGACCTGGAGACATTTAATGCTGGTGGCTCGGAAGTGGGGAGCGACTCAGAGTATGATGCGCCATTCATTGCTCCTGCTCGGGGTGCGGCCAGAGCCCAGCTGCACCATTCCCATCACCACGGACACTTTAACCCTTCTGAGCTGAAGCGTGCTGGGCCGTTGAGATTAGCTAGCCTGGTGCTAGCACTGTCTGCTCACTCTATCTTTGAGGGTCTTGCTTTGGGTCTTCAGGAAGATGGGGCTAAGCTTGGAAGCCTCTTCATTGGAGTGGCCATCCACGAGACGCTAGCATCTGTGGCACTGGGGGTTAATGTAGCCAAGGCAGGAGTGCCCTTACGAGATGCCTGTAAACTGGCCATAACAGTAAGCCTAATGATTCCTCTGGGCATCGGGATTGGCATGGGTATTGAGACGGTACAGCACTTAGCAGAAAGTATTATATCTGTAGTGCTCCAGGGCCTAGCAGCTGGCACATTCCTCTTCATTACATTCTTTGAGATCCTCTCACAAGAGCTGGCGGATAAACACGACAGGCTACTGAAAGTGCTGTTTCTTGCACTGGGCTATGGTGTACTAGCAGGACTTGTCTTTATCAAATGGTAAAGGAGTTCAAAAGTTTACAATTTTCAAAAATTGTAAGCTGCTCTTCCACTGTTAAACATAACAAACAGTTTCCGTAATCTACTGTACAAATTTTGATATTCTATAGATCAAGGGTTTTCAAAATTGTTGATGCCAACGACACCAAAATAGGATGATTCCATTGTGAGGGACCCCTTTCCTAACATATAAAGGCACCTATAATAGCTGCTATATTTAATGTGTGATAAAATATTACACATACACATAAAAGTATCATATAGGTATATATGTTATTTCCAAGAATTTAATAATTTGCTTTAATATTGTCACTTTACTAAGGCCAAAATAAATTGAAATATTATCTGGAGAATATTTACTTTGTATCTAATTTGTAAGTTGACAGCATGTCTTTTGTTAGCCGTATAAACCTTTCAAATAAAAACAAGATTTATTGTATTCTTAATTCTTAAACAACTGCCAATAGAAAAAGAATAATTGATTAATCTCATAAATAATATTGGTAAATATTCTTACATTAACATGTCAACAATTACTTTCTTTTTTTAAAACCTATTTGTGACCCTGGACCACAAAACCAGTCTTAAGTCGCACGGGTATATTTGTGGCAATAGCCAACAATACATTGTATGGGTCAAAATTATTAGATTTTTATTTTATGCCAAAAATCATGATCAATCAAGATATTTTGTAAATGTCCTACCATAAATATATCAAAAATGTATTGTTATTAGTAATATGCATTGCTAAGGACAACTGTAAAGGGGATTTTCTCAATATTTAGATTTTTTTGCACCCTCAGAATCCAGATTTTGTATCTCGACCAAATATTGTCCTATCCTAACAAACCATACATCAACGGAAAGCTTATTTATTCAGATTTGAGATGATGTATATAAAAAAAAATGACCCTTATGATTGGTTTTGTGGTCCATGGTCACATTTGGAAAAAACTCTGCTTTAGAGCCTCTTTATTATCATTTAAATCCGCTATAGAATTTATATTATTTTATGAAATTAAAAATGCCTTTTGATGAACATTCTATTATTTAATGGAATTTGTGCATGTTGATTTTGAATGACTGCTGTAAATCTTCTGTCTGATGAATTTCATGACAATACCCAGTGGTGCCACTCCTGTAATTTTTACCCATCCTTTAAGTAAATATCTTTGTTCATTTAATATTTACCAATATTACAATGACTGGATGAATATTACTGTTTTGTTTTGTAGAAGGATTTGCTTTCAGATACTTTTAGCTGAATGCAAATGTAAAGGGATGTTCACAATGACAGCGAAGAGACTGGAAGCCAGTTATTTTTAACTGAAAGTTCAATGTTTTAGTAAGAACGTTGTGTTGAAGTTGGTCAGATTTGTTTACAATAAATTCAGTGTAGTTGAGTGCACATAATACAGTCAAACTGCCAAAAGTCTGAGTTACTTGACAGAGCAGCTTTACTGGGGAAAAACACTCATGATCAAAGCAGAGACTTAAGTTTTGGTTGTCAGCTGACTGCAGGGACTGTAGACAGATGGTGTTTTGAAGTAGATTCTTTGATTCTTAGGGAGCTTTTAAGGTGAATGTATTTGAGCGGCCTGTGATTGGTGGGTCACCATTTGGTGTAATGTACTCTTATAATTTTATGGTTATAGGTTTAATTCCTTTGGTTCATTGTTTCATTAAGGCTATATTTTAACTATCCTCTGAATTTTTTTGCCAAATAGTCATGCTAAGCTTCACAAGTAAATGCAAAGAATTGTTGAATTTATGAATTCCTTTTATAAGCTTATGTGGTGCATTGGGTTTTGATATTGCCCAGTGTGAGCCTAGGGAAATTTAAAACTCACAACCTTTTTTGTGTGTTTGAACAATGTTTTTTTTTTGTACTGTATATCTTTATTTTACTTTTCACACATGCCCTTTTACAGCTATATGAATCTTTACAGATATATTGTTTTATTGTTTCATATCAGAGGAGTTCTCAATAGCCTTTTCAAAGTTCAAGTATTTCTGGGCAGTTTCCACAAGTCAGGCAACAGATATACATCTGTTGCATAACTGAGATACAACATTAAGAACATGAAGAAAAAAGTTAAGTCTGTAGCATTTACCTTTCTGTGCTCTTTTACAAGTATCAATGATGGTATTTCAGTGTTGCAAACTCTCCTTTTTTAAATGCATAAAGAATTTTATCTATTATCAATTTTTAATTTTTGATTAAATAAAATAATTCTCCTAGTTGTGCATTCATTTTTAAATCAGAACTCATTTTTGATCATCTTATTTACTGTTCTTAGTTGCTTTGTTATTGCCTAGTTGAAAGTGTTCTTAGATCACCATGTAACCAGTCTGCTCCTTTTTAAGTGTCACAAAGCCACAATCTGACACACAAAGGTCAACTTATCAGTCCTATTAACGCGCACTGTCTCAATCAGCTCCCTAGTTCAGTAGTCAGGGCACTGATCAAGGAGTTGGCCATTTTAACCCTTTAATTTTTTTAGAGTTGTTTTTTTCTGAGTGACACAAAAAGTAAAGCTTAATAACTCCACAGCTATAGCAAGGAGAGTCAAAAAAGGTAGGCGTATTTTGATAGAAAAAAAAAATCCTATTTGTAAATTTTCATCGCCATATCCATTCATAAATATTCTTGTTTGAAAAATAACAAAATATTTATGAATACTCAAATGCATACGTAAACTCCATTTCCAAAAAAAAGTAGCCTACGTATTAAACAAGATCAATCATTCTTGCACAGTGAAACATTCCCACATAGGTTGTACATTTTGAATTGGTATTGGAAAAAACGAAACAAAAGAGAGAGGAAAAAACAACAGCAAAACAGGTATCAATCATGGTACATGAAAGATCTCATATTTCTTCAAAAATGAAGTACATTTTTTTATTATCAATTATTCTTAGTGATTTGATTAAATATTCTACTTCACATACGAAATCTATAAAAGGTATTTTCTTAAGAAACCTTATTTGTGAAAATAAAATTTTGCCACAGGGATAAGAAAGTTAACAGTGGATTCTAAAGATTTGTTTTGGTTTTCAAAAAGACAAATAACATCCTTAATACGTAAATTACAGTTCATATTAACTTTAGAAAAACAATAATTGATGAAACATTACAAGAAAAATATCAAATGACAAATGTCTTCACTTTCATTCTTACAGAAGGTGCAGCTACATCACAGTATTTGGACAAAAGTGCGTTACAAGGGTATATATTATGCAGAATTTGAAAATGCACTTCTCTCATTTTATTGGGAATGCAGTATTTATATGGTAGTAACCATGTTTTCCTCTACTGAATGTTATCTATTATAGAACCCCCCAAAAAGTAATTAAGTTTCTTGATTGAGAGAGTTGACAAATTGGGGCCAGATTTACTAACAGCTTGCATCACCGCAAACCCTCTTTTGGCGTTAAAAAACTACTGTCAGGATTTAGAGCTCGTTGTAGTGGGGAGCTAAACCATTTAGTGCTTTGTAAGTAATTAGCAAGATTTTAAAATGTATGCAATGTTTAATAGGGAGCCAATGCAGTGTTGACAGAACCGGGCTAATATGGTCATACATCCTGGTTCTAGTAAGAACTCGAGCTGCTGCTTTTTGGACCAGCTGGAGTTTATTTATTAAGCGTGCAGGGCAACCACCCAGTAGAGCATTACAATAATCTACCCTTGAGGTCATGAACTAACTGTTCAGCATTTTGCATTGAAAGCATATGTCGTAATTTAGATATTTTTAAGATGGAAGAATGTGGTTTTACAGATGCTAGAAATGTGGCTTTGAAATGAAAGATTGGTATCAAAGAGCACACCCAGGTTCAGTTTTTTTTATATCAGCTATGCATTCCGTTAATTTTGTGAATTGGTACATTTCGTGAGGGCGCAAAGAAATATAGAGCTGAGTATCAGCATAACAGTAAAAACTAACGCCATGCTTCCTAATGATATCTCCCAAGGGTAGCATGTACAGGGTGAAAAGCAACGGTCTTAGCACTGAGCCTTGCGGTACTCCATACTGAACTTGTGATCGATATGATATCTCTACTTTTTGGGGGGTTCTATAAAGTTAAATTCTTTAAATGGGACAGGACTTTGGTAGATAATCATAAACTAAGATAACAGGTCACCATTAGAGTTGAATAGATCAGCAACAAAAAAATGTTTTCATTAAAATGTTTTTATCAAAAAAGATTGATCTATTTCTATTTGTAATATCTGAATTATTCCATAAGATGGTTTTGTGGGGGGAAAAGTTGTGGTTGTAAACAATTTTCCAGGCTAACAGAGCTTGTTGATGAAATCTAGCCAATTTAATACCAGTTTAGTACCAGTGGCGTAAATACATTTCATCAAAAAAGAGAGGCCACCTACCCTTTTAAATATATTGTTAGGGATATATTTACCACATAGAATCTGACCCAAGCAAGCATCTCTTCAACCAATTAATTTTGAATGGGTTGTTAGTATCATAAAAAATTCACTCCTTTTGTTTGCTAAAATATATTTCTTCAATTTGTGATATTTATTATTCAAAATAAAATCAAGAAAGCTCTTATCAATATTTTGGAGGTGTGATTATCTACTGCTAAAGATAGGGAAGGGTAAATCTGGATAATCCATTTTTTTGGGGGGATAAAAAGACACTGAATCTCTTTGGAGCCAACTATTAAAAATATATTTTTTGGATAATCGTGGAGAAAAATTCAGAAACTGTCTACTAATTACATTTTTCATTATATAAATCCCCAAATATTTCGCTTAATTTTTAATTGGTATATTTTCAATTTCAGTTTCTACAGTGTCATATAAGCAAATAATTTAACACTTAGATGAATTAAGTTCGAGTCCAGAAGCCTTTTTTTGTAGTTAAGACTGGAGAAACTTGCTCTTTATCTTTTAAGAATAAAGTAGTATCGTCTGCTAATTGTGAGATTCGAACCTCTCTGTTAAATATATTAAGGCCAACAAAGTTATTATTGTGCAAAATATCTATGGATAATGTTTCTATAACAAATACAAATAAAAATGGGCTTGAAGGGCAACCCTGTTGTATTCCGCAAAGAATAGGAAACCTTGGTGATGTAGGCCTACGTGAATTTAAAATTATTCAGCTATCAATATCTTTGTACAACTATTGGACAACATTAATGAAATTTGAGGGGAATCCAAAAGCCTCTAAAGAGTTTATAAGGAACTGGTGCTTTACAGTGTCGAAGGCCTTATAAAAATCGAGGAATAAGATAAATGCATCAGACTCAATTTATCTTTTATAATCAATAAGATCCAGAACAAGTTGCGTATTACAACTAATATGACGTCCTTTCATAAAGCCGGTCTGTGTTTCATTAATGAAATGATGTAAATGTTGTTTTAGTCTCTTGACAGATGTGGAAGCAAAATTTAGAAGTGTGATAGGGCGCCAATTATCAATTATAGTTACGTCTTTGTTTGGTTTGGGAATGAGTGATATCACCCCTTGTTCCATATAGGAATCATCAGTCCATTTTTTATACATTTCTTGAAGCATTAAGAAAAAGGGTTGCTCTAAAAATTCCCAAAACTGTATAAAGAATTCTAATGTAAGGCCATTGCAGCCAGGCGACTTCCCCTTTGTCATCGATTTTGTAGCATCTCTAATTTCATTTAAAGAAACAGGAGCCTTGCATGATAATTTAAATTCATCAATTATTTGAGTTATTTCTTAATCTGATGTAGGTATGACTCTAATTAGGTATTGCCTAATAATCAGGGGAGTATAAATTTCTATAAAATTTAGTGAAAAAAATGTCTCTTTTTCAGGGTGTTTAGGCATTGAATTGTTAATTTGCAATGCAGAGATGCTTTTCCTTTTGAAATTCCTTTTCTCAGGTGAGAAGAAGAAGTTTGCATTTTTCTCTCCTTCCTCAATCCATCTCGCTCTGAATCTAACAAATTCACCTTTAACTATTTCTATATATAACTGGTCTAATTCTAATTGCAAGGTTTTTAACTGACTAATTTCTGTAACAGAGAGATTCTCTTTTTTGATTAAGTTATGTTATTTACCAGTTGGCTTCTCTATCAGCATTAACCACTTTTAAGGCTTTAGATCTCTTTATAGCTAGTAATCTAGCTTTAAATTTAAAATATTCCCAATTAGCACCATGTGTAAAGAAAATATTTCCTTGATCTGAACATTAAAATGTTTATCTTTTAGCAATTGTTCAACTTCCAATAACCATGAAAGGTATTCTTCCTGTGTTTTGTCTTCAAATTCAGCTTAATTACTAAGTAGTCAGAGAATGGAACATACTGGTGATTGACATCAAACACATATTGCAGTATCTGTTGAGAAATCAGAAAAAAAGTCTATTCTAGATTTAGAGGTTAGCAAATTATTACTCTAAGTATATTCCTTTACATCAGGGTGATAATAGCGCCAATGCGTCTGCAATATGGAAATGATCACACAAAGTACTAATAATGTTATTACTAAGGCCCGTTTTAGGAGGAAATCTGTCAGCTGAATTATCTAAAACATCATTAAAATCTCCAGCAATAACAATAAAGGCCTGCTGATATGTTTTTTTTTTTTTAAAGCTTCAATTTTCCTCTGTAATAATGAAATAAGAGACTTGTTGGCAGAGCTTAAATTGTGACCATATACACTCACCTAAAGGATTATTAGGAACACCATACTAATACTGTGTTTGACCCCCTTTCGCCTTCAGAACTGCCTTAATTCTACGTGGCATTGATTCAACAAGGTGCTGAAAGCATTCTTTAGAAATGTTGGCCCATATTGATAGGATAGCATCTTGCAGTTGATGGAGATTTGTGGGATGCACATCCAGGGCACGAAGCTCCCGTTCCACCACATCCCAAAGATGCTCTATTGGGTTGAGATCTGGTGACTGTGGGGGCCATTTTAGTACAGTGAACTCATTGTCATGTTCAAGAAACCAATTTGAAATGATTCGAGCTTTGTGACATGGTGCATTATCCTGCTGGAAGTAGCCATCAGAGGATGGGTACATGGTGGTCATAAAGGGATGGACATGGTCAGAAACAATGCTCAGGTAGGCCGTGGCATTTAAACGATGCCCAATTGGCACTAAGGGGCCTAAAGTGTGCCAAGAAAACATCCCCCACACCATTACACCACCACCACCAGCCTGCACAGTGGTAACAAGGCATGATGGATCCATGTTCTCATTCTGTTTACGCCAAATTCTGACTCTACCATCTGAATGTCTCAACAGAAATCGAGACTCATCAGACCAGGCAACATTTTTCCAGTCTTCAACTGTCCAATTTTGGTGAGCTCGTGCAAATTGTAGCCTCTTTTTCCTATTTGTAGTGGAGATGAGTGGTACCCGGTGGGGTCTTCTGCTGTTGTAGCCCATCCGCCTCAAGGTTGTGTGTGTTGTGGCTTCACAAATGCTTTGCTGCATACCTCGGTTGTAACGAGTGGTTATTTCAGTCAAAGTTGCTCTTCTATCAGCTTGAATCAGTCGGCCCATTCTCCTCTGACCTCTAGCATCAACAAGGCATTTTCGCCCACAGGACTGCCGCATACTGGATGTTTTTCCCTTTTCACACCATTCTTTGTAAACTCTAGAAATGGTTGTGCGTGAAAATCCCAGTAACTGAGCAGATTGTGAAATACTCAGACCGGCCCGTCTGGCACCAACAACCATGCCACGCTCAAAATTGCTTAAATCACCTTTCTTTCCCATTCTGACATTCAGTTTGGAGTTCAGGAGATTGTCTTGACCAGGACCACACCCCTAAATGCATTGAAGCAACTGCCATGTGATTGGTTGATTAGATAATTGCATTAATGAGAAATTGAACAGGTGTTCCTAATAATCCTTTAGGTGAGTGTATATTACATATTATAAAAGTAGCATTATCAAGTTTAGTGACAAGAATAAACCTCTTTCCGTATAATAAATCTGCATCTTTTAAATCTTTTATTCAAAAAATTCACAAAAATCTAACCTTTAAGTAAAAGAATTGAAAGTGGGGGGTAAATCACATTATGAAATAAATGCTTTTCTCCAAAACACGTTGGCCACAATTATTGGCACCCCTAGAATTTTTAATGAGTAAAATATCTCTGAAGTATATTCCCATTAATATTTACATTTTTTAGCACACCAGGGTGACCAGGAACATGAAATTGTCTAGCTATGATGTCTTGTTCCACAGGAGTATAAATATGAGGAAACACAAAGGCCAAATTCCCTTAATCATTCATCACAATGAGTAAAGCCAAAGAATATAGTTCTGATGTGCAGCAAAAGCTTGTGGAGAAGCTTGGTGACACACAGGAGGAAGGGGTGAGGCGCACACCCCTGCCTCACCCCTGTGCGTACAAGGAAGGGCTCGGACTCTTGTCCGCCTATGTCCACCCGAGCAGTCATCCCATCATGTAACTGGTGGAGGATGTTAACAAATTTATTGGGACAGCCAAACCTGAGGAGGACATCCCATAAGAGCTCTTTTTGCACAGTGTCGAATGTTTTGGAGAGACTGACAAAAACCATAAACATGTCCTGATGTTGCTCCCGGCACTTTTCCTGAAGCTGCCGGGCTGTGAAGATCATGTCGATCGTGCTCCTGTTCTTCCTAAATCCACACTGCGATTCAGGCAGCATTGACAGCAGCACCTTGGCCAGGACCTTACCACCAACAGAAAGGAGTGATAGGATCGATTGCTCCTGTCTGCCTCCTGTCTGCCTCGCTGCTGAGTGTTTGCGTCTGTAGCTCCGTACAGCTTTGCTTTGGAATCTCTATTTGATATCTTCCCTTGTTGTTTATACTGCTAAATATAACTTACTCACCATATATTGTCTAATATTGCCATCACATTAAATCTGCCATCGCTAGCTTTTAATCTAAATCACTATCACAACACGTTAGCCTCGCTAGCCTTTTAGCCTGCCATCCGTGCATCTGGGTCTCCTGTTTTTCTCTCGCGCGCCTTTTACGAGTCCATCAAACAACTCGGGTGATTTGGATTAGTCAACAAACACGGTAAGCCATGTCATCTTCCCCTGTTATTGTCACTTGCACTGCCTGTCACATGTTTAGTATAACCTTCTCTGTCAGTGAAGAGGGCTTCACATGTGACAAATGCAGGGAGGTAGTCAGGCTGACGGAGAAGATTTCAGGATTAGAGACACGCATCCAAACATTAATTGAGAATAGTAAGAATGCAAGAGCTTTAGACATTGCTTTGGATGAGACTAGCTTAGTGAACTCTGTACATTGTTCGGTTCCAGCAGTAGAGCTCGAGCAGCCGGGCAACTGGGTGACTGTGAGATGGCATAGTCGCGGATCAAAACACCGCTCTTCCGTTCTGATTAGAACATCAAACAGGTTCTCCCCACTCAGTGACGCACCCACTGAGAATCCTCTTGAAAGTGCCCTAGTTATTGGCGATTCTATTACACAGAACGTGAAAATAGAGACACCAGCCACCATAGTCACATGTTTACCAGGAGCCAGAGCGCCTGACATCGAAGCAAATTTAAAAGTGCTGGCTAATGCTAATCGTAAATTTTCTAAGATTATTATACTGACTTCGCCAGTCAGAGATCACCAAAATTAACATTAAAGAGGTGTGTGAACTCGCAAGTACGATGTCAGCTAAAGTTTTTTGTTCTGGCCCCCTCCCCGTTCGGCGGAGTGATGAGATACTTAGCAGACTATCATCACTCAATGGTTGGTTGTCTAAGTGGTGTCTGCAGAATAACATAGGGTTCATAGACAATTGGAAAAGCTTTTGGGGCAGACCTAACCTGTTAAAAAGAGATGGTATTCATCCCTCCTGGGATGGTGCCGCTCTTCTCTCTAGTAATTTGGCACATAGTCTTAGAGCTGAACCTTGACTAACTGGGGCCCAGGTCAGGAAGCAGACAGACTGGCTTAACTGACCGTCTGCTAGCTTTCTCATGTCACAGAAGTCAGATAAATCCCAACACATAGAGACTCTTTTAGCGCCCCAGTACTTGAGCGAGCTCTTAACGCATTATACTCCATCACGTTTATTGCGGTCTCAAAATTCTGGCCAGTTGATAATACCTAGAATATCAAAATCAACTGCAGGCGGTCGGTCCTTTTCCTATTTAGCACCTAAACTCTGGAACAGTCTTCCTAGCATTGTTCGGGAAGCAGACACACTCTGTCAGTTTAAATCTAGACTAAAAACACATCTCTTTACTATGGCATACACATAAAACATTTTTAATTTCTATTATTCAAATCAGTTAAATGATTGTTTTAGGCTGCATTAACTAGGTCAGCCGGAACCGGGAACACTTCCAATAACACCTGATGTACTCGTTACATCATAAGAAGAATGGCATCTACGCTAATGTTAGTCTCTCTGTTTATCCCGAGGTTTACTGCAGTCGGCCGGATCCGGGCCGTATCCAGACCAGATGGTGGACCTTAGCCTGGACATGACGACCATATCCCTGAAGTGTCTGTAGAGACAATAGTGTCAATTAAACTCCCCCCTGTAAATGCCGCATCGACGCAACATCCTAATTAAACCCGTCCCCGGCGTGACAACTCCAATCTTTCGAATAATCCTACGAATATCTATTTATCTAATATGACTTCTGACCTGTAATGTTGCCAGAATCATAATCATACACTATTTGTTCGTCGGCCAGAGGAGAACTGGCACCCCGACTGAGCCTGGTTTCTCCCAAGGTTTTTTTTCTCCATTCTGGCCCTGAAGGAGTTTTGGTTCCTTGCCACCGTCGCCTTTGGCTTTTGGCTTGCTCAGTTGGGGACACCTAAATTTCAACTATATTACTGATCCGCCCGCCTTGACACTATATGATAATTGAAATGAGCTGGATGACATCACCGTTTTCTCTAGAGCGGCTGTACAGCCGAATCAAATTCCGTTGCATTATTTTCCTGTTACCACTGTGAAGCTGCTTTGAAACAATTGCCATTGTAAAAAGCGCTATATAAATAAAGGTGATTTGATTTGATTTGACTCTTTCACCTAGATATTATCACATAAAGACTGTCTGTTCCCCGAATTAGTAAATACAAAAAACTGAACCCATTTAAGGGTAAAAATTTAATTGATGTTCAACAGATAAAAAACAGATATAATACAGATGAACAAATGATAAAGCTCGGGCTGCTGAATATTCGATCCCTTCCCTCAAAAGCGCTTATTGTTAATGATATGATTACAGATCATAACCTAGATGTGCTGTGTTTGACAGAAACCTGGCTAAAACCTGACAATTACATTACTTTAAATTGGTCCACCCCCCAAGATTATTGTTATAAACACAAGCAGTGTCAGAAAGGAAAAGCGGGAGGTGTTGCTGTAATTTATAATAATATCTTCAGTAATACTCAGAAGTCTAGTTTCAAATATAATTCCTTTGGAGTTTTGGTGCTTTACGTAATGTTATGTAGTGTAAATGATAAATCCCGTTTGACATTTGTGCTGGCTACTGTATACAGGCCACCAGGGCACCATACAGACTTTACCAAAGAATTTTCTGATTTTCTATCAGAGTTAGTACTGGCTGCAGATAAAGTCCTAATTGTTGGTGATTTTAATATCCATGTAGATAATGAAAAAGACGCATTGGGATTGGCATTTAGAGACATTCTAAACTCTATTGGAGTTAGGCAACACATGTCAACCCACTCATTGTCGTAATCATACTTTAGACCTTTCACAAGTTTAATAGTCAAGGCAAGTCAAGTCACCTATAGCGCTTTTTACAATGCCGATTGTATCAAAACAGCTTCACAGTGTTAACAGGAAAAAAATGCAACAGAATTTGATTCAGCTGTACAGCCGCTCTGGAGAAAACGGTGATGTCATCCAGCTAATTTCAATTATCATATAGTGTCAATGCAGGCAGATCAGTAATATAGTTGAAATTTTAGTGTCTCCAACTGAGCAAGCCAAAAGACAAAGGCGACAGTGGCAAGGAACCAAAACTCCTTCAGTGGCCAGAATGGAGAAAAAAAAAACCTTGGGAGAAACCAGGCTCAGTCGGGGTGCCAGTTCTCCTCTGGCCGACGAACAAATAGTGTATGATTATGATTCTGGCAACATTACAGGTCAGAAGTAATATTAGATCAAAAGATATTCGTAAGATTATTCGAAAGATTGGAGTCGTCACGCCGGAGACGGGTTTAATGAGGATGACGTGTCGATGCGGCATTTACAGGTTGGAGTTTAATTGACACGGTCTCTGCAGACATTTCAGGGATGTGCTGGTCATGTCTAGGCGCAGGTCCACCATCTGATCTGGATACGGCTCGGATCCGGCCGACTGCAGTAAACCTCGGGATGAACAGAGAGACTAACATTAGCGTAGATGCCATTCTTCTTATGTAACGAGTACATCAGGTGTTATGGGAAGTATTCCCGGTTCCGGCAGACCTAGTTAATGCAGCCTAAAACAATCGTTTAACTGATTTGAATAATAGAAATTGATAATGTTCTATGTGTATGCCATAGTAAAGAGATGTGTTTTTAGTCTAGATTTAAACTGACAGAGTGTGTCTGCCTCCCGAACAATGCTAGGAAGACGGTTCCAGAGTTTAGGTGCTAAATAGGAAAAGGATCAACCGCCTGCAGTTGATTTTGATATTCTAGGTATTATCAACTGGCCAGAATTTTGAGACCGTAATAGATGTGATGGAATATAATGCGTTAAGAGCTCGCTCAAGTACTGGGGAGCTAAACCATTTAGTGCTTTGTAAGTAATTAACAAGATTTTAAAATTTATACCATGTTTAATAGGGAGCCTGTGCAGTGTTGACAGAACCGGGCTAATATGGTCATACTTCCTGGTTCTAGTAAGAACTCGAGCTGCAGTTTATTTATTAAGCGAGCAGGGCAACCACCCAGTAGAGCATTACAATAATCTAGCCTTGAGGTCATGAACGCATGAACTAACTGTTCAGCATTTTGCATTGAAAGCATGTGCCGTAATTTAGATATATTTTTAAGATGGTAGAATGCAGTTTTACAGATGCTAGAAACGTGGCTTTGAAATGAGAGATTGGTATCAAAGAGCACACCCAGGTTCCTAACTGATGACGAGGACTTGACAGAGCAGCCATCGAGTGTTAGACAGTATTCTAGGTTACTACTTGTGGAGTTTTTTTGTCCAATGATTAAAAATTCAGTTTTTTCTGAATTAAGTTGCAGGAAATTACTAGTCATCCAATTTTTTTATATCAGCTATGCATTCTGTTAATCTTGTGAATTGGTAAGTTTCGTCAGGGCGTGAAGAAATATAGAGCTGAGTATCGTCAGCATAACAATGAAAATTAACGCCATGCTTTCAAATAATATCTCCCAGTGGTAGCATGTACAGGGTGAAAAGCAACGGTCCTAGCACTGAGCCCTGCGGTACTCCATACTGAACTTGTGTTCGGTGTGACATCTCTTCATTTACTGCTACAAACTGATAACGGTCAGATAAGTATGATTTAAACCATGCCAATGAAATTCCACTAATACCAACATAATTTTCGAGTCTATTCAAAAGAATGTTGTGGTCGATAGTATCGAATGCAGCGCTAAGATCGAGTAACACTAACAGAGAGATACAACCACGATCGGATGATTAAGAGTAAATCATTTGTAACTCTAATGAGAGCAGTCTCAGTACTATGATACGGTCTAAATCCTGACTGGAAATCCTCACAGATACCATTTCTTTCTAAAAAGGAGCATAATTGTGAGTACACTGCCTTTTCTAGTATTTTTGACAGAAAGGGTAGATTTGAGATTGGCCTGTAATTGACTAATTTTGTAGGATCAAGTTGCGTTTTTTTAATAAGTGGTTTAATAATAGCCAACTTAAAAGTTTTCGGTACATATCCTAATGTCAAGGATGAATTAATGATATTAAGAAGAGGATCTATGACCTCTGGAAGCATCTCTTTTAGTAGTTTAGTCGGTATGGGGTCGAGCATACATGTTGATTTTGATGTTTTAACGAGTTTAGCCAATTCTTCTTCTCCTATAGCAGTGAATGAATGTAATTTTTCCTCAGTGACACTACAATGCACTGTCTGATGTGAGACTGTAGTAGACGGCTGCATGGTTATAATTTTTTTCCTAATATTATCAATCTTACAAGTAAAGAAGTTCATAAAGTCATTACTGCTGTGCTGTTTACAAACATCAGAAGGTGAAGCTTTATCTTTGGTTAATTTAGCCACTGTATCGAATAAATACCTAGGGTTGTGTTTGTTTTCTTCTAAGAGAGTCGAGAAATAAGCAGATCTAGCAGTTTTTAGGGCCTTTCTGTATGCAATCATGCTCTCTTTCCACAAAATGCGAAAAACTTCTAGTTTTGTTTTCTTCCAGCTGCGCTCCGTTTTTCTGGCTGCTGTTTTAAGGGCCCGGGTGTGCTTGTTGTACCACGGCGTTGGACTATTTTCTTTAATCTTCTTTAAGCGCCGGGGAGCAACTGTGTCTAAAGTGCTGGAAAAGAGAGAGTCAATAGTTTCTGTTGCAACATCGAGTTCCTCTAGGCTATCTGGGATGCTGAGGAGATGAAACCGATGAGGAAGATTATTTACAAAGAAATCTTTAGTCGCAGCAGTGATAGTCCTGCCATATTTGAAGCGAGGGGACGGCTTTGCAGCCTTTGCTAAATTAAGTGTACATGATACTAGGTAATGATCTGAGATGTCATCGCTCTGCTGCAGAATTTCAATGGTATCAACATTTATTCCATGTGACAGTATTAGGTCTAACGTATGATTACGGCGATGAGTGGGTCCTGACACGTGTTGCCTTACTCCAATAGAGAATGTCTCTAAATGCCAATCCCAATGCGTCTTTTTCATTGTCTACATGGATATTAAAATCACCAACAATTAGGACTTTATCTGCAGCCAGTACTAACTCTGATAGAAAATCAGCAAATTCTCTGGTAAAGTCTGTATGGTGCCCTGGTGGCCTGTATACAGTAGCCAGCACAAATGTCAAACGGGATTTATCAATTTCACTACATAACGTTACATAAAGCACCAAAACTTCAAAGGAATTATATTTGAAACTAGACTTTTGAGTAATACTGAAGATATTATTATAAATTACAGCAACACCTCCCCCTTTACTTTTCAGACGCGGCTCGTGTTTATAACAATAATCTTGGGGGGTGGACTCATTTAAAGTAATGTAATCGTCAGGTTTTAGCCAGGTTTCTGTCAAACACAGCACATCTAGGTTATGATCTATAATCATATCATTAACAATAAGCGCTTTTGAGGAAAGGGATCGAATATTCAGCAGCCCGAGCTTTATCATTTGATCATCTGTATTATATCTGTTGTTTATTTGTTGGACATCAATTAAATTTTTACCGTTGAATGGTTTTGATGTTTTTTTGTATTTACTAATTCGGGGAACAGACACAGTCTCTATGTGATAAGAGTCTCTATGTGCTGGGATTTATCTGACTTCTGTGACGTGAGACAGCTAGCAGGCGGTCGGGTAAGCCAGTCCGTCTGCTTCCTGACCTGGGCCCCAGTTAGTCAATGTTTAGCTCTAAGACTATGTGCCAAATTACTAGAGAGAAGAGCGGCACCATCCCAGGAAGGATGAATACCATCTTTTTTCAACAGGTCAGGTCTGCCCCAAAAGCTTTTCCAATTGTCTATGAACCCTATGTTATTTTGCGGACACCACTTAGACAATCAGCCATTGAGTGATGATAGTCTGCTAAGTATCTCATCACTCCTTTTAACGGGGAGGGGACCAGAGCAAAAAACGTCATCTGCCATCGTACTTGCGAGTTTACAAACCTCTTTAATGTTAATTTTGGTGATCTCCGACTGGCGAAGTCGAACATCATTTGTGCCGACGTGAATAATAATCTTAGAGAATTTACGATTAGCATTAGCCAGCACTTTTAAATTTGCTTTGATGTCAGGCGCTCTGGCTTCCGGTAAACATGTGACTATGGCCGGTGTCTCTATTTTCACGTTCCATGTAATAGAATCGCCAATAACTAGGGCACTTTCAACAGGATTCTCAGTGGGTGGGGAGAACCTGTTTGATGTTCTAATCGGAACGGAAGAGTGTTTTTTTGATCTGCGACTATGCCGTCTCACAGTCACCCAGTTGCCCTGCTGCACGGGCTCTACAGTCGGAACCGAACAATGTACAGAGTTCACTAAGCTATTCGCATCCAAAGCAGTGTCTAAAGCTGTTACATTCTCACAGATCCGTGTCTCTTAATTCTGAAATCTTCTTCGTCAGCCTGACTATCTTCTTACATTTATCACATGTGAAGCCCTGTTCGCCAATGGAGAAAGATATACTAAACATGAAACATGCAGTGCAAGTGACAATGACAGGAGAAGAAGACATGGCTTACCGTATTTGTTGATTAATCCAATTTACCACAGTTGTTTGATGGAGTCTATTTACTAATCCAACTCACCACAGTTGTTTAATGAACTCAGAAAACAAGAGATCCGATTGCAGAGATGGCAAGCTAACAGGCTAGCGAAATGCTAACGCGTGATAGTGATTTAGATTAAAAGCTAGCGATGTCAGATTTAATGTGGTAGGCAATATTAGACAATATATGGTGATGGGTAAGTTATATTTAGCAGTTTAAACAACAGGGAATGATATCAAATAAAAATTCAAAAGCAAGCAAAGCACACGCAAGCACAGCAGGCAGCAGGACAAACAGGAGGCAGACAGGAGCAATCGATTAAACATTGTATACATTTTAAAATCTTGCTTATTACTTACAAAGCACTAAATGGCTTAGCTCCCCAGTACTTGAACGAGCTCTTAACGCATTATACTCCATCACGTCTATTGCGGTCTTAAAATTCTGGCCAGTTGATAATACCTAAAATATCAAAATCAACTGCTGGTGGTCGATCCTTTTCCTATTTAGCACCTAAACTCTGGAACAGTCTTCCTAGCATTGTTCGGGAAGCAGACACACTCTGTCAGTTTAAATCTAGACTAAAAACACATTTCTTTACTATGGCATACACATAGAACATTATCGATTTCTATTATTTAAATCAGTTAAATGATTGTTAGGCTGCAATCTATGTCTGCCGGAACCGGAAACACTTCCCATAAAACCTGATGTACTCGTTACATCATAAAAAGAATGGCATCTACGCTAATGTTAGTCTCTCTGTTTATCCCGAGGTTTACTGTAGTCTGCCGGATCCAGATCAGATGGTGGACCTGCGCCTAGACATGACCAACGCATCCCTGAAATGTCTGCAGAGAGCGTGTCAATTAAATCCCCTCTGTAAATGCCACATCGACACGACATCCTCATTAAACCCGTCCCCGGCATGACGACTCCAATCTTTCGAATAATCCTACAAATATCTATTGATCTAATATGACTTCTGACCTGTAATGTTGCCAGAATCATAATCATACATTATTTGTTCGTCGGCCAGAGGAGTACTGGCACCCCGACTGAGCCTGGTTTCTCCCAAGGTTTTTTTTTCTCCATTCTGGCCCTGAAGGAGTTTTGGTTCCTTGCCACCGTCACCTTTGGCTTTTGGCTTGCTCAGTTGGGGACACTTAAATTTCAACTATATTACTGATCTGCCCGCATTGACACTATATGATAATTGAAATGAGCTGGATGACATCACCATTTTCACCAGAGCGGCTGTACAGCCGAATCAAATTCTGTTGCATTATTTTCCTGTTAACACTGTGAAGCTGCTTTGAAACAATTGGCATTGTAAAAAGCGCTATATAAATAAAGGTGATTTGATTTTGATTTGATGGTTTAAATCATACTTATCTGACCGCTATCAGTTTGTAGCAGTAAATGAAGAGATGTCATACCGATCACAAGTTCAGTATGGAGTACCGCAAGGCTCAGTGCTAGGACCGTTGCTTTTCACCCTGTACATGCTACCCTTGGGAGATATCATTAGGAAGCATGGCGTTAGTTTTCATTGTTATGCTGACGATACTCAGTTCTGTATTTCTTTGCGCCCTGACGAAACTTACCAATTCACAAGATTGACAGAATGCATAGCTGATATAAAAAATTGGATGACTAGTAATTTCCTACAACTTAATTCTGAAAAAAATGAATTTTTAATTATTGGACAAAAAACCTCTGCACGTAGTAACCTAGAATACTGTCTAACACTTGATGGCTGCTCTGTCAAGTCCTCGTCGTCAGTTAGGAACCTGGGTGTGCTCTTTGATACCAATCTTTCTTTTGAAAGCCACGTTTCTAGCATCTGCAAAACTGGCACATGCTTTCAATGCAAAATGCTGAACAGTTAGTTCATGCGTTCATGACCTCAAGTCTAGATTATTGTAATGCTCTACTGGGTGGTTGCCCTGTTCGCTTAATAAATAAACTGCAGCTGGTCCAAAACGCAGCAGCTCGAGTTATAACTAGAACCAGGAAGTATGACCATATTAGCCCGGTTCTGTCAACACTGCACTGGCTCCCTATTAAACATTGTATAAATTTTAAAATCTTGCTTATTACTTACAAAGCACTAAATGGCTTAGCTCCCCAGTACTTGAACGAGCTCTTAACGCATTATACTCCATCACGTCTATTGCGGTCTTAAAATTCTGGCCAGTTGATAATACCTAGAATATCAAAATCAACTGCTGGTGGTCGATCCTTTTCCTATTTAGCACCTAAACTCTGGAACAGTCTTCCTAGCATTGTTCGGGAAGCAGACACACTCTGTCAGTTTAAATCTAGACTAAAAACACATTTCTTTACTATGGCATACACATAGAACATTATCGATTTCTATTATTTAAATCAGTTAAATGATTGTTAGGCTGCAATCTATGTCTGCCGGAACCGGGAAAACTTCCCATAAAACCTGATGTACTCGTTACATCATAAGAAGAATGGCATTTACGCTAATGTTAGTCTCTCTGTTTATCCCGAGGTTTACTGTAGTCTGCCGGATCCAGATCAGATGGTGGACCTGCGCCTAGACATGACCACAACGCAGCCCTGAAGTGTCGGCAGAGACCGTACATGCCGTCGCTGTTTTCACGGATTCGCCTTTTTTGGGGTTTGCGCAGGGATGATGGTATAGTTTCAAAACTATTTCAAACCTATTTCATGGTTTGCGTTCTCAGGCCACCAAGTGCTGTTGCCGTGTGGATGGGGTCCGGAGAACGTTGGGGGTTTTCTGTTTTAGCTGAGGATGGTGTTGTTTAAGTGGCGCCAAATTAAATAACTAATCAGTTTTCACAGCAGAAATTAATCAATCAAAAACTAACTTTAGCTTTTCTCCTAAAACAAAATTAATTTCCTGTCATCACTGTAAAGCTGCTTTGAGGCAATCTGTGTTGTGAAAAGCGCTATATAAATAAAGGTGACTTGACTTGACTTGATATACCCTTACTATTGCCGCAGATGGCCTTGTCACCCTTGTTCTTATAGATGACAACAATGTTTGCATTTCTCCATTGCTGTGGGATGTTCTTATTAGTCCAGGCCTTGGTGATGTACTGGTAGAGGGTGCGCATACAAATGTACCCTCCCTCCTTCAGTAGCTCTGCAGGGATATTATCAGCGCCAGGGGACTTGTTGTTCTTAAGGGAATGGACAGATGATAGAACCTCCTGGAAGGTTGGTGGTAGACTGAGGTCGTGGATGGGAGGAAGTTCAGGCAGTTCATAGCCTACAGGATGGTGGGGTCTGCATCAGAGTCCTGATTAGGCAGGGTGTCAAAATGGTCAGCCGACCTCAAGAGGATACTATTCTGGTCCTTCAGAAGTGTTAGACCATCTGCTGTTTTCAGGGAAGTGACACAGCGATTTGTTGGATCGTAGATGGTTTTGACAGCAAGTTTTCTTAGGTCAGCCCGGATGGCATTGCATTGAACGAACTGTGATGACCTTTGCATCATGTACGCTGTCTACTGCTGAGTGTAAATATGCCCTGACAACCCTGCTTACCATTAAGGGTTTCGGCCGTGCTGGACTTCATGTAGCAAGGTGGTCTGCACGTCTCATGTCATTTATTATTATTAATTATGATGTGGACTACCGCCCAGGTTCTCAAAATGCTACTGCTGATTATCTGTCACGTTTGCCCTTACCTGCTTCTCCTTCAGATAATGCTGTTGCTTCAGCTCTTGTTGATGATAAACTGCATCTGGAATAGTCTGTTAAGGACAACTTCGTTTTCCGAGACTCACGGCTGATTGCACTTGCTGCTCTTCGATCTGTGCTGTTCTCCATAGTGCAGGAAGGACATCAGGGAGAGGTAAGAACCAAACAATGCTTTTGTGATCTCTATTGGTGGCTAGAAATGGATGCTCAGGTTTATGATGCTGTCCGTTCCTGCCACGTGTGTCAGCTCAGTGACAAAACTATCAAGTCACATCCTGCTCCTCTCCAGCCGGTGCTACTGCCAGATAGACCATGGAAGAAAGTGGCTGTGGAAATAGCCAGGCCATTTGACAATGCTGCACCTGACTCATCTGTTGGTTTTGGATTGCTGGCTCCTGATCGATTGCTCCTGTCTGCCTTGCTGCAGAGTGTTTGCAGCTCTGTACAGCTTTGCTTTTGAATCTCTATTTAATATCTTTTCTTTGTTGTTTATACTGCTAAATATAACTTACTCATCACCATATATTGTTTAATATTGCCTATCACGTTAAATTACATAGACATAGCTAGTTAAATGACATAGCTTTTAATCTAAATCACTATCACAACGCATTAGCATTTCACTAGCCTGTTAGCCTGCCATCCGTGCATCCGGGTCTCCTGTTTTGTCTCTTGTGCCATTTACTAGTCCATCAAACAACTGTGGTGAGTTGGATTTGTCCACAGAGTCCATCAAACAACTGTGGTGAGTTGGATTAGTCAAAAGAGTCCATCAAACAACTGTGGTGAGTTGGATTAATCAACAAACACAGGAAGCCATGTCCTCTTCTCCTGTTATTGTCACTTGCACTGTCTGTCACATGTTCAGTATATCCTTCTCTGTCAGCAAACAGGGCTTCACATGTGATAAATGCAGGGAGATAGTCAGGCTGACGGAGAAGATTTCAGAATTAGAGACACGCATCCAGACTTTATCTGAGAGTAGTGAGAATGTAACAGCTCTAGACACTGATTGGATGCGACTAGCTTAGTGAACTCTGTACATTATTCGGTTCGGGCTGTAGAGCCCGTGCAGCAGGGCAACTGGGTGACTGTGAGACGGCATAGTCGCAGATCAAAAAAACACTCTTCCGTTCCGATTAGAACATCAAACAGGTTCTCCCCACCCACTGAGAATCCTGTTGAAAGTGCCCTAGTTATTGGCGATTCTATTACATGGAACATGAAAATAGAGACACCGGCCATAGTCACATGTTTACCGGAAGCCAGAGCGCCTGACATCAAAGCAAATTTAAAAGTGCTGGCTAATGCTAATCGTAAATTCTCTAAGATTATTATTCACGTCGGCACTAATGATGTTTGACTTCGCCAGTCGTAGATCACCAAAATTAACATTAAAGAGGTGTGTGAACTCGCAAGTACGATGGCAGATGACGTTTTTGCTCTGGTCCCCTCCCTGTTCGCCGGAGTGATGAGATACTTAGCAGACTATCATCGCTCAATGGCTGGCTGTCTAAGTGGTGTCCACAAAATAACATAGGGTTCATAGACAATTAGAAAAGCTTTTGGGGCAGACCTGACCTGTTGAAAAAAGATGGTATCCATCCTTCCTGGGATGGTGCCGCTCTTCTCTCTAGTAATTTGGCACATAGTCTTAGAACTAAACCTTGACTAACTGGGGACCAGGTCAGGAAGCAGACGAACTGGCTTAACCAACCGCCTGCTAGCTGTCTCACGTCACAGAAGTCAGATAAATCCCAGCACATAGAGACTCTTTCACCTAGATATTATCACATAGAGACTGTGTCTGTTCCCCGATTTAATAAATACAAAAAACCATCAAAACCATTCAACGGTAAAAATTTAATTGATGTCCAAAAAATAAATAACAGATATAATACAGATGAACAAACGATAAAGCTCGGGCTGCTGAATATTCGATCCCTTTCCCCAAAAGCGCCTATTGTTAATGATATGATTACAGATAATAATCTAGATGTGCTGTGTTTGACAGAAACCTGGCTAAAACCTGACGACTACATTACTTTAAATGAGTCCACCCCCCAAGATTATTGTTATAAACATGAGCCGCGTCTGAAAGGTAAAGGGGGAGGTGTTGCTGTAATTTATAATAATATCTTCAGTATTACTTAGAAGTCTAGTCTCAAATATAGTTCCTTTGAAGTTTTGGTGCTTTATGTAACGTTATGTAGTGTAATTGATAAATCCCGTTTGACATTTGTGCTGGCTACTGTATACAGGCCACCAGGGCACAATACAGACTTTACCAAAGAATTTTCTGATTTTCTATCAGAGTTAGTCCTGGCTGCAGATAAAGTACTAATTGTTGGTGATTTTAATATCCATGTAGACAATGAAAAAGACGCATTGGGATTGGCATTTAGAGACATTCTAAACTCTATTGGAGTTAGGCAACACGTGTCAGGACCCACTTATCGGCGTAATCATACTTTAGACCTAATATTGTCACATGGAATAAATGTTGATACCGTTGAAATTCTGCAGCAGAGCGATGACATCTCAGATCATTATCTAGTATTATGTATATTTAATTTAGCTAAGGCTGCAAAGCCGTCCCCTCACTTCAAATATGGCAGGACTATCACTGCTGCCACTAAAGATTGCTTTGTAAATAATCTTCCTCATCAGTTTCATCTCCTTAGCATCCCAGATAGCCTAGAGGAACTCGATGTTGCAACAGAAACTATTGACTCTCTCTTTTCCAGCACTTTAGACACCGTTGCTCCCCTGCGCTTAAAGAAGATTAAAGAAAATAGTCCAACGCCGTGGTACAACGAGCACACTCGGGCCCTTAAAACAGTAGCCAGAAAAATGGAGCGCAGCTGGAAGAAAACAAAACTGGAGGTTTTTCGCATTTCATGGAAAAGAGAGCATGATTGCATACAGAAAGGCCATAAAAACTGCTAGATCTGCTTATTTCTCGACTCTCTTAGAAGAAAACAAACACAACCCTAGGTATTTATTCAATACAGTGGCTAAATTAACCAAAAATAAAGCTTCAACTTCTGATGTTTGTAAACAGCACAGCAGTAATGCCTTTATGAACTTCTTTACGTGTAAGATTGATAATATTAGGAAAAAAATTATAACCATGCAGCCGTCTACTACAGTATCACATCAGACAGTGCATTGTAGTGTCACTGAGGAAAAATTACACTCATTCACTGCTATAGGAGAAGAAGAATTGGCTAAACTCATTAAATCATCAAAATCAACAACATGTATGCTCGACCCTTGTCACAGAGGCGAACTCCGTGATCCCCTCCACCGACCACCAGAGGGCCCCATCGCCCGAGTACTGACTCTATCTCCTCACTACATTTCCCATCAGTCCCTTACCCGGCTCTGATCAGCCGTTCCAGCTGCAGCCCATCCTCTGGCCTATTTAACCCGACGCTCTCCCTTTCCCCACTGCGAAGTTTTGTTTTGCCACGGTGAACATCTCTGAGTGTTATTTCCTTGCCTTTGCCTGCCTGTTGTGACCCTGTTGTGTATTTCTACTACGAACCTTTGCTGCCTGCCCTTTTGACTCTCTGCTCTGTTTTGGACTAGTGATTGTTGTCTGCCTGCCTATACCTACTGCCTGTCCACCGACCACGGTTGTGTACTCTCCGTTTGCTGTGTTTACTGGTGCTTGACCTTTGCCTGTACAACCACGTTTTCATTAAAGTTCGCACATGGATCCCACTTCGAGTGACGACTTATTACAACCCTATACCGACTAGGCTATTAAAAGAGATGCTTCCAGAGGTCATAGATCCTCTTCTTAATATCATTAATTCATCCTTGTCATTAGGATATGTACCGAAAACTTGTTGGCTATTATTAAACCACTTATTAAAAAAACGCAACTTGATCCTACAGAATTAGTCAATTACAGGCCAATCTCAAATCTACCCTTTCTGTCAAAAATACTAGAAAAGGCAGTGTTCTCACAACTATCCTCCTTTTTAGAAAGAAATGGTATCTGTGAGGATTTCCAGTCAGGATTTAGACCGTATCATAGTACTGAGACTGCTCTCATCAGAGTTACAAATGATTTACTCTTATCATCTGATCGTGGTTGTATCTCTCTATTAGTGTTACTCGATCTTAGCGCTGCATTCGATACTATCGACCACAACATTCTTTTGAATAGACTCGAAAATTATGTTGGCATTAGTGGAATTGCATTGGCATGGTTTAAATCATACCTATCTGACCGTTATCACTTTGTAGCAGTAAATGAAGAGATGTCACACTGATCACAAGTTCAGTATGGAGTACCGCAAGGCTCAGTGCTAGGACCGTTGCTTTTCACCCTGTACATGCTACCACTGGGAGATATCATTAGGAAGCATGGCGTTAGTTTTCATTGTTATGCTGACGATACTCAGCTCTATATTTCTTCACGTCCTGACGAAACTTACCAATTCACAAGATTAATGGAATGCATAGCTGATATAAAAAATTGGATGACTAGTAATTTCCTGCAACTTAATTCAGAAAAAAATGAATTTTTAATTATTGGACAAAAAAACTCCACAAGTAGTAACCTAGAATACTGTCTAACACTTGATGGCTGCTCTGTCAAGTCCTCGTCATCAGTTAGGAACCTGGGTGTGCTCTTTGATACCAATCTTTAATTTGAAAGCCACGTTTCTAGCATCTGTAAAACTGCATTCTACCATCTTAAAAATATCTAAATTACGGCACATGCTTTCAATGCAAAATGCTGAACAGTTAGTTCATGCGTTCATGACCTCAAGGCTAGATTATTGTAATGCTCTACTGGGTGGTTGCCCTGCTGGCTTAATAAATAAACTGCAGCTGGTCCAAAACACAGCAGCTCGAGTTCTTACTAGAACCAGGAAGTATGACCATATTAGCCCAGTTCTGTCAACACTGCACAGGCTCCCTATTAGACATGGTATAAATTTTAAAATCTTGCTAATTACTTACAAAGCACTGTAAGTTTTATCTCCCCAGTACTTGAACGAGCTCTTAACGCATTATACTCCATCACGTCTATTGCGGTCTCAAAATTCTGGCCAGTTGATAATACCTAAAATATCAAAATCAACTGCAGGCTGTCGATCCTTTTCCTATTTAGCACCTAAACTCTGGAACAGCCTTCTTAGCATTGTTCGGGAAGCAGACACACTCTGTCAGTTTAAATCTAGACTAAAAACACATCTCTTTACTATGGCATACACATAGAACATTATCAATTTCTATTATTCAAATCAGTTAAATGATTGTTTTAGGCTGCATTAACTAGGTCAGCCAGAACCGGGAACACTTCCCATAACACCTGATGTACTCGTTACATCATAAGAAGAATGGCATCTACGCTAATGTTAGTCTCTATGTTTATCCCGAGGTTTACTGCAGTCAGCCGGATCCGGGCCTAGACATGACCAACGCATCCCTGAAATGTCTGCAGAGACCGTGTCAATTAAACTCCACCCTGTAAATGCTGCATCGACACGACATCCTCATTAAACCCGTCTCCGGCGTGACGACTCCAGTCTTTCGAATAATCTTACGAATATCTTTCGATCTAATATGACTTCTGACCTGTTCTGCTGTTAAAAACTAAGCTCAGAATTGATTCGAGAGAGAATCGCGATGCATTCAGAAAATCTCAAAATCGATCCAGAATAATTTCTCGTTTTGCGATGCATCGATTTATTGTCCCAGCCCTACTACTCACTATGAATTATGTGGTTTTGTTTCTGTCATCAGTCTTCAGCCACCATGGCAATCCATTGAGTATTGTTACTGATAAAGGTGTTCAGTTTACATCTGTTCCTGCTTTTCTAGAAGGAAGGAATATTTGTCACCATTGTTCCTTTCTCTAATACCCGGCAGCTAATGGTGCTGTAGAGAGGTTCAACTATGTGCTCAAACACACTGTCCAAATGGCCATCCAGCAACATCAGCTATGTAAACCAGACTTTTTGCAGGTTTACCGTGCCACTCCACATGCTGCAACTGGTACTTCACCCTTTCAGCTTCTCTTTGGCAGGCAAATGCACACAAGGATGTCTTTTTTGCCATCTGCTCCTGTGCACTCAACTGGCATGACTGTTTGCCAAAGGTTACGCTCCTGCAACACAAAATGAAAATGTAAACTGATGCTGAGCGGGTTGCTCGCACTACTTGTTTCCAGGAGGGAGATAAAATGAGAGTACGGAATCCCTTGCATGTTCCTAAGGGACACAGAAAGTTTGCTGATCCTCTCACGGTTGCCAGAAGACTTGGGGTGGAATCTCACTGCATTTCTTTGCACTCCAACAACTCCTGAGAACACACACACACACACACACACTTATACTACTAGACCTAAACGTGATGTTCGGAAGCCTTGTTGGTTAATGGACTATGTTACTTAGATCTGATGTGTGGATGTGTCTGCATTGTTGATGCAACTCTGATATGACAGATCTTAAAAAAAGGGGAAAATATACTAGAGTTATTTGTTTCAAGATCTTAAAAGGACCCATATACCTTGGGCTTAGTTTCTTACAGGGAAGCCAGAGTCAGAGGTCTCGTGTGGAAAGCCAGACCCATTGACCTGGCTGGTAGGTGGGAGCAGGTCTACGATGATGATCTGCTTTGCTCTTTCTGGCAATAGACTGCTCTTTGAAGATGGACATGCGCTTGATTCCAAATATCCTCGCTTCGGCGCATCCAATCATCAACTGCAGGTACATCGGATGGTTCCCCAGGGTAACAGTGGTGGTTGGTAACCAAGGATGCATTTAAAAGGGGTGAGGCCTGTGGATGGTTTGTAGAGGGAGTTCTGAGCATATTCTGCCCATGGGAGAAAACAGCTCCAATCTGATTGATTAAACTGGCAATAGGAGCATAGGAATCTTTTGAGTTCTTGACTAAGTCTCTCGGTTTGACCGTTGGACTGAAGCTGATAAGCAGAGGACAAGCTGATTAACATTAAGCTGGTTGCAGAAGGCTGACCATAAGCGACAGGTGATCTGAGGGCCACAATCTGAAACAATATCCTCAGGTAATCCATATAAATGAAAGACATACTGGAAGAGTAGTTCAGCTGTCTCTAGAGCAGAAGGTAGTTTAGGTAATGATATAAGATGGCAGGCTTTGGAGAATATGTTTATGACCATTAGTATGACAGTGTTTCCCTGCGAGTTGGAGAGATCTGTCACAAAATCAAGGGCAATGTGAGACCATGGTCGTTGTGGTGTGGGTAAGGGCTGTAGTAGACCAGCAGGCGGTAGTTTAAAGAATTTCAAGGTGGCACAAATTTTACAATTACAGATACAATTTTGAGTGTCTGTGGTGAGGGTTCTCCACCAGAATCGATTCCGCAGTAACTCATAACTTGAGATCGTGAAGTACTGGGAACATAGGTTCTATGCGGAGGACAGTCCCTTGGAGGAGGTTCCACCTCTTGGGCCAGAGTAATGTCATCCATAAATTGCCAAAGCACTGGGGCAATCAAGACGGAAGATGGTAGAATGGATTTGATTTTAGAGGACTCATGGTTCTTTTCATGTATGCAAGAAAGGGCATCAGCTTTGGTATTCTTAGAGCCTGGACGATATGTTATACTAAAGTCAAAACATGTGAAGAATAGTGCCCACCTTGCCTGACGGAGATTTAATGTTTTAGCGGACCGGATATACTCTAGATTACGGTGATCTGTAAGTACATGAAATGGGTGTCTTGCCCCCTCCAGCCAGTGTCACCATTCTTCCAGGGCTGCCTTTATGGCTAGCAGCTTGCGGCTCCACACATCATAATTGCCTTCAGTCGATGAGAGTTTACAAAGAGAGGAAAAGAAGGCACAAAGAGAGGAAAAGAAGGCACAAAGAGATAGCTTAGCAGGAGAATTATGTTGTTGAGAAAAAAAGCTCCAATACCGGTGTCCGAAGCATCAACCTCAACTACGAAAGGTAGGGATGGATCTGGATGGTGTAGGATGGGGGCATTGATGAATGGGGGCGTTGCTTGAGTTCATCAAAAGCTTGTTGGGCTGCTGGACTCCACTTCAATGTCTTACTTGCTCCACGAAGGAGAGATGTGCGAGGCATGGCCACAGAACTGAAACTTCTAATGAAACATCTGTAGAAATTAGCGAATCCAAGAAATCATTGTAATTCCTTAATGGTAGTTGGTACTGGCCACGTCTTACTAGTACTGTCTTTAAACTTGGAGTTATCCATGGCTACTCCTTTAGCATTGATGATGTACCCCAGGAAGGAATGCTGGTTTGGTGGAATTCACACTTCTCCAATTTAGCATAGAGTTGATGTTGGATTAACCGTTGGAGGACTGACCGGACCTGTTGGATGTATTCTTCTAATGTGAAAGAGTATATCAAGATGTCATCTATATAGACAATGACTCATCTGTTGAGTATGTCCCGAAAGATTTCATTCACAAAACCCTGAAAGATGGAAGGACTATTAGCTAGGCCAAACAGCATGACCTGATATTCATAGTGCCCATTATTAGTTGAAAAGGTGGTCTTCCACTCGTCCCCCTCTCTTATGCCGATGAGATTATAAGCATTGTGCTGGTCTAATTTGGTAAAGAATCTGGCTGCGTGAAGTTGTTCCAGAGCTGCAGGTACTAACGGGAGAGGATAGCGGAACTTGATGGTGATCCCATTTAGTCCAGGATAGTCTATGCATGGTCTAAGTCCCCCATCATTTTTCTTAAAGAAAAAAATCCTGCTGATGCTGGTGAGGTGGATGGATGAATAAAGCCTTTCTCTAATGCCTCCACATACTCCTCCATGGCTTGTTGCTCAGGTTCAGACAATGGATAAATGCAACCACAAAGGGGCGTTGTGCCTGGCAGAAGGTCAATGGACTTGGGACTTGGGAGGCCTTGGACTTGCTGAATGCTACAACAAGATCAGAGTACACTGGAGGTAAGCCTGGAGGTGCTTCGCTTAGGCAATTTTGGTGACAGGATGTGGACCACCTTGTGATTTGTCCGTCCCTCCAGGAGATGACTGGGTTGTGTAAATGTAACCAGGGGAGATCAAGAATGATAGGATGATTAGGGGAATGGATAGTAAGGAGTTGATTTTTTTCTGAATGTAGAAGACCAATTTGCAGAGTGATGACATGGGAGATTTGTGATATCTTCTTGTCCCCCAACAGGTGGCCATTTAGCGCTGTTGCATGCAAAGGAGGGGAACACAGAGAAATGGGGATATTTAATTAGCTGGCAAATTCAGAATCAATGAAATTTCCTGCTGACCGAGAGTCTAAAAGAGCAAAAGATTCTTTAAATGAATTCTTGTTAACAATTCGGGTGCTGTGTGGGGACGGCGAGCGCGAAGCAAGTTATCCAGATGAATGGGGAGGTTTATGTTATTGTTCCAGTGATAGATTCTCATCACGGCATGCCAGTTCAGACTGTAATTCAGGGTTGAGCTCTTGACGAAAAAGTAGTTTTAAGGTATCATCCACCCAGTTAGTTTGGGCTGCGGGAGTACGAAAACCGGTACCTCTCTGCCAAATAGCGGTGGCCCAGTCGAGTGCTCGACCCGTGAGAACAGGGGTCATAAACTCTATTTTGGCTTCATCAGTGGAATAATCAGTGGCTGTTAAGCGAGAAATAACTCACACTGTAACAGGAATCCATTGCAGCGTGCTGGAGTGCCGTCAAACTTGTCTGGTAGTGAAAGACAAGGGTTAACACCAAAGGGAAGTGAGGCAGACGGACTGAAGCTAGCTTTAGCTTCGGGGCTAGCAGTTCTGGGAGGCTCTGGGCGAGATACAAATGCAGTGTTTGCAGGGACTTGACAAGCTCCTCCGTTAGCGGGGTGAGTTTGCACAGTTGTTGATGATGTGAAGAGAGCATGGTCGCTTGGGAAGATACTTCCGTTTGTAGTTCTCTGTAGAATCTCTGGTGGATCCATGGTGGGTGAAGTTTTATGTGACGCGGAGGCTTGAGAGTTAGGATCCATGTGCAGTTTATTAGAAGCAGAGATCAGAATTACAAAGAATGTGCAGATAAAGGCAGCAGAGTGGTGAAGCGGCATGCTGCTGGAAACACAGCAAGACACGTAAATGTTCCAGTAAAAGTTCCAGTAACACACTGCAGCGGGGGGAAAACTGAGTATAGGCACAAATAAACAGTCCAAGAGAATCCGTAGAGCATGGAAACAGGTGTAGACACAGGCAAACAGTCCGTAATAATCCAAAGCAAGGGGAGAGACAAAAGTCCATAAACATCCAAGGTCAAACACAGGTAAATCCAGTCCAAAGAATAATCCAAACACTCAGAGATGTTTGCGCGGCAAAACAAAACTTTGCACTGGGGCACCAGATTAGCCGGATGCAAAACAGATGCAAAAGGGTCAAAACTCAGGAGATGGGGACCTCCGGTGGTGCTCGGGAGAAGCGACTCGTTCAGCGGGTGTTATACTAGTTTTACTGCTAGCCATGCTTCCACCGGCAACAATATGCCGTTGATGTGGGTAAAAGATATCAAACAAGATCCTTGCAACCATAAATTAAAGATTTGATAAGTTAGAGGGAGACTTTTGGTCTCTACAGACATCGGTGTGGAAATTCACAGAGAGAGTGGAGACTGTCAAGGGTCAGGCACATGATCACGATCACGATGCTCTATTGAGGCGGCTTTGACTGACTTGCAGCAGACGAATAAAGCACTTAGAGCGAAGGTCAGCGACTTAAAAGGGCGATCACGATGAAACAATATAAAAATAATTGGTATCCTGGAGGAAGAGGAGAAGGGGAGACCAACTGAGATTGTTGCAGCACTTATCCATAAACTACTGGGCGAGACTCACTTTCAGGGACATCTGTTCATTGACCGTGCTCACAGTGCATTTCTTTCAGGAAAATTAATTAATTCTCCGACTTCGCAGAAATCACACCCTGGATTACAACAGATGCAAGGTGTATAACGAAGGTGTATATCAAGTGTATTACTGACCCATGTAACCTTGTAAACAGTGCTTTAAGATTCAGGTAGGTCTAACAGGTAGGAAATATACAGATATTGAATCAAACACTTATCAAACACTTCACAGTGTCACGGGTGGTTGCAGGCAGACAGACAAAGACTAAGAATGAAGTTTAACAACAGGTTTTAATAATAATATTCCTTAGACAGGCAGACGCAACACACACTAAACATAACAGAGATCGGACATCTGTGGTGAGGATGGTGACTGCTGATATAGGGAGTGCTGATGATTGATAACGAGGGTGATGACTTGCAGGTGCAGGAGACTGATGAATGGGTGCAGATGGTGAGCCGGAGGGATTTTGGGAAGTGTAGTGTTGAGGGTGACTGAGTTGTGACTGTGACAATACGCCCCCTCCGAAAAGGCGCAACCTCGCACCGCAACTAAAGGATGGTAGAGGGAGCAGTGGAGGAGGTTTTGGAGTCGGACCAGGATAAGGCGAAGGAATGGTGGCAGACAGACGACGAGACCCTGGCGGCGATGATGGAGGGTGTCTGAAGGCACAGACCCAGAGCTCCCCAGTACCGACAGCCCACAGCGGAGTAGAGGGAGGGAGGAGCCAAGATGGTGTTAAGGTGGCTGGCGGCATCTGGGGGACGACCAACGGAGACAGAGTCGGTGGATCCGATGGCACAGACCGAGGGTCGAGGGGGCTGGGCGACATCGCTGGTGCAGGAGACCCAGGCGATGTCGCGGCGACGAGCGTCGAAGGTGGAGCCAGAGTACCCGAGGACTGCGGCGATGACGGTGCGACTGAGGTCAGAGGCGATGCCGATGGGAAGGAGGATCGATTATCGATTATCCTCGGGCTCTGGCTCGCTCGTCGCGGCAGGTGATCCCTCTAGGTCTGCGGGGGGCTCACGTGACTTCTCCATGGTCGATGGTGGTGAAACGGGCTCTGGTTCTGGCAGTGCTCTGGATGCTCTCAGACACCTGATGACGGTCTCTTTCAAGTTCAGTCCTGTGGTGTCTGGGAGGTCGATAGGATGGTGGAAGGTTGCCCCGATCCAGAACAAGGTCTTAAGGGTCTCGTCGTTGAGTGTGCTGGTGATGGCAAGGCAAAAAAAATCTTTAATAAATGAAAAAAGGTTTTGGCTCTATCATCCATTTTGGGCAGTCCGATCTTCTGTCATGGGTTGTTGCAGGCAGACAGACGAAGACTAAGAATGAAGTTTAACAACAGGTTTTAATAATAATATTCCTTAGACAGGCAGTCTATATATTGCCTGTTCTTTATTAAAGCTTTATTCAGTCAAGTCATTTTCTATTTGTCTTTTGTTCTTTGACTTACGTCAAACCTGACGGACATGACACAGATCTGATACACATCCTATTTTCTCACAATTCTTTGTTTTCATTTAACACTTTTTAACTAATTTAAGATTGTGCTTATGAGGATACTCGACAAAACAGGAATTTTAGCATAATTATGTGTGTTTTTGTTTTATTTATACGTATATATACACCGATCAGACATAACATTATGACCACTGACAGGTGAAGTGAATAACACTGATTATATCTTCATCACGGCACCTGTTAGTGAGTGGGATATATTAGGCAGCAAGTGAACATTTTGTCCTCAAAGTTGATGTGTTAGAAGCAGGAAAGATGGGCAAAGGAAAGGATTTTAGCGAGTTTGACAAAGGCCAAATTGTGATGGCTAGACGACTGGGTCAGAGCATATCCAAAACTGCAGCTCTTGTGGGGTGTTCCTGGTCTGCAGTGGTCAGTATCTATCAAAAGTGGTCCAAGGAAGGAACAGTGGTGAACCGGCGACAGGATCATGGGTGGCCAAGGCTCACTGATGCATCTGGGGGGCGAAGGCTGGCTTGTGTGGTCCGATCAAACAGATGAGCTACTGTAGCTGAAATTGCTCAAGAAGTTAAGACTGGTTCTGATAGAAAGGTGTCAGAATAAACAGGCCATCGCAGTTTGTTGCGTATGGGGCTGTATAGCCGCAGACCAGTCAGGGTGCCCATTCTGACCACTGTCCACCACCGAAAGCGCCAACAGTGAGCATGTGAGCATCAGAACTGGGCCTGGTCTGATGAATCACGTTTTCTTTTACATCACGTGGATGACCGGGTGCGTGTGCGTCGCTTACCTGGGGAACACATGGCACCAGGATGCACTATGGGAAGAAGGCAAGCCGACAGAGGCAGTGTGATGATTTGGGCAATGTTCTGCTGGGAAACCTTGGGTCCTGCCATCCATGTGTATGTTACTTTGACACGTACCATCTACCTAAGCATTGTTGCAGACCATGTACACCCTTTCATCGAAACGGTATTCCCTGGTGGCTGTGGCCTCTTTCAGCAGGATAATGCTCCCTGCCACAAAGCAAAAATGGTTCAGGAATGGTTTGAGGAGCACAAAAATGAGTTTGAGGTATTGACTTGGCCTCCAAATTCCCCAGATCTCAATTCAGTCGAGCATCTGTGGGATGTGCTAAACAAACAAGTCCGATCCATGGAGGCCCCACCTCGCAACTTACAAGACTTAAAGGATCTGCTGCTAACATCTTGGTACCAGATACCACAGCACACCTTCAGGGGTCTAGTGGAGTCCATGCCTCGACGGGTCAGGGCTGTTTTGGCAGCAAAAGGGGGACCAACACAATATTAGGAAGGTGGTCATAATGTTATGCCTGATCAGTATATATATATATATATATATATATATATATTAGGGCTGTCAAGCGATTACAATTTTTAATCTAATTAATTACACGTGTCGATTAATTAATCTAATTAATCGCAAATTAATCGCACATCAAATTTGGCTGAGAAATAACTCCCAAAAGATAATTTAAAGTCATTATTGTGTAAAAAATCAAATAGACATTACAAAAAGTAGCTTCAGAAAGAAATATTTTTGGGTGAACTATACCTTTAATGTTGGTTTTTGTTCATATGGAAATATGAAATTATACTCTAAATAAGAATCTGCCAGTAGATGGCAGTAAATGTCTAATTGAGTCATTCATTCATTCGATTCGTTAATTCAAGGAGTGAAGTAAATGGTTCTCTTTATGGTCCATTGAATCATTGGTTCACCTGATTCGTTCAAAACGCGGATTCAGAAATGAAACGCCACTGTGTATTGCTCGGAATTTGAGACGAACAGTTCTGCTTTGTCTTTATATTTTTGTTGGCAAAACAGACTAAAAACAACACAATGTTGTCTAAAACAACACAATATTAACTTATTTATTTTATTAAACTGTTGTATAAGATCAGTATCGCATTTGCACTGGTCTTGTGCTATTCTGGACAGAAAACCGAACTCGTGTGATATTGTTTATATATCATGATGTAAATGTGAGGGCGTTTTCACACTGGCAGTTTAGTTCGAAGCGGGGCACGGTTCACATGAAAAATTGGTAATGTGATTGTGAAATCTGTCATGTGGACCCGGGTGAGCTGAGCTCAGGGGTACCAAATTCGAGACTGCCTGAAGGAGGTGCTCTGAGTTCGGTTGCGCAACTTGCGCTCGAACTGTGCCGCGATTCACGTGAATGTGAAAGTAACACGGACTCGGGTGCACAAGAAAAGTAACCTGCGCATGCGGATTATTTAGTTCAATAAAACACATGTAAGTGATGATAGTATTGATGATTTACCTTTGATACGAGCGAGAGTGGGCAAGTGAATACACGCATAGCACCGGCAGGAACAATCGCGCTCTGACGCGGACCACAACAAACGTGCCCAGTGTAAAAACGCCCTGAGACTAAAACTCAAACAGGGGCATGTTTGCCCCATATCTTGAATTGTAGGGACATTCTAACTGCATTCTATAGGCTTCATCACACAGTGAGTTGTTGCCCTGCATCATATTCTTCATCAATCAGCTGTATGAAATATTAGATGACCTAAGTCGGTCTGGGGCGGGGCAAGTGCGTTAATAATTTTAACGCGTTATTTTTTACCATAACTAATTAATCTAATTAACGCGTTAAATCGACAGCCCTAATATATATATATCTTCATTGGTAATCTCAGGGCCAAAAAAATTCCGTCCAATGATTCAATGTCCTACCTTCCTGTCAAACCTATGTATTTCCATACCTCCGCTCACTCTGCTCGTGCAGACATCACACGTCGTCAGCGTGTTCCATGACGCTGCATAGTCCGCTGGAAGTAGGTCATCCGGGATACTGTTTGCCTACTCTTTTATGACTTCTGTGAATTCGGACATACTTCTTATGCAGCCACAGTCACTGAGCGCCACAAACAAACAGCAACCACCTTTAAGCTTATGCTGTGTTTACGCCATGTCGTAATTGTCGTAAATTAAGAGATGGCGACCCGTGACATCCTACTTAGAGTTGTTCACGTCCTCAGACTCGAGTTTATGCGTTTCTATGGCAACACTATCAATGCCGAAATTAATCTCCAGCAGTCAGGCGGTACAAGTCAGAGCTCTCTAAGTTGTTTACGTTCATTATTATTGTAATGTTATGTGCTTTAAGACATGAGGTAATTTAATGACATCTCTCATGGCACAGCAGACTCTGCTCTGAAGGGAGGGTAGGATCTTATGCTTTCAAAACTAGCTTGCTATTGCTCAGCCTCTAGAAAACTGCAAAACTATTTTCAATCAACTGCTCTTTCCATTTCATAATTGGCTATTGTGTTTTCAGATTTTTTGCTGTTGTGTTTTATGATTTCTTAAATTTATTTGCACTTCAGAGCCATCGTAGTAGGCACACAAATATTAATAAAGCATTGTAAGTCTCTGCGTTCAACGAATCGTTGACTCACTCAACAAAAAAAGACACTCGCAAGATGATGGTGTAACCAGAAAAGGTCACTGAACAAATCATTGAATTAATTTGAATAAACTTTTTATTGAAAAGGATTCAAAGATTCAAGTCACAATTGTAAGAATACATGTTTTTGTAAATGTTGAGACTTTTTATAAGGGGAAAAAAGACTAGGAGCTGAGATCCAGCACTATCAACAAATCACCGCGTTGATTGGTCATTGGTCAGCTCTGTCTAGAGTTATACCTTGAAAATCCTGTTAAACCACAACAAGACAGGCTATATCAAGAGTAGGCTACTGAACTTCAAGACTTTTGAACTTTATTTCCCTATGTCAGCCTATTCTGCAGGGAAAAACTCATTTATTTTCGTAATGGACACTCTCAGTTGTAACGAGATCAGGTGAAGGCACGTGCTGACTTTCCCTGTGGCTTTAGAGACAGAGATCATTTACCTCGCTCCACTATGGATTATGGACTATTTGACCCACTTCTACTACAGTAGTAAATAAACAAAGTGGGGGTTATTTGACATCACTTCATGCCAAAAATCTAAATGGCACAGAGCCACTGTCAACAGGGAAGTGTTAGATTTTATTACTACATCCTAATCCTTTTAGCCTCCTAATTCCTCCCTGGTTTTGAGATGCTGGATGGATGCATGATGGCTTAATCCCTCCTTAGAAAAGGTTACCTCCGCTTTGCCCTCCTGCGTTACTCGCAGCGTCTCGGCATGGAGGAGCTACTGATACCCGCAGATGTCGAGGAGGCGCCGCCCGAGCCTGCAACCTTCTTTTCTCCGGCGGGACCTGCTAAAACTCCGCTGAAGAGACTAAAGGACTGCATGGCCAGCACGTTCTCGGTCAGTGTCAGGGAGTATGTGAAGGACTACATCAGGCGAAATGGGCTGCTGACGCTCTCTGTACTAGCTGTAATCACAGGATGCGTCCTGGGCTTCATGCTGAGGGGCCTGGACCTTTCCACACAGGTAGGCTTATTAAACTAAGATTTTAGAGAAATTATTGACTGTGGACATGTCACTGAAAATGCACACAAGGGTGGAATTATACAAAAAAAATGTCAGTTGTTGTATGTCTAAGTTGTTTGTTGTTCTTTTGATCAGATTTATGAAATAGTCAAAACATTTAGTCGTGATTTTAATTGGTCTCTCCATCCTTCATTATTAAGTTATTTATTCTTGCTTTAATGTCATTTTTGAGCATTTAGAATGTCTTTAAAGTTTATGATTTAGACTGCATGTAGAACTTACAGTATGTTTAACAGATGCTTGTCAGATGAAGTGCTCATCTTGAAGTGCTGAAACATATGTGTCCTGTCTGTAGCAAATAAAATGGTGTCAAATATATATATACATTTTTTGTCTTCATATATTGTAGGTTTTCTTTATTTTTTTTTTATTTATTTTTTTTTTTTTGTCAACATGTGAGGAATATTTCCCGTTGGGCTAAATGGGTTTTAACCTTTAAATGACCTTTTTTTCCCCTATATTACCTAGTGTTTAAAATAAATCGCTAGGACGCACCACCCAGGTCACGTGTCCGTAAATGACACAATTAGATCTGTGTCCATTTTCATAAAATTTTTGTTATTATAACTCCAAAGATAAAAATATTGAACAATATTGTCGATTTTTGTTGTGATGGATGGAGGCATGTAGGTTTAAATGTTAGGAATTACTTGGCTACTTAAGAACATCTGTGCTCAGTGATCTAATCCCAGACAGACAGACAACAACATACTCATACTTCCAATAAGAAGTATTAAATGCTGGCATTTATCTCGCCCCATTAAAGCAACTTGAAATCAGATGGTAGGTTGAGAAGAGGTGTGCTATTATATATACATATAATTATCAATGTTGAAAGCAGTTTATATACCAGTTTATAAACTGCTTTCAACATTGATAATAAGAAATGTATCTTGAGCAACAAATCAGCATTTTAGATTGATTTCTGAAGGATCAAGTGGCCGTAAAGTCTGGAAAAATGGCTGTTAAAAGTCCAGCTTTGCCATCACAGGAACAAATAATATTTTAAAATGTATTAAAATAGAAAACAGTTCTTTTAAATTGTAATTATTGTATTTGCTGTATTTTTTAACAAATAAATGCAGCCTTCTTTTAAAAACACTGAGAAAAATAACTTTGATCGGTAATGTAACTACTGATTAAAAGTCTGATTATCATCTGAAAAACTCTTTCTCTGTTTTTGTAATCAGGCAAAAATCTATTTCTCTTTCCCTGGTGAGCTGCTCATGCGGATACTTAAAATGTTGATTCTCCCCCTAATCACCTCCAGGTAGATTTTGACTCATTCACATCTGCATATTACATTTTAAAAGCTATCAGACAACATGCTTTTGTTCTACATTAAGAATGTGTGAACATCTCCTTATATCAGCTCTTACTCTCTGTAGTTTAATGTCTGGACTGTCATCAATGGAGTCAAAGGCCTGCTGCAGGATGGGGGTGCTAACAGTCACCTACTACCTATGGACCACGTTCGTTGCTGTAGTGGTTGGCATTGTACTTGTTCTAATCATCAAACCTGGCTATGGGACAGACGTGGAGAGCAACAGACTGGGAGGTGGACAGGTCATAACATCTGCAGATGCCCTGCTGGATCTGGTCAGGTACAGTCAGAATGGACTATGTGAAATTTTGTGAAGTGGCAACTACATCTTTGTTGGTCTTGGACCAATGTTCCTATCAGCCAAGCAGATTTTAGGAGTAGGCTTAGATATAGGGTTAGATGCTTGGACAGATTCTTTTCAAACTATTCCCATCTGATCTGATAGTGGTAATTAATGGTTAAAGTTTGGACTTATTGTGGGTTCGATAGTGTTCTGTTTCAGGAACAGAAACTACCTTAAAGGGTTGTTTTCACCCAAACATGTTGTTTCAAACCCGTATTACTTTTTTTCCCCTATATGACACAGAAAGAGAACGTTTTCCATGCAATTACAAACAATGGGAATCAGAGTACTCCAACTTCAAAAATTACACAAAGGCACCATAAAAGTATAGAAGGAGTTCATACGAATCGTGTGTTGTGTCTAAATTATTTTTGTGCTGAATTTCTACTTTAATAGTCTGTTCTTCACAAAATCTATTCAGAAAAATATATTTTAATATAAATATAAAATCACTACTATTTATATAACACAAATGACATGGACCACTGTTATGGTGTTTTTACACAGAAGAATAGTCACATGGGTTTGTAATGGCATGAGAATAAATGATGACAGTATTTTCATTTTGGGGTGAACTATCCCTTTAATATCAGCTTTTTCATTGCTAAAAATGAGAAGCTTTGGGGTAAATTGCTCCTCATTTTAATGAGTCACTGCCATTGCCATTCATTGGAAACAGTTGCCCAATGTCTGGGGAGTCTAGGCCATCCCATACAGTGCAATCCTATTAAAGCAGTGGGGTGATTAGGATATTTTTAGTAATCTGTACAAAGTAAGATGGACCCTCCCCCACCCCCCTCTGCCCATGAACACAGTGAGCTGCTGTTAGTCTCGTGCTGCCACACTTTATAATAGCTGGTGCTTAAGTCTGCAGTGTGTATGAAATATCATAGGGGATTAATGTCCTAAATATTCATAATGTGAATGAATTAATAAATTGGCATCATATTTTTTTTATCCCCAGGAATATGATCCCCTCCAATCTCATTGAAGTCACATTCCAGCAGGTGGGTAAACACTTTAACACATCAAATGCCACTTATTTGCCAAGTGAGCTTAAAAATGTACTGCGTGTGTACTACGAACATGAACAATACCAAAGTCCCTTTCAAGGAAAGTCAGTTGGTGGCCATATTTGCAATGCCTTCAAACAGCTATTTTGTGCATGCAAGACCAACTACATGAACATGAACTGTTCCATAAATATTATTTCTTATTTTTAAATAGCATTATTAAAATCAAGGTTTTTCCAGCCAATGCGCCTGTGCAGTTCTAACCAGAGCTTCTAACGGCAGCTGCATTGACACAGTGACACAATGATACACTTTCTCTCATTCATAGTAATATGAGTGAACTGTTTCGGTATATATAGTATGCAGCTTTTGACCTCAAATCCCTTGCCTTATTGTGGACTCATGATTTTTTAGCTGGTGGATGATAAAACAGGCCATAAAATACATTAGACTTTTTTTGACTTGAGACTTTTTTTTTTTACTAGCAACTCCCTAGCAACCGCATAGCAAGGTGTTAAAAATGAGAATATATACATCTAGAATATTTACAACATTGTTACCAAGGATTGTACACTCACATTTTCTTAAGAAAATGTAAAACCTATTTTTATATTTTTGTTGTTTCAGTATAAGACAGACCTTATTCCCATCCTAAAAACTCCAGTGAACACTGGACGCCCAAATTTTGTCTACTTGATGCCTGATGACGACAATCCAAAGGGTCGAACGGTGCTGTTGGAAATTACGCCAGCTCCAGACATCAAGTATAAGACCCGTCCAGGCAGCAGTCAGCAGATGAATGTACTCGGCATTGTTATTTTTTCAGCCACAATGGGTAAAACATCTGCCTTCACCTAATAAGGCATCTCCATGTACTAAAATCATGATCAAAAGCATAAATATAACAAAGGGCTTTTTATTTAGGTCTCTTACTTGGTAAAATGGGCGAACGGGGAGCTCCTCTGGTGAATGTTTGCCAGTGCATCAATGAATGTGTGATGAAGATCATTAATGCAGCCGTATGGTAAGAAAGAAAGCAGTGTTTTTTTTAAAGGTTCACTGTGCCAATTTCATACAAAACTGTTGTTAAAAATCTGAGAATCCGAGAGGAAGTTTCCAGCATGCAGCTGGCACGTGCATAATGACTGCCAGCATGACTAAAAGCGATGTGTTAAAGCGATGCTGGCATTTGGCACATGCAGGGATTATGGATCACCTGAACTTAAAAGCTGTCACACATTCCTCTATGCTGCTGGGTAGTGTAGGGCTAACAATGCCATCAACACCTGCATAGTTGGGAATGTCTTTATTCGACACCTCCAAATCAGAGATTGAGGTCTAAAAAATTCAGCATGAAAATAAAAATTATCCCTATTTATTTTCATTTTTAATGTGAATGAATCAGTGCATGTCATTTTTGAAAGATAAAAAAAAAACTAAATCATCAAAAAAATTTAAAATATTTTTTTTCCAATTCTCAATAGAAAAAAAATACCCTCCTACATTTTTTTTCATTGAATAGCCGGTTTTTCTTGAAATACATCACACATATCACATACATTACAGAAGTAAAAGGTTTGCGAATGGTGTTTCATGTTGAATTTAATACTTAGGCATATAGTAGTTTTGCAAAAAATGTACTGTACATTCTGTTATCATTTACTCACTCTCATGTCATTCCAAATCTGTATAACTTTCTTTCTTCTGCAGAACATAAGTGATATTCTTGAGAAACATACTACTAATTCCTGCCAGACTCTTTAACTTCTTCTCTGCATTTTTCAACAGGTATTTTCCTTTTGGGATCATCTTCCTTGTGGCTGGCAAAATCCTGGACATGAGCAACCCCACCACCCTTGGGAAGAAGCTAGGCTGGTACGGGGTGACGGTCCTGGCAGGCCTGTTTGTGCATGGCCTCATCCTGCTTCCATTCTTCTATTTTATTCTGACACGGAAAAATCCTTTCACATACATCAGAGGGCTTCTGCAAGCCATGGTCATTGCCCTAGCCACGTCATCCAGGTAAGATGAATAAGATGAATGTCCCAACTCCATTAAATAAAGTAGAAAGATTAATTTACCTTGTAAGAGTGAGGCATCCTACTCTTTTTCACAGCTCAGCAACACTGCCCATTACAATGAAATGTTTGCTGGAGAACTGCCGAGTGGACAGGCAGATTGCCCGGTTTGTGCTGCCAGTGGGTGCCACTATTAACATGGATGGAACAGCGCTTTATGAAGCAGTTGCTGCTATTTTCATTGCCCAGGTCAATGAGTATGAACTGGATTTCGGACAGCTGGTCACCATCAGGTACTTACAGACAGGCAGAGATGTAACCAAATATAGTCAGAATTGGCAAAATGAAAATGTAAGAATCAGCCATTTCAAATCCTATTTTGATCGATCACTATTCTTGATATTGGTGGGAGGACGAATCCCACAGATGTCTATAGTGGTTACTTACCTACAGACAGATAAAGGTTTCGTGCAAACTTAGTTTTAATAGTTAACGGAAACTAGATAAACTCATCTGATGTGATCAGGAATCGAATAAAATCATAATAATCGTACTATTCTGATTTCCTCCAGTATAACAGCAACCGCTGCCAGTATAGGTGCTGCTGGAATCCCTCAAGCAGGCCTTGTAACCATGGTGATAGTGTTGACATCTGTTGGATTGCCACCGGATGACATCACGCTGATTGTGGCCATTGATTGGATCTTGTAAGTTGAGATAACTGTCATTTATCTGTTGAAAAAAAAAGCTGTATTCAGTGTCATGATTAATATAATTCAATGAAAAATAAAGAATTGTATTAAAACAATGCATGAGGCAAAAATAGTGATGATAGGATCAATAAAGTCTTCCATCCCATTTAAAGAGATCGCTTTCGAACAATGATCAACGTACTAGGAGATGCTCTGGCTGCTGGAATCATTGGCCACTTGTGTCGAAAAGACTTTCCACCTGACAGAGCGGTAAGTTAACATTTCTTTTCTTTTCATAGCATTTGAGTCAAAACATGACACTCATTTTTAATGCAAATCTATTACTTTATTCAAAAATATTTAAGCATAAAATTTATACACAATAACTTGAACACACCTCTTCATGATGGACATGTTATTATAATAATGATTAAGATGTGTAAACTTTACTGTGTAAAGTTTTTCAAAAACCGCATGAAATCAACATGAATGCAAAGACTACATTTCTAACAACTTGGTACATGTGTTTTAAACTTTTTTTTATCTTTCCTTTTTTTTTATTGCAGACACTTTTAAATATCCCTGACCCATTTACAAGCCCATGTTATATGTCAAAGGCTTTTTGGAGCATCATGATTAAACTTTAGTTTGTTATCTTAACATACCACAAGCTTATTTATGGTATATGACATTTTTTTTGTCAGGCAAAATCAAATGGAGCTGCACAGGACACCCAGACTGCGCATAACATAGAGAATGTGCCTTTGACTGAAGTACCACTGCTGGCCGGCAAAGACTGTATATTTGAGGTGGTTGGGGACACTGTTTTTGAACGACCCACAGTCTACTACAATATATGTCAAGTCTGAATCATCAGATGGTTGCCTTACAGATATCCAAAAGCCTCTTTTGGAGCTATGTTTCTATCACTGTGCCATAAAGAAGTACTGAACGAACACTTTCTCTGGTTCTTCTATCTCCAGGCTTTTGTTATTGACCAGTTTCATAAGTTCACATTTACAAATAATCAGATAGAGTAAAAGAGTAGGAGCATTTGGCGTGCTGTCTGATGGGAGGGCCCTGGGCTCGGAATTTGGCCCGAGCCCAGAGTTATAAGTATATAAGTAGTTTACTATTTTAATACTTGTAACACATTTTTAGTTTATGAAAGAACACTTTGATATATACTCTCAGTAAGTTGCTAGTTTAGCAAATATACTATTCTTTAAGTGAACATAACATCGTACTTACAGTTTACTATTTATATATTATTTTTGCACTTTAAGTATACTATTATGTTCCTATTTAGGTATAAATTTTTTAACTATTGTAGCTTTGTGCATCCTTTTTTATTCAACACATGAATGTGGTTAATTTTTATTTAAAAAAAGCAACATTTTAAACAAAAAGCTGCGAAAAATCAAACATAAAGCAAAAATAAACGAGAACCGACAAACGCTGAAACGCTTTCGGATATTTGATAATTCCCACTCCTGAAATCGTGATTACGAGCTCATCGCATGCAAAATCGCATTCTAAATGGGAGGGCGTTCATGTGCAATTTTTTACCTTTACAAATTGCACGTTTACATACTGGTTTACATACGGTTTTAACGAGGATGTCGCGTCGATGCGGCATTTACAGGGGGGAGTTTAATTGACACTATTGTCTCTACAGACACTTCAGGGATATGGTCGTCATGTCCAGGCTAAGGTCCACCATCTGGTCTGGATACGGCCCGGATCCGGCCGACTGCAGTAAACCTCGGGATAAACAGAGAGACTAACATTAGCGTAGATGCCATTCTTCTTATGATGTAACGAGTACATCAGGTGTTATTGGAAGTGTTCCCGGTTCCGGCTGACCTAGTTAATGCAGCCTAAAACAATCATTTAACTGATTTGAATAATAGAAATTAAAAATGTTTTATGTGTATGCCATAGTAAAGAGATGTGTTTTTAGTCTAGATTTAAACTGACAGAGTGTGTCTGCTTCCCGAACAATGCTAGGAAGACTGTTCCAGAGTTTAGGTGCTAAATAGGAAAAGGATCGACCGCCTGCAGTTGATTTTGATATTCTAGGTATTATCAACTGGCCAGAATTTTGAGACTGCAATAGACGTGATGGAGTATAATGCGTTAAGAGCTCGCTCAAGTACTGGGGCGCTAAACCATTTAGTGCTTTGTAAGTAATCAGCAAGATTTTAAAATGTATACGATGTTTAATAGGGAGCCAATGCAGTGTTGCCAGAACCGGGCTAATATGGTCATACTTCCTGGTTCTAGTAAGAACTCTAGCTGCAGTTTATTTATTAAGCGAGCAGGGCAACCACCCAGTAGAGCATTACAATAATCTAGCCTTGAGGTCATGAACGCATGAACTAACTGTTCGGTATTTTGCATTGAAAGCATGTGCCGTAATTTAGATATATTTTTAAGATGGTAGAATGCAGTTTTACAGATGCTAGAAACGTGGCTTTCAAATGAGAGATTGGTATCAAAGAGCACACCCAGGTTCCTAACTGACGACGAGGACTTGACAGAGCAGCCATCGAGTGTTAGACAGTATTCTAGGTTACTACTTGTGGAGTTTTTTTGTCCAATGATTAAAAATTCAGTTTTTTCTGAATTAAGTTGCAGGAAATTACTAGTCATCCAATTTTTTATATCAGCTATGCATTCTGTTAATCTTGTGAATTGGTAAGTTTCGTTAGGGCGTGAAGAAATATAGAGCTGAGTATCATCAACATAACAATGAAAATTAACGCCATGCTTCCTAATAACATCTCCCAGTGGTAGCATGTACAGGGTGAAAAGCAACGGTCCTAGCACTGAGCCCTGCGGTACTCCATACTGAACTTGTGTTCGGTGTGACATCCCTTCATTTACTGCTACAAACTGATAACGGTCAGATAAGTATGATTTAAACCATGCCAATGAAGTTCCACTAATGCCAACATAATTTTCGAGTCTATTCAAAAGAATGTTGTGGTCGATAGTATCGAATGCAGCGCTAAGATCGAGTAACACTAATAGAGATATACAACCACGATCGGATGATAAGAGTAAATCATTTGTTTTCAACTCTAATGAGAGCAGTCTCAGTACTATGATACGGTCTAAATCCTGACTGGAAATCCTCACAGATACCATTTCTTTCTAAAAAGGAGCATAATTGTGAGGACACTGCCTTTTCTAGTATTTTTGACAGAAAGGATAGATTTGAGATTGGCCTGTAATTGACTAATTTTGTAGGATCAAGTTGCGTTTTTTTAATAAGTGGTTTAATAATAGCCAACTTAAAAGTTTTCGGTACATATCCTAATGTCAAGGATGAATTAATGATATTAAGGAGAGGATCTATGACATCTGGAAGCATCTCTTTTAGTAGTTTAGTTGGTATGGGGTCGAGCATACATGTTGTTGATTTTGATGATTTAACGAGTTTAGCCAATTCTTCTTCTCCTATAGCAGTGAATGAATGTAATTTTTCCTCAGTGACACTACAATGCACTGTCTGATGTGATACTGTAGTATACGGCTGCATGGTTATAATTTTTTTCCTAATATTATCAATCTTACAAGTAAAGAAGTTCATAAAGTCATTACTGCTGTGCTGTTTACAAACATCAGAAGGTGAAGCTTTATCTTTGGTTAATTTAGCCACTGTATCGAATAAATACCTAGGGTTGTGTTTGTTTTCTTCTAAGAGAGTCGAGAAATAAGCAGATCTAGCAGTTTTTAGGGCCTTTCTGTATGCAATCATGCTCTCTTTCCACGAAATGCGAAAAACTTCTAGTTTTGTTTTCTTCCAGCTGCGCTCCATTTTTCTGGCTGCTGTTTTAAGGGCCCGGGTGTGCTCGTTGTACCACGGCGTTGGACTATTTTCTTTAATCTTCAAGCGCCGGGGAGCAACTGTGTCTAAAGTGCTGGAAAAGAGAGAGTCAATAGTTTCTGTTGCAACATCGAGTTCCTCTAGGCTATCTGGGATGCTGAGGAGATGAAACTGATGAGGAAGATTATTTACAAAGAAATCTTTAGTCGCAGCAGTGATAGTCCTGCCATATTTGAAGCGAGGGGACGGCTTTGCAGCCTTTGCTAAATTAAGTGTACATGATACTAGGTAATGATCTGAGATGTCATCGCTCTGCTGCAGAATTTCAATGGTATCAACATTTATTCCATGTGACAGTATTAGGTCTAACGTATGATTATGGCGATGAGTGGGTCCTGACACGTGTTGCCTTACTCCAATAGAGTTTAGAATGTCTCTAAATGCCAATCCCAATGCGTCTTTTTCATTGTCTACATGGATATTAAAATCACCAACAATTAGGACTTTATCTGCAGCCAGTACTAACTCTGATAGAAAATCAGCAAATTCTCTGGTAAAGTCTGTATGGTGCCCTAGTGGCCTATATACAGTAGCCAGCACAAATGTCAAACGGGATTTATCAATTTCACTACATAACGTTACATAAAGCACCAAAACTTCAAAGGAATTATATTTGAAACTAGACTTGTGAGTAATACCGAAGATATTATTATAAATTACAGCAACACCTCCCCCTTTACCTTTCAGACGCGGCTCGTGTTTATAACAATAATCTTGGGGGGTGGACTCATTTAAAGTAATGTAATCGTCAGGTTTTAGCCAGGTTATGATCTGTAATCATATCATTAACAATAAACGCTTTTGAGGAAAGGGATCGAATATTCAGCAGCCCGAGCTTTATCATTTGATCATCTGTATTATATCTGTTGTTTATTTGTTGGACATCAATTAAATTTTTACCGTTGAATGGTTTTGATGGTTTTTTGTATTTACTAATTCGTGGAACAGACACAGTCTCTATGTGATAATATCTAGGTGAAAGAGTCTCTATGTGCTGGGATTTAACTGACTTCTGTGACGTGAGACAGCTAGCAGGCGGTCGGGTAAGCCAGTCCGTCTGCTTCCTGACCTGGGCCCCAGTTAGTCAAGGTTTAGCTCTAAGACTATGTGCCAAATTACTAGAGAGAAGAGCGGCACCATCCCAGGAAGGATGAATACCATCTTTTTTCAACAGGTCAGGTCTGCCCCAAAAGCTTTTCCAATTGTCTATGAACCCTATGTTATTTTGCGGACACCACTTAGACAACCAGCCATTGAGTGATGATAGTCTGCTAAGTATCTCATCACTCCTTTTAGCGGGGAGGGGACCAGAGCAAAAAACGTCATCTGCCATCGTATTTGCGAGTTTACACACCTCTTTAATGTTAATTTTGGTGATCTCCGACTGGTGAAGTCGAACATCATTTGTGCCGACGTGAATAATAATCTTAGAGAATTTACGATTAGCATTAGCCAGCACTTTTAAATTTGCTTTGATGTCAGGCGCTCTGGCTCCCGGTAAACATGTGACTATGGCGGCTGGTGTCTTTATTTTCACGTTCCGTGTAATAGAATCGCCAATAACTAGGGCACTTTCAACAGGATTCTCAGTGGGTGCATCACTGAGTGGGGAGAACCTGTTTGATGTTCTAATCGGAACGGAAGAGTGGTTTTTTGATCCGCGACTATGCCGTCTCACCGTTGCCCTGCTGCACGGGCTCTACAGCCGGAACCGAACAATGTACAGAGTTCACTAAAGTTGAAACAAGTTCAACAAAGTTGAAAGACAGCAATTCGCTACATTTCTACAGTTATACCATATTGAAATATATTACAAATCGCATACTTTTTGACATACTATCAAAACATGAAGAAGCTAAATGCCTACACAGATGTTAGTCTTTTAGTAGGACTATTTAACAAACTGCAGTGAGTTATGAACTGCAGAGAGTGTCATTCTTTTGTAAAGAAAAAAAAAAAAGTGTTTTGGTCCTTTTAAATGCTAAATCAACTGCTATACTAAGCTGAAAGTTGATAAGTATTGAGAAATGTGTCTTAGAGTTGAATACATTTAGGCAGCGTTATTTTCCCTATTCAAGGGAAATACTTGTATTTACAACGACAGGCCAAATGTATGTATGTCAAAACAAACCAGAACTGCAATGACCATCATTCAACAGAACATCTTAAAGGAGATGGGGAGGAAACAAAAGTGCACAGGAAAGTGCACAGTTAAAAGCCAATTATCTAGCCTCACATTCAATGACACGGGTGACTGATTTGTAAATGTTGTGTTTCTTGTTTCTTTTTTTACATATGCATTCTATTTTTGTGTAATGAACTTGCAACATGTTTGTAATAAAAGTATTGAGATAAAAAAAAAAAATTGTAATGTGTTGTTCAGTGCAGTGTTGTCAAGTGATGTTATGAAAGACTGCATGCACATGAGAACAGATGGTTAGAGTGTTAACAACGGATTTGGTTTCAGAGAAAACCAACAAACAAGCAGAGCTTATGTCTAATTAGAGGAGCTGCTTGCCTCAGGTTTAAAAGCTCAGGATGATGATCCCAAAGAACATTAATGACAAATTAGCCATTCAGAGGTTATGACCACATAAACTACAAACCCGATTCCAAAAAAGTTGGGACACTGTACAAATTGTGAATAAAAACAGAATGCAATGATGTGGAAGTTTCAAATTTCAATATTTTATTCAGAATACAACATAGATGACATATCAAATGTTTAAACTGAGAAAATGTATCATTTTAAGGGAAAAATAAGTTGATTTTAAATTTCATGGCATCAACACATCTCAAAAAAGTTGGGACAAGGCCATGTTTACCACTGTGTGGCATCCCCTCTTCTTTTTATAACAGTCTGCAAACATCTGGGGACTGAGGAGACAAGTTGCTCAAGTTTAGGAATAGGAATGTTGTCCCATTCTTGTCTAATACAGGTTTCTAGTTGCTCAACTGTCTTAGGTCTTCTTTGTCGCATCTTCCTCTTTATGATGCGCCAAATGTTTTCTATGGGTGAAAGATCTGGACTGCAGGCTGGCCATTTCAGTACCCGGATCCTTCTTCTACGCAGCCATGATGTTGTAATTGATGCAGTATGTGGTCTGGCATTGTCATGTTGGAAAATGCAAGGTCTTCCCTGAAAGAGACGACGTCTGGATGGGAGCATATGTTGTTCTAGAACTTGGATATACCTTTCAGCATTGATGGTGCCTTTCCAGATGTGTAAGCTGCCCATGCCACACGCACTCATGCAACCCCATACCATCAGAGATGCAGGCTTCTGAACTGAGCGCTGATAGCAACTTGGGTTGTCCTTGTCCTCTTTAGTCCGGATGACATGGCGTCCCAGTTTTCCAAAAAGAACTTCAAATTTTGATTCGTCTGACCACAGAACAGTTTTCCACTTTGCCACAGTCCATTTTAAATGAGAGAAAACGCCTGCGCTTCTGGATCATGTTTAGATATGGCTTCTTTTTTGACCTACAGAGTTTTAGCCAGCAACGGCGAATGGCACGGTGGATTGTGTTCACCGACAATGTTTTCTGGAAGTATTCCTGAGCCCATGTTGTGATTTCCATTACAGTAGCATTCCTGTATGTGATGCAGTGCCGTCTAAGGGCCCGAAGATCACGGGCATCCAGTATGGTTTTCCGGCCTTGACCCTTACGCACAGAGATTGTTCCAGATTCTCTGAATCTTTGGATGATATTATGCACTGTAGATGATGATTACTCTTTGCAATTTTTCTCTGAGAAACTTCTTTCTGATATTGCTCCACTATTTTTCGCCGCAGCATTGGGGGAATTGGTGATCCTCTGCCCATCTTGACTTCTGAGAGACACTGCCACTCTGAGAGGCTCTTTTTATACCCAATCATGTTGCCAATTGACCTAATAAGTTGCAAATTGGTCCTCCAGCTGTTCCTTATATGTACATTTAACTTTTTCGGCCTCTTATTGCTACCTGTCCCAACTTTTTTGGAATGTGTAGCTCTCATGAAATCCAAAATGAGCCAATATTTGGCATGACATTTCAAAATGTCTCACTTTCAACATTTGATATGTTATCTATATTCTATTGTGAATAAAATATAAGTTTATGAGATTTGTAAATTATTGCATTCCTTTTTTAATCACAATTTGTACAGTGTCCCAACTTTTTTGGAATCGGGTTTGTAATTCAGCAGGGACAAACAAGAGGCCTGACCGTGCTCCAAAGCAGAGCTGAGGATCAATAGAACCCAATGATTACAGCCATAGATCTATTTGCTTTCACCTTGTAAAGGCCCGGGTATACTTCATTTCCGCGTTTCACTCCGTCTCGCACACAGTTTAGCGAGCAAGTCTTTTAAAATATATTTCTTTGGCCGTAAGCACAGAAAGACGTGTTCGGCCAGTGGACTTTATTTTGAAGCGCTTAAGTCACTTGTACATGCGCTGTTGTACGTGCACCGTCTGTGCTAGGGGTTGCACAGACTAGTCGACTTTAATGCTCTGCCATGACGCTTTAAGCTTGATGTCAACTAGTTGCTGGCCTATAGAGGGCGCAACAGGATAAGCCATTTCCTGACACTCACGCTCCATTTCCAACAGTTAAAATGACAAATAGATTCATACTCAGAGAGCTCTCCACAAGACATGTTTGATTATGCATCTGGATGCTCAAATTGATCTGGAGAATGCACGTTTTAAACAGATAATTGTACACGTAAGTTAATAGCCGTTCTAAACTAATGAGCTGCATTGTAAAGCACACGCTCGCATATCACGCGGAGATTGCACGTGCAGAAATGTATTGTCAACACTGTTCTTCTGTGATTTATCAATAAAATAGCTTAGAAACTGAAAAGTTCTAGCATATATTTCTTAGTAACTAAAACCCACAGCTTCACTATTGGCAGGTAGAATTCATTCACATGCAATCACTCCCTCACTTATGCATTCATATAAATGTAATCTTTACTGTGCTACTTTATCTGTGTCTGATTCAGAACGAGCAGAAATCTGTGAGAAATATATTGACCCTAAGAAAAAAAAAAGCTCTTATGTAGGAGCAATAACCTTGTGGGCAGCGCTGTGTCATATATGCCATAGCTGTCCTGTGCACAAGAAAACCTGCGTTCGTGTCTCAGCTCCAGGTTCAGGCTTATTTGTTCATTAATGACGTCATCAACAACTAGCCGACTCGACTTTCATCACATAAATGTCGAATTTAAAAAATCTGAAGTCGTTCAACCCCTAGTCTGCGCGGTCACAAAAATTGGGCTGCACGCGGACTGGGTGTGCTAAGCCTAGTCCTAGACTAAAATGCATGTTTGAGCAGTTTTAACTGAAAGCAACTTGCACTGACCTATCTTAAAATATGTCAGTGCCATTGTTTTGTGACAAGATGCACACCAGTAATGTTTTTTTTTTTCTAAGGCACGTTTATAAAAGCTACTTCAATGTCCTAATTAAACTAAGGATAATCTAAACCCTGTCTGTGAAACCAGGCCTAAAAACAATGCAGACAGCAGCAGAAATATTAGGCTTCTGTCACTTTAAGACCTAAAGCACAGATCCAATACTAATACTGTTACACATGCATTTTATTTCTCACTAAATACATAACAGACTATTCCCCAGTTTCACAGACAAGGCTTAAGTATAGTCCTAGACTAAAATGCATTTTTGAGCTGTTTTAACTGAAAGCAACTTGCACTGACATACTGTATCTTAAAATATATCTTCACTGGTGCAAAGCATAGTGAGCATTTTTAATCAATTCCTATGGAAGTTGAGCTTCACGCTCGTGCGGTGCATTGTGGGATTGGCTGGTGACCGGAGAAAGCGTTGAGAGCGGTAGAGAGCATTAAAAGGTTGGGCAGTTCTCAACTTTATGCAAATATCAAGAGAAAAAAACATGGTCGGCAGCCAATCGCTGTGAGGTTTAAAAATATGCAGGTTATGTCAAAGTTTATGCTGGATTTAGTGCATAAATCATATTCTTTACACATTGGATGGTTTACAGTTGTTATGTTAAATATTGCAGTTTGAATGCTTTGATTTGATTGGGCTTGAGCCCCTGCCCCTGTAATCGTGAAAGTGCCCTTTTTGATTGTACCGCAGTGCCCCTGGAACGCGATTTCTAATTTCTAGGCGATTTCAACCGAGGGGGAAACCCCCCTTCCCCCGGAATGCGGTTTTTACCGAGGGGTTGCGTTTTTTCACGTTCATGTTCTCACAACATTGCATTGTTAGAATTCATAAAAATGTTACTGGCCAACTAACAATTGACACATTCATATAGTCACCAACGCCGATTTTTACTCTCATTTGGCACTTGGCAAGTGTTAATTTTAGGCCCTGACCATAATTATTGGTGCAGTCAAACTGGGGGCCGAACGGAGAAGAGAGGTTTCCCATATATAATATATCTCTAGTAATATTACATTATATTAGATCATATGATAATGTCATTTATGAGGAAGCAGGCAAATTAAATTTTGCCACCTTTTGCGGTTGCACTATGGACGGAAGCAAATTAGCAAATGTTGCATCGTCAGCCTCTTGTGGCGCGAGTACAACTACCGCAAATGAAAGGCTAACAATATTTTTACATGACATGTCCCTGTCATGCACATTAAGTCTTTTAACCACCTTCAAAGGGTACCTCACATGCTGAAGACAAGTTAAAACACACTCATCAGATCTGGGTACATGGACCTGCTCTTGGGATGGCTGCGTAAGCCAATCAGCCACATCGGCTCTGGTCGATCCACTAGGAGACAGCGCCAGCTATGATGCATGCCATTTCCTACCGTCCGAATGAAAGTATTATTTCCCACTTGCTCTCTGATTTCTTCTGGCTCTGAAAATCTTGGGTGTCCTTTTGGTACGTGCCAAGGAAACTTAACATGCACTTTGTCCCCTTGTTTTAGTAGAGTATGGCGTGTCCTGCACTTTGTGTCAAACCAAAGCTTCATTTTAGCTGGTTGTGCCGGCATTCGCTTGCGCACAACATCTGTAGGTGCTTCCCAAAGTTAGGGAGGGCAAGACATCAAGGCGAGTGCACATTTTCTCCCATGCAGCAATTCAAAAGGAGTCACACCAGTAGTGGAATGGGGAGTTGCTCTATAGACTTGGAAAAATTCTGTAACAGTCGTTTTCCACGGTTTCGACTAAATTATTGCAGACTGAATGCAACTCATGAGCACTCTATGAAAGCGCTCAATTGCTCCATTGGCAGCTGGATGATATACCAGCGTGCACACATGAGCGATGTCCCTCGCTTCAAGAAAGGCAGAGAATTCTGCAGCTGTAAATTGAGGTCCATTATCTGTCACTATACACTATACGCTCCGTGTATAACCCCGTGACGACTAAACACGGAAGTGAGGAAATTAATCACTTGCTTTGCACTCACTGAAGACACGAACGAAACTTCAGGCCATTTGCTATGATAATCCATCAGAGTAAGGGCATAGCAGCAATCCCAGGTAGCCGTCTCAAATGGGCCCACTACATCCATTGCTAGTTTTCTCTATGGCTCAGCAGGAAAGGGCACAGGCTGAAGTGGGGCAGAATGTTCTTTAGCGGTTTTGTCCGAAGCCTGACACAATTGAAATTATGAGATAAAGCGTGTGACAGACTCATCCACCAGCCACCAGTATAGGTCGCATAATCGTTGCTTTGTGCGCACAATGCCCTGGTGTCCCTCATGAACAAGCATCACTAACCTATGATGTAATTACACAGGTGCAATGAGATGTGATCCCCTCAGGATGAAGTCATCCATTGCAGCAAGTTCATGTCTCAATTTGTGGAATGGCAGTAGGAGGGGGGTCAACGTCTGAAGAAGAGCGCGGCCACCCTCACTGTATCTGTGTGCGCAACTTAAACATCTCAGGACAGGAAGAAGCAGCAGCAAATTCTTTCGGGTTCACAGCAATCAACGCAGAGGTAAGCAAAGCTACTTGTTCAGGCTCAGTGTCCGCATCACTTTCTAGGCATTCAGAAGGCAGAGAAAGACGTGACAGACAGTCGGCAGTAAAGTTATGACAGCCTGGCTGGTAGATCACTTCATAATTGAAACAAAGCAAGCGTGCAGGGCATGTAAAATTGCAGGCAGGTGTTGTTTCACGAGTCCACACTTACAAATAATCAGATAGAGTAAGGTAGTATGCGTATTTGCCGTGCTGTCCAAGGAGAGGGTTCCGAGCTCTGTATTTTGGCCCGGACCCAGAGTACTCACCCCGTATTTCTGGTTTAGGAAAGTAACCAGACGAGTGTGAGGAGACGGGGTCGTGGAGAGATGCTGAAAACTGTCGAGGAACATAGGTGAGTCGACTGTGTATATTTATATAGGCCTCCATTCATGCTGACTGGTTAGACATGTTGATTGCTGATTGCTAACTGCTGGTTGGAATGATGTGATGATTGGATAGATCATCTGAACGTGTTCCTCCCAAAGTTTGTTAATAAAACATAATTTGTCTTGATACCCTGCGCTGTGACTGTGTGACCCAGGAATTCTAAGCTGGTTTGTCTGAAGTGACATTTTGATGCATTAACTTTTAGCCCTGTATCCTGAAGACTTTGCAGAACGACTTTCAGCAAGCATTCATTCTCCTTATCAGTGCGTCCCAATATAATAATGCCATCCAAGTAATTTTCCACGTTCGATAAATCATGTAAGATAATGCGCATCATCTTCTGGAACGCCGATGGCACAGAGACCAAGTACGTGCTCTGAAGATCAATTCACAAGTTCACACTTATAAATAATTCAAATATAGAATGTGTATTTGGTATGCAGTCTGAGTAGAAGGCTCCGAGCTTGGTATTTGGCCCCCAAACCCAGAGTACTCCCCCCGTATTCCTGGCTGTGGTAGGAACAAGCCAAGAGTGAGTCGGGGTGGTGAAATTGATAAATCCCGTTTGACATTTGTGCTGGCTACTGTATATAGGCCACCAGGGCACCATACAGACTTTACCAGAGAATTTGCTGATTTTCTATCAGAGTTAGTACTGGCTGCAGATAAAGTCCTAATTGTTGGTGATTTTAATATCCATGTAGACAATGAAAAAGACGCATTGGGATTGGCATTTAGAGACATTCTAAACTCTACTGGAGTAAGGCAACACGTGTCAGGACCCACTCATCGCCGTAATCATACGTTAGACCTAATACTGTCACATAGAATAAATGTTGATACCATTGAAATTCTGCAGCAGAGCGATGACATCTCAGATCATTACCTAGTATCATGTACACTTAATTTAGCAAAGGCTGCAAAGCCGTCCCCTCGCTTTAAATATGGCAGGACTATCACTGCTGCGACTAAAGATTTCTTTGTAAATAATCTTCCTCATCAGTTTCATCTCCTCAGCATCCCAGATAGCCTAGAGGAACTCGATGTTGCAACAGAAACTATTGACTCTCTCTTTTCCAGCACTTTAGACACAGTTGCTCCCCGGCGCTTAAAGAAGATTAAAGAAAATAGTCCAACGCCGTGGTACAACGAGCACACCCGGGCCCTTAAAACAGCAGCCAGAAAAATGGAGCGCAGCTGGAAGAAAACAAAACTAGAAGTTTTTCGCATTTCGTGGAAAGAGAGCATGATTGCATACAGAAAGGCCCTAAAAACTGCTAGATCTGCTTATTTCTCGACTCTCTTAGAAGAAAACAAACACAACCCTAGGTATTTATTCGATACAGTGGCTAAATTAACCAAAGATAAAGCTTCACCTTCTGATGTTTGTAAACAGCACAGCAGTAATGACTTTATGAACTTCTTTACTTGTAAGATTGATAATATTAGGAAAAAAATTATAACCATGCAGCCGTCTACTACAGTATCACATCAGACAGTGCATTGTAGTGTCACTGAGGAAAAATTACATTCATTCACTGCTATAGGAGAAGAAGAATTGGCTAAACTCGTTAAATCATCAAAATCAACAACATGTATGCTCGACCCCATACCGACTAAACTACTAAAAGAGATGCTTCCAGAGGTCATAGATCCTCTCCTTAATATCATTAATTCATCCTTGACATTAGGATATGTACCGAAAACTTTTAAGTTGGCTATTATTAAACCACTTATTAAAAAAACGCAACTTGATCCTACAAAATTAGTCAATTACAGGCCAATCTCAAATCTATCCTTTCTGTCAAAAATACTAGAAAAGGCAGTGTCCTCACAATTATACTCCTTTTTAGAAAGAAATGGTATCTGTGAGGATTTCCAGTCAGGATTTAGACCGTATCATAGTACTGAGACTGCTCTCATTAGAGTTACAAATGATTTACTCTTATCATCCGATCGTGGTTGTATATCTCTATTAGTGTTACTCGATCTTAGCGCTGCATTCGATACTATCGACCACAATATTCTTTTGAATAGACTCGAAAATTATGTTGGCATTAGTGGAACTTCATTGGCATGGTTTAAATCATACTTATCTGACCGTTATCAGTTTGTAGCAGTAAATGAAGAGATGTCACACCGAACACAAGTTCAGTATGGAGTACCGCAGGGCTCAGTGCTAGGACCGTTGCTTTTCACCCTGTACATGCTACCACTGGGAGATATTATTAGGAAGCATGGCGTTAATTTTCATTGTTATGCTGACGATACTCAGCTCTATATTTCTTCACGCCCTGACGAAACTTACCAATTCACAAGATTAACAGAATGCATAGCTGATATAAAAAATTGGATGACTAGTAATTTCCTGCAACTTAATTCAGAAAAAACTGAATTTTTAATCATTGGACAAAAAAACTCCACAAGTAGTAACCTAGAATGCTGTCTAACACTCGATGACTGCTCTGTCAAGTCCTCGTCGTCAGTTAGGAACCTGGGTGTGCTCTTTGATACCAATCTCTCATTTGAAAGCCACGTTTCTAGCATCTGTAAAACTGCATTCTACCATCTTAAAAATATATCTAAATTACGGCACATGCTTTCAATGCAAAATGCTGAACAGTTAGTTCATGCGTTCATGACCTCAAGGCTAGATTATTGTAATGCTCTACTGGGTGGTTGCCCTGCTCGCTTAATAAATAAACTGCAACTGGTCCAAAACGCAGCAGCTAGAGTTCTTACTAGAACCAGGAAGTATGACCATATTAGCCCGGTTCTGGCAACACTGCATTGGCTCCCTATTAAACATCGTATACATTTTAAAATCTTGCTGATTACTTACAAAGCACTAAATGGTTTAGCGCCCCAGTACTTGAGCGAGCTCTTAACGCATTATACTCCATCACGTCTATTGCGGTCTCAAAATTCTGGCCAGTTGATAATACCTAGAATATCAAAATCAACTGCAGGCGGTCGGTCCTTTTCCTATTTAGCACCTAAACTCTGGAACAGTCTTCCTAGCATTGTTCGGGAAGCAGACACACTCTGTCAGTTTAAATCTAGACTAAAAACACATCTCTTTACTATGGCATACACATAAAACATTTTTAATTTCTATTATTCAAATCAGTTAAATTATTGTTTTAGGCTGCATTAACTAGGTCAGCCGGAACCGGGAACACTTCCAATAACACCTGATGTACTCGTTACATCATAAGAAGAATGGCATCTATGCTAATGTTAGTCTCTCTGTTTATCCCGAGGTTTACTGCAGTCGGCCGGATCCGGGCCGTATCCAGACCAGATGGTGGACCTTAGCCTGGACATGACGACCATATCCCTGAAGTGTCTGTAGAGACAATAGTGTCAATTAAACTCCCCCCTGTAAATGCCGCATCGACACGACATCCTCATTAAACCCGTTCCCGGCGTGACAACTCCAATCTTTCGAATAATCCTACGAATATCTATTTATCTAATATGACTTCTGACCTGTAATGTTGCCAGAATCATAATCATACACTGTTTTGTTCGTCGGCCAGAGGAGAACTGGCACCCCGACTGAGCCTGGTTTCTCCCAAGGTTTTTTTCTCCATTCTGGCCCTGAAGGAGTTTTGGTTCCTTGCCACCGTCGCCTTTGGCTTTTGGCTTGCTCAGTTGGGGACACCAAAATTTCAACTATATTACTGATCTGCCCGCATTGACACTATATGATAATTGAAATGAGCTGGATGACATCACCGTTTTCACCAGAGCGGCTGTACAGCCGAATCAAATTCCGTTGCATTGTTTTCCTGTTACCACTGTGAAGCTGCTTTGAAACAATTGCCATTGTAAAAAGCGCTATATAAATAAAGGTGATTTGATTTTGGTGGAGGGATGCTGAAAACTGTTGAGGACTGTAGGTGAGTCGACTGTATATATATATATGTATATATAGGCTTCCTCTCATGCTGATGACGAGTTGATTGGATAGATCAGTTGAACGTGCTCCTCCCGAACTTTGTTAATTAAATAGTTGAGTGAAATCTATCAATGAATGAAATCATTAGTTGAGAATAATCTAGCCCCACCAGGTAATGAGAGCAACTCGTCCATATGTGGCAAGGGATAACTGCCGATCATGATGGCTTTATTGGGTTCTCTGAGATCGACACATAGGCAGATGCTACCCAATTTCTTTTGTGTGACGACGATTGGAGAAACCCGGGGTGATGCATCAATTTTTTCAGTTACTCCTTTGAGAAGGTGATCCAACTCGTTATCTGAGAGCTTCACTTGTGGACAAAGCCTCGGAGGTGTGGATGGTTTTGAAAGGCACATTACAGCCGCAGAAGTCAAGTCAAGTCACCTTTATTTATATAGCGCTTTTTACAATACAGATTGTTTCAAAGCAGCTTTACAGTGATAGGAAAATAATGCAACAAAGTTTGTTTTGGCTGTACAGTAGATCTAGAAGAAAATAGTGTCATAGTCCAGCTTAAGTAAGTTCAGTGATGGAGGCAGATCAATAATATTGTTGAATATTTAGTGTCCCCAACTAAGCAAGCCAAAAGCCAAAGGCAACAGTGGCAAAGAACCAAAACTCCATCAGGTGACAGAAAACCAGGCTCAGTCAGGGTGCCAGTTCTCCACTGGCCAACGAACGAACAGTGTATGATTATGATTCAGGCAGCATTACAGGTCAGAAGTCAGATTTGATCGGAACATTTAGAATATTTATCCAGTTCCATCAGTCATCACGCCAGAGATGGGTTTGTTGAGGGTTTCAACAAAAACCCTCAACAAAGGGTTTCCTATTTAGCACCTAAACTCTGGAACAGTCTTCCTAGCATTGTTCGGGAAGCAGACACACTCTGTCAGTTTAAATCTAGACTAAAAACACATCTCTTTACTGTGGTATACACATAAAACCTTTTTAATTTCTATTATTCAAATCAGTTAAATGATTGTTTTAGGCTGCATTAACCAGGTCAGCCGGAACCGGGAACACTTCCAATAACACCTGATGTACTCGTTACATCATAAGAAGAATGGCATCTACGCTAATGTTAGTCTCTCTGTTTATCCCGAGGTTTACTGCAGTCGGCCGGATCCGGGCCGTATCCAGACCAGATGGTGGCCCTTAGCCTGGACATGACGACCATATCCCTGAAGTGTCTGTAGAGACCGTGTCAATTAAACTCCCCCCTGTAAATGCCGCATCGACACGACATCCTCATTAAACCCGTCCCCGGCGTGACGACTCCAATCTTTCGAATAATCCTACGAATATCTATTGATCTAATATGACTTCTGACCTGTAATGTGCCAGAATCATAATCATACACTATTTGTTCGTCGGCCAGAGGAGGACTGGCACCCCGACTGAGCCTGGTTTCTCCCAAGGTTTTTTTTCTCCATTCTCGCCCTGAAAGAGTTTTGGTTCCTTGCCACCGTCGCCTTTTTCTTTTGGCTTGCTCAGTTGGGGACACTTAAATTTCAACTATATTACTGATCTGCCCGCATTGACACTATATGATAATTGAAATGAGCTGGATGACATCACCGTTTTCACCGGAGCCGAATCAAATTCCGTTGCATTATTTTCCTGTTACCACTGTGAAGCTGCTTTGAAACAATTGCCATTGTAAAAAGCGCTATATAAATAAAGGTGATTTGATTTTGAGGATCAGTGCCACTGGCTGTCGTGTCAATGAGGCCTTCACGGGGGAGAGTCTAGTTGACACAATCTGTGCTGACACTTCAGGGATGCGTTGTGGTCGTGTCTAGGAGCAGGTCCACCATCTGATCTGGATATGTTCCGGATACGGCTGACTACATCATGCATTGTGGTCGTGTCTAGGTGCAGATTCACCATCTGATCTGGATATGGCCCGTCGGGATAAACAGAGAGACTAATATTATCATAGATGCCATTCTTCTTATGATGTAACGAGTACATCGGGTGTTATAGGAAGTGTTCCCGGTTCTGGCTGATCTAGTTAATGCAGCCTAACAATCATTTAACTGATTTGATAATAGAAATTGATAATGTTCTATGTGTATGCCAGGTTAAAGAGATGTGTTTTTAGTCTAGATTTAAACTGACAGAGTGTGTCTGTTTCCCGAACAATGCTGGGAAGACTGTTCGAAAGTTTAGGTGCTTAATAGGAAAAGGATCTACCGCCTGCAGTTGATTTTGATATTCTAGGTATTATCAACTGGCCAGAATTTTGAGACCGCAATAGACGTGAAGGACTATAATGCGTTAAGAGCTCGCTCAAGTACTGGGGAGCTAAACCATTTAGTGCTTTGTAAGTAATTAGCAAAATTTAAAAATGTATACAGTGTTTAATAGGAAGCCAATGCAGTGTTGACAGAACCGGGCTAATATGGTCATACTTCCTGGTTCTAGTAAGAACTCTAGCTGCTGCGTTTTGGACCAGATGGAGTTTGGGTAACACTTTACATTAAGGTCCCCTTTGTACAGGGTTTATAAAGGTGTTTGTTAATGACTAATAACTCATTTACAAATGCATTATAGATCATTGATAAGCAGTTATAACTGCATGAATAAAAAGGGTGACTTTAACGCAATACCTGCCAAATAGTGAGCCCTTTTTAACTCACGTGTTATAAATGCTTAATAAATGTATTTATTCACACTTATTTACCTCAAAACCAGATTCCTGATTTATTTCATGATGCAGCAAAAATAGACTTAGATCTTAGTGAGACTGTGAGATTTGTGGTTTTCTCATTAATATCTCATGACTGCCACTTTTCTTAAAATGTTCCTTACCAAAAGTTACTGTCTTACCCATGATATTCTTATGCTTATGCTTATCAAGATGAAATTATCAAACTTTATTTTAAAATGTAAAGTGAACACATGTGAACCATTTATTAATGAGTTACAAACATTAGTAACCTATGAAAGTGCACCTTTATGTAAAGTGAACATGTGTGAAGCATTTATTAATGAGTTACAAACATAAAAACCTGTGAAAGTGCACCTTAATGTAAAGTGAACGTGTGAACAATTTATTAATGAGTAACAAACATTAGTAACCTATGAAAGTGCACCTTAATATAAAGTGAACATGTGTGAACCATTTATTAATGAGTTACAAACATTAGTAACCTGTAAAAGTGCACCATAATGTAAAGTGAACACCTGTGAATCGTGTATTTATTAATTATTAATGCACACACAGATGATAGTATTTTTTTCTGATTAATGTTTGTAACTCATTAATAAATGGTTCACGTGTTCACTTAACATTACGGTTCACTTAGGCTACTAATGTTTGCAACTCATTAATGAATGGTTCACAGGTTTATACTTAAGATTCACAAGTAACTAATATTGGAATTAAAATATTCATTATTAAAGATCTCATCAAGTTATGGTTGTGCTCTTGTGGGGTTTTTTTTTTTTTCAAAATAAAGTTTGATAATTTCATCTTGATAAGCAAGAAATCAGTTTTATACACTGCTGTGGATAGACATGAGCCTTTTGTGGAATATCATGGGTAAGACAGTAACTTCTGGTAAGGAACATTTTAAGAAAAGTGGCAGTCATGAGATATTAATGAGAAAACCACAAATACAACACCCTTCAGTCTCACTAAGATAGTCTATTTTTGCTGCATCATGAAATAAATCAGGAATCTGGTTTTGAGGTAAATAAGTGTGAATAAATACATTTATTAAGCATTTATAACACGTGAGTTAAAAAGGGCTCGCTATTTGGCAGGTATTGCGTTAAAGTCACCCTTTTTATTCATGCAGTTATAACTGCTTATCAATGATCTATAATGCATTTGTAAATGAGTTATTAGTCATTAACAAACACCTTTATAAACCCTTTACAAAGGGAACCTTAATGTAAAGTGTTACCGGAGTTTGTTTATTAGAAACTCTGTTTTTTCTGAATTAAGTAGTAGGAAATTACTAGTCATCCAATTTTTTATATCAGCTATGCATTTTGCAGATTTTGTGAATTGGTAAGTTTCGTCAGGGCGCGAAGAAATATAGCACTGAGTATCGTCAGCATAACAGTGAAAAATAACGCCATGCTTCCTAATGATATCTCCCAAGGGTAGCATGTGAAATGCCAACACGGTTGTAACACGGCGTTGGACTATTTTCCTATCTTCTAAGACTATCTTCTTTAAGCGCAAAGGAGCAACTAAAGTGCAAGTTTCTAAAGTGCTGCAAAAGAGAGAGTCAATAGTTTCTGTTGCAGCATCGAGTTCTTCTAAGCTATGTGGGATGCTGAGGAGATGAAACTGATCAGGAAGATTATTTATAAAGTGATAGCTCTACCATATTTGTAACAGGGAGTTGACTTTGCAGCTTGGCTAAATGGAGTATACAGGAGACTAGATAATGATCTGAGATATCATCGCTCTGCTGCAGAATTTCAACGGCATCAACATTGATTCCATGTGACAATATTAGATCTAAAGTATGATTATGACAATGAGTGGGTCCTGACACGTGTCCAATAGAGTTTAGAATGTCTCTAAATGCCAATCCCAATGCGTCTTTTTCATTATCTACATGGATATTAAAATCACCAACAATTAGGACTTTATCTGCAGCCAGTACTAACTCTGATAGAAAATCAGCAAATTCTTTGATAAAATCTGTATGGTGCCCTGGTGACCTGTATACAGTAGCCAACACAAATGTCAAACGGGATTTATCACTTACACTAGATAGTGTTACATTAAGCACCAAGACTTCAAAGGAATTATATTTTAAACTAGACTTTTCAGTAATATTGATGATATTACTATAAATTACAGCAACACCTCCCCCTTTGCCTTTCAGACGAGGCTCGTGTTTATAACAATAATCTTGGGGGGTGGATTAATTTAAAGTAATGTGATCATCTGGTTTAAGCCAGGTTTCTGTCAAACACAGCACATCTAGGTTATGATCTGTAATCATATAATTAACAATAAGAGTTTTTGAGGAAAGGGATCGAATATTCACAATCTGAGCTTTATCATTTGTTCATCTGTATTATATCTGTTTTTTATTTGTTAAACAGAAGGGGCCTGAGATCCAGTAAGAGGAAAATGGGGAAGCATGCATTAACCCTCGAAGCGCAAGCGTAATCCTTTTATTAGATCCATGCCCAGCAATGCAGTAACTGAATCAACTATAAAGAATTTTGTGGAACGTTTCACCATTTCTCTAGACATGGTGGTGGGTAAGCAACTTAATACAGGGATCGGCGCATGTGAGTATGTAACCAGGCGAGTATTAGGTGCCTGAAGGGGCACAGAACTTAAGTCGGCATCATATATAGACTTAAATTATAATATATAGACAAATTGAGACGGATGAGCCGGTATCCACCATCAACTCAACCTCTAGGGTAGTAGCAGAAGCCTTTCTGGAGACAGGACAAACAATTTTGTGCACTGAACATGTGTCAGTCGATCGACACATTCTGGCAAAATGTCCCGTTTTCTTGCAATTTTTACATTTTGCACAGGCAGTGGGGCAGTGTTGTGCATTGGCTAAATGTTTTCCAGACCCACAGCGGTAGTATGTGTGGGATGACGATGTAAACTGTAAAGAGCCAGAGGAAGAAGGATAGGAGGGCTTGCGTGATGGTTTATGTCACCTCCGACCCAAAGCATCACGTGACCGTCACTGTATGGCTTGTACAAACTCTTTGCCTCTTCACTCACAGCCTCAATCTGAATAGCAATTGTAATTGCCTTTGATAAAGCCAATTCAGTTTTGAGCAACAGTATTTTGTGTATGCGGTGACGTTCAATTAACTGATCCTTGATCATGTCAATCTGTATTAGTGCCGAACTTGCATTTGGAAATCAAGTCTCTTTAAGCTGCAACGTAATGTAGTACCGATTCACTGTGGGCTTAAGTATGTTTGCAAAATGCGTGTCTCTCCGCTACCACGTTGATTTTGGGGTTAAAGTATGTCTGTAAAGCCGCAATTGCCGAGTCGAATGTGTCACCTGTAAAGGGAAGTGTGTAGAAAATTCATTGCCCCTCAGTTCCAAGACAATGAAGTAGAAGAGCTCTTTTCCTCGCTTGGGGCCATTCCCCACCTGTTGCATTTATTACTAGTAGATAGTTGTGGAACATTTTCTCCTATGTTGTAAATGGTATAGCTGGCTCCCCCAGGCATGGAAGGAAGGGGCATGAAAATGGAGCATTTACCGCAGACATCCTTCATTAATTTTCAAGTGCAGGCATTCAGAATCCTCGTCGCCAAATTTGTTGTGTCTTATGCAGATGAAATTAGACAGAAAAGTATGATAAAGTAAGATACTTCTTTGTAATAGTTGCATGCAACAGCACAGCCATATAGGCTACTTCTATCCTAACGCTTCTTCACTTTCTTCTCCCCTTTCTTACCCCCCAGTGACACCTGGTGTCAAAACAATATAGCACATTAATAGGTACATTAATTAAAATGGTTAATTTTGAAAATGTTTCAATCTCTGCCTCATTTGCCTATTGTTAGTTCGACACAGGGGCGAAGCCAGATATGTTCAAGGGGGTGGGCCTTCATAAAACAGGGTGGGTAAAGCATAGAGTATGAAAACTATATAAATATAAATATAACACAGCATATAACTCAAGTTCAAAGTTTCAAAACAGCAATCAACAACAATCTATAAAATAATAAAACTACACTGTAAAAAATGCCCACTTATTTCAACTTAAAAACTTGCCCACTTATTTTCAACTTTCTGTTGCTGCTTTAAATTAAGTATAATCAAATTAGCTGTACAAGTCATTTGAACTTGAATTATATTAAAACTAACTTTAAAAATCAATTTGAATCTCATATACCTTATAAAAGAAAGCCTTTTTTTCTGAGTTAAGGTAATGTAAAAACATGTTGCCATGAATTATTGATCACAATAATGAAAACAATAAGATGGCTCTTCCTTTTTCTATCAAGTAGGTCTATGTCAGTATAAACATGATAAAGTTCGGGAGGAGCACATTCAGATAATCAACTCAAGTAGTGTGACAGGAGCTATTTATACAGCAGACTTTTCTGTCCCATGACAGTTTTCCAGCATTTGGCCCCCACCCAACTGCAGCCATGTCCGAAATCGAACTCTACCCGTCTGATGACGAGTCATTTCTTTCCACAGATCCTCTGCAGCAATCTGCTGGCCCTAGGATCATCCCCTCTCCAATGGACACCGCCGCCGAGCCCCTGGCTACATTGCATGGATGTTGTTTGGTCCGAACTGCCACTCACACACCAAGATGTCAAGACCTCCCCTCGCCCCCGCCAGCAAGACATCAACCTTCCTCCCCGGCATCCTCTTACACTCTAGCCCAGGGTTCCTCAAACTCTGTCCTGGAGGGCCACTGTCCTGCAGAGTTTAGCTCCAACTAGGGCTGTCACGATATTAGATTTTCCATACCACGGTTATTGTGGCCAAAAGATATATCGCGATATCTATAGAAACCTTGGGGAAAAGTTATCAAATAAATTTTTACTTAGTTTATTTAGTTTTTCTTTTTTACCCAACAAACATAATTGGATACTGATAAACACAGGGCACATGCATCTTCTTTGAAGCTCCCTATGAAATAACAAGAGAGAAAATACGGTCAAGTTCAACAGTATGATGAAAAAATATTAACATTAAAACTGATACTTTAACCTGTTAACTTGTGTACCCGTATTTTAAGCTCTTTAACCTATCGTTGCGCCGGCGCCAATGAAATGATACAGTAAGCGCGCTGCTAATTCAGTTTTAATGTGCACCTAGAACGGCCGCAGATGAGACATTAAGTGCATGGCACTGCGACCAGCGTAACATTTTACAGAGTTTAATGTATGAATGTGGTCGCACATGTAACATATATAGTGGGTGGCTATACTACAGTGACAGGTTGCTCTAAGCACCTGATATTGGACCAGTGTCTAGGTTCGGTTATAGGAGGGTAAGAATCAAGGCACTCGACACAGGCAATGAATGTAAATATATATATATATATATATATATATGTATTTTGATTGGTGCAAAAATAATAATAAAAGCAAATGTAACAATCACAACAACAATGAAATAAAAATAAATAAAATCAAATGAAACAATTGTCCTTTTCAATCCCTTGTTTTTCTTTTAGATATCTTTTGAGCTCTGTTCACTATTTAAATAGCTTTCTCCTATTTACTTCTAGTTTTTCGAGTTATATTTCAGTCGTTTAGTTTCTAATTTTAGTTTATAGATATTTAGTTTCACTAACTTTTAGTTTAATAAGAGCTTTTGTTATTTTTGGGTTTTAGTTTCTTTTCACTCTTCTAGTTCCCACTCATAAAAATAAATTACATTAATCACAATAGACAAATCAAAACAATTTGAAACAATTCAATTCTTCAACAATATAACAGTCAATAACTTCTCAATTGAAATGTTCTTTTGTCACTCAAAGTGCAAAAATATGTTAGTGTATGCAAAGTGTCGATGTAGATGAAAGGTTGTATTGCGACAGTCAATAGTGCAAAATGATCAACGTCGGGGGAAAAAAAGTCTGATCCTTCCGATCAGAATGTACGCAATGAAAAATGGATTCCACCTGCTTAGTAGAAGGCACTACCGGAATCTTCCGTTTGCGTTTCCCTCAAGTCACTGTGGTTCGGGTTGGGTAGGCTCGCCATCTCGATGTCAAAAGGGTTCATCCAATCACACTAAAAAAACCTGACCTGTTCACACAAACAGCGTCTTAAGCATCATAAACATTTATACACTATTTATTTTAGAACAACGCAATATATACTTTACATTCATCAATCAACCATCTATATATATGAAAATAGTATTCAAATACACTTTTTCCTCTAGTCATCATATATATAACATACCAGAATATGTCATTTTGTACAATATAGCATTTAAGTGCTTAAATGGAATAATTTTATCATCTTTCACACTTCTTCCGAAACTATTTCACACTTTAAACACTTCAGAAACATTTCAAAACCTTCAATAAACAAATATAACATTCAGTTTTCAGTAAACTGAACAATATTACTTAACTCACCAAATCCGGGGGTATTATATGTTTTACACCCGCATGGTTTTACAGGGGTTCTCTTCAGCAATCGTCAATGGTAATATCAACAATCTTGTTCTAAAAAATAACCCAATATAATCAAATAATAGGTCTACAACATAATATATATCATATTATTCAGATATTAGAAAGGATTATTTAGATATTTGCCTTAGATTGATGTCGCTTCTTTTCTCTCTCGCTCGCTCACGATCAGCAATGCGTGTCTCTCACTGCTTCCGCGCCTCGTCTCTATGACGTCACGCGCAGTCTCAGTTCAGACTGAATACGTCACTTCAGCATTTAGTCATTTTATCAATTTATTAATTTAAACGGCAATGACTTTAATCAGCTTTCTATTTAATCTTTTAGCATTTTGTTATAATTATTTGGAAATTATATTCTTTTCTTTCTGTTTTTCATATAGCAGAATTCTAACCTGTGTTACACCCTCCCCTCTTAAATCTATGCAAGTCCCTTTGCATAGCTAAAACCTGAGGCTTTAGGGCTTGGGGTGCCTTACTGGTTTGGGCTGTTCTGCAAGTGATTCCACAAAAGCAGTGTTCAGTCCTTGAAGCAGGGATTGGATAATGGATATCGTTGGGTTCCCCATTTCCGGGTAAGTCAGTCTTTTTGACTTCTGCTTCACTCTTTTGGACCTTTTTAACTGAATTTCATCCTCACTTGCACTTTGATCTGTTTCTTCCACAGGTTCAGTAAGTTCAGCAGATTCAGCTTTGCTTCTCCTCAATGGAACATCAGGTACACTTTCCTCAACTTGGACAGCTGGTGTGTCATTGTCCCTCTCATTTCCATCAGGTACATCCAGTGTTTGCTGTTCTACTTGAGGTAAGTGTTTTCTTTCTTTTCAGGTTTTCTCTAACAGGTCCTGTTCCACAGGATGAAGACTGAGTTTCAGGTAAGTACTGAATATCAGGTAAGTGTTTCATTTCAGATGAATCATTTCCTCTGTGTACATTTCTTGCATTCACAGTCTCTGAACCATGATTTGGGACAGATGTTTGAATTTCAGAATCAGAGTTAGAAGAAACATCTTTAGGGTTCCTGACCACATTGTACTCTCTGATGAACCTATGCGTAGTAATGGCTGGGACTCCAGATAATTGGGGTACGTAGTCATCTTCATCGGAACTTTGATAATTTTCCTGACATTCGTCAGTTTCCTCATCTGTCTCGTCTAGTCACTCGTTTTTTCTGAGGGTTTGTCGCATCAGTTTCATCTTCCATCAGCGGAGATAAGAATCCACAAGGTAACAACAAATCCCTGTGTAGTGTTCGTAAGGGACCTTCTTGTCTTTCGGGTTTCACTGTATAGACAGGTAATTCACCAGCACGACTCACTACAATGTGTACCACAGGATCCCATCTGTCAGCTAATTTTTTTTCCCGCGTATTCTCACATTCCTGACCAGGACACGGTCACTTTCCTTGAGAGATGACTCGAAACGGACTTTGTTTCTCTCTGCAGATTTGGCTGCATTCTTCTGAGCTAATTTGTAGCTCTCTTGAAGATGAGTTTTCAGTGATTGCACATACTGTGAGTGAAACTTAGGATTGTCTTGACTCACTGTAGTGTTGAAAATCAAATCAACTGGCAATCTTGGTTGTCGTCCGAACATTAGCTCGTATGGTGTGAATCCTGTTGTTTCATGTTTTGTACAATCGTAGGCATGTACAAGTGGTTTCACAAAGTCTTTCCATCGAGCTTTCTCGAGTTTTCAGGGTACCGAGCATTCCTAGCAGCGTGCGGTTGAAACGCTCGACCGGGTTCCCTGTAGGATGATACGGTGTAGTTCTGACTTTTCTGATACCAGCAATTTCACAGTTTTTTGATCGTTTTGGATTCAAAGTCTGGTCCTTGATCACTGTGGAGTTTTTCAGGCATCCCATAATGCACTATGAAGTGTTCCCACAAAGTTTTAGCAACTGTTCGGGCTTTTTGATTCGGGGTGGGAATTGCGACTGCATACTTGGTGAAGAAGTCTGTTATTACCAAGATGTCTTTGGTGTTGCTACGGTCGGGTTCCAACGACAAAAAGTCCATGCACACTAACTCTAGTGGCCGGGTAACTTGGATGTTCACTAGAGGAGCGGCTCTTTCTGGCAATGTTTTTCTGCACACACAGCGATTACAGGTCTTGACTTTATTTTCAACATCCATGGCCATTCTGGGCCAATAGAATCGGGACCGGATGAGATCAAGGGTCCGTTCTATTCCCATGTGACCCATATTATCGTGTAGACTCTCCATGATCATGGCTCTTAAGTCAGGTGGTAGAACAAGCTGGTAAGTTGTACAGTCTCCAACGGCTCTTTTGCGATAGAGAATACCATCCTTTAACTCAAGTCTTTTCCATTCTCTCAACAGGAAAGGAAGTTCTGGAAGCTCACGTTTTAGTACAGGTAAGACAGTACATCCTGACTCTAATTGAAGGATTAATTCCCGCATGGCTGGATCATTTCTCTGTTTTTCTTTCAATTCCTGTTCTGACATGCAGGGAACAACGGACGATCCTTCCATTTGCTCGTAATCTTCAGGAATTGCGTCGGGACTCATGGAAAGTGACTCAACAAGAGTGATACAATTACTGTCACCTGCTTGGCATAAAGAATGTTTTTCACAGACTGCTTGAATTGCATCCTTGGAAACTGAGATGGAATTGGCCGTTTCAGGTGAATGGTACAAAGTAAACTGGCGTATGCGATCTTGTTCCTTTTGAGATGTAGGATCATTCACCAGATCACCATGAGGTCGTCTCGAAAGTGCATCCGCATCGAGATTACTCTCCAGTATCGACCTGGAAAGAACAAAGGAAAAGGTAGACAAAGCAGACAACCACCTATAGCTCGGTAGTCCATCGTCCTCCAAAAGGTACTTTGGGATCAAGGTGTAAGGGTGGGTCGCCTACAGTGGTTCAGGCTGCAGGGTTGCCGAATGACTAAAGAAACGTTATCAGCAAGAGGATAGAAAACTGTACATTTCTCGTCTTTACCACCCACTGCAACTTATACCAACGACGGAAATAAGCGCAGTTACAATAGCAAAATATGTGGGAGAGCGTTGCTAGAATGTGACGATATTGTATTGCAATAGGTAGCACTTCAAAGTCAATACCAAATCAAAACTAGTTAGCACATCATTTGTAATAGAAAGGATTTAATGACAATTTCTGGTTATGGTTACACTTAAAATAGTTACAAAATAGATGTATGAGATGATAAAAACTTATACCATTAATCGTACCTAGCATGAATGTTACCTGAGGGATAGAAAGGGAGAGAGAGAGAAAAAGAGAAAGGGAAGAAGAGCACAAAGACGAGGAGAGAGAGCCAGAGAATCAAGAGAGACAGAGAATAAAAGAAGAGCCAGAGAATTAAAAAAAAGAGCCAGAGCAACAGTTACATCTTTTTTTTATCTGTTCCTTGACCATGTGACTGAAACCCTAATGTGAGACATTCAAACTGACCAATCAGACCAAACTTCCCCCACTGTACTAAAGGTGTGACACATTTTTGGCCTGCAGGCCTTCAGCATCTCTTTGTCTTTAGGAATTCCAAATGGCCCTTCTGATAAGAAAGATTGGGGTTGAAAACAGTGAAGCAAATGTCTTTGTTCAATTTCAAATATCAAATATCTTTGATTATTTTCAATCCTACAAAATCCCCCCTTGGCACCGTTGGCCACAATCATAAAGTGTCCAAAGGTGGCACAGTCCACAAAGACATGCTTTCTGTTGTGTGTAGATGTCATCTTCAGACTTCTCGTCCAGACTTGTTGCAATAGCAGCTGGTCAGTCTTCAGTCTTTGTTCTCATTTCAGCCCTGCATGAGAAGGCTCCATCGAATGGTGTTGCACCGATCCTTGATATGCAAAACGTCCATTGAATACTTCACACCTCGAGAACAGTCACTGAAGATGAGCGCAAACGCTTGTCCCTCTTTCTGAGGACACAGGATGTGAACTTGTGTAGCATGGATCCTGTGATTAAAAGAACATATAGCACAACAAAGAGCAAAAGCATACATGGCATTTGTCATTGGTCCGAAGTTTGATGTGGTCAGATTAAAATAGTCTCTGGCACTAAGACCTTAAATAGATGTACTTAATAAAGTGGTCAAGGTTGAAACATTAAAAATAAATTGCATTATATCAAAACAACAATCATTGTTGGTTTTAAACCCCCCTTTTCATGAAGAGAATCAGCAAAACATTCAGTGTAACCAAATACAGAGATTCAATTGAATGGATGTCCAAAAACATTGTTGCAAGTAAAATGGACAAAATACAAAGAATCAGAAATCAAATAAGTTCAAAATCAAATGCATTATTTCAATACAATGATAATACACATTTTTGCACTTAGGTAAGAATGAGAAATACTCTTTTGATATTTAACTTGGTGAGACAAATAATCACTAACTGATTTAGTAATTCTAAAGAAAAACAAAACAAACAATAACTGGAAGAAATTCACAGTTGTAATACAGTCTAGATGTAAAGACATTTTGTGAGGCCGATGTAGATTTGACTTTTTGTGTGAAGATCAAATCTATGTGGCTGCATTTAGCTGTGGCTATGTGTAAATCATGCCCCAAACTTGGTGAGGAGGGTTTACAATTGTGATGCAAATTTTGGTCCTGTTGTAACAGGGAGCCAGCATGAGAATGTGAGTGAGGTGTGGTCTGGTTCAAAATCTTCCCACACCAATGTTTTTGTCAAGGAGCATGATAAAGTGCAAAGTTCAGAGTTACTGAATCCTGCTGTGATGAAAGCATTTTCATGGTTAATGCAATTGTAAATTACACTGTAGCCACATGACAATTCTGTGCTCCTGTACATGGTTTTACTGCAGCTATATAGGAAATAGCAGAGTGTTCCACCTAGGAGACAAACAAATTCAGCAAAGACACACACGCAACTTGAAATTGCTATACAATTCCAGTATTAAAGTTATTCCCGTTTACACAAGATACATGGCCTAGAATGCATAGCATCTACAACCTTTATCCTAAGTGTTTCATACAACACTTACAGTAAAGCAATCATGTGTTTTAAAGAATAAACTAAACTAGTCTATGTGTATCTAGTAGCACAAACAACTATAATGTGTGTTCAATGCGCACAATGTGTTTAGTACAATTACAAATTTGAAAATACAAACAGGATCATTGCAATTTGGATGTTTAACTATTAAACTCATTGCTATGAGGCTGCTAGCCCACTAGCAAGTGAGGTTAATAGTTGAAGGCCTTGCATGAACAATGCAGTTAACTCACTAAGAGTTTTACCTGCAAATGAGCGCTGATCTTTGCCCTTAGAAAGTAATTTCCTGTTTTTCTGAAAATAAGGTGGAGGTCGACCCCTACCCAGTGACCAGCATTTTTCCTCTGTATGGCCTATTTTCTGACAGGAACTGCAAAGCCTGTTCTCTTTGCCATTGGGTTGTCTGCTATGTTCTCCTGGAGTTTGAGGATATTCATGACTCTCTAATGCTTGTACACCATGCATTCTGGTACATGACTCTGCGCTATTACGGTGCTGCATCACCTTAAGAACTGAAATAGGCACACTTTCTTGAGTTGCACATGCATTTTCTGAACTAAACATTTCAGATTCATTAGAGCAAGTCACCTTCTCTAAGAATTGAACATGCTTTTTAGTCCCATCGCTGTTAAGCGTTTTGGGAGACATGAACTTTTTAGCATTTAGCTTAGACTTAAGATCTGCAATGGTCTCCTTGTGATTTTTACACTTTTCAGTCAGGGCTAACTGCTCAGCTAGTAATTTATCTAGCTGTGTTTGGAGATCTTGAATCTTTGCCTCAGACTTTTCTGCTTCCGCATTTTTAGAATGCACTTCTTTACATTTAGCATCTAGACTTGATAATAGAAATGGTGTCACATTATGTAGCCTTTTACAACTTATGAAGTTTAAAGCCTCAATTATTTCACCATGTTTTGATTTCTTTTGGTGTTTGCCATTTATGTCCCACCATTTAAGCATTTCATCATCTGAACTTTTAATTCCAATATACTCTTTCTTTAGTTTGGACAAGGTAGGCTCAACTTTTTCACTCCATAAAGCAAACAATACGTCACTGTTATCAGAAATTTTCCCTTCCATCCCTGAGGAGATAATCTGAATATTCTCGGATTGTACAGTAATGGGACTATTGATGCTATTTAAAACCTTCGATGTTCTGTTTCATGCAATACATTCAAATGGAGACTTTTCCTATCATACAATGAAAACAGACTTACCCATTTCATGGTCAGAAGGTCAGCTTTAATCCATTCATAAGATCAACTGTGAAAAAATGTCCTCATTCTGATAACCGTTCAAAGTAAATTTCAGAAAATTCACTGCAAGGGATCCCGGGTTTCAGCACTATCTGTAAGGGTGGGTCGCCTACAGTGGTTCAGGCTGCAGGGTTGCCGAATGACTAAAGAAACGTTATCAGCAAGAGGATAGAAAACTGTACATTTCTCGTCTTTACCACCCACTGCAACTTATACCAACGATGGAAATAAGTGCAGTTACAATAGCAAAATATGTGGGAGAGCGTTGCTAGAATGTGACGATATTGTATTGCAATAGGTAGCACTTCAAAGTCAATACCAAATCAAAACTAGTTAGCACATCATTTGTAATAGAAAGGATTTAATGACAATTTCTGGTTATGGTTACACTTAAAATAGTTACAAAATAGATGTATAAGATGATAAAAACTTATACCATTAATCGTACCCAGCATGAATGTTACCTGAGGGATAGAACGGGAGAGAGAGAGAAAAAGACAAAGGGAAGAAGAGCGCAAAGAAGAGAAGAGCCAAAGAGAAGGCCCCCAAGAAGAGAGAGAGCCAGAGAATAAAAGAAGAGCCAGAGAATTAAAAAAAGAGCCAGAGCAACAGTTACATCTTCTTTTTATCTATTCCTTGACCATGTGACTGAAACCCTAATGTGAGACATTCACACTGACCAATCAGACCAAACTTCCCCCACTGTACTAAAGTGTGACACATTTTTGGCCTACAGGCCTTCAGCATCTCTTTGTCTTTAGGAATTCCAAATGGCCCTTCTGATAAGAAAGATGGGGGTTAAAAACAGTGAAGCAAATGTCTTTGTTCAATTTCAAATATCAAATATCTTTGATTATTTTCAATCCTACAAAGGTAAGTCTTTCCATTACTTTTCGTCCTGCAACTTTTCTGAAGCGGAGGATATCCTACAGTTAGTCCATTCAACGGCTTCACTACTTTTGCATAGTCCTTGATAAATCGCCGTATCGTAATAACCGGAAAAACACAAGAAGGAACGCAACTCTTTCAAGTTTTTCGGACTTGGCCAGTTCTTGATGGCTTCTATCTTCACACCGAAGTTCTGTCTTCACACCGTTTTCTGAGACGATGTGACCGAGATATTTCACTGACGTCTGGAAAATCTTGCACTTCTCCAATGAAAGCTTTAATCTATAATCTTTCAAACGTCCTAAGACATGAAGAAGACGTCTTTCGTGTTCTTCTAGGGTATCTGAGAAGACAATCAAATCGTCCAAGAACACTAGGACTTGCATCCTTGATGGTCTGCGTATTCAACTTGCGGTAGTCGATGCAAAGTCTTATATCGCCGTTCTTCTTCCTTACTACGACGATAGGGGAGATTCGCGGATGATACCAGCATCAAGCAATTCCTCTAGATGTCTACGGACAGCTTCAAGATCGTTGGGATGGATCGGTCTTGCTTTGTGCTTGAAAGGGGTTTCGTTGTGTAATTTGATGGTGTGTCTCACTTTGCTCGTTTGTCCAACATTCATGTCGTGCAATGCAGAGACTTCAGGCATGGCGCGTAGTGGAATCACCTAAGTCAAAGCAAAGTTCTTTAGTGGGTTTTGCACCGACACTTGACTCTGAACAATCAGGTTTCACGACATTGTGCGACATCACTTTCTGCAATGCATGAATATCTGCAATCACACTTTTTCCAGGGATGATGATATCATGCTCTGTCTCATTCTTTAACACCACTGGGACTTTACACGATGGATGCTGAGGTAGGTTGAGTAAACAACTGGCAACTAGCAATCCTCCTGGAAAAGGAGAATACGAAGGAGGTTCCATCACAGCCCATCTTTCGGCTACTTGTCCCTTTACACTGACCACTCCTTCAAGAACAACATTTTGACCCGCAGGAACAACAGTAGGGGTAACATCAGGAAGCCTAACGATTCTTATGCTGCTCTTTACTTTCTGCTGGCGTCTGTGTTCGATGGTCTGGATTACAGCTTTGTAACCAAATGGAACGGCTTGACAGACTGAATCATTTGTTTCAAGACGCTGGTCATATGCAAGATCCAAGGTGTTCGTGCCTATATGGTGGGCGGTGCCACCTGTCTCTGGAATAACCAGAGCGAGAGTAGACACTTCAACGTCAGATGCAATTCTTACTTCAACAAACCCCAGGTAGGGTACTGCTTGACCATTAGCTGCTTCTATTTCCAGCAGGTTGTCTAGAGATGTTATGCTCAGTCCAGGCAAATTCTGCTCGTAAAATGAGACCCCTGTGTCAAGTAGACAAGAACAAGGTTTTCCCTCAATGTTCACTTGAGCAGTGCATTTCGTACCAATTAATCCTTTGGGTAGGCCAACTGGACGGTTTTTACCATGGGACTTCAAGTTGCTCATGTTCACTGGTTTCTTGAGACTATTCTGACAAGTGACAGCTCTCGTACATCTCACTACCAGGGCTGGGCGGCGTTTAAAGATTCCGAGGCATTTGAACCATACCGGCTATCCCATAGGACTTGGCGTTCTTTCAACTGCTTTCTCTTATCAGCTACAAGGGAGGGGTTTGGATCATTTTCACAAATTGAAGCAACATGTCCATCCTCACCGCATCGAAAGCAATAGCCTGGCTTAGGCCTGTGAGGTTGCCTATGGTCATCTGTAGGAGGGTCTTTGCGAACTTGTGTGTTCGTTTGCTTCGATTTACTTGAATTGCTCTTTGACTCTGGGTTCTTTTGGACTCTGAGCTTTGTCATCTGACTCTGGAGCTCTGTGACTTGCTGCTTTAGCTCATTTTCATGCTCTTTTGCTTAGCGAGCTGGCTCTGAAGTTTAGCGATTTGTTTCTTTAATTCGGCCACTTCTGTTCTGACACTTCATTGTGGTTCAGATGAAGAGGATTTGCAGTGACGATGTGAGAACTAGCTCTTTGTTTCTGCACTCCTAAGTGCTGCTTCATGCGACTTTCTTTTGTGAAGTATTTGTTTTCTTCACTGCACAACTGCAGAAGTAGATCAGGGAATGGAGGTGGTTTGTTCCTCTTATGCTCAAGCCGAAGATTAGCTATTAGCATGTCATCCCAACAGCCTCGACAGAATTGTTTTAGGAGCTGTCGGTCAGCCTCATCAGCAGGAATACCGCCTCTTTTTATCACCTTGAGAAGGTTGGTGTACAATCGTTGCAAGTACAAAGAGGGTTTTTCTCCTGCGTTTTGCAGCGTGTTCAGAAACTTGGCAAAGAGATCATCACCGTCCTCCACGGTGTCGAAAGCAGAATCTAGGACATCAAGGTAAGCAGCAGGTAAGGCTTTTGCACCTAACTGCTTGACAATCTCTGACGCTGGCAGCAGCAGGCTGTCTAAGATCTTCCTGGAACGATGCAAGTCAGACAATGAAGGATCTTGGAAAATTAACTCCACACTGTTCCGCCAAGTGTCGTAATCAGCTTCGCCACTAGGGCGAGGAAATTTTAACCTGAAGGAGGCACTAGAGTTTGAAACTCCATCACTTTTCACGATGTGTTCAATGATCATTTTCTGGACTTCAGGTGGGTTCATATCTTTTGGCTCGAGTGTGGGTGAGAAACTTCCTGTACTAACTCTTTGAACTGTATCGGAGTTTCGTTTTCCATCTGAATGCTCAGTTCGCTTGGTTGGAAGCGGAATGTCAGAGGAAGAATAATCAGTCATTTGAAATGACTCAAGATCATTGGCATCAGCCGGATTGTCAGCGGCATCAGTTGCGTTTGCAAGAAGTTGCTCTTTCAAGAGATCGTTGAAGGTTCTGCCACTGAGCTTGGCTATTCTCTTCAGTTCAGCAAAATAGTGAATTGTGGCACTCTCTGTTACTGCTGACGTGTATCTACACAATGTTGCTTACCACATAAAGCTGCTATCAAGTATCTACTTGATAGCAGCTTTATGTGGTAAGCAACATTGTGTGGGCTCTTGAAAGAGTAAGGCAACAGGGGTTTGAGAGCCACTATTGCAGAACAACTACTGTACTCTACAATGACTTCTCTATGGTAAGGCAATTTGGGATCGTCTATGGTAAGGTGTCTATGGATACTACCATATTTGTTCAGGAAATCAGTTAGATCTTCGTCAATTTCTGTGTTAGTCAGTCCCCTAATTAGTACTGCATTTTCAATTACGTTTTCAAGCTCAATTACTTCCATTTTGACTCTATTTGCACCACTTTGATTTTTCTTTTTCTCTTTTGTGCCTTTCAAAATTTTAAAATTTACAAACTGATTGGTGCAAAAATAATAATAAAAGCAAATGTAACAATCACAACAACAATGAAATAAAAATAAATAACATAAAATGAAACAATTGTCCTTTTCAATCCCTTGTTCTTTTAGATATCTTTTGAGCTCTGTTCACTATTTAAATAGCTTTCTCCTATTTACTTCTAGTTTTCCGAGTTATATTTCAGTCGTTTAGTTTCTAATTTTAGTTTATAGATATTTAGTTTCACTAACTTTGTTTAATAAGAGCTTTTGTTATTTTTGGGTTTTAGTTTCTTTTCACTCTTTTAGTTCCCGCTCATAAAAATGATTAACCCAAATTAAAACATAAAATATGAGAAAAATAAATTACATTAATCACAATAGACAAATCAAAACAATTTGAAACAATTCAATTCTTCAACAATATAACAGTCAATAACTTCTCAATCGAAATGTTCTTTTGTCACTCAAAGTGCAAAAATATGTTAGTGTATGCAAAGTATCTTGATGTAGATGAAAGGTTGTATTGCGACAGTCAATAGTGCAAAATGATCAACGTCGGGGGGAAAAAAGTCTGATCCTTCGATCAGAATGTACGCAATGAAAAATGGATTCCACCTGCTTAGTAGAAGGCACTACCGGAATCTTCCGTTTGCGTTTCCCTCAAGTCACTGTGGTTCGGGTTGGGTAGGCTCGCCATCTCGATGTCAAAAGGGTTCATCCAATCACACTAAAAAAACCTGACCTGTTCACACAAACAGCGTCTTAAGCATCATAAACATTTTCTTTTAGAACAACGCAATATATACTTTACATTCATCAATCAACGATCTATATATATGAAAATAGTATTCAAATACACTTTATCCTCTAGTCATCATATATATAACATACTAGAGTATGTCATTTTGTACAATATAACATGTAAGTGCTTAAATGGAATATTTTATCTTTCACACTTCTTCCGAAACTATTTCACACTTTAAACACTTCAGAAACATTTCAAAACCTTCAATAAACAAATATAACATTCAGTTTTCAGTAAACTTAACAATATTACTTAAAAACTCACCAAATCCGGGGGTATTATATGTTTTACACCCGCATGGATTTACAGGGGTTCTCATCAGCAATCGTCAGTGGTAATATCAACAATTTCGTTCTAAAAAAAATAACCCAATATAATCAAATAATAGGTCTACAACATAATATATATCATATTATTCAGATATTAGAAAGGATTATTTAGATATTTGCCTTAGATTGATCTCGCTTCTTTTCTCTCTCGCTCGCTCGCTCACGATCAGCAATGCGTGCGTCTCTCACTGCTTCCGCACCTCGTCTCAATGACGTCACGCGCAGTCTCAGTTTAGACTAAATATGTCACTTCAGCATTTAGTCATTTTATCAATTTATTTATTTTAAACGGCAATGACTTTAATCAGCTTTCTATTTAATCTTTTAGCATTTTGTTACAATTATAATTATTTGGAAATTATATTCTTTTCTTTCTGTTTTTCATATAGCAGAATTCTAACCTGTGTTACACACAGTTTTTCTAGATCAGTTTTAGTCGTATTGAACAAAAAAAAAATAAAGTGCTACGAACAGGCTGTATTGGCCATGACTAGATTGCAAATACAAATACAAAAATATACATTATGTAAATAGACATTAATTAATTAAAAGAATCTATGAGCTGCACTGGTGGAAACAACACGAGACCATGCATGCTACCGCGACCGTCAAGACTGGCTCTGACTGGTGTTTAGAGTCCGCGCCAGCAGCAGTAGTGAGCGTTCCTTCAGCGCAGCTGCAAGAGTTATGGCCTTTTTACACCTGTTCACTTCATTCGTTTTCTCTGATCAGATATCTATCATATTGTGAAAAGATCAGGAGTGAATGTCTTCTGAAATTCTTTCGAGGCGGATTTAAATCCGATCACTCAAACAAATCAATTCAGAAGGTGGTCTGGGACGCATTTCAGACGAAACTGGACAAGTGTGAATGCATCTGGTTGTTTAAACCACATATATACATTTTACTCCTGGCAAATTGTTAAAAATAAATGTGTGAGAGCGTGTTATAGGCTATATATGACATAGTCAGATATGACGGCGCTGGCTACTGCAACACGCATCACCGCGAATAAGTAGCTATCACTAAAGCATTAAGCCAACACGCAAACGGCCGCCACTGAAACTGAAAGTAGCCTAAGTCTCAGATGCTCAAAAACACAATCATCTTCATTAAAACTAATGAGACTAAATGCTCTTACCAGTGGTTATGTCGCTCTTTCTCCGTTGCGGCCTTTGATCTTGAAATTAGCTGATGATCAATGAAATGCAGCTCGAATCTTTTGCTTTCGTTGACGTGAACTCCGTTATAGCGCGGGAATTGAAGATCGGATTCATATTAATTTTGCGGAGAGGTGTAAGGTAAGACAACCTGCATGTTTTTTATTTTTATTTTGTTTATTAGTTTAGATTGCATAGCCCATTTCGTTTGCGAGCGCCGTTGCGAGCAGCAGCAGAGCCTGCCTCAACATGTCAAAAATGCCTTTTTACTGTGGTGGTGATAGTAAACATTTAAACTAGCATTGTGATATGCTTGAAGTGTTTTATATCTATGGATTTTATTATAGGCAAGACAAGTAATGGATAAATTGATCAAACATGTGTGGTAACTCACTGTCGGCCGCTGGCCGCTTGGTCGTTACTTTAAAAAACAAAAACTTTAATTTAACAAACAAAAATTGCTCCAAACATTTTTTTTCTAAATGAACTTAATAAAGAAACAAAACAAAATATAACTACTTTGACCTTAAAAACAAAGCTGAACTATTTTTATGGCTGCAAAAGTCTGTAATAGGGAGAAGAAGAAAAAAACAAAAAAAACACAGGCTCCAGTCCGACTCGGGTCGAGATTTTTGATAAACTGTCGGACACAGGCCGGCCTAGGGCCTGAGCTTCTCGGGCCAGGGCCGGGCTAGGGCTCTATCTGAGAGGTCAACCAGGTACTGGCACTGTAGTATTTACGTGTCATGTTATCAGTCCTATTCATTTTAAATATTGTAGTTATTGCCAATACCGGTATATTGTCACACTCTAAATTAACACAATGTCGATATTTCGTGCTTTGAATATCACGATTATTGCCAATACCGGTATATTGCCACACCCCTAGCTCCAACCCTGATCAAACTCACCTACCTGTGATTTTCTAGTGATCCTGAATACCTTGATGAGCTTGTTCAGGTGTGTTTGATTAGGGTTGGAGCTAAACTCTGCAGGACAGTGGCCCTCCAGGACCGAGTTTGAGGAACCCTGCTCTAGCCCATCCTACAATCTCGGCCATACAAAAATGGACAGATCTAGGTCTAAGGCAAGCACTGACTAATTCAGAGATTAAATTTTCAAGAAGATTAAACAAAGCACAGTTATACGACCTATATGTTTCTCTGCAGTCAGCCAACCCTTCCCCTAGATCCACTCCACCCACCAGGGCCACTAATTGAGCGAGCAAAATCTGCAGGGTCCCGAACTCGTATCTTGCAGTGTCACTGCCTTCCTCCTCCACATGACCAGGCCCTTTTCAAGCACAGGTCCAAAGCAGTAGACTGTCAGCAAGCCTGGGCCATGCCCAGACTCCACCGCTGAAAAGCCTCACTCTCCTTCCCCCTCTATTCAACCCTACTTCATAGTGCAGTGCCCGCCTCCCTCGACATTTGCCTTCCCTCAACTGCCCTATTTTTTTTGCTGTCCCTAACCCTCTTCCCTATCCGTGGCCTATCCGAGGATGCATCCGCTAGCAGCGTAAGTCCAGATGCCATGTTTTCCTCCTCATCTTCCTTCATTTGCTACGTGAGGCTGCCTCCGCAAGCAACTTCGGCGCTGCCCATCCTCCCTCTAACATTCTGCTCCAAACAAAATTGTCATACTCACTCTTCACCGCAACTCTACTGCCAATCTCACTGAATGCCGTCGCCCTGGAACCCTGTAATCCTGTGGCCAACAACATCATAGCGCAGATCCTTGCAGGTGAGGATATTAATTTATCTTCTTTACTAACTTTGCTCCCTCCTTCCAAATTAAATCGCCAAGTTGATTGCGGCGAATTTACAGTTAAGCTAAAAATTCAGCCAATAGCCCATTCCACCCCCTTTCCCTCGCCGAATTCTGCATCGCTTTTGGTCGTTACACCGAAGTGATCTGTTCAGCTTTCCCCCATAGGAGGTGAGAGCTGAACGTTTACCTGGCCATAATTGCAGAGCTGGCTTTATCCTATGGAGGGAATCACTTTTACACGTACCACAAGCAGTTTTCAGCAAAATGTGCGGTCCGTATCTCCCAATGGAATCAGTGCCCCTACTGTGGCGCACTTGATTCTGACCTTCACAACAGGGTCTTCTTAGGATGTCGGAATTTTTCCTGTGCAGTCTGCAGATCGCTTGCCCATTCCACCACGGCCTGTCCACAGATTAGTCCTTTAATCCCTCCATGCCCGGAACCAGCCCATATAAAATCAACCAGCTACGTCCCACGGCCCGCAACTACGAAGTTCACCCTGGCAATGCCACAAAGATATAATTCAGTGTTTTTCTCATCTGGCAGACAAGACTGCAACAATTTCAACATAGGGGAAATGCACTAGACCAAGTTTATCCTGGCCTTAGTTATATTATAGTTTACTTTGTCAATACTGACACCTAGTGGTCACTTTAAAAACTCTGTTGCTTTTAGTAATGCATCAGCCATTTTGGATTCTCAGAGCTCATAGTGCAAAGTATAGAGGTGCATCCACGTTCATCCTTCTCGTTTCGCTCTTGAAAAAGCCACAATCTGTAAATTCAAAAGATTAACATATGCAGTAATATATGATTATGTGTAATTTGATAAGTTAGGCAAATGTTTGAGAACTATTTACATGTGATGTGGTAAGTGTAACTCGAGGCACGTAATTGTGATGCTAGATTGTTTATTTATTTTAACATCGCATGTTCTACATTTTGTAAAGGCAATTTATATGCATCTTACATTTATGCGAATCTTACATATTGTCTTGGGCTACGTTAAGTGACTGTAACTTTGTAAGAGATAGTGTTTTCTCAATATCATTGTTCATTTGTGTTACAGTTTCACAAATTGATCTTCAGTAAAGAGAGTTTGACCCTGACTTTCGTCTATGACCTTTACTGGGACTTTGTTTAGCCTGCTGCCAAAGCAAAGTAGGCAAAACGCAAGCTGAGGGCAGAAGAATGTTGTCGTTTTTTGCATGTAATTCTTGCGGCACCGTTCATGCCCGCTCCATATTTCTAGTGATGAAAGCTATTGTTAGGGAAATAACAGTTTATGACCCAAGACCAGTTGTGAAGAATGAAGACCAAGAGTCAGGAGTGCCATTAATTAAAGAAAAATTTACTGAAGAATAGTTTGCAGTTTCATCAGCAGAAGCCAGCTTCAAGTCTCACAAGGAGTTTGTAGGCCGCGCTCTCCTTCTACCTTTTTTTCGTACATACAATTTCTCAACAGTTATTCTACAACAGTATACTCTTTTCAAAGTCTAGCTACGTCATTGCAGCAGGTTGAATGATTATGATTGGCTAAGAGAAAATAGATAGTCATAGTAAATTTCCACACATTGTCAGTTAATCAGATGCACGTCTCCATAGATCACTTGTTGACGCATTCACCCCGGAATTAGGCACGTAGTGACCTTCCAGGTCTGGAGCAGGCGCCAGCTTGTCCAGAACAACATCCTGTCACTCTCCCTAGGATGTCCATTGTACACCTTCAATACTGATCTGTAACACAGAATACTGTGCACATACACAGATACACAGTTTCTCCTAGGTTGGAGTTGGTTGAGCTCCAGTTCTGACCAGAAAGTTTCCCAAAACATACTGATAACATGTGCTTTCTCTCAGTAAGAGGTACAGACAGTGTTCACCATAATTCTTTAGTGTTTCAGTAAAAGGAAATAATATAAAATGAATAAAATATAAAATAAAAGACAAATCCATATTTCATCTCTGGAAGCCGAGCTAAGTGAGTAAGCACTGTTACTGCACTCCTGGCATGTTAGGGGTGTGTGATACCTCCAAAATCCAAACACACGACAACATGTTCTGCTATCAAGTGTTTAGCGACACATCACACATCCCTAGGCCAGACCCTCAGTCACTCCTCAGAGACCAACTACAAACTTTAGAAAACATATATGAAGAAACAAACAATCAGTGGTTCTCTTGATTAAGTAAAATCATAACTGGAAAGAATCATTAAAAATCGTTATAATAATATAGGAGTATAAATATTGATTAATGATTTGATTATAAATTTAATTAGGATATATATAGGTATATTGAAGCGGCAGTGGATTTCAGAATCCGCACCCTTCACTATCAATAAAAAAAAAATTTTCTCTTCAATACCACAACGTTAATCAAGTAATTTCACTAATAAAAAAATGTAGGTCGTGGCACCTGGCTTGCTAAAATCGACATCACTTCTGCATTCAAAGTGATGCCAATTCACCCAGATGCATGGCATCTATGTGGTGTACGCTGGCATGAGAAATTCTATTTCACCTATCAGAAGCTGTATGTTGGATTCTGTCTAATAATCACGCAATCCCTAACCTCATTCATCTGCTTGACAAATTCCTAATCATCTCGCCTACCGACACCATCCCAGTCGACTCATCTTCTCACAGTCGAACACGTTTTTGCAGAGCTCAGGATTCCCATCGCCCAAGACAAAACATTGGGTCCAGCTATATCCATCAAATTTCTGGGCATTAACCTAGATACAATTAATTTCCAGGCTTCAATGCCCAAACAAAAAAAAATTCTCTCCTAGACAGACCAAATTGTTCCAAACGCGGACTCCTTTATCTGCTCGGCTATTTAAATTTTGCGATGCGCATAATTCCACAAGGCAGCCCTTTTATCACACATCTCTTGCTCGCGTCTTTGGTTTACGCTTTAGAGCAGTGGTTCCCAACCTGTGGGCCGCGGCCCACTAGGGGGCCTCAGTGATCCTCCGGGGGGCCGCGAGATAACTTACAATTCATTTTAATATATTAATATAATTCATTAATTTTATTATTGATACGTTAAATAATAAAAGATAAATTATATAAATTTAAAAAATAAATTACAACAAAGAACCACCTCTCTCCTACGTATTCTGTGATTGTTTTGGATTCGGAGCAACCCAAGGCGTTTCTAATCGCGCTGTGTGAAATACAGAGTGAACGGCAGCTCAAAACACCCAACCGCTTCATGAAGACAGGATACGCAAACTACACATTTCAGTTGGATAAAGAAAACCACTGTCGCTAAAAAGTTTTGATGGATGACGGTTGTAATGAAGGTAAAGACGATTACAGTGACATACATTAGGCACGCGCGTGTCCGTTATAATTGATGCGCAAACAAACCGTGTGCGCTCTCGGCTCACTGAATAAAGTTTTGTTTGGATGACGATTGTAATGAAGGTAAAGACGATTACAGTGACATGCAGGAGTCATACATTATAGGCACGCGCGAGTACGTTATTATTGATGCCCAAACAAACCGTGTATGTGCGCTCTCGGCTCGCTGATCGCTATAACATCGTATTTCTGCATGGACGCAGTTGAATATGTTCACTTAGTTGCCAAAATGAATGTACTGTGATTGTTTTATAATGGATGCTCGCCGAAGAAGTGTGTTTTGGAGAAGTTTGTGAGTATCAGTGGTGTTTATGTACACATGGGATCAGCTCCAAACATAGACATGATTGCTTGTTCTGACAGAGGAACTGTTCACTTATGACATCGACTTCAGATGGCTAAGTTTCCAGACATTCCAGAATTATTTTCTTTTTCATTTGTATTTTAGCGTGTTTATTAATTATGAATGGATCCGTATAGTAGTTATATGAGTTCCTTTGGTATCTCCCTGTGGTCTTGTTTGGTATGGCAGGTTGACTTATGCTTATTTGTACTTATTGTACTGTATAACTGAGCAGAGTAAGTACTTTTAAGTTGTAAAGAATATCTGCAAAGTATGTTTGCAAAAAAGAACACTGAAGATACACTTCCATATTCCACTTCCATAAGAACACTGACATATATCTTGAATTTCTTTTGTTTAAAACAATAATAACATGGAGTTGAAAAGTAATAACACTAGAATACATGTTCACAAATGTATTTGTGAATAAAAAAGGGGGGGGGGGCTCCTTGCAGTATTGATTAGGAGAGGAGGGGGGCCTTCGAGTAAAAAAGGTTGGGAACTACTGCTTTAGAGGATCAAATTCTATCACTCATGCCGCGACGAGCTTAGTTTATGAATAACATTTCTTAAACAATGGAACGGCTTATCTTTCTTTTAAAATAACTTTGTGTCTCTACCCGTAACCATCCAACTGTTCACTGACGCAGCCCTATTGATGTCTATTAATGCAAATTGTCTGTCGTTCTTACTACTTTGAGTAATGATGAAGGATTGAGCAAGGTTTGTTTTACAAACTTTAATGTTACATCAGTCATTCACGTTAGTGCTCGGGTTATTGATACAGTTCCCGCATGTGCAATGCAAGAAATATACACATCGGTTTGTTGATGGACATACACTTGTTGCTGATGCTAATGAGGAATTAGAGCTGCAACATCTCATAATGTACCTCAAAATGAGTAGTTTATCACTGAGAAACGTCCTGCTCGCATTTGGATTGATATGGTAAAATCATCGGCATTGTTACTGCCTTTAAAGCGTGTACAATCGCTGAGGACTGAGGAAGCCTCCGAAACTGAATTTAAATTATGGTAATGGACATTTAGCTTCTAACATGTGCTGTAAGCGGTAGACCAATCATGACAGATTGGGCCATCTGGCCAATCAGAGCAGAGTAGGCTCGTGGGAAGGAGGGATTTAGAGGCTGAATTATCGCATGAGTCATTTGAGAATCACTGAAAAATGTGGTGATGTGCAATGTATATTATGAGATGAAAGTGTTTTTTGACCTTTGATGCATGTAAACCTTTTGTATGAGACCTCCAAAACAAAATTAGGAAAATTTAAAATAGCATAATAGGGGCACTTTAAGCAAATCAAGGAGTGAATTAATCACCCACTGCTTTAAAACAGATATCTGTTGGGCATTATTAAAGTTAAATGCACAATAGCAGGCACACAAACACATCATATTTAGTAAATCCTACTGAAAATGGCAGATTAAGTAGTTTATATTCTAAAATCTATGTTTAAGTTTTGTTCTCTTTAAATTAAATAACATTTTGGGTGTAAATGGTCCTCTTCCTAAAATAAATGAAAGAGCCGCTACAACAGAGCATCCTGCGGATCACCTTTACAAGATTATCCTGGTCTGGTGTTGTGCCAAATTTCGCCTGCCTGCCAAATTATTACCCCCCAAGATCGGAATCATCAAGCACGGCTTTCTTTTGGTTGGGTCCAAATTTCTCTGCAGTTGTTGTATGCTGTAAAAAAAATACTGCTGAATATCCATTCACGCTACACAACAGGCAAGCAGTAGTCTATTATCCGGCAAAAATGCAGATTCGTCACACAACAACTTCTTACGGGAGGGGGGTTGGGTGGGGGGGATTCACTCAGAATTTGCTCAATTGTCTTCATGCACTCCTTCAAGTGGACTATATTAATAGAGTAATGTAGGGGATTTAACGTTTTGTTTTAAGAAGCGTATGATATGCAAGTATAAGGAGAGGGAAAACTAGGAAATCGCCTGCAATTGACTATAGAAACTTGTATTTAATTATTCTAATTACTAAATAAGTAAAGTTATATAATATGTTTATTATAATTATTGTTTATTAATTTATTAACATATTATTTCATACATTTGAAAAAAAAGACCAACTATTGATTGTGTGGGCCACAATTCAATGCCCACCTGGGTGGTTGGGCCCATCCATAGCTTCGCCACTGGTCTGACAAACTGCCAAAAAGATTAACTTTTAAAATCTACCTTTATAGATGATCAAACGAATATATGCTAGTGTGGTTTTATTGTTAACTTGTTTACCCAACAGCTATTACAAAATCAGGATTAAACTGTAATTCAGTTTGGAGGATACAATTCACAAAACAATGTAAAGGGGAGTTTGATTTAAGCGCTTGAAACCAACATACAAATTCGTTGCTGTAATAAAAAAAAAAAACACGCATTTTTGTAACTACACTCAAGAACAGTGCGTAGAGAGCTTCATGGAATGGGTTTCCATGGCCGAGCAGCTGCATCCAAGCCTTAGCAGTGCAGTGGATGCAGTGGTGTAAAGCACGCCGCCACTGGACTCTAGAGCTGTCTGGCAATCCGATGGACAAGTCTGGGTTTGGTGGTTGCCAGGAGAACGGTATTTGCCTGACTGCACTGAAAAATGTAAAGTTTGGTGGAGGGGTAATTGTGGTGTGGGGTTGTTTTTCAGGGGTTGGGCTTGGCCCCTTAGTTCCAGTGAAAGGAACTCTTAATGCTTCAGCATACCAAGACATTTTGGACAATTTCATGCTCCCAACTTTGTGGGAACAGTTTGGGGATGGCCTCTTCCTGTTCCAACATGACTGCGCACCAGTGCACAAAGCAAGGTCCACAAAGACATGGATGAGCGAGTTTGGTGTGGAGGAACTTGACTGGCCTGCACAGAGTCCTGACCTCAACCCGACAGAACACCTCTGGGATGAATTAGAGCGAAATGTGAGGCAGGCCTTCTCGTCCAACATCAGTGACTGACCTCACAAATGCGCTTCTAGAAGAATGGTGAAAAAATCCCATAAACACACTCCTAAACCTTGTGGAAAGCCTTCCCAGAAGAGTTGAAGCTGTTATAGCTGCAAAGGGTGGGCGAACTCCATATTAAACCCTACGGATTAAGAATGGGATGTCATTAAAGTTCTTGTGCATGTAAAGGCAGGCGTCCCAAAACTTTTGGCAATATAGTGTTTCACCTTTTTCACACACACACCGGGGGTGGAAATTAACGGGGGCTCAGGACAAAAATGCCCCCCAAAAAAAAAAGTTATTAGGGGACTTTTACCAACGAAAATAGTTCCAAACAAATCCACAGAGCCATTGCGCCAGCAACAATGCAATGTTTCGTTAATGAATCCAGATTTTTGAAAGATTTGATTTAATGAATGATTCAATTACCCACTCATAAAGACCGTGGGTGCTTCTCATTACTTATTTGTGCATCATTTCCTTCACCCCTTAGGATACAAGGGAAGGATACACCTGTGTATCCACATTCATGACTTCTCAGGAAGCTTCCTCCCTCGCGGTGCAATTAGACATCAAGATGTCCCTTAATCGGTTTTCAGGTCATAGGCTTGAGGAAGTAGGAGTGAGGAAACAAAGTATTGCGAAGGACCCCATCTTGCTTTGCCCCAAAATGAAGTTTTGAACAAATCATTTGACTGAATGAGTCATTTCATTTTAGATGAGAGCGACAAAGACTGAATGTGGTTTATGATTTTGGTCGTGACTGTAACAATAGTTCTAGTTAAAGAGACAGAACCTTACAAATTGGGGAGTGAATTCAATGCTGGTAAAAAAAATAAAATAAAACAAAAAAACATGTATAACCAAATTTTACAAATGCTCAACCACCTTCAAAATAAAAATTACGCTATTGAATGCAAAACAAATTATATGAAACAAAATAACTATTAAAAATGTAAAAAATAATGCAAACTAGACTATTAATAGTGAAATGAGATATTAATTATTAATATAAATTATTAAGGGAGGAGGGGGGGCTGCCGACCATGAAGAATGAACCCAGAAAGTTAAGCTAACTGGAAGTCTTTTCACACTCAACTCTAGAAGTACAGTTAAAATCATAATGAAAGTAACAATACATTTTTATGACAAAACAATGGTATTTATTCGAATGATATACACGAAACATCATGCTACAGGACTTTAGGTCACGTTATCAATAAAGACCCAAAGCATGATGTGTACAATTACTGATGTCAAACCTATTGTCATAAATGAACATGCACACAAATATAGTACTGGTCTGCAACCGGATGTGTACTAGTACTGATATCTTGAGAACAATTAAATACAATTCTTCACCTTTGTGTGGTCTTTACATGACTTTTAACAAGGTCTCAAAGCAGATCCAAATTTCACATTAAAATGTACAAAGCTGCATTTAGAGATTGACAAAATACAGAGTAAAACACTACATTAAAATGGATTAATGTTAATTCTGCAAGCAAATGTGTAAGTGAACATTGATCTAACCAAATTTATATTAACAACCTGCAGCCATGTGCCTAACAACTCTGCTCCTACCAGACTCAATCCATTTATCCAGAAACTTCCAAGACCTTACAAGTGGGGAGTGAATTCAATGCTGGTTTAAAAAAAATTCATATAAAACCAAATTTTAAAAATGGTCTTCAACCACCTTCAAAATAAAACATAAAAAGAAATACGCTGTTAAATTTTAAATTTGAACTTTTAATATGAAAATTTGCGATTTAAAAAAAAAAAAAAAAAAAAAAAACTGCAGAGGGGGAAAAAAAAACAAACCAAACCAAAAAAACGACATGCTAGATGTCAATACTTGTGGTTTTGGTTTTTAACGTCCAAACAGGAAAACTAAAACATTTAAAGGCATATGCTTTACACTCCCAAGTTCTTTGGTCCTTCCAATATTCTTTTACCTTACAGATGGGTGAGCTGCAGCACTGAATAGGTGGGCTAGTTACTATTTACAAAGGTCTAGAAGAGGTGAGGATGTGTAGTTTGTACTGACAAAAAAAGCTAAAAGCCTTCATTATAATAAAGAAAATGGGACCAACAAGTCCATTGTGATTAAGGGAAGAGGGGTTAGAATCCATGACAATGCCATGACATCTTTAAGGTATCCCAAAGGTGTGCACAAACAAAAAAGGATCCTCAAATATATCTGTGACTTAAATTGTCCAGGGTTTCACAAATGCCAGGCATCAGGGACAAATCACTTTAGCAAAAATTCTAGCTTTTGCTTAACCCCACAGTAAAACACTAGCACAAATTTATTTCACCCCAAACATAGATGTATGAGTACGTTTATGTAGAGTCAACAATAACTGAAACCTTTAGAAGAAACCTTAATTAACTTTCAGATTCTCAAGTCCCTTTACTTGTGAGACTTGCTGGATTTGAACGACACTTGTAGAACTTTGTCTCCCAGGCGGTATCCATTCAGGCTGGCAATGGCCATTGCTGCCTCCTCGTAATTTGGCATGGTAACAAACCCAAACCCTTTGCATTTGTTGGTGTTAAAGTCACGGATGACCTTGACGTTGGTGACAGCACCGAACGGACCAAACATTTGCCACAGGATGCCTTCGTCTGCATCCTGACCCAAATTATAGATGAAGATACACCATCCAGAGGAAGAGCTGCCTGCCACATTCATACCGGAGACACCACTCATATGGTCAACACTCATGGGTGAAAACCTGTGAAAGCAAGAGAGTAATCAGGAGAGCAACTCTAGGACAGGTAAAGGCTTTTCACACAAAAAGCCAAGTATCAAGAACTTCCAAGGCAAAAATTACAACATACAGAATGAATGACAATATTTAAATATTTCCTAAAGTATTTCGCTTTCTCACCTGAAGCGCTGTGCCTGGTGGTGAACAGGCCCTCCGAACCGACGGGACTGAGTGTTGTAGAGCTGAGAGAGCAGCTGGGAATTCTTGGTCTGGTTTGGATTGGCAGCAAACTTCACTGTGATTGGCTCAGAGGCACCAGCTGGTTTGGATCCATTAAGATCTTTGATGGCTTCCTCCGCTTCAGACCTCTTATCAAAACGAATGAATGCAACTCCACGTGACAGACCTGACACAGGTAAGAAACCCCCAAAAAGTTAAGTCTAGACCCAGACTACATTCAAGATGATAAATTGAGGAATGCAGGGCAGAAATCATTACCCGAGGCCTGATCGACCAGTACACGGGAGTTTATGATACGCCCATACTGGGTAAACATGTCCTCCACATCCTTCTGTGTCATAGTCTTGGGTAAACCGCTGATGTAAAGGTTGGCATCTTTGATGCTGTCAGAGCTCGGCCGGGCATATGAGACCTGATTTAATGGAGAAAAATCACATCAAAGACCCCTTCTTCATGGATGCATTATAAAAAAAAAAAAAAATTAAAAAAAAATAATAAGCCATCATATTTGCCCCCATTACTGATGGAACAATGTAGTTCCATTGTGCAGCCAAAGCAGAACCTCACATCTGAGTTTTTCCAAATGAAAAAGCAAAAAACTACAAAAAAACTAAAACAAAAACCACAATAAAATTCTGTAGTTCATAGATAAAACAGTTTTTGTAGTCTATGCTTACAACACAAAAAGAAGAAGACAACTTTCAATTTGAATTAAACTACAATGCTCAAAGTAAAATAAAACAAAACTCTGGGACTTCAACGCAGGGCTTCTGTTCGGCACAATCTCATACTCAAGAAAATGACTACTAACATTTACCCCTCCATTTCTACACCACAACCTCACAAGAAAAATGAAAATAGCAGATTGATCTTAATTGAACTTTAAAATGAAAAAGGTCACTGACTTCAGTATAATTCTGTACCGAAATTAAACCATGCTTAGACAGCCAATCATACAGATTATAAGGGCCAAAGTCTAGAGACTTCAAATGTCAAGAAAAAGAAAATTAAACAAAGCAAAAAAAAAAAAAAGGAAAAGTTGAAACTCATGGAGAAAAAAAAAAAAAAAAAAAAAAAAAAAAAGGAAATCATTCCTTACAGAAAGCAGGCAGGACTGGAACGTTGTCCGTTACTGCTTTGAGTCTAGTGTAACATGGAATCTATAATGTAACATGATACAAAAACACCTCTTAGCACGTTACCTTGATAGTTTTAGACTGTAGTCTCAGGCCATTGAGTGTATTGATTGCCCTTTCTGCATCACTAGGGTTAACATAGTTAACAAATCCGTACCCTAAACTGTGGCCTAGAGAAAACAAAAGGGGAAAAAAACAAAATAAAAATAACAAACGTTCGTCCACATCCTGCAGACTATTCTTTCTGGACAAAAGAAACATAATACAAGCTAATCTTGTGAATGACAATTGTGAAAAAGAAAAAAAGTTACATGTTCAGCAAAAACAATTAGTTTGACATCAGACAAGGAAACGGTTAGGACATAGAAATTAAAATCCAAACATCAAAAACTCTTAATAGAATAGTTTCTAAGAATAAACAAATACCTTCCTTCACCTCCTTAAAAATAAAAACAAAAAAACATTAGTAGGCATTTATAAATGTTTTCAAGTAAATAAAATACAGAATGTACATTCAACACGTCAACTTTATACCACGTTTCCAAGTATACTAAAATCCACTGATAGTGAGATGCCGTGGGAAGGAAGGGAGGGGGAAATAAAAAGAAAAAAAAGCAAAGATGCATGAAGATGGCACCAGACTGACATCATTTGGCTACTCCAGGTTCTTCACACTTCAACTGGAAATTGATGATTTTCCTCAAACAATAGGAAAGCAAAAACAACGAACAGAAAAAAACCCCAAAACAATAAGCAAAAAAAAAAAAAAAAAAAAAAAAACTTTTTTTTTTTTTTACATTTACACTGAGCAAGACAGGATGCCCACACCATTAAAAGAACTGAGAGGTTTTCAAAATGTCAAATGAGTTGCAAACTTTTTGCAATCTCCACACTTGAAAAAAAAAAAAAAACTAAAGTGCTTGACTTAGCACATTGTGGTGACACAAAGTCTAATCAAAAGTTCAATGAAATTGAATCAGGCCAGTACCATCTTTACCCCTTTTCAAATAGAGGAAAATAAATAAATAAATAAATAAAATAATCTAATTTATGAGCAAAATACTTAGAGCACAAAACATACCACAGCAGACAGTGAAATTCTGCCACAAACCCTGAACCAAGCTTCAATAAACTGCTCAAAGATCTGCTTTAATATCAAAAGGAACAGTTCTTAAATATTTGAAAAACATTCCCTATAGAACATAACTATAAAAAAAAAAATACAAAAAATATTCCACAAATTAAATAAATAAAAAGCGACTAGGGAAAACATAAGAGCTGGAAATAAACATATGCAAAAAAACTGCCTGTGTCTTCACATATAGTTATCACAGAAGAGAAAGCCACAGACTCAGACTCGTGTGTGTTGAGCTCGGTGAGACGTACCTGCCATCTTGTCTCTTATGAGTTTAGCCGACTCCACCTCGCCAATGCTGCTGAAGAGACTCCGGAGCTCCTCCTGACTCATGTTCTGGGGCAGGTAGTTGACAATCAGGTTGGTTTTGGCATCACTTGGCTCATCGCCCATATGGTCCTCGTAACCGTTCGGCATATCGTATACTTCCTGCTTCACAGAAGAACATGCATTGTTTCCATATCATCAAATTTACATTGGCACACTTAAACCAAAACAAAAGTGCAAGTAAAATGATCAATAATATCCAGCATTAGTCTACAGACAAAAATAACGGCCAATTTTACCTTTACTGAGCTGGCACCCTTGTGTGAGTCTCTGTCATTACCCTGGTTCTGAACCTCACAAACCTGCAGCAACAAATCAGTTGCAACATGATATAAATATGGACCTAATAACACTAATCAATATTCTGCTATTTGCACTTTTGGTTAGATGCTGCTAACTGCAGTTCTTGGGCTTTATACTTGTAGTACGCAAAATACCAATAAAGTTCAATCTAATAATAGGACCCAAGAAACTTATTGATGCAACAATTATTTTACCTAAAAATTCTCTTTCAACCAAAAATTAAACATGTTTATTATACTTAATTATACTTGGTATGCTGTTCAGGGTATTGTGTTAGCAAGTGATAAATTAAACCAGTCCCAGTAAAGTTCTTGTTATTTTAGCCACACAAATGTTACATATTTCTACTCTGGCATCATTTCTGGTCATGATGAAGTGAGTTCACACAGCTGACATTTTTACCTGTGGTAGCTTATCCACCTTGCGTGCATGACACTGTTAAAAAGCATCAGAGATGCCCCAATTAAACATCACAGTTTCGGTCATGATGTCCACCCTCCAAACCATTAATTAATTTGAGGTTTCGGACGAATGTTTTCAGTTGCTGAAATTTCAGTGCATAACTAACTTAATTGATTCATCACTAAAAATCATCCAAATTATCGCTCAAATAAGCAAACAATAAAATAAGTAATCAACAACCATTGTTCAATGGGCAACATAAATCTTCATATATCAATATTGTTATAGGGTAACGCACATTCCCTTGAAGAAAACGTAAAAGTAGATTAAAAATAAATACTCACTTTTAAATACCTTATGTGTCCTCTTCTGACGGCCATGTAGACACTTTACAGCTTCAAAATTTTAGTCTGAAAGAGAAATAGTAAGAAACCGTAAAAAGCTGTGTAATAAAAATCTCTATTAGAGTGAAAGCACAAACATTGCTATATAACAAACCGCACATTAATCTATTAAGACATTTTCAATTTTTTCACGTTTGCACTGGCTTACAGACAAAAATAACTCAAGTCCACCATTTACACTAAATTAAATATTTATTCGTCGACTTTCCCCGACAAACACAAAACAATGAAGAGGAGCTAATTTGCATGTATGCTAGGCTAAGCTAATCTGGATGGACAGCACGGATCGTTACAAATAAATACCTAAGCAACAACATTCCAATAGTACCATTATCCACACATAATTGTTACTTTATTACCTAAATTCGTTTTGCAAGTTATAATGGTCCTTTAATCGCTTCAGGCCGCTCGTTTGAGGCCTGCTACCATCAAAGCTAACTTAACAGCGAACGCTCATGTGCGTTTGTGAGAGCCTGCTGTCCGCATATTCAAAGAAAATAATTTTCACAGATTAAACAAGAATGGCATAATTTTCAGCACAAAAAAATATACCTTGATTTCCTTCGTCCTCGACCGTAGTTGTAGCAGAGCAATTCACAAAACGTTTAGGTAACAAAGCGGAGATCTGCTATACCTACTTCGCACGCGCCGATCTCAACCGAAGACGGGGCTGCGCTCGGATGTGTCGCATTCAAGCGGAAGTGAAGCCACACCTCCTCCTGCCTGGAGGAGGAAGAGATGCTGCGGATTCACCCCTATCTAAGCTCATAACACACACACACACCTTCAACAAAACATCACACGACCTTTTTAAAACATTGCCATGTTTGCAGCAATCTATTATGTTTGTCAAAGTATCAATAACAAGGATTATATAAATTAATTTAACAAGAAATGTGGCTAGTTTTATACACATCTGTCTGTATCAGTCTGTATCGCACATTCCCACCCCCTTTAAGTGACGACGACCCTCAGGCTCTCAACTATAAACAATTAAAATCATGCAACAATGAAATCAATTTCAGATACTGTACTGATGTAACTGTAATTTAAGTACTTTATTTACGTATTTATTTACTTATGTATTACTATTTTAACTTAATTATGTCAGGGTTGCCAGCTTTTAAGTTCAGGTTGGGATGGGGGGGTTGGTGATTGGCACAAATATCGATTTCGATCTTGATTCAGTATCAATTCATATGTATAGCCTAATGTACATATACAGTATAAGGAAAATTAAGTTTTCCTTTTTAGCACTATTTTAAACTTTTCTTGGGTTAAATTATATTTGCTCGCATTCATTAATATTCACTTGTGTGTGCTTATATAAGAATCATTAAAAATATTAGGATGTAAGTTATTAACGTTTTAAAATATCACATTTAAACAAATCTAGTGTTTGATCATGTCTAAATATTTATTCAAATGCAAAACCTAAAAATAAGTAAGCAGTTATGATCTGCAATACTTTTTTGAGCAACTAGACTAGATAGGCCTACATGTATATTTATTAAAGAGCCATACAGGCACCTAGTGGGTAATGGCATTACAAATTAAAATATTTTTTTTTCCAGCCACAAAATGACTCTATTTTGCCTCTTTGCATTGGAATTCTCTATTTTAACCTTAATTACTACACTAATTGTAATAAAAAATACAAATATTAGAAGAAAAATATTTTAAGTGGTCATTAATGGACCATAATTATTGCACAAATAGTATTTAGTACCAAAAGGTCTCCTCAAAATATTCAATAAATATTATTGAACTAAAATATAGAACATTTATTTAATTGAAAAATAGTTAAGGTGTATGGTCACATTTGACCACCAATGAGTATGAGTGTGACCAATTAGTAAGGAATAGCTGAGGGCTAAATACAAGAAAAACATTAACATTAATGTTAACAATGTTGCATCTCCATCACCCTCCATAATAAAATGATCCTGTAAATGTGGTTGACGTAATAATCAAAGCACACTATGCTGTGCTGTTTACCAAAAATTGCTGCAAATACCTGTATAGTGAATCTGTTGTTTATTCAAATGTATTGACAGCGTTAGTTTGTTTAGAACTATTGAGAGCTCCATGAACCACGTGAACCACGCGCCACCGGGAGATGAAAGCATGTCGCAACCGGTGGCAACTCTGTTTTTCAACGGCTCTGGCTTTAACTGTTATACCACATTAAGTGCGCCAACGGTATTTATTGTTTGAATTTCGTATTAAAACTTAAAAAATTTAAAAGCTTAGACTTTGTTCCATATCAAAAGCAGGTTTGGTAATTTGGCGTGAGATTTACTTGGGCAGAGTGAGAGCGTGAGACAGAGCCTGAAAGCGTGTCTCACGCCAAATGCGTGAGAGTTGGCAACCCTGTATTATTATGTTGGAGTGGGAATGTTGTAATTGTTTTTTTTGTGTTGTAGCTGTTGTTCCTTTGTTGTAATCAATTTGACTGTCAGAATCTGACATAAATTAATATTCATAATTAATATTCACTCATTTTAATGATCAAAAAATTGTGACATTCAGGAGTAAATCAATTGGACCATTTTTAAAGCATGCCAGGAAATAAGTACATAATCTAATTTTTTCTTTTGTTCTTTTCTTTTTATTAAGTGGCCAACAGTTTTAGGGTCTTTACATTTCTCTGCCAATTAGTGACAAATATCAAAAATACTGAGGTCAATAAATACCCCTTTTTAGACTCCTTATTAAAGTAACTGATAGAATATTCTGCTGCTGCTTCAACAATGGGGGTTATGCGCAACAAACTTCCGTATTCTGTAAAAGAGGTCTCATCGCTTCCGGTTTAGGTCTTTTGTATGTGCTTCATTAAATATAGAGCCGTTTTATAGAGCCTCCTTCAAATGAGCGAGCAAAGATGAGCACAAATGAGCGAGCAAAGATGAGCACTGATATCTAAAAGTTTTTTATTTTTCTTCTTTCCACTAACATTTAGATATTTAAATGGAATAAAACAGCAACAATAAAATGAGCTAGCGGGGTTAGCTGATTACCTTAAAAGTCCATAGATATCACCGTCAGTTTGTACTGCCGTTACACTTTCTCCGACAAGCGGATGCAATGAAACCTGTTTTCCTGTTTGTAAATGTGACGTCCGGTATAAAGCCTATTGGTCAATGTGTACTAATATTATAGCAAATAATTGTCACTGTCAGCATAAATGAGCAATACCAAAAAGCATATAAACTCACTTCAAGAAGTAGAAAGCATCTGATAACAATTTATTAATCTTTGAAACATAGAAACTCCTGCTCAAACATAAAGAGCATTTACACTGTCTTGCAATTGAACACACAATTATTAGGTGAATAATCTTAACTGCAAAGTATTACTATTCATATAATGCTCCAGTGATGTCTAATCAGTCTACTGTTTATGTCAGCAGCATGTACAAAGCATTCTTTTCTTTCTTTCTTTCTTTCTTTCTTTCTTTCTTTCTTTCTTTCTTTCTTTTTTGGCAAAGATCGAAATAAAGTAGAACGACAAGCAGCTATATTATATACTGAAACATTTTATGATGCTGTTACATGTTTATAGAAGCAGATAAATTTAGCTTACATAAAGTTCACAAAAACAGCCCTTCGACATTCAACATTGAAAAATATTCTTCCATGCTTTCTATTCTAAGTGTAGATTACTACAGAATTTACTATTTGAGAAGTTGGAAGCCCCTGTACAGTAGAAGAGGTAGACAGTCTGGATGAAGCGTACTAGTTGTGTTAATTCCACCTCATAGAAAATATTTCTTATAGTACAGTGGCAGTTTAGGTGTGTTTTTCCATAAAACTTTCCCAGATGTTGAAGCGAGATGTTGTATTTCGTTATGACAACAGAAAAGAAGGGAATTTGACATCAGTGTGGAACCCTGAATGACATCAATTCAATTTGATGGACGATAAATTGCCGAAGAAGAGCTGGGGAAAACATAATCCTTGATTGTGGCATGATGTCATATCCTTTCTTTAGCCTGAGCTTTTAGAAATAATTTTAAGCATTTTTGCAGTTTGCTAATACAAAAAGGATGAATGAAAATGGGGCAGAAGACATATAAAGATTTATATAGGGTGATTTAGCAGTCATTCCTAAACAAATATATAGTATCACAACATCACAGATACATGATCCAGACTACCTTTAGAGATAGAATAAGATTGTATGTACATTTGCATGTGATAGCAAAAGAAGAGAAAAAATTAATTTCAGTTAAGTTCAGATGAGAGACAATCTTATTCACAATGCTTGTGCAAAGAGAAAAGCAACATTGTTCGCTGTGCCACTAACCTAAAGTTGTCATGAAAGCCACATGCCTCATTATAAAGAGCTTTAAGAAACAGCTCATCATGTGTCAGTCCTGTATCAAAATATCTCATGGCAAAAATGGAAGAGGAGAAGAAATTCTCAGTGTATTTTTAAAGCAACGTCTCTCCTGCTCTCCTCCTTGCACAAGGCCCTCAGTCTTCTGTAAGAATTTAAATATTTAGATCATCCAGTCTACTGACATTCTGCCGTACTGCCGCCTGTCTCAACACCCATGGAGAAACCATTACTGAGGTTCTTGGGACTGGGTGGGATGGTGCTTACTGGCAAAGGCTCATGTTTGCCTCCGGGATCCACTGAGCAGCTCTTCTTGGGCACCCTGGGCCGCACCACTGGAGCCTTCAGTATGACAGAGGTCTGCCTGTGTCCATCTGCTATCAGGGGTGGACGAGTGGGCATGGGCCCAGATAGGACAGAAGATTTAGATTTATGGGTAGGGTGGAGGGGGGGACTTGAGGGACTCGGGGCCCCATCCTCAACCTGCTTAAATCCCTCTTTAATTGGAATCGGCTCCCTTTGAGAATCCAAAGTGTTTTCCTTCTGTATGCTGCTCTGGCGCGAGGTCTTGTCTGTGTTGGGCATCTCACAGCTGTCCGTCCGCCGCCGTGAGCCCTCGTGCATGCGGCTTGTGGCAACCACAGCTTTCATAGCAGCCTATAGACAGAGTAACTCATGATTACTGTGCACTGTCTCAGAAAAATGCTTGTGATTCTGCTCATAAAAAGCACAGAAATCATATTCTTGAACAGCACAATATCCTACATTGAACAACATTTGACTTAACTCTTTCCCTGCCATTGACGGAATTTTCTGTCATTTATGAGACAACGCTTCCCCGCCATTGACAGAATGTTTGGGCTTTCCGTGTTTTCACTGTTATACCGTAGGGGGGTGCTATTACACATCTTCTGAAAGGGTACAAAATCTCCGGATCAAAACACAGGAAAAAGGAGCAGAAACAAGCGATAAAAGCATTGCTTATGCACGCTGTAGTCTTTTCTCAGCTTTTTGTTCAAAATGTTTAAATGAAACTTACCCACAGTCAAGTGTTGATAAAAAAGAATGCATGAAGCGAGAATAAAAAATTTTTTTTGTTTGTTTGTTTTTTGAAGTAGAGGCTCTGTTCTTTCTTTTGATATACTATTGCATGTTCAGATATTCATACAACTAAATATTCTGAGGGCCATTACATTTTTGTAAAAACTATCAAAAATGGTGGTGTGGCTGGCAACTTGATGCTGGCAGGGAAAGAGTTAGAGGTCAATGACATGGCACTCTTTTTTGCCCTATATATTAATCAATTAAAAAAAATCAATTTCTCAACTGGTGGGTCTCAACCCAAAAGTGGTTCTGAGAAGGTTGCAGAGTGTGTAGTCAAAGAAAGAAGCATTAATAAAATATGTAATTCTAAATGCTTTTCTGATGCAAGACTTTTACTCTGAAAGATGTATGTGAATGCTGTTGACTCTTCTGTCAAACGCAATTTAAGTAGAGTGCCTGAGAAAAACGCGTTGTCCTGATTCCGGGCCTGATCATATACCCGGCGCAATGAGGCACCAGGTGCGATGCAAGTGTTTTTTGCTAGTTTCAGCCCGACGCAGTTATCATTTTCACGTCTCGCGCCACATTGTTTAAATAGCAAATGCATTTGCGCCCATGGGCGTGCTGGTCTGAAAACGAGGTGTGTTTAGGCGCATTGTTGGCGCGTTGCTACAAACCCGATTCCAAAAAAGTTGGGACACTGTACAAAATTTGAATAAAAAAGGAATGCAATAATTTACAAATCTCATAAACTTATATTTTATTCACAATATAATATAGACAACATATCAAATGTTGAAAGTGAGACATTTTGAAATGTCATGCCAAATTTTGGCTCATTTTGGATTTCATGAGAGCTACACATTCCAAAAAAGTTGGGACAGGTAGCAATAAGAGGCCGGAAAAGTTAAATGTACATATAAGGAACAGCTGGAGGACCAATCTGCAACTTATTAGGTCAATTGGCAACATGATTGGGTATAAAAAGAGCCTCTCAGAGTGGCAGTGTCTCTCAGAAGTCAAGATGGGCAGAGGATCACCAATTCCCCCAATGCTGCGGCGAAAAATAGTGGAGCAATATCAGAAAGGAGTTTCTCAGAGAAAAATTGCAAAGAGTTTGAAGTTATCATCATCTACAGTGCATAATATCATCCAAAGATTCAGAGACTCTGGAACAATCTCTGTGCGTAAGGGTCAAGGCCGGAAAACCATACTGGATGCCCGTGATCTTCGGGCCCTTAGACGGCACTGCATCACATACAGGAATGCTACTGTAATGGAAATCACAACATGGGCTCAGGAATACTTCCAGAAAACGTTGTACACCGTGCCATTCGCCGTTGCCGGCTAAAACTCTATAGGTCAAAAAAGAAGCCATATCTAAACATGATCCAGAAGCGCAGGCGTTTTCTCTGGGCCAAGGCTCATTTAAAATGGTTTGTGGCAAAGTGGAAAACTGTTCTGTGGTCAGACGAATCAAAATTTGAAGTTCTTTTTGGAAAACTGGGACGCCATGTCATCCGGACTAAAGAGGACAAGGACAACCCAAGTTGTTATCAGCGCTCAGTTCAGAAGCCTGCATCTCTGATGGTATGGGGTTGCATGAGTGCGTGTGGCATTGGCAGCTTACACATCTGGAAAGGCACCATCAATGCTGAAAGGTATATCCAAGTTCTAGAACAACATATGCTCCCATCCAGACCTCGTCTCTTTCAGGGAAGACCTTGCATTTTCCAACATGACAATGCCAGACCACATACTGCATCAATTACAACATCATGGCTGCGTAGAAGGATCCGGGTACTGAAATGACCAGCCTGCAGTCCAGATCTTTCACCCATAGAAAACATTTGGCGCATCATAAAGAGGAAGATGCAGTTGACAGTTGAGCAACTAGAAGCCTGTATTAGACAAGAATGGGACAACATTCCTATTCCTAAACTTGAGCAACTTGTCTCCTCAGTCCCCAGATGTTTGCAGACTGTTATAAAAAGAAGAGGGTATGCCACACAGTTTTATTCACAATTTGTACAGTGTCCCAACTTTTTTGGAATCGGGTTTGTATTTTGAGGCAACTGAAATAGACTGCGCCATTGAACAACTGAAACCTGGTCTAAAGTCAATGGCGCAATTTTTTTTTTTTTTATTTAAAGAGTGCGTTAGTAATATGCCCCTATAGGCAGGTCCATAACGCGCGTACACTCTGCTTATTACACACACAGGGATGCGCAGCAGCACACAAACATTTTTAAATATTAAAAATAAAAGGATTCCTCTCTGGAGAAGCGTTCAGTCTTTCCGCTCGCAAATTCCGCCATGTAAATAGCAATCCGCCAACTGGCTTTTAAAGGGAATGGGAGATGAGACTCTGATTGGTTTATTGCACGTTACGCCCAAAACACACTCGTTACTCATTAAGAGAATAGGGACAACCCTTTAGACCATGCGGCGGGCGCCGACCATTTTTCCCGTCATTAAACTAGCAAAAGTGGATTCGGACACGCCCTAAGTGCACCTGCGCCATGCACTTAAGACCATGCGCTTAGATCGTTAAAATAGGGCCCCAAGTTTATGCTGTCAGATGAGATGTTGTCAGGCCATACTGTATGTCAGTGTCATTATTCTTCAAACGTTATGTTTTGTAACTTGTTAAGAAGTAGTCTCTAACCTGACTACTGCCCTGTCAGAAGTTATACTTTGCTCATAATGCGCACTCTTCAAATGGTCACTATATATAAAGAGCAAATTAAATTAGGACCATGTAATAATAAAATGTAATAATTAGGCCTAAATGTAAAATTAACACTATAGTGTTATACTGTATATTAAATTTATACAACAGTTCTTTTTGGTTCTCGAATCTGAATTTCCAGCCGTGCGATATTCCCCCAGTATCAGCACTGGAACCGTTTCACCGTTTGCATCACTCCGCTTGCGGCTACTGTCATGGCGGTCGAGCAAACTCCACCATATTTATTAAAAAGTTGTTGTTGTTTATTCGTTTTTTAGGCAAGAATGTAGTTATTTAGACCTCAAATATGTGACTCATATATAAACATAGCGCCTATTTTACAATTACGTCTGCGGCCATTCAACACTCATGTACCTGCCGAGAACAGCTTAATCCCGGCCAGTCCACTATGTAGATAGTGGTTAAACATGAAATATAATTAATTGTTGTTAATTTAAATATTGTTGTTCAATAAATATTATTTTATATAATATGCCGTATTTGGTATTGAGAAAGGGTCCGTTAGTAAACGTGATATGGACTTCAGTGAAAGTTACATTATTACGCCATTAGATGGCGGCAAAATATTATTTTAAATAATATGCCTTATGTGGTATTGAGAAAGGGTCCATGATCGTGATATGGACTTCAGTGAAAGTTACATTATTACGCCATTAGATGGCAGCAAAGACTGTCTTTATGAGCGACTCAGAACAAGGAAGTTGTTTTAGAACTGTCATGGGAAATCTTTTAAAAGGACAAAGACAAAGATTCCTCAGCGGACATTCAAACTGATTTTTTATAATGGATATAATATTATGGACATCGACCTGAAGAATGAATGCTATATCAGATGCAGGTAATACACTTGTTTAGGCGATCTCTCTCATAATACCATAATACTCTACATAATACAATAAGCTTAAATGAAATGACTCAACATTCCTTGGTTACTAGTTCTAAAGTAACATTTTAGAATTAGTAATGGAGGCTTTGGCTCAACTGTTAAACTGTCAACTTGAGATTTCGATTCAGTCATACTTCGATATATTTACAAGACAGCAAACTGGCAAGACATAAAACTGCAGGGAAAAAAAACTAAACGCACACTCGGGTTTGATTTGGGTAGTACTATAACTTTTATACCTGTCTGTGTAAGCCTATTACATAATAAACTGAAAGAAAGTTTATATATCATATTTTCTGGCGGTTTACTTTAGTTGTTTTATAATACACCATACTTTCAATTAAAAACAAGTTTAAATGGGTAAATCTTCTATAAAAAATTGTATTCTTAATTTTATTTTCTGAAATAGTTCTTGTTAAAACACACTAGACATGCTTATTCTGTGCATATTGTGCACTTTTTGAGTGAAATCATATTTATTTTGTCCATCAAAAGTGTGCTTTCACTTTGAGCGTGAGCAGCGCAGCAAAAATAGACACAACGCCGAAACCCCCACTTCACTGCTGCTCACGCAATGCTCCTGCTTCCGTGTGAATGCACTCATTGGTTAACATGCACGCCAAAAAATCAGCTGTTTACGTTCACTTAAGACATAACCGACTGTGTTTACAAGAATACGTGCCGAGACAGGTGTTTTGACATAATTGTGTGTGTATTTGTCCGCACAAGGAGATGCGAAAGAGGAATCAATTTGTGTTCAAGTTTTTAAACATTTATGATACGAGCCCTCATGTTTTGCTTGTATATAGAGCTGTCACTGTAATACTTATGAGTTCTGACACATCACTGTCCTTCACTGACTACCTTTCGCAACTGTTTTGATAACTTTGGGTATGTAAAATCTGACTCCCATGAGCGTAAAATTGTGATGAATGTTGATCTCGAAGAGTGATGTAAAAGTCGCATGCAGGTCGCATTGCATGTGGTTTGTGCTGTTCACATTGTCATGAGAAAAACATATCTGAGGTCTGAACCTCTGTGTGTGTGCAGCCTTGCACAGATAAAAGCGTGCGTGTTTAAAATCACTTAAATGTGTAAATAGGCAAGACAACACATTCGCAAACTATAAACTTCCACTCTATGATGATTCAACTTTTCAATTAATTAGTGAATCACATGCGTGCAGAACCGTGGGGCCTGGTCCGTACGGATCATGGATCAATTACGATCTGTTTAACCCTTAATTTTAAGTGGGATGGTGTGTGTGTCAACCATTTTTGAGAAATATATTTGCTTGGTTCAAATTCCTAACATTTTTGGTCGCGGCTTAATGACCACGGGAAAATGTGGATACCATGGCCAAACCAGTTGAGAATGTCTCAGGTTACGTCTGTAACCCTGGTTCCCTGAAGAGGGAACGAGATGCTGCGTCGAGACGCTGTGGGAACGCTCTGCGTGATTGCGTCGTGAAGCATGTGTGAAATCAGTCCAATCACAGGCATGCAGGGAGTATGGCAGGATGACGCAGCATCTCATTCCCTCTTCAGGGAACCAGGGTTGCAGAGGTAACCTGAGACGTTCCTTTTCAACGGAACTCGAGCTGCGTCGAGATGCTGTGGGAACCCTATACCCACGGCGTCATACTAGTCAGTGCCTGTCCATGTGAAACCGTAGCGCACACTAAGATAAAAGCACCCTAGACCCCGGAGTGGAGCCCAAATCTAGGTTATAAAACCAGCCCGCTGCATCACAGATATCTTGAAGGGAACCATACTACTGGTGGAGTGGGCCCGAACAGCCATAGGAGAAGGCTGACCGGCCGACTCATAAGCAAGTAAGATAGCCTCGACTACCCACTTACTCATCCTCTGCTTAGATTATGGGCCCCCTTTTCTGGGTGACCCAAAACAGACAACTAACTGTTCTGACTTACGCCACAGGGCAGCTCTGTAAACTAAAGCATCCAATGCCCTAACTGGGCACAGCAGATTAAGGTTTTTCCTGATCTGAAGTTAGAAAAGGTAGAGGACAGAAGGCCTGCAGCACAATAGGCCCCACAATATTAGTGTGGACTTTAGGCACATAACCCGATATTGGGTGAAGAAAGGCTTTCACCACACCTGGTGTAAACTCTAGGCATGAAGGAGCAACCGACAGGGCTTGTAAGTCTCCAAATCTCTTGAGAGACAAGATAGCGAGAAGAAGTCTTCAGAGTGAGGAATGTTTCTGGAACCTCCTCAATAGGCTCAAAGGGAGCCGTAGTAAGGACTTCCAATACAATGGCCAAATCCCAAGCCAGTGCTCTCGTGCTCAGCCTCAGGGTACCACGGAGGAAACGGGTAACCAGTGGGTTTCTCCCCAAAGACATGCCACGTCTCGGCCACGTCTGTACCATGGCATCCAGCCCCAGAGGAGCTGGATGAGTGAGGGAGAACCAAAGTGGACAATGAGAAGTCTCTAGTGATGCAAACAGGTCTACATCTGCTCGTCCGAAGCTCTCCCACAGGAGCTCCACCACCTCGGAGTGGAGTCTCTATTCCCCGGGCCTCAGCCCCTGCCTCAACAGGATGTCTGCTCCCAGGTTTTGTTGTCCAGAGATATCATCGCCCTTAGAGAGAGCAATTACCCCTGGGCCCATAGGAGGATCTGGTGAGCCAGTTTGTATAGGTGACGTGACCTCAGACCCCCCTGATGGTTTATGTAAGAGACCATCGCTGTATTGTCTGTATGGACGAGTACATGTTGGCCCCTCAGGTCTGGGAGGAAGTGTTTAAGTGCTAAGAACACCGCCATCATCTCCAGGTGGTTTATGTGCCAAGAGAGATGATGACCCTGCCACAGACCTTGAGCCAAGCGACCACTCATGATCGCCCCCCAGCCCGTGAGGGATGTATCCGTCATTAGTGTTGTGCGACGACAAGGAGCTCCCAGCACAGGGCCTTGGGAAAGAAACCAAGGTTTTTTCCACATAACCAAAGCATCGCCACGTGACTTTGATCATGCGAAATGGGTTCCCCCTCGGGGAAAACCCCTTGGTTTTGAGCCACCACTGCAGGGGCCTCATGTACAGCAGACCAAAAGGTATCACGTTGGATGCTGCTGCCATAAGACCCAACAGTCTTTGAAACTGCTTGACAGTGAGTGACTGGCCTAGCTTTAACCCACTTACGACTGAGAGAATCATGTCGATACAAGCAGAAAAAAAATGCGCCTGCATCGTCGTCGAATCCCAAACTACGCCTAGAAAGGTGGTTCTCTGAGCTGAAAGAAGCACACTTTTCTTTGCGTTGAGCCTTAACCCCAGTTCCTTCATATGGTCGAGAATATGACCCTAACCCACCCTAACCCTAACTTTGTGAAAGTACGGGGTGATAAAGCTAGACTGAATTGAAGAACCCAATATTGGTACGCTGTTTCACCCTCATCAATGCATTAGCAGGTCGGCCTGGTATGCCTGCAGTAAAGACAGTGTGCAAGCATGCTGCAGCCTGACCTGCAGCCGAATATGCTTTACCCAGTGCTGAAGTGGCTCTTAATGGCTTGGTGGGTAGCGTCTGGGATTTTAGAGACGATGCTGACTCAGGGGAGAGATAGCTCACAAGTGTCTCTTCAGCCCTAGCCATCGCCTCATAACCATGTTGTTTTAGCCCCACGATGTTAGAATAATTTGAGGTTTGGGGGCTAAACACACGATATGACATCGGTTTTTGCCGTCCAGGTCACAACCTCAGTGTCGGGGTTTGCCATTGGTTTCTTCCAAGACCTCGACACCATCTCCTGTTTCAATACTAACAACTCCTCAGAGCTGGGTAGTTGCAGTACTGGTGCCTCACCCTGGGTGGAAGAAACCGCAAAGCGTGCTTCCAAACCTTGGGATACAGCACTGGACCTGACAGGTGAGGGCAGAGAAAGGGCTGGGCTTGTCTGTAACCCCAGATCCAGATGTCAGATCCATTTGCGAACCACACGATCTGAGTCGCCTCGGCAACAGCGGGACCTGAACCATGGGGAACGCGAGCCGAAGCGCCCTCCCTGAAGAACGTTCAGCGGGAGCGGAGCGATCTCAAACACATACGCTCACAATCAGCCCTCTCGAGGGCTGACTGGGCATGCTCCGCTCCCAGACAAACAATGCAAAGCTTGTGTGAATCCCCACCCGTAATGAAACGAGGGCAGGGAGAAGCGCCATCTTAAACTGCTGTTTGCTCGCCATTATTTTCTTTTCTTTTGATATAGTTCTTTTTGAGACAGACAACAATAAATATGATAGACAGTTTCACACAGATCGGTTGCTGAAGGCACAGAAGCTAGTGACTGTTTGTTCCGGGTATGCTTTATAGTTTCCTGATCGTGACGTCATCCGCCTATGACGTTCCGTCACTCCATTGGACTGATTTCACACATGCTTCACGACACAATCACGCAGAGCGTTCCCACAGCGTCTTGACGTAGCTCGAGTTCCCTCTTCAGGGAACCACTGCATTAAAATGCAATTCATGCACACAACAACTTGAAAATACAGCATGTTTTTAGTCTTTGGGCCAGATTTACTAACAGCTTGCGCCAGCGCAAACCCTCTTTTGGCGTTAAAAAAATACTGTCAGTATTTACTAAAGGCACGCAGTGATAAATTAGCGCTGAAAAGGCGTGGACAGTTATTTTTGCAGCTGACCTTATTGCATATGTATTTGTAGGAGTTTCCCTTTCAGGCGCAAAATTTATGGGAGGAGAGTATTTAAATGAATCATGCAAGGTGATTTACAAAGGTTTGCGCTCGTAAATTTACTGGTGTTTGCACCATTATTTACCGGCCAAAAAAGCATGTCTTAAACCAGACGCTGGGTAGATTGCGTTGGTCATTATGGAAATGATCCGGCTGCGTCTGTGTGCTTTAATTTGCGCGTTGTCAGTAGATCACGTGCAGAACTGTCCACTCCCATCGGCGCTTTTATGGAATTGCGCTCTCACGCTAATTTGACCTTTTTAGGAAATCTGGGCCTTTATATCATAATTGATTTTGATATTTTTGAGGAGCCATGAAGCCAAAAACATCACGGTGATACAACTGACTTGATATAATGAAGAAAAAAGCCTTTAAGAATGAGAGTAATGAAAAGAAAGAAAAGTAGTAGTAGTTATAAACATATTATTTTATTATTTATTATTTTATTACTTATTAAAAAGACAGTAACAAAACTGATTCACTGCCTAAATATTTCATTAATTAATTAAAAATGAATAAAACTTTCATCTGCTAAATCAAAGTCATCTGGTGCTACTAACAAAGTCATGTAGTAGAACCTATATGCAAAAAACCCACAAAAGATCAACATGTATCTGAAAATATCAGATAATTTGACCTTTTAATGAAAAGGCATGGTTAGTTCAGATTGTGTTTTTAAATGTCATGTGGTGCGATTTCCCAAAAATAAATTATACTTATTGTTGTGGCCAAATGGTTAGAGAGTTGGACTGAACTGTAAAAATGTAATGCAAAAAAAGGTTGTGGGTTTGATTCTTAGTATCGGCAGAAAACATGCTTCCCGGGCGCCACAGTGAATGGCTGCCCACTGCTCCCGCTTGGATGGGTTAAATGCAGAGGACAAATTCCGAGTATGGGTTACCATACTTGCCCTTCATGTCACTTCACTTTTTTTTTCTTTTTTAAATATTTAATGATTGATAATGATAATGTACGGTGAAAGTCATTTCAATTTTCTTAATGGTGTAAAAGCTTTTTTTAATTATGAGACCAACATGAATACAAAGAGGACATTTCTAAGAACTCGGCACATGTGTTGTAGACTAGATTTTTAAAAGATTTTTTTTTAACACTAAAACATAGCAGGGCACTGATGACTGACCTTTAATTTACGCCGAGCATTAAATTCCTGTAGTTTCCTTTGTGTTGTGTCCATGTGGGAGAATCGTGCCGCTTTTCCAAGCACCCATGGGTGTTCCAGAGCCTGTTTCACCGTGAGACGTTTATGAGGGTCTAGCACTATGAGCTTACTAACCTACAGACAACATAAAAAAGATAACCAACACCTAATAGTGAATAAACAAAAAGCGAGAAATCTTAATCAAATTAGCATCTGAGTCGGCCTTTGATATTTTGACATACTCTTCTCTCCCATCTCATTTGAAATCAATCTACAGTGCATGAACATCATCAGCATTAAAAACAGGACAATAATGATGTATTAGCACCCATTACTCACCAGATCCTTTGCATTGAGAGAGACTTCATCCCACCAGGGGGAGACAAACTCATAATCACAATTCAGAATGCGACTGTACATGTACTGGTCCCCCCTTGGATCGAAAAATGGTTCAAACCCACACAGCCTGGGGGTGGAGACAGACAGAACAGAAGCAGATAGCAGAGAAATTGCAATTTATAATTTGGACAATAACCTGGAAACTTTTGGAAACACACTGATTATATGCACAATGTCACTGAGGATATACATATATATCAGTAACAATCTTCATATATACTAACATTCCAAAGTTTGGGTCAGTAAGATTTTTTTATGTTTTTGAAAGAAGTCTCTTATGCTTATTTCATTCCTGTGATGCAAAGTTGAATATTGTCATTAACATTATTATTATTATTATTAAAGTTGAACAGTTGTGCTGCTTAATATTTTTGTGGAAACCGTGATTTTTTTTCAGAACTCTTTGCATAGAACGTTCAGAAGAACAGCATTTATTTGAAATATGAATAATGTATAAAATTTAAAATCGTCTTTACTATCACTTTTGACAACTTGATGAATAAAAGTAATAAATTCTTTAAAAAACATACTGACCCCGCGGTATATATACCTCTGTTCCCTTTCGAGGGAACTTCTATGCTGCGTCAGCTGTTGACGCTATGGGGACGCTCCTCACGGAACCCGGTGTCTGAGGCACGTGTACAAACATGCCCTACAATGGCCCACGCAGTGCGATGACGTCGCAAGATAAGAAGGGTGCCTGAGAACACATCATCAGCTTCTTAGTCTTCAGGAAGCCACTTGTTTGAGTGCTGTGCAAAGATAGCAGTATGTGAAGAAAGGATAGAAGGTAAGCAGAATAATGGCGAGCAGACAATTCAAGTGCTGTGTTCCTCCATGCCCGCATTTCTTAATGCCTGGCGATGGTCACGAGCTTTGTGTTAATTTTCTGGAAGTGAAGCATGCACAATCAGCCCTTGAGGGGACTGGATGCATTCATTGCGATGATTTTTCACTGAGAAAACTCCGCTCCCAGCTGATTCTCTTTATGAGTGAAGCGAGTCAAGCCGCTGAGCCCCATGGCTCTAGCTCCGCATTTGCTGAGGCAGCGCGTAGGCTAACATCGTGGGAATCTCAGAAGGAGCTGGTAGAGGAAAGTGAGGGAGTTCCCCTCACCTCTCCCGCCGACTCCATCGTCATTGTTATTTCATGAAAAGCGAGGACTCATTGCTCATCTATGATTCTGATATAATAGACGTGGTGTCAGTAGAAGCGGATATATTTATTAGATCGGTTTCCTGCTCGACACAGCAAACCGCTGAATACGATGAGCTGGTGAAACTTATGACCCGTGCCACAGCCAGAGTTTAAATTGGTCTGGCTCAAAGCGTGAGACTGTGGAAGGTCATTTAGATGAACAATATCTGCGGAGTCATAAGTGTACAGCTCCGGTGAGCCTTCCCTTTCTCCCAGACCTACACACTGAGGTTTCAAGTGCGTCGAGACATCCGTACTCTGCCTGTGTGGTCCAATCGGCTTTGAGTTATTCGACTGTGTCCTTTACAGAAACAAGTTGAGCGAGCAGGATTATGGGTGGATGCTTCGGGTGGAAAGGAATTTAGCAAATTATCTATTCCCAGGGATATCCTCATTACTGAAGGCTCCTGTTTTGCCCTCTAAACCATGTCAGATGACATTGAAGTTGGTGGGCAAAGCGTATGCGGAAGTTGGGCAGACTGGTGGCGCTCTGGACACTATGGCAATACCGCAAGCTTACCAGGCAGATCTGTTTAAAGACCTGGATCAGGGGGAGGGTTTATCTCCTGAGGTGGTCTCTGGTCTGCGTATGGCCACAGATCTGGTCTGCGTATGTCGTCCTTGATTCCCCTTGTCTCGCCCTTGGAGCTGTTTGGCACTGCCGTTAAGATGGTGATAGACAGGTTTAGAGAGGCGAGAACGCAGTCGGCTGCCCTCAGGAAGCATATCCCTTGCCTGGTTCAGGCCCCTCCTATGTCGTCTACGCTCTTTCCAGGAGAGTTCTTGTGGTGAGAAGAGCAGAAGATGAGTGTGGCTGCCCGGCTTTCCCCTCTGAGGAGTGAGAAGCAAAGGCAGCACAATAGGAGAAAGTTGTACACAGATCAGGGAGTTGTGGGTGTGGTGAAGAAAGAGGAGAATGGTTGAGCAGGACTAGGTCCCAAGCTCTTTCCCCCTTTTTTCATTCCCTTCAGCTCCTCATAAATCGTCTGTGCCAAGTTTCTTGGGAGAGGAGCAAAAGACGAGTGTGGTTAAAGCTAGCTCTCCCTCTGAGGAACCGGGGGGTAAAGTGAATCAAGTCACACACAGACCTAAATGCTGAAAAAAGAAGAGAGTGATTGAACAGGGACACGGTCTAAGCCTGCCCAGTTTTCATTCTTTTCCTTCACCCCAAGGTGAGTGTTGGGGTACAGGAGGTCGTTTTTAGGGGAATTTAAAGGAAGGGTTGGGAGCCTGGCTCTTGTGGCTATAGGACTGGGGCAGTCTAAACTGAGGTTGGGCCAACTCATCACCTGAAGAGTGAGCTATAATGTTTACTATAGCCTGAGAAGTAGGCTGTTTTGGTTGCAAAGCCCGCTCGCCCGCTGACACACTAATGGCTCTGGGCTGAGGCCTCTGAGCTTTAGTGCTTAGATTGTTAGTTCGAGAACAACAAGCAAGAATTGGTCAGCATGGTGTAGTTGGTATGGCACCCCCATAGCATCAGTAGCTGACACAGGGTAGAAGTTCCTTGAAAGGGAATGCCAAGGGTTACATATGTAACCCTGGTTCCTTGAGAAAGGCAATGAGATTCTGCGTCACGCTGCCATGCTTCAGGCATGCCTGTGCGTCTTGCTTTAGACAATATGATTCTGATGACGTGTTCTCAGGCACCCATCTTATACGCTGGAGTGCACCTTGTAAAGTCATTGCACTGTCAGCGTCTCGTTCCTTTTCTGAGGGAACCGAGATTACATACGTAACCCTAGATGCTCTTTCATTGTTGCAGTACTTACATGAGAATGGAATTATTGAATCCCCCTGACCTGCAAGACATTCTGGTTTTGTGAAAAAAAAAAAACTCTTCAACTAAGGCATCAGCAAACCATCATAGAAAGTTTATTAATACACATTTGAGTGATTCTGAGAACGTAAAGTTCTGATGAAAAGTTTCTGGTGTAAAGTTCAAATAAAAGAAAAAACCCATCAAAGTGGCTCTAAACATCCAAATACAAAATGATTCAACACCCAAAAGTCAAATTTTGTAGAGAATCCTTTATATAGAATCCTTTTGTAGAGAACTCGTTATAACTGCAAATAAATGTTGCCAACAAGTGCTTACAAGCTTCTGACATCCTCTACTGGAATCTTAGGTCATTCCTTGTGTGCAAAAGCTTTTCAAGGGGATTTTAATCTGTAGACTTGAGCAGGTCGCTCAAGAACATTCCAGGACTGATCCCTGAACCAAGCTTTGGTAGATTTGGATGTATACTTGGGATCATTGTCCTGTTAGAAAGTCCAATGATCCAGTAAAGCTTCAGTTTTACACAGTGAAGACTAGGGATGGGACGATTACCGGTTTCACGATAAACCACAATAAAATGTACTGACGGTTAGTATTATCGTTTAAAAATTAATTATCATTAAAACCGTGTTTGATTATCAAAATTTTGAAAACTCGCGGTAAATCCTGTCCAGCCAGCATCAGTCTGGCGCAGACGCAGCGTGCAACATTGTTTTTTGAACAAGAAGAAATGGCGGAAGGCAGAGACAGCACTCGGGAGATTTTTCAGTCTTCTAAAAGGACCAAATCTGAGGTGTGGTCATATTTTGGCTTTTACAAAAGTCCTGAGGGACTGAGACGGAGACGGAGACGCAAGGCGGCAAGTTGCATTAATGAAACGAGAGCGCGCGGCCGTTGTGATGCATGCGCCGCTATAATGCGTTGCTATTGACGACGGTCATTATAAGGAAGGAAATGCCACAGAATAGAATCTTGCTTAAAAAAGTGCATAGAGCTGCTTGACTTATTTGTTGTTTGTTGATTTTCAAACATAAAACTTGTTGAAATGTTTTCAGTGTGTGCATCAGTTCTTTTTGAACACTTTAATCTAATTTTAACAAAACCGTCATAATATTGATAATCGTGATAATTTTGGTCACCATAATCGTGATATGAAATTTTCATACCGTCCCATCCCTAATGAAGACTTTATAATCTTTGCCAAAATGTCCTGATACTTTGGTCACATCACTCGATAAAACATTCTTCCAGAACTCTAGCCTGGATGCCAGCCGAACTTAGCCCTGCCCACAACATCTGAGGTCGGGAAGTTTGGTCTGGACTTGATCCGTTGTGGAGCAACTATGCTCGAACCAGAGCTGTTAGGACCAATCAAATTGTCAGGGCGGGCTTTATACGATGATGGACAGATGATCAACAGTAACGTAATCATCCACGTCACCAAAGAGCGCTTGGGTTGAATTCGTTCTAATCCTAAACGGAGAACTTGTTCGTATATGCATTCACCTTTACTATTTCTCTCAAAAATGATGATCGTGTTGGTAAGTACTCCATGTATCTTTAAATTCTTTTCACAACACCAGCAAAGATTGTTTACACTCATCTTCTTCTTCTGCTTCTTCCAGCGTGCGTGCAGTCGAGTTCTGTTGACAACTATGCGTTGCTCAACATATGTCACTTACTCCGTTGCTCTGATTGGTTGTAGGTCTATCCAATTGAGTGCAGAGGCATTTTCTTTCCTGGTTCAGTTGAAACACGCTCCATAATCACAGCCCAATGGAGCAGTATCAGACTCATATTCTGACTAGAATCTGAGTATGATGACGTCAGGCTACCAGAATTCCACAGGCCTAATCAAATTATTTTTAGCATATTCAAGTCAACCTGTTTTCTTGGTCAAGAGTGGCATTCGTCGAGGTGCCAGGACATGAAGTCAATGTTCTTATAGTCTTTAGTGTTCTTATTATAGTCTGCATTAAAATGTTTTTCCTCCTTTCAACAGGTCATCTTCCAAGTCTTGGGCATTAAATTGAGCATTTTGAGGGTCAGCTACTCTGAACAAACATCTTATTCCCCTTGATGAAATTGTGCTTTTTATTCCATGTCCTAGAAAGTGGTACCATGCATTTTAAACTTACAAACAATGTTGCCAACTCTGTCTCTAGGAACTTTTAGTGTCTTGGAAATGTTCTTGTAGCCATAGTACATAGTACATAGTACTTCTCTTAGCTTTTCTGAGAGTTCTTTTGTCTTGGCCATATCTGTTACTCAATTTTTAGCATATGCATGAGCTAAATTTATGCATGTGTCATAACTCTATAGAGTTCCCAAAGGCGTAATTGTGTTTTAACACAATTTTGTACCCTACCATACTAGTAAGTGATTTAAAAACAGCAATATTGAATAGGGGTTGAATAATTATGACATAGCTGTATTATGAAAGAAATCCTATAACTCAAAACTATTACATTATACATTGACATTATCACTTTTAATATGCCACTAAAGTGTTATTTTACAATTAAAAAATAGCTTCATATGATTAAGCACTTGTTTACATTTTTCCATATACTTGCAAGTCAGATAAAAGAGTCTTCACTATGAATAAACACTAATGTAAATTTATTACTCACAAAATATAAAGGATGACTCCCACCGACCACATGTCAACCTCAGGACCATAAGCATTTCCTCTGAGGATCTCAGGAGCTGAGTGGATGTGAGAATAGAGGCGAATGATTGCCAATGAATTGACTTATAAAACTTTATTACTCATTCACTGAAATTTGCTTGCTTGTGGACATCTAAATTATTTATTTTAGAGTTTGTATTTATCTAAAAATAAGGAAATAAGTAATAGGGTGCTTAAATCATAAAACAAATAATGTGTTATCTTAAATTCTGACTCACCGCAGTAGCCGGGGGTCCCACATACCGTCTTCATCGTCACTTGCTCATCAATTATTTTAGAAAGGCCAAAGTCCGCTGTGGACATTACAGAAAAGATTGAACCAATAAAAATCCATTAATTACTGAAAGAGTTCACTGTTCAGTCTCATTTCCCCCACATCAAATACATAATGGATTAAATGTATGAGTATACAGTCCTTTACCTATCTTAAGAGGTGCGTCTATTGACAAGTCAGCATAGAGGAGATTTTCTGGTTTTAGGTCTCTGTGAACAACTCCATTCTCATGTAAGTACTGCAACAGAAATAGAACAGAGGTAGCAGATCACGTTTGTGGACATATAATGATAATTTAAGTGATTCATTCTCTGTGTTTTTTGTACATAGAATAAAAGTCAACAGGGTCCAAAACAACATTTGACTCCACAGATTTTTGTTGACAAAAACATACAAAATATCTTCAAAATATATTCTTTTTTGTTCCACAGAAGAAAGTCAGTCATATAAGTTTGGTGGGTGTAAATATACTTGGGCTCTCAGTTAAGCTCTTAAATCACTATCATTATAGTCACCATATACCCAACAGAACGTGACAGGTGTCACCACCCACACAGGAAAGAGAAAGTTAATCACAATGTATCATATACAGTAGTTCATTTGGAAGGGTAGAAGTTCAACAGTAAGATACAAGATGGAAAAAGGACTTTGTTATCTAGTCTAGACTGGTTTTTACCACAGGGGCAAGTTGAAGGGACGAAAAACATCTTGTATGTGGGTGACAAATGTCACATATGGAAATCTGCAGCAATTCGCTAAATCATGCTGAGCATCATGGATTAACTGGATAAACAGTAAAATGACTGGCAATATGATTGAGGCAACATGGAAAATTTCAGAGAGTAATCAGAATGTCTGCAAAGCCCCCACAACCTCTAATTTAACTACTCTAATAGGTGATTTGTTATGTTTATTGAATTCATTAGAACTTATTATGCAGCTCTAGGAGCATGTTTGTGTGCCTGATTGTGTGTGACTGCATGACATCCTCGGTTCTCTGAAGTCCTGATGGAGTGTAGGTGGGAAAGATGAGTTCACTGAGGCAGTCTGGTGCAGTTCTCTGTTAAAACAGCTGCCATGAAGGCAGAGACAGACTCTGTCTGATTCTGTCATCATTTACTCATGTCGTTTCAAGCCTGTATGACTTTCTTTCTTCTGTGTAATATAAAAGGATTTTTTTAAAAGAATTTTGTGATATCTCTTTTCCATGCAGTCACAATAAATGGTGACTGAGGCTTTCAGGTGATTTCCCTCCAGTGAGCTGTTAAAGTTGCAATGTGATGAAGTAGCGACAGATCTTCTCTTTCGTATTGTTACGTATATCAGAGTGAAACAAATTATTGAAAAAAAAAACGTCTCGGTTATCGTATGTAACCCTCGTTCCCTGAGGAGGTCAGTAGAACCAGCAGTGACTGACGAAATGTGGTTTCGCTTAGAAGCCTATCACCTTCGAGTTCTTACAAAACGAGCCAATGGCAAGGAAATGCCATGGGTCTGCAGAAGGGTATAAAGGAAGGACGCTGCCAATCTCGCATTATGTTACCTGCTGAGGAGCCGAGACTGAACTCCCGGCCGTTCCAGCGGTACAGCGGAAGTGGCAGAGGGACGTAACGTCTCCGTTCCCTCCTCAGGGAACGAGGGTTACATACGTAACCGAGATATTCCCTTTCGTTCAGTCACTCCTAGTTACGTCAGTGACTGACGAAATGGGGGTCCAATCTAATCACGCCACCTCGGCTGTTTTCCAGTGCCCTGCTCAAGTCTGAGCTCCCTGTCGTGAGACTAGCACGGACAAAGGACTCGACTTAACACAGGAATACCAAGGTACACTGGGAAGCATATCCACGTGGAACATGCAACACAATGCCTGCCTGAAGGGAGGACTTACAGAATACACATATGACCCGTGAACGGGATGCATATGGAACACACTGGGGTATCCAGCCCGAAGGGTGGAATGTTTCAACCCCAGGGGTGGCAAGGGGCTTGCCAAGGGAAAGACACATGCTTAGAGAGGCTTACAGTGGAAATACACATGTGGGGGTTGCCCAACGGGGGAACCATGCACATGGAGGCACCTAGCCTGACACGAGGGCTGCTGCTGGCATGCACTCTGGTGTCGGCGTTAACAGTGCTGGAGGAGCTCAGTGCTTCAGAGGAGAAACTCACCTGAGGAAAATATTGCACGTTTCCAGTCTGTGGAGTGGAATGGCGAAGCAAGCGATGACACCGAGCAGGTCCTAGTTGGCTACTGGAAGCGAGTACACGGGAGGACACTGGCTCCACTCAGAGATTATAGAATCTCGTGAATGTATTGGGTGTCGCCCAGCCTGCAGCTCTGCAGATGTCTGTTAGTGAGGCGCCATGCGCTAGCACCTAGGAGGAGACCACACTCCGGGTGGAGTGTGCCCTCACCCCTAGGGGGCATGAACGACCCTGTGTCTGGTAAGCCAAGACATTCTCACTATCCAGTGAGACAACCTTTGCTTGGAGAGAGCCTTTCCCTTTAGCTTCCCACCATAACAGACAAAGAGCTGGTCTGAGGTCCTGAAACACTGCGTTATGTCTACGTAAGGTCAGGGAGTAAAACAAGCGGCAATGGGAAGAGTCCTGGGAGGCAAACAGATCTACCTGTGCGTCGCCGAACTGTTCCCAAATCAGCTGAACCATCTCGGGATGGAGTCTCCATTCCCCAGGAAGTGGCTGAAACCGTGAGAGCTCATCGGCTGCACGATTCAGTTCTCCTGGGACGTGAATGGCTCGAAGTGACCTCAGATGCTTCTGACTCCATATGAGGAGCTTGCGAGTGAGTTGCGACATACAGCGGGAGTGTAGACCACCTTGTCGGTTGATGTCCGCTACTGTGGCCGTGTTGTCTGACCGGACTAGTACGTGTTGGCCCCTGAGCAATGCCTGGAAGTGGTGCAGAGCAAAGCGTACTGCCAGCAACTCGAGGCAATTGACACGCAGAAGGCACTGGGGTCCTGTCCAGGAGCCCGCGGCAGCATGTCCATTGCACATGGCACCCCAGCCCGTGGCAGAGGCATCTGTTGATACAACAACATGCCTGGAAACTCGTTCTAAAGGCACTCCGGCCCGTAGAAAGGAGAGGTTCGACCACGGGGTGAAGGTCTGACGGCAGGCCCGAGTAACTGGTACCCGGAGCGTGCCTGGTTGCCATGCCCATCTCGGGACTCAATCGTGAAGTCAGTGCTGAAGCAGTAACATTTCCAGCAGTTCAAGCAGTATGCCCCATATGCCCCAGGAGCCTCTGAAATAATTTCAGTGGAACCGCACTCTTGCCCTCGAATTGGCTCAGGCAAGTCAGCAGTGACTGCGCTTGCTCGCTCGTAAGCTGCGCGCACATGGCGACCGAGTCGATTTCCATACCGAGAAAAGAGATCCTTTGCACGGGGGAGAGTTTGCTCTTTTCCCAGTTGACCCGAAGGCCCAGACGGGCGAGGTGCTGGAGCACCAGGTCCCTATGTTCGCCAACCTGGTCTCGAGAGTGAGCTAGTATCAGCCAGTCGTCGAGATAGTTCAGGATGCAAACACCGTGTTGCCTGAGTGGCACAAGGGCTGCCTCGACGACTTTCGTGAAGACGCGAGGAGACAGGGCTAACCCGAATGGGAGAACCGTGTACTGGTATGCCTGCCCCTCGAAAGCAAACTGTAGAAACGGTCTGTGTCGAGGAAGAATGGAGACATGGTCCAGGATTGGTCGTAACCCACCGGTTCTTGGGTACAATGAAGTAAGGGCTGTAGAAGCCGGACTTCATTTCGGCTGGAGGGACAGTCTCGATCGCACCCTTCGCCAGTAAGGTAGCGACCTCTGCACGCATGACAGGGGCATTGCCGCCTACCATGGTATAGCGGACTCCCCGGAAGCGGGGAGGAGACCGTGCAAACTGAATCGCATAGCCGAGCCTGATGGTTCTCGCGAGCCAGTGGGACTGGTTGGGAAGCTATAGCCAGGCTCTCAAGAACTGAACCAGCGGGGTCATGCGAACCACAGACGTACCCTGGGTGGGGCAGCGAAGCGGAGTGACCAGCCCAGACGTGGGAGGCGGAGCATTCCGATGTGGGGGCACGGTCATCTGCCGCGTACTGACAGAGAAGACCAGGGAAGGACGTGCGTTCCACTGGGGTCTGCTCTGACAGGGGTCTGGCGCCAGAGGGGGACGAGAGTGGCGAGGCCCTTGAACGCCGCACACTACCGCGGCCTCTGGGAGCTCAGAGATGGGGACATGAGTTCTTTCTTTAACCAGATTAGGGCAACAAAATATTCTCCCCCGGCCCTCCACCGGGGGAAGGAGTGGCCCTGCTACCATCTCCTGGAAAGAACTGGGACCCATCTCTGAGTTGTCCGCATCAGGAGCCCCGCTTCGCCTGGCGTTTGGCAGGCTGCGGGGATGGAGCGGACTGGGGTGCCTTCCTGCGACCACCTCCACGGCGCGGCCCGGGTGAAGGCTGCTGCTGGGGCCGGGCGGGAGCAGCAGGAGGGCGCCCAAGGCAGTGAGCAGGCTGAGGCGACTGAGCTGGCGGCTGGGTGGAGGCAGCAGCTGGCCGCCGGGGCAGTATGTGTTTTATGGCCTCAGTATGCTTCTGGGCAGCCGAGAAATGTTGGGCAAAGTCCTCGACCGCGCTGCCGAAGAGGCCAGCCTGGGATATGGGAGCGTTGAGGAGCCGGGTCCGCTCAGACTCTCTCATGTCAGCCAGGTTAAGCCACAGGTGTCTCTCCTGGACCACAGCTGTGGACATCACCTGACCCAGGGAGCGTGCGGCCACCTTCGTCGCCCGGAGGGCGAGGTCAGTGCTGCCAGGCAGCTCATCCATGAGCCCTGGGCCAGCTCCACCCTTGTGCATGTCCCTGACCATCCTGACCTGGTAGACCTGAAGGATGGCCATGGCATGCAGTGAGGTGGCGGCCTGCCCCGCAGCTCTATAGGACTTCGCCACCAAGGTAGACGAAAACCTACAGGCTTTGGAGGGGTGGAGGGGTTGGAGCACCATGTTGAAGCACTCTGCGGACACAGTTGCATCGCAACAGAGCGTTCAACAGGGGGGACCCCAGCGTACCCTTTAGCCACGGCCCCATCGAGGGTAGAGAAGGCGGAGGAGGCCGCCAAACGATCACGTGACCTCCTCATGCACCTCGGGAAAGAAAGGTATTGGGGGCGGGCTGTCAGCACGTGCCGCCCCCAAAAACCAATCATTCAGCCGCGAGCGCTCGGGACAGGGCGGAGGGTTCCACTCCAGCCGATGCTCGCTGCTGCCCGAGATAACATGGCTGTCAACTCCGGATCGGACTCGGGCAATGCTGGCACGCCCGAAGGCGGCAGCATAGCCGAATCTTCATCCCCAGAGGACTCCATCCCACCTCTGCAGACGGTCCTTCTGCTTCAGTCCGGACACTCGCGGATAGCGGTGTGCAAGAGGGGGGTGTGGCCCGAGGAGGAATCGTCGGGGCTTTGTTCCACACCGTAACCCTCAGGTCACCCTAGCCACCAGCCAAAGTATCGTCTCTCGTGGAGGGGATAGATTGGGGTGTGGCAGAGGGGACTCTACCTCCATTACGAAGGTCATTGAGTCTTGACCGCAACACCGCGATGGTCATGTTCCCGCAGTGAGAACATGACTCATCCACAAACGCTGCTTGAGCGTGCTGTAAGCCCAAACACACCAAGCAGCGATTGTGTCCATCAGACGGCGACAGAGATCGACCGCACCCAGAAGTGCACGGGCGAGACATCTTTAAAAAGACGTGCCACGTGCAAGCTCTTTTGTTAAAGGGAAAGCTCAGCAGAGTGTTGAAGCGCCGAGGGAAACACACACAGCTGTTGCAGATCACTGCACAGACCAGCAGGCAGGCAATGTGGAAATGCTGGAACGCGCCGTCACACCAACACACTGGAGAGCCGCTCGTCTCTCAAAGAACTGAAGCGAACTCAGATTTTCAGGCTTGCAGGAGTGAAGAGATACTCTTGGCTCCGAAGCAAAAACATAATGCGAGATTGCCAGCGTCCTTCCTTTATACCCACGCGGTGGGGCAGAGTTACGCTATGCAAATTCCGCAGACCCATGGCATTTCCTTGCCATTGGCTCGTTTAGTAAGAACTCGAAGGTGATAGGCTTCTAAGCAAAACCCCATTTCGTCAGTCACTGACGTAACTCGGAGTGACTGAACGAAAGGGAACTGATTGTTCATTGGATGGAGGCAGATCTAAATGCGAGTTTGCAATTGATTGTAAGAAAGGTGTAGAGAAAAGTCTGTAGTTTTGCCGGAAGACAGAGGTTGATATTTTAATGAAAATGTATGAGGTCAAAAACATTTTTAAAATGGAAACATGCATGGATGCAGGGCTTGACATTAACACCCGCCAACCCGCCATTCGCGGGTGGATTTCAGCTGTGGCGTGTAACGCAGTCACTCTGACTAGCCACTTTGGCGGGTTGAACTTTGTTGTAGTCTTCTCAAAAGGCATCTGTTATAATCGCATTGCACATTATAACCAATCACACGCAATTCTTTTGAGTTTATGAATGCAATGTCTAATAATCAGAGGCGTTCAGATTAGTCATCGCTGAAACGCCGGAGCTTTGATCAGAGTGCGCTCTCACTCACTGAAATCTATAAACAACAGAGCAGAGATGTACGTGCGATGTACATAGGAGATTCATAAATCATAGTGATTGGCTGTTTGTGTTCTATTTCAGTAGCGAAAATAGTTTCAAACAAATATCATACAACAGAACCATAGCGCATCTGATGTGACTGGCATAAAGTTGGCTTGACGTTAAACGACGTTCGATATTCGCGAATATAGGGACCGTATCTAAAGTTACGCACAACATTGGTATACACATTTCTAACTTCAATAGCATTTGAAGAGAATGACTTACAGTCATAAAACCGACTGTAAAGTGTTCATCTAGATGTCATCTAGATGATGCACACCTTTTGGATTTTTGATATATAAAATAAACTGTAAAATCACATGAAAATATGGATATGCATTTCAGTGTATGGGCTCATACACAAAATGTGCTAGATTTAAATGTCATAGCTGATAGAACAATGATGAGAATATTGCTTGAGAATAAATTATATTTTTTTTTTCAGACAAGCTACTGTTAGTGTTTCTCGGTCTAGATTGAGGAGCTTTACACACAACTTTATAGCTAAATAGGCCTATTTGATGACCTGTCATGATATACATTTCATGTAGTCTTTATTTGGGTGTGTACAGTGGTCATTTACATATAGCCAACAACAAATTTACTAACAACAAAATTTTGGCCAGTGAAAATGCTGCGGGGCTAGTAACTTTGGAAAACCACTAGCCGCAGTGGCTGGTGAGCAAAAAAGTTAATGTCAAGCCCTGCATGGATGAATCGTTCACAATAAGACCAATAACATGCATTTATAAAATAATATGAATTTTAATTTTATGCCGACTTGAATGGTGGAATAACTGAATCAGTGAGTTGAAAAAGTCAGCTTGCAGTGACTTGACAAAATTATGACAGAATTTAAATTTTTGGTCAAACTATTCCTTTAACAAATCATCTCTGGGCTCCAGTTTTCAGCGCTGCAAATTGCAGACTGTCTTTGTCTGAACCTTTCAAACCTTCTGTCTTCCCTGAAGAGGTTTTTCTAGCACTCTGTTAAGATCATGGGGTTGTTCCCCATTATCTGGGCATGGGCATTTGTGATCTGCAGTCTGAAAAGTGCGAGGATGACTCATTCGGTGTCAGGCTGTGTTAATTAATTTTGTGTTCATAGGCACAAGACAGATGTTGTTCCTTTAACACAATTCCAAAAATATGTGCATCCAAGTGCATCACGACAGATGAGGAGACAATGGTTTCCTTGTAAATGTGAGCCCAGCAGAACCTGACGAAGTACAGAAAGTGTTTGGCAGATGACAAAGTGTTAAATTAAGGTGGCAGAAATCACTCTTGTGTTTTAGCACATGACTAGTGTGAAAACCAGAGGTGAGTCAGTCCTACTACATATTCTGTGTTTTGTTGAAATAAGGTGCTGGAGTTTTATTACATTGTAAACATTTAATTACAAATACTCTATAGGATGGTTTGAACAGGGTTAAGATTGTGTTGTTTTTGAAGTTTTTTTTGCCTTTTAGTATGAATATGTTAGCCTTAAAGTTATCTATAACCAATAGAAGATATATGCATTCAAAATGTACTAGTCAATACCAATCAGTGATTTTGATGACATCATTCTGCACTTCAGATTCTCATCAGAAACAATTTAGACAGTGTAAATATTCTTTCCATTAGGGTGAATGTAGACTGGTTTTGCAGCAGTGTCATGCAAGCCTCTGCAGTGTAAACACAGTCTATTCCGGCCCAGGGACACGATAGCACAGAGCGGATCATACGCGGCTCGGCGCAGACCACAAAATGTATCCGACCCTTTTGAATTCTACACAGAATGCTGTTTTTTAAATTGCTATGGAGCAAATTAGGAGGAGAAACTGTTAGACAGACTAGGCATTAGAAACAGCACTGAAGAATAGAAGAGATAACACGTGTGTGCGTGTGTGTAACATAAATCACACACACACACACACACATGTTGTGTTATCATGTTTTATGGGGACTTACCATAGACATAATGATTTTTATACTGTACAAACTGTATATTCTATCCCCCTAACCTTACAGCTAAACACAACCCTCACAGAAAACTCTACATACTCCACACACACAACTATGAATCCTCAGCATGATGATGATGATGATCACTGTTTTGTAGTATCAGTTTCATATTAAATCTAAAGGTTAAATATATTTTATTTAATTTTATATATATGTGGTTGTCATCTGTCAAATGCGGCTTTGCCGACTGAGATGTGATATAAACGACTATTGGCTATTTAAAAAAGGGGATGAGCTACTCAATATGTTCCGCCCTGTCTTCCTGTTTCAGTGGAAATTACATCAATACATTGTGGGCCCTATTTTAAAGATCTAAGCGCATGGTCTAAAGCGCATGGCGCAAGTGCACATAGGGCGTGTCCGAATCCACTTTTGCTAGTTTATTGACAGGAAAAATGGTTGCCGTGCCCAGCGCATGGTCTAAAAGGGTTGTACCTATTCTCTTAATGAGTAATGGGTGTGTTTTGGGCGTAACGTGCAATAAACCAATCAGAGTCTCATCTCCCATTCCCTTTAAAAGCCAGTTGCGCTCGCGCCATGGCGGATTCGCTATTTACATGGCGGAATTTGCAAGTGGAAAAACTGAACGCTTCTCTAGCAAGGAAACGGATCTGCTAGTGCGAGAGGTTAAAGACCATCTACGGGACAAGACGGATTCCACCAAAGCTCCCTCAGCATATGACATGTAGGCATTTTTATATTTATGTACACAATAATAATATTTTACATTTTAATCCTTTAATTTTTCATATTTAAAAATGTTTGTGTGCTGCTGCGCGTATAGGCGCATATTACTAACGCATTCTTTAAATAACAAAAAAAAAATACTGCGCCATTGACTTTAGACCAGGTTTCAGTTGGTCAATGGCGCAGTCTATTTCAGTTGCCTCAAAATAGCAATGCGCCAACAATGCGCCTGAACACCTTGTTTTCAGACCAGCACGCCCATGGGCACGCAAATGCATTTGCTATTTAAACAACGTGGCGCAGGACGTAAAAATAATAACTGTGTCAGGCTGAAACTAGCAAAAAACACTTGCCTCGCGCCTGGCGCCGGGTGGATGATAGGGCCCTGAATGGTGCAGCGTGTTTCAAGACCCTACAGTGGGACTTTAAATATTTGGCCAAATAATTTAGGAAATTATAAACAAAGCTAGATTTTTACATTTTCTAAAATCACCAATCTAATGCTAAGGTGTTTGCCAGGTTGCTGCCTTGTGTTTTCTAAGGTGTTTTGAGTGGATTTAGCAAATTGCAGCAGTTAGGGTGTTCTGTGGTTTCTGGGTATGCCAAATCAAAATGGGATTTTTTTGGGTTAGCTGATCTATTGAAAAAAAGACAACGGTCCTGGTCAACACAGGTCAAAGACAGATACAAAGCCTTCCCAAAATTGTCATATATGCACCTTATGTCACCTTATGTCACAGTCAAGCACTAGAGATTATGTCATAGACAACATGTATTAAACAGATATGACCTGCACACACACATTCTACACACAAAATAAGCGCATGTGGCCTCCGCATTGTTGCTTCATTGTCTGATTGCTGAGCTGTTATATAACGCCACCCCACATTCCTCTTGCTCTGGGAGATTAAAAGCTGAGGGAAAAAATTGCAAGGTTTTTTTTCCTTTTCCCTGAGAAGATTATTTTTCACTAGCAGCTCTGCACACACATCCGCTTACTCTACCGTCCGCTTTTGAGTGACGACAAGACTGACCCACATCTCTCCACTGTCAGCCCATCGCTGGACATGTGTTCAGCCACACCAACACATTCACAATAATCCTCCAGCTGAGAATGCATTAAAGCAACTGCTGTCCCCCATGACACATATCATTATATCATGCTATTTGGTCATATTATTTGCCTCATATTTGCTTCAGTCATGATTATGTTTTACTCTACATTTTCAAACTACTCTCTGATCCTCAGAAATACATTTTTTTAATACCGTACCTTTAAGACTCCTACTGCATCTTTAAAGGAATATTCTGGTTTAGTAAGCTCAATCGACAGCATATGTGGCACAATGTTGATTACCACAAAAATAATTTTGATGCATCATTTTTTATCTTTAAAGAAAAGCAAAAAATCAAGGATACGATGAGGCACTTACAATGGAATGTAAAAGCAGAATGGTGACACTTATAATTTTATAAAAGCACTTACATTATCTTTTCTGTTAAAACAGTATTATTTGAGCCATAACATGGTTCTTGTCATTTTTTGGTCATGGAAACACAGTTATACAATTGCATATAATTGTACACACTAAAATCATGTTAACATGCATATTGATTACATCTTGTGGCTATACTATTGAAATACTGAGTATTTTGCTGTTAACAAATTGGCCCCATTTATCACATCATTCTTACAATATTTTTTTTTTTTAGCGCGGGCTAAGTAGATGAACATTAAACAGGCGTTAACCTGTAAGTGTGAGCGGTAATATGTTAATGAGCTCATGGTTATAACATCAAAACCATGGAGATTTCTCAATGCGTCATTTTTGCAGTTTTGTATTGTGAACATCAGAAGGCTAAACATCCACATTACCATTATTGCCTTTCACACATGAATAGAAAATGTCTGTGTGGGTGAAAAGCACATTTTTATATCCCATGATTTATATGATCTTACCGCCACAGCCTCTAGAATCTGTTTGATAACGTGAGCTGCATCTCGCTCGCTGTAGTAGCCCCTCTCCACAATCCTGAAACAACACACAGCTCATGTAGACAAATTCAGCAAAAAATAAATAAATAAATAAATAAATAGAATAAAAAACATCACATAGCACTATCATATGTTTTCAAACATAAACAGCTGATGTTTAGGTGTGTGTGTGTGTGTATCTGGCAGCATTTAGTGCTCTGTTTAGCAGTGTGTAGATATGTGTAGGCAAACACATCCTGTTCCTGCTCTGCACCAAACCCATTTAAACCAATTATCGGGAACTTGTTTTATTCAATTACGTCTCACTGTTGGGTAGAAGAGCAGATAGAAAGCCCACTGAGCTGTAAGAACTTGAGCTGGAAGGTGTTGATGATAAGGAAAGAATGAGATTCCTGTGCTGGAGACCACCATAAAATCTAAGGATAGAAACTAGGCCCTCATCGTATCATTACAAGGTGGTAGATTATCTCTTAATACACTTTGAGCAATAAACCACATTAAGACAGTTGCTTAAAGGGATAGTTCTCCCTAACATCATTTACTGACCCTCATGTTGTTCCAAACCGGTATGATTTTCTTTCTTCTGTGCGTTGTTTTTATTGTTAACTGAAACTAAAGAAATTGAAAATAATTTTGAAATAAAGCTGAAATAAAATAAAAATTTTAAAAAAATTAATAAATAAATAAAATGAAGTACTAAATTACTGAAATTAAAAATAAATAAATAGACATAAAAATTTGTAAAAATGTCAAAAGCACATAGAAAATTACTAAAATTAAAATGAAAACTGAAAAATATTAGATTAAAAGCTAATTCAAAATATTAATAAATTCTATAATAGTTTATAGTTTATAATGAAGTTTTCACATTCATTGACTTCCATTATGTGGGCAAAAGCAGTTTTTTGGTTTATTCTTTAGTGAAGTGAAAACATTTTTTTATTTTTTATTTTTTTATTTTTTTTACATTTTCTAAATATCTTCTTTTGTGTTCCGCAAAAGAAAGTCAAACGGGTTTGGAATGGCATAAGGGGGGAATAAATGATGAATATTCATTTTGGAGTGAACTATCCCTTTAAGCTGACGATGAATGTTATTTGAATTGCCTCGAAATAACGGAGGACATAATACCTGTCAAAGAGCTCTCCACCTGTGACCAGCTCTAGGATGAGAAAGATCTCTGTCTCTGTCTCAAAAATTTCCTTCAAACGAATCTGAATGAAAACAAAGTGATAACAGTCACATCAGAACAAGCCCATCCATATTCTCATGGAAAACAATGAACAAGAAATATTTCATAACAATGTGAAGAGAATTTCACAATTCATTGCGGGGAACATAAATATCTTACAATATTTGGATGAGACAGACGCAGCAGGACTCCAATCTCTGTCCTCACAATTTTCTTGTCAATCTGAGTTGATGACACAATGAAAATAACCTCAAACAGTCATTCTAGGAAAAATGAAAATATTCTCCTATAAAATCACCAATCAACTTACAGTTTTCTTCAAGACCTTGACAGCATAAGGTTTCTCAGTCTGCTTCTCTTCACAACGAAACACAACAGATGTGGCACCCCTGGTGGTTAACACAAAGCAAACGTAACATACTCATATATATACTCATAATTAAATAAGGATCTTAAATTTGATAAACGTGCATCATAGAAATTAGCATACGCAAACACATATCACAAAGTGACAGATAAGAAGATGCTAATAAAACCAAGAAGTTTGATGAAAGAAAAATATTGGCATTTCACGACAGCTAATCTTGGAGGTTCCTACCTACATTCTACCTCTCCCATCACCACTATTATGTCCGTGCATTTCCATGACAACTGAGTATAAACAATCAGTCTCCATGAGGACATGAAATCTTAAAGAAGGGAATACACATTTAATGACACATAATAAATTAAACTGGACCAAAAATGAAATAGGCCTATTAAACTTCAGACAAGCCTCTTAAAATGCTCACATACACTGGATTCAGCCTGATATACTAGTCTGAACATAATATGTCATGTATAACGAAAAAATCACCTTCCTTCTCTAGTGCTTAAGTTCTTGTGGCTGCGTTATGTTATACAATATTTTTGTGTTATATATAACCATATATGGTCCTTATGTTGTCTCTCAGAGTCTTTGCTTTTCATGGTCATTGAATGACTCAATCAGATGAGCACTCAAAGAGAAGGCCATCATTTCTCCATTTGCTGCCTTGTTATCCAAAACTTCAACACTTCAGTGGCTGACAAACAGTCTTCAGCATAATCAGTGATAGACATCAAACTACTCACAGTCATACAATATGCAGGAATATGCATACATTAAAACATTTCTGTGAAAACAAGCCCCATAGAAGGCCTTCTTTGTGCTGAATTTCATGCCAGGCCACACAGCTATAATGACAGACTGAAATCAGGTGACTGCATCAGTTGCTCAACATTTTGCATCCCACATCCTGGGAGGTAATGATAACATTTTAAAATACTTGGTGACATTTGCAAAGATTGGGTGTTTACTAAACGTGCATTATAATTAGTTTACTACAGGGAGATAAAATTTTAGCTCAATTAGTTTAGAAACCACCTATCACAGCACCTATAGCAGTACAAAATAACCTTGATTACAACACAAAACCTGAACACCTGCTCACATATAGACATGGGCAACACAAATGTTAACACTTACATATTACATGTACATATAACCAACTGCAGTAATAACACTATTATAACAACTCCACAAAGTAAATATATATGAAGTATATCGAAAGACCAATAATTGGTTTGACTGATTTTACATTTTTAAATAAGTTATCTTTTTTTACATAGCTGCTATTTAACTTATTCTTTATTCAGATTTTAAAGTTACTGTTTTATTTATGCCATAATGATAACTAATTACACAAAAACAAATCGCTCAAACCAATTATCGGTAACAACGTCTAACAATAATACTTACAAATATGCTGTGTTTTTTATTGTTGCAGTCTAATGATTACTTATTGTTTTAAAAAGCAGAAATAAAATAATTAAATATTGATTCTGCATATCGGTTAATTTGTATCACAATAGTCATAAAAACAATACAGGTCGACAAGTAAGTATAAAATCATATGTACATAGCGTGAACGCATAGGCCTGTGTATTTACAATATAATATCAAAACCAATGTAAATTGGATGCAGTAATGTACTTACCTGCCTAATTCTTGGCCCATGTTATAGAAATCCTCCACTGTCGCATCTCGGCGCGATCCATCGACCCAGTATTCCACCGTGCACGCGCCGGACCTAGAGGTGGGCATGATGGACTCTCCGAAGACTGTTCTTCTGTTATAATGAATACAACTAATCCCTTAGATCAGGGAAGCCCAGGAAACCTCGATCACTTTCACATCTGGGTGTTAGCTCAAACTGAGATATGGTTGCTAGTGTATGTTTATAAATCTGCTGTTCCAAGTGATCAATGATTTAAAATGTCCAGGTTTCCATTTCCGTCTGAGTGCGCATATTAAAAGTCAGACAAGACACTGAAGCATGCAGGCTGGAGTTGATCTCCAAATCCAGTCTATTATTGATCTAGCATATCTATATCCTACGTTAACAAGCAAATATATCTCATATATTATGATTTTTTACGTAGTTTTCTAAAATAATCTTGATCAAAACAATACAAAGGCTATTTTCAAAGTGGGTCTTCAGCTTCCAAAGGGCCTCATAGATCCCATCCCCAAATCTCCCACGACACACAACATTCAAAAAAACATCATAATCCTGCGATTCCCGATGTCACAAGCGACAGGATGATGAACGATTCCTTGCTTTGGTCCTCGCCAGAATGAAAAACAACAGATCAGCGTCTTATTTCTCAGATGCTTCTCGAACAGCTGATGGATATTGTAAATTAGCAGGGTGAAGATGAAGTAAATGTCGTTTCTAATGTAAATATCACACTGCTGTTTGTGCTGGTAAGGGGTGGAGAAAGGGAGTGGGTCTGTCACACGCTAAACCGCACACACACACAGTCACATACACACGCCCTCTCAGCCTCTCTCCCAATCCCTGGTTTTCACTGTAGGCTGCAAATGGGAAGCGGAATATTCAATCAAAATAACGAATGTGCTTCTGCTATCATTAGGGTTGGAAATGTATTCTTATGCACGGACGTATATTAGCTGCCTACAGCCACAGTGTTTCCTGCACTAATCAGCTACGCCACAACACCGCTATTGAATCTATAGTGCGACCAGTGTAGTCGATTCTCGAACGATTCTTTTAAATGAATAAAAACATACAGCGAGATTATAGTCAGATTTCAGAACGAATGACTCTCATAAACTCTTTTTAGTGAATCAACATTCAACGCGACCATTTTAATCTGATTACCGAGCTATTAAGAGTGTATTAGTAGGCTAAATAAGAACATAGTGCGACCAATGTTTTACGATTCATGAACGAATGAGTCTTTTGAGTCTATTCTTTAAAATGAATCGAAAACACTGAACCAATCGGAATTGTAATTTGTAAGGGTTGTAAGACTTAAATCATTGTAGTTACATGGTTTACAATGTTTATCCTACTAAAAGACAAACTGCATTTTGTTGTGGCATTTCATAATAAAAAACAATAATTGCATTTATTTTTTTCCAAATATTTCTTGAAATTACGATAGAATCATGAAGCGGTAGGAACTGGAATTCCTAAGAGTCCCATACAAATTCCTTAGGCTACAGATCCTATCATTATCACGTTTATGTCATCTTACATATCACAGAACTACAAGTGTGTTCTCTGTTGATTTGATAACAAATTCAGCTGTAGATAGACAAATACATGGATGAAAATACATGTTTTTCGTGTTCGTGTTCTTCAAAGTTATTTAATGACAAGTTTAGATGTATAACAATGAGTTTTCGCCCAATAAAATAAAATAAGTAAATAAATAGATGTAGACTACTGCAATCAATGAATAAATGAACTTTATAGATCTTGCCTCTCATTTACATCTGGTAAAAGAATTTCATCAATATCACAGCATATATTTTCACGAGTCATGCATAGTGGGGGAAAAAAGCCGTGAATGCTGGATTCATCCTTGTGCCTCAACTTCTCCACAGGTCTCTTCCATCCCTTGAAGATTTGAAAGGTTGTAAGGGTTGCGATCATATACTTTCCATCTCCAAGAGGAGAATATGTTGGAAGGAATTCTTATATTTTCTTCTCTTGCTCTTACCACTAATACCATTGTCTTCCACTCTACCATCTCTTCTCCCTCTACTCCTCTTCCTACATCTTCTGCTCTTCTTGCTTCTCCTAAATCCTCAACTCTTCTTGCTCCATCTCCTCTACCTATACCATCTATTCCTTTCCCCTCATCTCTTTCTACCTCTTCATCTCTTTCTACCTCTTCCACTGTTCCTCTCCCTCTCAAAATTACCCTTCCTCTTTCCTCTCCAAAACCTCTCACTCTTACACCTCTTCCTTTTCCCATTCTTTTATTTTTCTTTTCCCCCTTTTAGTTTTTGTAATTGAGATAGCTGTGTAAACAATTAGGAAATGTGTGTATTATTAACTCGGCAGATATTTATTTGGGGCTAATTGAGAACATTCCAAGTGCAACTGAGAATTTAACAAATAACAGTTTTGTTTGTTGTGTTTGGAAAAATTGTGCACAAATGATTGTGATTTTTGTAAAACCAATAAAAATAGCTGCAATTGTTTTTTCCTGGTATATTAAAGTTTTGGTTGGTTGTATGAACTACTGTGAAAACATTTGAGAATTTTGTGCACAGTGTTTTAAGAAAACGATGCATGTGATTTGTAATTTGCATGAAATGAAGGAAAATTTACAACCTGTTTAGGACAATTACAAAGTGTTCAGATTACTGTGTTAACTGTTTTGAGAACAGTGACCTGAGTTTGGAGAAATGTGTCAAATCGATTGAGAAAAACTGTAAAATCATGTTCATTTCAGAACCTTGGACAGCTCCACTTGTTTCAGACTGTTTAGGGTACGTTACACGACAACGATGTAATAAAAACGGAAAAGTTTTTTCTTTGTACAGATAACAACGTTATCAAAACGTACACAAGGATCCGCGAACACCACTAAAAATGCTGTATTATGCATGCCAGTAGATGTCACTTTTTAAAGAAAGCTACGTGCCTGCATTCAAACGCGCATGCATAGACTAAACACGTAATAGGCATGTGCATGCCGTCACCGTTTTCACAGATTCGTTTTTGTAGTTTACGATAGCGGTATTATTTTCAAAAAATTTGAAACCTGTTTTCAAAACTTTGAGTTTTCAGGCCACAAAAACACTGTTGTTGTGTAAATGAATGGGCAAAACACAGTTTAATTGAAAACGGTGTAGTGTACACGGCCCCTTTAGCAAAATGACAGCTTGGTGGTGTTATAAATGTAGACTATATAAATCGGGCATCCATCCATCATAAAAGTAATCCATATGGCTCCAGGGGGTTAAAGTGAAAGTGTTAAACAGAAAATAAGATATTTTTATGAATTTTGGTAATCAGACAGTTGACGGCACTCATTGACTTCCATAATATTTTTTGTTTTACCTATGGAAGTCAATGGGTGCCGTCAACTGTCTGGTTACCAACATTCTTTAAAATATATTTTGTTGTGTTCAGCATAAGAAAGAAGCTCATATAGGCTTGGAACAACTTGAGGGTGAATAAGTAATGAAAAAACAAAATTATTTTTGGGTGAATAAAGGCCTTCTGAATCAAAGTGATGCATTTTCATAAGAAAAATATCCATATTTATAACTTTATAAACCATAATAAATGGCCGTACGCGTTGGTGGGGGATAATGAGAATGAATGGGGGAAAGTTATGTGAGAGGCAATGCCTCCATCACGCTATGATTGGATATGACTGGTAATGATTAGATATGACTGGTTAGTGCGATAAATCTCGTCTCTCATTTTCGTGCACGTTCGCAAATCGGTCTGAATGAACAACATCATGGCGTTAATGGGAAGACTAATAAAAAAAAAAGTAAGTAAACAACTTGGATATCAATGCTTTATGTCACAACAAAATCAAACTTGAAATGGCCTGAAAACATCATGACTGTACGGGACTTTTTTTTAGTGAGCAATCAGCTTGGTGAAGTAAAAAGGGATATCTTCGGAGATGGAGCAAGAAGAGTTGAGGATTTAGGAGAAGCAAGAAGAGCTGAGGATGTAGGAAGAGAGGGAGAAGAGATGGTAGAGTGGAAGGCAATGGTATTAGTGGAAAGAGCAAGAGAAGAAAATATAAGAAGACATGGACAGAGGGGAAGGGGAGAGCAAGGTGTAAGAGGAGGGAGGAGAGGTAGAAGGATAGGGTACAGACGGGTTTCAAATGAAATCAGAGCCAAACTAATTGACTCAATTACTGTTGATGTTGTTTGTTAAATCGTTCATGCTGCATTTGGATTCTCACTCCGCTTCATCCCTGCTCACACGTTACAAATAATAAAGCAACCACTATGATAGTGTTCTGGGTGGAACCAGTAGACCTATCACTTCTGGATTGCCAACACTGAACATCACGTGTAAAGAAATGTTATATTTAGTTTGTAGTTATTTAAATCTCTGGACTAAACAATAAGCATTAGTTGTAGGATTATTTGAAGAATTCTAATTGAATGAAAACATAAGAGTATGTTTAGTTTGCTGTGTTAATTGAACTACATTCATTTGGAAAAATGTGTCAAATCAATTGAGAAAAACTGTAATAAATAGAACATTAGTTTTTTTTTTTTCTCTAAACAATAAGTTCACATCTCTGAATGATTAGCTTCTTGTTCACATCAGATTAGAATTTCTTATTGATTTACAGTTTTTCTCAATAGCTTTGGCTCAATTCTCGAATGAGACTTTTTTCTCAAAACAATAAGTTCAGATCTCTGAACAATTGATTTCTTGTTCATGTCAGATTAGAATTTCTTATTGATTTAAGCAAATTGGTTTGGCACATGTGCAAAAGAGTTAGTACAATTGTCTACAATTTGCACAATGACTAAATGCACATGGCTTGTTGATCAATAATTAATAATTCCACTAATTGCTCGTTGATCAATTAGTGGAAAGAGCAAGAGAAGAAAATATAAGAAGACATGGACAGAGGGGAAGGGGAGAGCAAGGTGTAAGAGGAGGGAGGAGAGGTAGAAGGATAGGGTACAGACGGGTTTCAAATGAAATCAGAGCCAAACTAATTGACCATGTCATAAATTATGGTCTTTCCATGAGGGAAGCTAGACAGAGTTCAGCCCAATATAAACATTGTGCCACAGTCAATGTCCCAGGACAACAAGTGCTGCAATCCACTGGTGTTGTGGCACACAAAGCTGTCTTGGGGCCGCACAACACAGAAAGGCTTCTAAATGTTTTAAACTCCCTCAATGAAATCCACTTTCCGCAGGGTATTCAGGAGCAAATTGAGCGAAATTGTGTTGTTGTTTGGGACAATGTCCAATATCACCATTCAGCACTGGTGCAAGAGTGGTTTGAGCATCACCCTCATTTCAGGATGGTGTTCCTTCCATCATATTTTCCTCTCTGAGATGGAAAGTATATGATCACAACCCTTACAACCAAGTAAGTCTTCTTCAAGTGATGGAAGAGGCCTGTGGAGAAGTTGAGGGACAAGGTTGGATCCAGCATTTACAGCTTTTTTTCCCCCATGATCCATGACTCGAGAAAATATATGTTGTGATATTGATGAAATTCTTTGATTAGATGTAAATGAGAGGCAAGATCTATAAAGTTCCTTGATTCAATTATTGAACTTCATTTATTTATTTTATTTTGTTTTTGGGGGGTGAAAACTCATTATACAACTAAACTCGTCATTAAAGAACTTTGAAGAACACAATTAAAGAACACAAAAAACATGTATTTTCATTCATGTATTTGTGTATCTATACTCAAAAAAAGTTATTAAATCGTTCATGCTGCGTTTGGATTCTCACTCCGCTTCATCCCTGCTCACACGTTACAGAACGACCACAATAAATCCAGCAGCACAGATTATGTGTCTCCGTCAGGGAGACAGGCCTATTGAGGAGTACATCATGGACTTTATTGAGCTGGCACATTTTACTTTTTTGGATGAGCTTTGCCTCATGATTTTTTTTTTAAGGGGGGCTATCAGTTCAGCTATGCCATTGCACAACCCTAATTGGACTCTGGAATTTTATATCAATCTGGCACTGCAACTGAGTGGTTCTGCATTCACTGTGGGAGTCGCAGAAGAGGAACACTGCACTCCCGCAGTACCCGCCAGTCCAGAGTCTCGTCCCGTCATCGTCACCGTCCAGGGTCCAGCGACATCTCCTGTCCACGACCAGCATCCAGAGACGGCTCCAGCCCGTGACCAGCGTCCAGAGACGGATCCTGCCACTGACCAGCGTCCAGAGACGGCTCCTGCCACTGACCAGAGTCCAGAGAGGGCTCCAGCCACTGACCAGAGTCCAGAGAGGGCTCCAGCCACTGACCAGAGTCCAGAGAGGGCTCCAGCCACTGACCAGAGTCCAGAGAGGGCTCCAGCCCATGGAGGCCGGCCCTGAAGGGTCTGTGCCGCCATGGCTCCCTGAACTGCCCGTGCCGCCATGGCACCCTGAACTACTCCACGGCCCAGGTCTGCCCACGCTCCCGGGCCCATCTATGCCATGCCAGTGTCCTTGTCCTGTTCCCCTGCATGGGCCTGGCCTACCATCCCTTCCCCTTGTCTACCTCCACTCAACTTCCCACCTGAACTCTTTGTTTTGGCTTTCTTGTGAGCGTCTGGAAGCTGCTCTTAAGTGGGGGCTCTGTCATAAATTCCCTGTGTGTTTGTGGACTCTTTTGTTATATCCTGCCTTGTGCCATGTTTTGTAGTCCTTTTGTAGCTTTTCATGTTGATTAGTCTTCCCAGGTGTGTCCCATTTACCACACCCCCTTGTTATCTTGTTAACCTTGTTTCCCTTTGTGTCTATATACCCCAGTGCTTCAGTTGTTGTTTGTCGGTCGTTGCTCCTGTATGTGTGTTCCTGTCGTTGCGCTCCTGCCTGTTTTTGGATACCCTTGTTCTTGGATCTACTGTTGATGTTGTTTGTTAAATCGTTCATGCTGCATTTGGATTCTCACTCCGCTTCATCCCTGCTCACACGTTACAAATAATAAAGCAACCACTATGATAGTGTTCTGGGTGGAACCAGTAGACCTATCACTTCTGGATTGCCAACACTGAACATCACGTGTAAAGAAATGTTATATTTAGTTTGTAGTTATTTAAATCTCTGGACTAAACAATAAGCATTAGTTGTAGGATTATTTGAAGAATTCTAATTGAATGAAAACATAAGAGTATGTTTAGTTTGCTGTGTTAATTGAACTACATTCATTTGGAAAAATGTGTCAAATCAATTGAGAAAAACTGTAATAAATAGAACATTAGTTTTTTTTTTCTCTAAACAATAAGTTCAGATCTCTGAACAATTGATTTCTTGTTCATGTCAGATTAGAATTTCTTATTGATTTAAGCAAATTGGTTTGGCACATGTGCAAAAGAGTTAGTACAATTGTCTACAATTTGCACAATGACTAAATGCACATGGCTTGTTGATCAAAATCGATGAGTGGATTCTCAGTGAAACTGTCACTGTCACTGTTATATTCCATAAATATTTATGACATGGAATGTTTGTTAAATTGCAACACACACATACACACATACTATACAGTATATATATCACAACCCTGCAGCAGCTACATCAGTATTCATTTGTACATATTTACTTACTCATTTGTGTTTATACAGTACATTTATTTTTGTAGAAATGTGTTGCATGTAAACTGAAAATTTTTGTCGTGGAAGAGCAATAGGAAGAAATGTAAGAATATGTATCTGTTAGAGAAAGACATAATAGAATGCGTAAAAATGAACAAAGAACAGTAATTTTAAGCTTACATGTAACACATTTCTTCAAAAAATAAATGTACTATATAAATACAAATGTTCATTTTCTTTTTGTGTACTACATTATTGACTTTTCCTAGTCAATTTTTACCTACTATCTGAATCTGTATTTACATTAAAAAGCTCAGTGTGATCCACAAGAGCATTCAGCTAGACAAAACTGACATTATTGTATATAATAAAAAGCAGTTAGTGTCAACAAAAAAGTAAAATATTTATAAAACAAATATTTTTTATGGTGAAAAAACATATCAGTTACATATGTAACCCTCGTTCCCTAAAGGAGGGAAAGGAGACACCACGTTGATGACACAAAAAGGAATCTCGCTAGACTATTGGATAACACTGGGAAAGCGTGCCTTTTCCACTGGAAAAGGAACACTGCGGAAGCCACATCCTACCCCGAAAGAGTTATGTGGAGTTACATATGGACTAACCCCGTAGGGCCAAACTACATATAGAATGTTTCGGGAGTGGCTCCAACCTCATCAAAATGGGGCTCTCCCAAGGGAAAGACTCGGGCTTCCGTTTAGGAGCACACATATGGCACCCAGCCTAGTACCGGTTCTCATGGATACAACAGATATAGGCCTGGCGCCATACACTCCGCCACGACAGGACTCGTCAGTTTTTGCTCTGGAGAATATAAGCGCTAACAGTTCAGGGAGCACAAGCCGACATTGAGCCGGGCCTCTCGGTGCTTCTACCCATTTGAGGTGAGAACACAGGAGGATACCGGCTCTACACGAAGGCTGTAGAATCTAGCGAACGGGTTGGGTGTCACCCAGCCTGCAGCTCTACTTTGTCAGCGAGGCACCACGTGCCAGCGCCCAGGAGGATGTAACACTTCTGGTAGAGTGAGTTTTGCAACCTGAGCGGGCAAGGCACGCCTTTTGCTTGATAAACCAATGCGATGGCATCCACTATCCAGTGGGCCATCCTCTGCTTGTAGACAGCCTTTCCCTTCTGCTGGCCTCCGTAACAGACAAAGCGTTGCTCTGAGGTCCTAAAGCTTTGTGTTCTGTCCACGTACAGTTGCACGTCACCCGGCCCGAACTCTAGGCACCATTCGTCGACCAAAAATGCCTGCAGATCCCCTATAGAGGCCAGTGCGATCAGCAGCAAAGTCTTCATAGACAGAATCTTTAGATCTACTGACCTCAAGGCTCGAACGGAACATTCTGAAGTGCTCTAAGCACCAGAGTGAGGTCCAAAAGGGTATGGAGGGAGGACATTCCCCTAAGGAACCTGACAACCAGGTCGTGCTTCCCGACCGACTTACCTCCTATGTGGCCGTGATATGCAGATATTGCGGCAGCATACACTTTGTGGGAGGCTTTGCTCCAGCCCTTGCTGCAGGAAGGAAAGCACGGCAAGAAGAACACCACACGACAAATAGGTTCCACTTCAAGGCGTAAGCGTGTCTCGTAGACGGTGCTCGAGCCGAAGTGATGGTGTTAACTGCCTCTTGGGGTAAGTCACCTTGAATGCAGCTGGGGACCCGTCCAAACCCCAGAGATTGCATGCCCGTTGTACGTGGCCCCCCAGCCCGTGGCAGAGGCATCCGTGAAAACCACAGCATGCCTGGACACTTGTTCTAGGGGTACTCTTTCCCGTAGAAACGAAGTGTCTGACCACGGGCTGAAGGTCTGGCGACACGGCGGTGTGATTGTCACTTGGTGAGTGCCGCGTTGCCATGATCATCTCGGGACTCGGCAGTGAAGCCAGTGCTGAAGTAGTCTCATATGAAGCAAACCGAACGGTGTTACTGTTGCTGCGGCTTCCATATGCCCCAGGAGCCTTTGAAATAGTTTCAGTGGGACCACCGTCCTGCCTTTGAACGTATTCAAGCAGTTCAACACCGACTGAGCACCTTTCTCTGTGAGGCGTGCTGTCTGTCCGACCGAATCCAGCTCCATACCAAGAAAAGAGATCCTCTGCACAGGGGAGAGTTTGCTCTTTTCCCAGTTGACCCAAAGACCAAACTGGCTAAGGTTCTATCACGTTCTTCGTCAGTAGGACTGCGATCTCCGCTCGCAAGACATGGGCATCGGCATCCTTCACTGAAGTGAACTGGATGCCCCTGAACTTGGGGGGATGCCGGGCGAACTAAATCGCATAACCGAGCCTGATGGTCCGAATGAGCCAGCGAGACGGACTGGGAAGTGCTAGCCAGGCTCGCAGAGACCGTGCAAGCGGGACCACAGGCATACCCACAGTGAGGCAGCGAGGTGGAACACAGGGACCCCGCTCGGGGGGCTCTCTTTTCGAGGCGGCCCGGAGAGAGGTCTGAGTGTGCTGTGCATCACTTACCTGGTTCCACAGTTGGGCAGAGGGTGCAAAAGCACTTTTTTTTTACAAAAACACTTTTTATTTTAGTGGCATTGGCTAATTTACTGACACAATAACAAGGTTTTGAAGTATGAATTAAATGTTTTGGGTGAGTAACTATATTTTGCAGACATGCTACAGACTGTTTTGAAAAATTTACTAAAGTGATTGAGAAAAGCTGTAAGCATCACTCGGCATCCCCCCAAGTTCATCGACACGACATCCTCATTAAACCCGTCTTCGGCGTGACGACTCCAATCTTTCGAATAATCCTACGAATATCTATTGATCTAATATGACTTCTGACCTGTAATGTTGCAAGAATCATAATCATACACTATTTGTTCGTCGGCCAGAGGAGAACTGGCACCCCGACTGAGCTTGGTTTCTCCCAAGGTTTTTTTCCTCCATTCTGGCCCTGAAGGAGTTTTGGTTCCTTGCCACCGTCGCCTTTGGCTTTTGGCTTGCTCAGTTGGGGACACTTAAATTTCAACTATATTACTGATCTGCCCGCATTGACACTATATGATAATTGAAATGAGCTGGATGACATCACCGTTTTCACCAGAGCGGCTGTACAGCCGAATCAAATTCTGTTGCATTATATTCCTGTTACCACTGTGAAGCTGCTTTGAAACAATTGGCATTGTAAAAAGCGCTATATAAATAAAGGTGATTTGATTTAATTTTTGATCACTGTCTGGTCTTGTTGTTACCACCCATACAACTTATCTGGGTACCTACCTGAACTACTCACCTGTTGTGATTTCTGTCCGTCTTCGTACTTTATCGTCTTGTCTCCAGATCCACCGGCATATCTACCACCATCACCATCACAGCACCTGCAAAAGACACAGATACTGTAATTTCACATTCAAACTGCACAAAATCTACCAAAACACTTCATACATGTGTCAAAATAACTTCCAAAACACTAGCAAAGGTTTTCAAACAACAAACACACTTTGTCAATCATAAAACACAGACCCAAAAACAATAACATCGGTTAGCATTATACAATGTTTTCTTTTGTAAAATGTCTTTGCAAAAAAAGAATGACTCTCTGCTGTTTAGAATTCACTGCAGTATACTATGTTACATAGCCCATGTTTACATTATTGTACAACATTATTCCTAACTTTCCACTTTTGAATGGATGGTAATGAATTTGAAAGACTAACGCTTGTGTGGGTGTTCAGTTTCATCTAATTGCTTTGTTAGTGTTTGAGTTTTAAGGTTCAGAATATATTTCATTACAATATTACTGTAGAAATGTAGCAAATTTCTGTTTTTATTCAAGTTTGTATTATGTTATTGTTTTGAACTTAAGTTTAACAGTTTTGAAAACCGTATGTAAGCATGTGCAAATTGGCCTGTATGTACACAGAGTTTTGGCATTTGTTGTGTCAAAGTGAGAAAAGTATAGTCCTGCTTAAAGCAGCTGGTGGCCACACCAGATATTGACTGCTATTACTGACTGCTACTTTTGATATTGACCCCCGCTCTGTTCAAGGACTCCATTCCATTTCTGTTCGTCAAATGTCTGTGAAATTTATTCAGTTTATGTCTTCAGTTTATGTCTTTTATATTCATAAAAATATTTACACGTTAAGAAATTTGGTGGGGAAAAAAGCAGTTAAAAGTGAGAGGACATTTCTTTTTTTGCTGTGTGTGTGTGTGTGTGTGTGTACACCGATCAGGCATAACATTATGACAGGTGAAGTGAATAACACAGATTATCTCTTCATCACGGCACCTGTTAGTGGGTGGGATATATTAGGCAGCAAGTGAAAATTTTGTCCTCAGAGTTGATGTGTTAGAAGCAGGAAAAATGGGCAAGCGCAAGGATTTGAGCGAGTTTGACAAGGGCCAAATTGTGATGGCTAGATGACTGGGTCCAAAACTGCAGCTCTTGTGGGGTGTTCCCAGTCTGCAGTGGTCAGTATCTATCAAAAGTGGTCCAAGGAAGGAACAGTGGTGAACCGTCATGGCTCATTGATGCACGTGGGGAGCGAAGGCTGGCCCGTGTGGTCCGATCAAACAGACAAGCTACTGTAGCTCAGATTGCTCAAGAAGTTAATGCTGGTTCTGATAGAAAGGTGTCAGAATACACAGTGCATCGCAATTTGTTGTGTATGGGGCTGCATAGAGCTGTCAGACCATACAGACCAGTCAGGGTGCCCATGCTGACCCCTGTCCACCGCCGAAAGCGACAACAGTGGGCACGTGAGCATCAGAACTGGACCACGGAGCAATGGAAGAAGGTGGCCTGGTCTGATAAATCACGTTTTCTTTTACATCACGTGGATGGCCGGGTGCGTGTGCGTCGCTTACCTGGGGAACGCTTGGCATCAGGATGCACTATGGGAAGAAGGCAAGCCGGCGGAGGCAGTGTGATGCTTTGGGCAATGTTCTGCTGGGAAACCTTGGGTCCTGCCATCCATGTGGATGTTACTTTGACACGTACCACCTACCTAAGCATTGTTGCAGACCATTACACCCTTTTATGGAAAAGGTGGCCTGTAACCTCTTTCAGCAGGATAATGCGCCCTGCCACAAAGCAAAAATGGTTCAGGAATGGTTTGAGGAGCACAACAAGGAGTTTGAGGTGTTGACTTGGCCTCCAAATTCCCCAGATCTCAATCCAATCGAGCATCTGTGGGATGTGCTGAACAATCCATGAACAAGTCCGATCCATGGAGGCCCCACCTCGCAACTTACAGGACTTAAAGTATCTGTGGCTAACATCTTAGTGCCAGATACCACAGCACACCTTAAGGGGTCTAGTGGAGTCCATGCCTTGATGGGTCAGGGCTGTTTTGGCAGCAAAAGGGGGACCAACACAATATTAGAAAGGTGGTCATAATGTTATGCCTGATCGGTCTATGTGTGTGTGTGTGTGTGTGTATATTTTCACTATCTACCAATCTTTTGAAGGTCACTTTACAAGACTTTTTCCCTGTTTGCTGCTGGAAGAAGTTTTAATATGGAATTATTAGTCACATGGAATTTGTTTAATAAATGAATGAATGAATCAAAAGTGTACATTTTCACATACATCTGAGATTTTATGGTGCATGTGTGGAGTATCCATTAAGATATAAATGGAAATATTTACGGATACAGACACTGAGGTACATTAAAACTTCTTGGTTCGTTTGAAACCTGTTAAGAAGGAATATCTAATGAATGACATCTAATGAAAAACGAAGTGGGATCAGTTATTTACAGTCCATATGTAAATAACTGGAATTTCACCTTATTTCTTGTCCTCTCTGCCCAGACCATGTCTGCAAAACAGAAATGAATGTATCAAGCCTGTAGGTGTGTTCAGTGAACAGCGGAAATCCAGTTGTCAGCAAACAAAAACACTGGAGGCCAATTCTTATTCATATTAAACCAAACTTCCAGTGTGCAACAAATACAGTGTGCAAGTCAAGCCCTAAATATGATTAAAAGTTTGATTTATGCAATATTACAGTTTTTCTGATCGATTTGACACATTTCTCCAAATGAATGTAGTTGCTCTCAAAACAATTAACACAGCAAACTAAACACTCTTATGTTGCCAAAACAGTTCAGTATTTACTGCATAATGAAGCACTGCAATTTATTCTATTAATGCATTTATCAAAAATAAATACTAACATCAAAACTACAAATGTGTTCTCTGCTGATTTAATAACAAATTCAGCTGTAGATACACAAATACATAAATTGAAATAATGTTTTTCATGTTCTTTAATCGTGTTAAAGGTGCCACAGAATGGAAAACTATTTAACTTGGCATAGTTGAATAATTCTGTACATGGAACTGACATACCATGAGCCTCAAACACCATCGTTTCCTCCTTCATACGTAAATCTTGTGCGTGAAAAAGACCACTGAAAAACGGGCGAATCCCAACAAAACACCGACTGTGATGTAACAGTCGGGATCATTAATATTTAGACACCAAATTTGCATATACCAGCCCATGTTTTAGGCCAGGCAGTATTAACGTGGACCCGCACAGCCGAATCATCAGAAGTTCTACAGGTGTTGTGAAGATGAGGACAATATAGCGAAAATGGCAGATAATGGATATAAACGTTATGTTCCAGGCTGTGCAGGGGATTGTGAGCACTTTTCATACCCTTCCCACAGGCACAAAACAGGCATAGTTGATGTTTATCTATAACAGGATAAGCTACCGCACTAATTTAATTCAAAGTTGTTAGTTTCCTCTGACTAGTGTCAATTTCGTTAACGAAAATATGACGAAAAATGTTCGTTGACGACCTTTTTTTCCATGACTAAGACAAGACGAGATGACACGTCGTGCAATATCGTTGACGAAAAAAGACGAGACTAAAATGTAGTTTAAAAAATAAAAACTTGACTAAAAAGCATTCTTTGGTTGTGTCGGGGGAAAGAGAGGAGCGTTCGAGCGTTCATGCTTGCGGTTGCCAGATTTCAATCATTTAAATCAGAGCTTTTCTATTAAAAGAACACGTATTCTATCCGGTGTTTACTTAAAATGTGCTATCTGGCAACCATGTGCACGCGAGCTCTCTCTCTCTCTGTCTCTCTCTCTCTCTCTCTCTCTCGCACGCGGATGATCTGAACACAGCAATAAACAAGTAAACTGCATTTCAGCAATCTCCATTTGAGATTTTCTGCTTAAAGTGTCATTCAGGTGGTCTGTGTTCTGTCACGACTCACGAGCCGCTTGTGCTGTTTGCGATTGTGTTTGCTGAATAACTGCACTTGTGATGAGCCTTGCTGTGAAACAGCCAATCAGAGCAGAGCTGAACATTATTATTCATGAGCCTTCCAGATAAGGTAATAACAGCCCATTTCATTCTAGGGACAAATCCTAGGGTTGTAAATAGACATGTAAAACCGTATCTGGAGTATTTTTGCCCTTACCCAAGCCACATACCTTCTAGGTAGATATTAGAGATAACAATTTTAAAATATTGTATCAATGCATTCTATGGCACCTTTAATGACGAGTTTAGTTGTATAATGATGAGTTTTCACCCAAAATAATAAATAAATAAATAATTCTACTGCAATAATTGAATCAATGAACTTTATAGATCTTGCCTCATTTAAATCTGGTCAAAGAATTTCATCAGCATCTCAGCATGTATTTTCACGAGTCATGCATCGTGGGAAAAAAAGCAGTGAATGCTGGATTCATCCTTGTGCCTCAACTTCTCCACAGGTCTCTTCCATCGCTGGAAGAAGGCTTACTTGGTTGTAAGGGTTGCGATCATATACTTTCCATCTCCAAGAGGAGAATATGCTGGAAGGAACACCATCCTAAATTTTTTGTGATGCTCAAACCACTCTTGCACCAGTGCTGAATGGTGAAATTGGACATTGTCCCACACAACTACACAATTTCGCTCAATTTGCTCCTGATCACCCTGCGGAAAGTGGATTTCATCGAGGGAGTTGAGGGAATAATGTAAACTCTCTTTCTGTGTTGTGTGGCCCCAAGACAGAGTTGTGTGTCACAGCACCAGTGGATTGCAATAATTTATGACAATGGTCAGTTAGGTTGGCTCTGATTTCATTTGAAACCCGTCTGTACCCTATCCTTCCTTTCCTCCCTCCGGTTACATTTTGCTCTCCCCTTCCACTCTGTCCATGTCTTCTTATATTTTCTTCTCTTGCTCTTTCCACTAATGCCATTACCCTCCACTCTACCATCTCTTCTCCCTCTTCTCCTCTTCCTACATCCTCAGCTCTTCTTACTCCATCTCCTCTACCTATAACATATTGTATATTCCTTTCCCCTCATCTCTTTCTACCTCTTCATCTCTTTCTACCTCTTCCACTGTTCCTCTCCCTGTCAATATTACCCTTCCTCTATCCTCTCCAAAACCTCTCACTCTTACACCTCTTCCTTTTTCCATTCTTCTTTTTTTTCTTTTTCCCTTTCATAGTTTTTGTAATTGAGATAGTGTTAACAATTAGGAAATGTGCATTTCCTGTGTTGTGTACTAACTCTATTTATTTGGGGCTAATTGAGAATTTAATAAATAACATAGTTTTGTTTGTTGTTTTCTGGAAAATGGTGCACAAAAGATTGTGATTTTTGTAAAACAATTATAAAAAGCTGCAATTGTTTTTCCTGATATATAAAAATTTTGGTTGGCTGTGTGAACTGTTGTGAACACATTTGAGAATTTTGTACACAATGTTTTGAGAACATTATGAATATAATTTGTAATTTGTATGAAATGAATGAAAACTTACAGTTTAGGAAAAATTACAAAGTGTTCAGTGATCTGAGTTTGGAGAAGTGTGTCAAATCGACTGAGAAAAACTGTAATGTATATTAATGCAATAGACATTCATACTGTATATATATATATATATATATAAAATGGGATGAGACAAAAGAAAAAAAAGAAAGAAAAAGAAAAACATTAAAGGAGACATTAAATGCATCAGTAAGCAGAACAGTCATACAGCTTTCGAAATCTAATGGCATTTGCTTATTTCAGTTATGACCAGTTGCTATTAAGCAAAATTTACTTTGTAAATAGTATTAAGCAAATTTGTTGTCTCTGTCTAAAAATGTCAATCATATAAAATCACATAATGCACACGCTGTAAAGAAAATCTTCTGTGATTATTTCATCAGTGAATCTTTAACCTCATGTGCAATTTAAACTTTAACCACTGGATGGAAGCAAACGCTAATACATGGAGAATCATTTTAACTACCCTCAGGGTTCAGATTCTGGAGTGTGGTATGAAATGTAAATGTGTGCTTAAAGCCACATGCAGGGGATTTTATGTGTTTATCAGGCACCATAAATCATAAAGCAAAAAAGGCACAAGTTACATCATATTTTGAACTCACCAAACCACAGACCCTCTCACAGCTGAAAACTTAAATGCATACAACTACGTTTGGTACAGACAGAAGCTTATAAAATCTTCCCAGAGAACGAGACATGACAATTGTGGCACAGACTCCTGTACTTCCAAATATGCTTTGGTTAACAGGATTCTTGTTTCCTGAAGCCAGAGTGGAAGTACTAAGACCTTTAAATGACTGCAGTGTTTTATTAAAGACATTATACCCACTGTAAGTTCACTGCCTATCACCCTTGGTGATTCATCTGTTTGGGATTCGGCGAAGTAAATGACCACATTTTCAAACCACTGTAAGTGCCTCAAATTGCGTGGGCTAATTTGATGCAGAAAATCCCCCCAGAGGTTTTACAAGCTTTGTAAATGAGTGTGAGGTCCATTAGAGGCAATTCATGTGTGCTTTGAGGAGAGGCTTGGCTGTTTTCTGAGCTTTTAAATTGGGACTGTTTTGATGTCGGCCTGTTTGCCACGATGGAACTGGAATGGCAGAATAATGTATGATTAAACAGAATGCAGAGTGCACAATAGAGTTTTGCTTAAATAAGGGACTATATAAATTAACAAAATTATTATTATTATTATGTAATTACATTATTACCGTAATATATTATGCTATATTAATTATATAATTATAATTATAGTAAGTAATAATTATAATACCTCACCTAAAGGATTATTAGGAACACCATACTAATACTGTGTTTGACCCCCTTTCGCCTTCAGAACTGCCTTAATTCTACGTGGCATTGATTCAACAAGGTGCTGAAAGCATTCTTTAGAAATGTTGGCCCATATTGATAGGATAGCATCTTGCAGTTGATGGAGATTTGTGGGATGCACATCCAGGGCACGAAGCTCCCGTTCCACCACATCCCAAAGATGCTCTATTGGGTTGAGATCTGGTGACTGTGGGGGCCATTTTAGTACAGTGAACTCATTGTCATGTTCAAGAAACCAATTTGAAATGATTCGAGCTTTGTGACATGGTGCATTATCCTGCTGGAAGTAGCCATCAGAGGATGGGTACATGGTGGTCATAAAGGGATGGACATGGTCAGAAACAATGCTCAGGTAGGCCGTGGCATTTAAACGATGCCCAATTGGCACTAAGGGGCCTAAAGTGTGCCAAGAAAACATCCCCCACACCATTACACCATTACACCACCACCACCAGCCTGCACAGTGGTAACAAGGCATGATGGATCCATGTTCTCATTCTGTTTACGCCAAATTCTGACTCTACCATCTGAATGTCTCAACAGAATTTGAGACTCATCAGACCAGGCAACATTTTTCCAGTCTTCAACTGTCCAATTTTGGTGAGCTCGTGCAAATTGTAGCCTCTTTTTCCTATTTGTAGTGGAGATGAGTGGTACCCGGTGGGGTCTTCTGCTGTTGTAGCCCATCCGCCTCAAGGTTGTGCATGTTGTGGCTTCACAAATGCTTTGCTGCATACCTCGGTTGTAACGAGTGGTTATTTCAGTCAAAGTTGCTCTTCTATCAGCTTGAATCAGTCGGCCCATTCTCCTCTGACCTCTAGCATCAACAAGGCATTTTCGCCCACAGGACTGCCGCATACTGGATGTTTTTCCCTTTTCACACCATTCTTTGTAAACTCTAGAAATGGTTGTGGGTGAAAATCCCAGTAACTGAGCAGATTGTGAAATACTCAGACCGGCCCGTCTGGCACCAACAACCATGCCACGCTCAAAATTGCTTAAATCACCTTTCTTTCCCATTCTGACATTCAGTTTGGAGTTCAGGAGATTGTCTTGACCAGGACCACACCCCTAAATGCATTGAAGCAACTGCCATGTGATTGGTTGATTAGATAATTGCATTAATGAGAAATTGAACAGGTGTTCCTAATAATCCTTTAGGTGAGTGTATATAATATATAATTATTAATTATACATTTTTGATTTTTTTTTATATTGTAATAATTTCACATTTAATCTCCAAATGAATGTAGAAACAACATAAAGACAGTAGCCTATATTTTAAATATTTGTTTAATGGCATCTTTTTTTTGAAAGAAGGCCGGTATCACTGATACCAATACTGCTACTGATGTCTCTATGAAATAGATTTTTTCTCAAATTTAGCAATTCATTATAGGCATTCAGCATTACAGTATAATTGAAAGCTATCAATTTTAACATTTATTAGGCTATAAAAATATAATTTAATATTAACTTTTTAACTAATATTTAACATCACTTTTAATTTAAGTGAACTTAAAACAATCTTCACATAAACCCATTGTAATAAATGTCACATTTACCTGTGCCCCTCAATATATCAGGGTTCATTTTTTTTTCTATTGACCCAGTCAGACCTATTCAGATTTGTATACAAGACTGTTTTTTATAGGCTTTATAGACAGATAGGTTGAGAGTGACTCTTGAAGGACCAGCATAACATCCTCTTGTACATCTTCCAGAATCTGGCAGTAAGTTTTGGGAGTTCATTTTTAGTCCATCTCTGCAAATGGACTTCAGGATAGGAGATGGACTAAAAATGAACTCCCAAAACTTACTGCCAGATTCTGGAAGATGAATTCTTCAAACAGTGGTACAGGAGGATGTGATGCTGGTCCTTCAAGAGTCACTCTCAACCTATCTGTCTATAAAGCCTATAAAAAACAGTCTTCTGTATTCACAACACTTCTTCATGTATTTTACAACACTTCAGCTTGTGATTCTTATTAAGTGGGGGTAGTTTTTTAGGATTCTTTACCTAACTTAAGTCTCTGAGATCCTGACACCTTGCACTTCTGGAGACTCCAGGTAGGTTGCAGTTCTGGAAAATGGTGGCACTGGAGACTAAAGGGTTCCTGATGGTTTCACACTTCACCTTCTTCTTCTTCACCTTAATTCTTAATTCTTTTGCAGTTAACGTGTCTTTTCTTCGCCACCTGTTTTTGCCTGTCCCTGCTGACCCAATGAGCAATTCACTGTCCAATGGTCATGCCTTAACTGCGATTTCTAGTATTGCATTAGTATTGTATCCTTCTCATGGGCATTTCATAGTTTTTTACTTTTCAGTCTGAGTTAAATATCTTTTTCGGCTCATTTTATCTGTAAAAGAAAACGTGCCTAATAATTCTGCACACCTGAATATAAGGTGTTTTTCATTTCCAGCCTTCATGAACAATTATATATCACTTATAAATGATTAAATACAAAATTAATAGTAGTTATTAAGATTAATGTGGTTTGGAATTGGTAAAATGTGCCTGGAAAAAAATATGATCAGAAAATCAATGTGCCTAATAATTCTGCACGCAGCGTGTATATATATATATATATATATATATATATATGATTGTGCTCTCTCTGAGCTCATTTAAAAAAAAAAAAAATTCAAATTACACATCATTACGCAAACTATGCTACTAGACCAGTCTCCTCTCCTCTCCTCTCCTCTCCTCTCCTCTCCTCTCCTCTCCTCTCCTCTCCTCTCCTCTCCTCTCCTCTCGAATGGTCTGTCACTTTGTACAGGAAAGTAAGTGCAAAGAGAGCTAATTAAACTCCACAAGTGTTTCATGTTTTATTTCAGCACATTTAGGCTCATTGGCTGGTGAATGATGAACAGTGCAAAGCAAGGAAATCAATTTTCCAGCTATGGGATCAGAATAAATAGATACAGAGTGGTAAACTAAATTAAACACTGGCACCTGAGGCTGACTGCAAACAGATGCTGGGGCTGTAATAGAAATGCATTGTCATTTTCCACCACCAAAAGAGATGCACATGAAGGGTTGTATTTCATTGTCATGTCCATTGAAAAACAAGTACCAACAGATATATTGATTGAAATATTCAGTGACAATGTATTTATATTTAAAGCAGTACATTATGTATGTTTAGCTCTGTTTTTTTCACTTAATGGCAGGAGGCTTTTCTAGCTAATGGTCAAATAGGTTACAGTCTGCCCCCCAGAGGGAGAAGTGTGCAATGTTTAATGTTACACCAGTAACTTGCTCTTTATAGCTCTTGTATTTCATAAATAAGTTAATACATAAAGCTTGCTGCTTGGACTAATTCTTTAAGGGTTATTATAATACCAAAAGGTCTCTTCTGAGAACTAAAATATCAAACTTTTCTTGTTCTGGAAAAGTAGTTCATCGCCATTTAAAAGGAGAAGGAAATTAAATAGTAAAAGAATCAATTTGGTTGTGCAAATTGTTTATGAATCTCAGTGCAACAGTCTGGCAGACTGAAAGGTGATGTTCAGGGAGAGGAAACACCCATCAGGACCTGCGCACATTTGCATTTATATAGTTTCACCATCAAAATCACACAACACATTTTTATTTTCATTTGGACACTAATATGGATGTGCCATCAGTGCATATTTTGAATATGAAAACACTCACATTCAAAAGTGTGTTCAGAGGTGCTCTTGTAGCTTTAATGAAGGAAAATAGGTTTGGGAAACTTTTCAGTACATCAAAATAATACATTTCCATTAGACTTACAGAAACCATTTGAGTTTGGAAGATTATTTTATTTATGCATTATTTATTTAGACTATTCTTCATCTGGAACATTAGTATTAATCATGCGGGTCCTGCAACATCTGTTTGCCAATGAACCACAAATCTTAAACAAATAGAGTAAATTTCAAATAGCCAGGGTGCTTGGCTGTGCTTAAAAGGGTTTCATAATTACTGTATCCTAAAATTAGTTACAGTGAGAAACTCTCTGGGAACTGTTTTTATAAATTCCTCTGTTGTTGCGCTCATGTGGAGATCATAGGTATGTCATACAGCCAGCTGCTATACAGGTGCTAGACACATTTTTCTATATATAATTAACATAATGTTGTAACAGGTTTTATTTATGTGATATGTCACTTTGGATAAACGTGTCTACAAGATGACTGATAAAAAATGACATATATTGGAACTGTTTGACTAAAAAAAACAAAAAAAAAAAACAACACAAAGTTCTTTTCACTGAGAACTGAGATCCTGAAGGCAAAAAACAAGCAAGCAGGCACATATCTTACTATATTAAAAAAAGCTGGCCATCATCATCTGGTATTTTTGACAGCTCCTGTATCTCATTGTTTTGGCCCCCAGAGGCCCACCACAGGCCAGAAATTCACTAATGGTTCTGGCAGCACAGAGTCAGAAAAAAACAGCTACAGTTTTGATCCAACACCTCTCTGACCGCAAGTATAAATAATATAAATCATATAAATTTGCCAAGTTTTGTCTGAGATACTGGATCCCACCTTATTACAATAAAAGTCAACTGTATATGCTTACAGCGTTCCAGTCATGGTAAAATGCACGATATGGTATAGCTATGAACAGCTGTTTTGCTGTGCATTGCTCATGAAGTCTAACTGTTCACCTTGCACGAGATGTCAGAGACTATGTCTTTCATTGGAAGAATGGTACATAATGAATTTGATGAATAAAATAGCATTTTTAATGAAAATGTGTCCCCTTTTTAATGTAGTTACTTTTTATTATAAGCAATAAGGCACTTGAGGCTGTGTTATACAGTGAATAATATACATGACATATGATTATATCAATATATGATAAATTGATAGGTTGGTTTTATGTACTTTGGCTGTTATAACATATTGACTCATCAGTCAGTGTCATGACACTCACTTTTTTTGTCTGGATCTGTTTATTCAAAAACACATTAAAATGCAATTCGACCTGTGACCTGAATTAAATAATGACCTGAATATACCACTTATGTCATGTTCTGAATTAAAATTTAATTTTAATATGTTTCGCAAGTAAATTCCAAAATATCAGGTGGTACAAGTGTTCTGAAAAAAACATAAAAAATATAGGTTGGTTAGTCAATTAGTATTATTTCTTAAAATTTCTTGTGGAACAACCATTAAAAATGATTTATTTAGTTAATTTAAGTAGTCTACATTTTAAATTCATTTTTAATATACATATTTAGAGCTTAAATGAATTAACTGAGTATCATCTAGAGTCACTGAATTAAATCACACACACACACGCACACAAATATTTTAAATATATTTTAAATACACATTATATATATATATATATATTTATTGTTATTGCATGATCTTGTTGGTGCATTCATACAATAGATGTAGCCTTTCGTAAGCTTCTTTCTTTATTGTTTAGAAAGATACAATAGTAAATTATTGTATGAATGAATCATAATTATGCTATATATATATATATATATATATATATATGCTAAATATTCAATAGCTGTGAAAATAATAATCCAAACATAAGCTCTGAATTAAAAATACATTTTGCTGTCTTGCTATATGGGCTTTTCACCCATAAAGTCTCAGGACATTTGGTGAAGTTGTATATCGACTCCCTCTGACCATAGAGATGACACTGTTAATTGCACATCAAGATCTGTTGCTATGCCAATTGATTTGAACCCTGTGCCCTGTGACAGCACACACTTGCTAAAGAGAACAGGATATCCAGGAGGATCATGGATGGTTGTAATATTGTGTTTCTGTCTATCACTGCGCAGGTGATACTAATCAGATTTGTGGAACACAAGAAGGTTTGGGATTGTTATTGACCTTTTCGAAAACCATATGCAGCTTTTGGCAGTTTACCTGCCTATTAATTTATTATTTATGTACTGTAAGTGCTATCTCATCTGCCACTCCAGAGAGGGGGTAGTTAGATGTGGGACAGAGTTAATGTGTGTAACTTAAGTAGAACTGAACAGCCACCATTTTCTTTTCAATGCAGACCAAATCATGTGTCATGGATTCTACTGTCACGTGTAGATAGTAGCTCAATTGACAGTGAATATTCCTTACAACAGTAAGTCATGGGTTCGATTCCCTGGCAATGTAATTTGCTTTGGATTAAAGTGTCTGCAAAACTTACTTAGATGCTGCTCAGTTAATTATTTCTTTTCCACCCTCTGAAATCAGGTGTCTTCATGATTAACTGCAGCTTGGCAAGAACCTATGCCTGGATGAACATCCATCATCTGAAGCTGAAGTTATCGAAAGCCAAGCCATTATTCATTCTACCTTCTCATTTCAATAAACAACTCAAATATCCTACCTGCATAGAAAGAACCACAAGAATGTTTGTGTCACACTGGGGAATGGCTTGTTGTTTGTGACCTCTTACATACTAACTACAGTCAAGACATGCTGATTCCTTCTGCAGAACATCCTCCGCCTCTTTCCTATCAGAGAAACTACTCAAATTCTGGTGCAGGCCCTGGTTTTTTCTTATTTTAACTACTGCAATTCAGTCCTGGCATATGCAATCAAACCTCTGCGGCTCATCCGGAATACTTCTCGACCTTCCCAACCAAAATCGATTCAACATTTCCAAGTACTCCCACATCACACCTCTGCTATGCTCCCTCTGCTGATTCCAAATTGTCCTAGCGCACAGGGCAGTCAATGGTCCAGCACCCTCCTACATCCAGTCCAAGAAACCATCTGCAGCAACTCAAATAACTTTGAATGAACAGACAAACAAGATTTCTAAACAATCTCTCCTTTATCATGCAGTTTAAATTGTGCATGATAACTAACTGACTTTAATCAATAAATTATAAACTGAGGCCTTAACTAGGTCAATTAGGTCAAAAATGACCTTTTTTTCTGGAAATGTTTTATTTGGACATTTTAAATTGTTATACAGTTCTTTTTAAAGAAATTCATACTTTTATTCAAGGGTACAAGGGTACATTTAAATGGTGAAAAGTGACAGCAAGTCATTAACTATGTTATACAAAGATTTGAACTTTCTATTTATAAAAAAATCCTGACAAAAATATTACGGTTTCCACAAAAATATAATTTTTTAAATATCAATAATCAGCATATTACAATATTTTCTTATAGATCATGCAAAAACTGAAGACTGATGGAAAATCAGATTTACCATCATAGGAATGAATTGAAGAGCACAGAAACAAAAAAAAGGGAACACTCAGGAGATCGCATGATAATAACAACCACATTAACTTTGACGATACCAGACAAAGGAACAGAATGAAACTCAGGGCCTGAATACATGGGGAACGTAACTGAGGTGAACATTACATAAACATGTGTCTGGAAACTAATTAACAGCCAGGGAAACTAACTAGGAACTCAGGCAGGCAAAACAGGAACAGAAAACAAAACCAAAACAGACTATACATGTTACAAAATTAGCTTATATTTATTAGCTAGAATTTTTTAAATTATAATACTCTTTCAAAACATTACTGTTTTTTTTTTTTACAGTATTTTTGATCATAATTAAATTATAATTATGTAATTATAATTCACAAATCACTGGTTAGGAAATTAGCAAGAATTGAACAAATACTGTACATTAAGTAATTTCACACGGAATAGACTTCCCCATCGTTTTCTACAAATGTTTAAGCCATGTGGGTAGACTTGCAGACAACTTGTTGTCTTGTTGAATAATAACATCTGATCATTCCTCTTTAGATAACGTCTCAGGTTGCATATGTAACCTATGTTCCCTGAGAACAGGGAATGAGACACTGCGTCCTAGAACGCTTTGGGGAAACTCCTCAGGCGTCACAGGTGTCTGAAACTGCTATCGAATCACGGTAATCCTATTGCCCGGCGACAGCCCATGATGTCATCACCGTGCGACCCGGAAGTATATAAGGGCGCCTTGCAAACATGACATTCACCTTATCGTCTGAAGGGACTGTTTGGCAGGCAGGCCCCCATGGCAAAGAGACGCAGTGTGTCGTTCCCTGTTCTCAGGGAACATAGGTTACATATGTAACCTGAGACGTTCCCTTTCGAAGGGAACTCGCACCGCGTCCTAGAATGCTTTGGGGAATGATATACCCACGCCGCCATGCTAAGGGGAGTGCATGCCCATTGGCAGTGACAACTATCAGAACAAGCAAATTCAAATGAAATGCCCGAACCACTCTCCCTCAGGTCACACTGGGCTGTCAGTGACAGCATTCCCTACAGTCATAGCCCAAGCTATAAGCCTCAGGAGGAAACCTTCATACACTTTACATGAAGTCCTACCCAGGCCGCTCGAAGGCCTGGAACCAACCACTTCAGCAGAAGGGGTCCCTTTAAGGGAATGTGGCTAGGGAACCCGAAGGAACCCCAGCCAATCACTACTCAGGGAACATATTCACCCTAATGCCACTAGGGAGGCCTGACCTGGTGTCACTTAATTGGTGCTCCTGTCTGCCTCTGCTCCTGTCTGCCTTGCTGCTGAGTTTTTCACGGCTGTAGCTCCGTACAGCTTTGCTTTTGAAACTCTGTTTGATATCATTCCTTGCTGTTTATAATGCTAAATATAACTTACTCATCACCATATATTGTCTAATATTGCATATCACATTAAATCTGACATCGCTAGCTTTTAATCTAAATCACAACGCGTTAGCATTTCGCTAGCCTGTTAGCCTGCCATCCGTGCATCCGGGTCTCCTGTTTTTCTCTCTCGCGCCTTTTACGAGTCCATCAAACAACTCGGGTGATTTGGATTAGTCAACAAACACGGTGAGTCATGTCATCTTCTCCTGTTATTGTCACTTGCACTGCCTGTCACATGTTTAACATAACCTTCTCTGTCAGCGGTGAGGACTAGTGTTGTTTTTGGTGGCCTGTTTTAATTTTAGTTTTAGTCTAGTCTTTGTGTCAAGCTGTCATTTTAGTTTTTATTAATTTTAGTCACTTTCATACTCTTTTTAGTCTAGTCAAGTTTCAGTCAACTAAAAGTCTGAGCATTTTAGTCTTATTTTAGTCAGAATTATCCATTACTATTTTCGTCTAGTTTTAGTCAACGAAAATTGTATTATAGTCTCTTTTCAGTAATGCAATTCTATTTAACCCAGTCAGTATAGTACAAGTACATAGTAGTATAGACGAAACCAAAATCTTCTTTTAGCCAAACCCATTTCAAACAAGGTTATCTTATTATATTATTGTTACCTTATAGACTCCATTCCATCCAAGAATACATCCATTCCAGACACGGAAGACGGTCTGATTTGAATTTACAACATATTTATTTTACCAACCAAACATGTTAGAAGTACACACATAAATTTAAATAAAATAAATAAAAAAATTGAGATGTCTCTTAAGGTTCGTGGTGTTTTTTCCTGTGATTTTGTGGCCGCATTTCTCCCTATCTTTTTCCACAACACATTCCGTTTTCTCTTCCACTTCTATGTAATGAAAGTTTTTCCAAATGTCCTTTCTTCTTTTTCTCCCAAAAGCCCTATTCAGACGGTAATTGTTTCTCACGTGGAAGTCCGTAAAAATAAATTTGCATGCCACCTCAGTGATAAAACTCGTGCATTCGGATGGCGATTTATTCACGGTGGAGGAGCGAGTTTTGTGATCCTGAGCACCTGGGAACGCGCTGCTCACGTGGTCAATAACATGATTGTGTGCTGTGAATAAAATGTCATATGCTTGGTATAATAAGAATAAATGCATATTTAATTTAATAATAAGAAAATAATATCCTAATTATTATTTAATTATTTAAATCTGTTTAAAAATAGGAAGATATATAGATGCGCATTATAGTTAAAATGGTTTTCTGTCTTGTATTTTATCTCAGAATAAAGGATGTAATTTTATTCCACATGGAAATGAGCGGAAATAAGTTAATACAGCCTCTTATTCACATGAGGTAAACATAATGCTGCTTGGTTATTTTAACATATATAATTGCTGCCGTAATAACGGCCCATTTCAAATGTTTACGTGCTTTTCTTCTTTTTATTTTTTGAGCGGTGATGAAATATATTGCTCTTGTAAATACTTGCCAGCATTTCAGTAATAAAAGTCTAGATCTTTAAAATGCATCCAAATTACAGCGAAGCACAACCGTACGGTGCTCTGCAGTGGTCTGCAAAGGATATAAACAGTGCATTTGTAAGTGATATATTCTTGAAAACTCAGAGATGTAGATTCGGATGGCAATTAAATTACCACACGACCTTGGTATTTGTCAAAAAACAGTAGGTAATTCGGCCGGGGATTTTTACGCGGGTGGTGGGAGAAAAACACTGATATTCTGGATTCGGACGGTAATAAAATCACAGACAGCCCCTGTCAATGATGAAAATACCTTATGACCCCACGAGAAACAATTACCGTCCGAATAGGGCTCGAACCCCGGCTGGCCGGCCATCAGTCCCTTTCTCTGTGTCAGATTTAACTTTGTTTGTTGTCATTTACGCTAACTAACCGCAGCTGCATCTTTTAAATAATGCCGCGAGTGGGGCTTGAAGAGAGTGACGTCGCCTGCGTCTGCGCAGTGCGACCTGATGCAGTCCCTGAAGTGAGACACAGAAATACTGCAAAATGATAATAATAATGTGACTAAACGAGACGAAATAATGTTATAACATTTCATCTCGTCTCGTTTTGGTCAACGAGAATGAAGAGACATTTTAGCATAGTTTTTATTTTGTAAACCACATTTAGTCTCGTTTTTATTCGTCAACAATATTGCATTATACATTTAATTATAGTCATCGTCACATGACCAGCATTTACGTTGCGTCTCATCTCGTTTTCGTCATGTGATAAAGGTTCGTTGACAGCAATATTTAGTCATAATTTTCGTTGACGAAAGCAACACTAGTGAGGTCTACACATGTGATAAATGCAGGGACATAGTCAGGCTGACGGAGAAGATTTCAGAATTAAAGACACGCATCCAAACTTTAATTGAGAATAGTAAGAATGCAAGGGCTTGAGACACTGCTTTGGATGCGACTAGCTATAGCGAACTCTGTACATTGTTCGGTTCCGGCAGCAGAGCTCGAGCAGCCGGGCAACTGGGTGACTGTGAGACAGCATAGTCGCGAATCAAAACACCACTCTTCCGTTCCGATTAGAATATCAAACAGGTTCTCCCCACTCAGTGACGCACCCACTGAGAATCCTGTTGAAAATGCCCTAGTTATTGGCGATTCTATTACACGGAACGTGAAAATAGAGACACCAGCCACCATAGTCACATGTTTACCGGCAGCCAGAGTGCCTGACATCAAAGCAAATTTAAAAGTGCTGGCTAATGCTAATCGTAAATTCTCTAAGATTATTATTCATGTTGGCACTAATGATGTTCGAATTCGCCAGTTGGAGATCACCAAAATTAACATTAAAGAGGTGTGAACTCGCAAGTAAGATGTCAGCTGAAGTTTTTGTTCTGGCCCCCTTCCTGTTCACCTGAGTGATGAGATACCTAGCAGACTATCATCACTCAATGGCTGGTTGTCTAAGTGGTGTCTGCAGAATAACATAGGGTTCATAGACAATTGGAAAAGCTTTTGGGGCAAACCTGACCTGTTAAAAAGAGATGGTATTCATCCCTCCTGGGATGGTGCTGCTCTTCTTTCTAGTAATTTGGCACATAGTCTTAAAAAACCTTGACTAACTGGGGCCCAGGTCAGGAAGCAGACGGACTGGCTTAACCGACCGTCTGCTAGCTGTCTCACGTCACAGAAGTCAGATAAATCCCAACACATAGAGACTCTTTCACCTAGATATTATCACATAGAGACTGTGTCTGTTCCCCGAATTAGTAAATACAAAAAAATTCTCAAACCCATTTAAGGGTAAAAATGTAATTGATGTTCAACAAATAAAAAACAGATATAATACAGATGAACAAATGATAAAGCTTGGGTTGCTGAATATTCGATCCCTTCCCTCAAAAGCGCTTATTGTTAATGATATGATTACAGATCATAACCTAGATGTGCTGTGTTTGACAGAAACCTGGCTAAAACCTGACGATTACATTACTTTAAATGAGTCCACCCCTTTAAGATTATTGTTATAAACACAAGCAGCGTCTGAAAGGCAAAGGGGAGGGGTTGCTATAATTTACAGTAATATCTTCAGTATTACTCAGAAGTCTAGTTTCAAATTTAATTCTTTTGAAGTTTTGGTGCTTTACGTAACGTTATGCAGTGTAAATGAAAAATGCCATTTGATATTTGTGCTGGCTACTGTATACAGGCCACCAGGGCACCATACAGACTTTATCAAAGAATTTGCTGATTTTCTATTAGAGTTAGTACTGGCTGCAGATAAAGTACTAATTGTTGGTGATTTTAATATCCATGTACAGTAGATAATGAAAAAGACGCATTGGGATTGGCATTTAGAAACATTCTAAACTCTATTGGAGTTAGGCAACACATGTCAGGACCCACTCATCGTCGTAATCATACTTTAGACCTAATATTGTCACATGGAATAAATGTTGATACTGTTGAAATTCTGCAGCAGAGCGATGACATCTCAGATCATTACCTAGTATTGTGTATACTTAATTTAGCCAAGGCTGCAAAGTCGTCCCCTCGTTACAAATATGGTAGGACAATCACCACTACCACTAAAGATTGCTTTGTAAATAATCTTCCTCATCAGTTCCATCTCCTCAGCATCCCAGATAGCCTAGAGGAACTCGAGGTTGCAACAGAAACTATTGACTCTCTCTTTTCCAGCACTTTAGACACAGTTGCTCCTCTGTGCTTAAAGAAGATTAATGAAAATAGTCCAATGCCGTGGTACAATGAGCACACTCGGGCCCTTAAAACAGCAGCCAGAAAAATGGAGCGCAGCTGGAAGAAAACAAAACTGGAGGTTTTTCGCGTTTTTTGAAAGAGAGCATGATTGCGTACAGAAAGGCCATAAAAACTGCTAGATCTGCTTATTTCTCGACTTTCTTAGAAGAAAACAAACAACCCTAGGTATTTATTTGATACAGTGGCTAAATTACCAAAAAATAAAGCTTCAACTTCTGACGTTTGCAAACAGCACAGCAGTAATGACTTTATGAACTTCTTTACGTGCAAGATTGATAATATTAGGGAGAAAATTATAACTATGCAACCATCTACTACAGTATCGCATCAGACAGTGCATTGTAGTGTCACTGAGGAAAAATTCCACTCATTCACTGCTATAGGAGAGGAAGAATTGGCTAAACTCGTTAAATTATCTAAATCAACAACATGTATGCTTGACCCCATACCGACTAAGCTACTGAAAGAGATGCTTCCAGAGGTCATAGATCCTCTTCTTAATATCATTAATTGACCCTTGTCATTAGGATATGTACCGAAAATCTTTAAGCTGGCTATTATTAAACCTCTTATTAAAAAACCGCAACTTGATCCTACAGAATTAGTCAATTACAGGCCAATCTCAAATCTACCCTTTCTGTCAAAAATACTAGTAAAGGCAGTATCCTCACAACTATGTTCCTTTTTTCAAAGAAATGGTATCTGTGAGGATTTCCAGTCAGGATTTAGAGCGTATCATAGTACTGAGACTGCTCTCATTAGAGTTACAAATGATTTACTCTTATCATCCGATCATGGTTGTATCTCTCTATTAGTGTTACTCGATCTTAGCGCTGCATTCGATACTATCGACCACAACATTCTTTTGAATAGACCCTCAAATTATGTTGGCATTAGTGGAATTGCATTGGCATGGTTTAAATCATACTTATCTGACCGTTATCAGTTTGTAGCAGTGAATGAAGAGATGTCACACCAATCACAAGTTCAGTATGGAGTACCGCAAGGCTCAGTTCTAGGAACGTTGCTTTTCACCCTGTACATGCTACCCTTGGGAGATATCATTAGGAAGCATTAGGAAGTTAGTTTTCATTGTTATGCTGACAATACTCAGCTCTATATTTCTTCGCGCCCTGACGAAACTTACCAATTCACAAGATTAACGGAATGCATAGCTGATATAAAAAAATTGGATGACTAGTCATTTCCTACAACTTAATTCTGAAAAAACAGAATTTTTTATTATTGGACAAAAAACCTCTGCACGTAGTAACCTAGAATACTCTCTAACACTTGATGGCTGCTCTGTCAAGTCCTCGTCGTCAGTTAGGAACCTGGGTGTGCTCATTGATACCAATCTTTCATTTGAAATCCATGTTTTTAGCATCTGTAAAACTGCATTCTTCCATCTTAAAAATATATCTAAATTACGGCACATGCTTTCAATCCAAAATGCTGAACAGTTAGTTCATGCGTTCATGAAAGCTAGATTATTGTAATGTTCTACTGGGTGATTGCCCTGCTTGCTTAATAAATAAATTGCAGCTGGTCCAAAACGCAGCAGCTAGAGTTCTTACTAGAACCAGGAAGTATGACCATATTAGCCCGGTTCTGTCAACACTGCACTGGCTCCCTATTAAACATCGTTTAAATTTTTAAATCTTGCTGATTACTTACAAAGCACTAAATGGTTTAGCTCCCCAGTACTTGAGCAAGCTCTTAACGCATTATACTCCATCACGTCTATTGCGGTCTCAAAATTCTGGCCAGTTGATAATACCTAGAATATCAAAATCAACTGCAGGCGGTCGATCCTTTTCCTATTTAGTACCTAAACTGTGGAACAGTCTTCCTAGCTTTGTTCGGGAAGCAGACACACTCTGTCAGTTTAAATCTAGACTAAAAACACAACTCTTTACTATGGCATACACATAGAACTTTATCAATTTATATTATTCAAATCAGTTAAATGATTGTTTTAGGCTGCATTAACTAGGTCTGCCGGAACCGGGAACACTTCCCATAACCTGATGTACTCGTTACATCATAAAAAGAATGGCATCTACGCTAATGTTAGTCTCTCTGTTTATCCCGAGGTTTACTGTAGTCAGCTGGATCCGGAACGTATCCAGATCAGATGGTGGACCTTAGCCTGGACATGACGACCATATCCCTGAAGTGTCTGTAGAGACCGTGTCAATTAAACTCCCCCCTGTAAATGCCGCATCGACACGACATCCTCATTAAACTGTCCCCGGCGTGACGACTCCAATCTTTCGAATAATCCTACGAATATCTATTGATCTTAATTTGACTTCTGACCTGTAATGTTGCCAGAATCATAATCATACACTATTTGTTCGTCTGGCAGGAGAACTGGCACCCCGACTGAGCCTGGTTTCTCCCAAGGTTTTTTTCTCCACTCTGGCCCTGAAGGAGTTTTGGTTCCTTGCCACCGTTGCCTTTGGCTTTTGGCTTGCTCAGTTAGGGACACCTAAATTTCAACTATATTACTGATCAGCCCGCATTGACACTATATGATAATTGAAATGAGCTGGATGACATCACCGTTTTCACCAGAGCGGCTGTACAGCCGAATCAAATTCAGTTGCATTATTTTCCTGTTACCACTGTGAAGCTGCTTTGAAACAATTGCCATTGTAAAAAGCGCTATATAAATAAAGGTGATTTGATCTGATTTGGTTTCTCCCAAGGTTTTTTTCTCCATTCTGTCACCTGATGGAGTTTTGGTTCCTTGCCACCATCACCTCTGTTTCCTTTGGCTTTTGGCTTGCTTTGTTGGGGACACTAAATATTCAACTATATTACTGATCTGCCTGCATTGACACTATATGATAATTGAACTGAGCTGGATGACATCACTGTTTTCTTCAGAGCGGCTGTACAGCCGAATCAAATTCTGTTGCATTACTTTCCTGTTACCACTGTGAAGCTGCTTTGAAACAATCGGCATTGTAAAAAGCACTATATAAATAAAGGTGACTTGACTTACATTGGACACTTCAGTATGCCAAGAACCTGTCTGTTCAGAAACAGAGCCTCTGGACACTTGCCTCTAGGTAAGGCATCCAAACAGAGGGACTGCGAACTGACAGTAACCAACTCAAACCGGATCTCAGGGACGGGTATCCTGGAAAGCAATACTCAGCGTAGCGCTTTACAACCAAGGATCTACAAAGCACTTATCTTTCAAAGCGCTAAGGTGACAGGACAGACCTATGGACTGATCTAACTGGGAGGCCTCACGAGAAGCCTGCGACCGTCTGACCAGACTCAGGAGGCTGAGTACTCATGGCGACCCTCAGTGAGAGGAGCACATGGCCTACCTGGTAGGAAAACCAGGCTGTAGGCTAGAAATAAAGACGTTCCAGGAAGGAACCAGTAGCAGAAAATACACACTTAAATCGTGCTTGGGCACAAGCTCGCCTTCAGAAGCTGCCTGCTAAGGCCAGCTGAGCTGAGAGCAAGCAGCCGCTAGCTGCCAAAAAAACCCCCACTTACAATAAAGATGTAGTTGATGGTAAGTCTTTGGGGAAGCTTGATCTGATCGTCAGATTGGCGTCCATTAAGAGGATACGGGAACCTGCAGGCATTTTCGGTCGACGAATCGTGCCTGGAGTTCGGGCCGGCTAACTCTAACGTAATCCTGAGACCCCGGCCTGGATATGTGCCCAAGGTTCCCACCACTCCCTTCCAGGACCAGGTGGTGAACCTGCAAGCGCTGCCCTTGGAGGAGGCAGACCCAGCCCTGGCTTTTCTCTGTCCCGTCAGGACCTCAGAACAGCTCTTCATCTGTTACGGAGGCCAGCAGAAGGGAAAGGCTGTCTCAAAGCAGAGGATGGACCACTGGATAGTGGATGCCATTGCCTTGGCGTACCATACCCAAATGCTGCGCCATTCCCCTCCTCATGGACCAGATAAGTGCGCTTATATTCTCCAGTAGAGTTCCCCAGATTGGCGAACCCTGTTGAGTTCCTCCAGCACCATACGGCCGACAGATGTAGTGGAGCATCTGACGCCAGGCCCAGTAGCGTAAGCGCACCCCAGTGCTGCGGCCCCTGCTGAGCTAGGTGCCATATGTTGTGACCCCTACGGTGGTCCCATATGTGTATTCTTCCACGGTACGGCTCCCCACGGCGAGCCCATGTCTTTCCCTCGGCAGAGCCCGTTCTGCCATCTCTGTCCGGTGTAGTCTCCCGCCCGGGTCAGCCGGGGCCACCCCAGAGACATATCGTATGTTGTACTGCCCGGATGGCCAGTCCATATGTGTATCTTCCACAGATACCTCCCTACGGGTAGGATGTGGTCTCCGCATCGTCCCCTCGGGGCACGCTTTCCCAGCGTTATCCAATACTCTGCTGAGTGGATCTTGCGGAACAGCAGCAGTGACTCCCGCCCCAAACACACGGGGCTCTGAGGGGCTTACGCGGGGCGCTGGAAGTGGCAACAGCCGTGGCGTTTTCCATAGGGATCCCAATTCGTTGGTGACGTCCGGCGTACGTTGAACGTGACCGACTGAAAGGGAACGTCTCGGTTACGTATGTAACCCTCAGAAGTGATCCCAATACGTCGGTCACGTCCGACGTACGTCTCCATTCCCTCCTTCAGGGAACAAGGGTTACATACATAACCGAGATGTTTTTGCTGTCAGTTGGTTAATTTCAGTTCTCCTTCTCTCCCTGTTTGTTTCTATGGTTACTGATTGAGTTCTGTTCAGGTGTGTCTTGTCAATTACCTAGTTAGTTTCTCCCTCTGTTTGCTGTGTATTTAAATCAGAGATTGTCTTAATATAGGGAGATGAGAGGGTCTGTATCTCTTACCATTGGAGAAAGCGTAAAGGCTAACTTGGATCATGTGCGGCACCTCTCAGCCTATCATGTAATGGCAGTGACGTCAGTGCAGTTACAGTTTACGTTAATCAGTTTCTTGTGGATTAGCGCACTGGTCGTGTGAATAAATGTTCTATATTTGGTGTTATATCGCTATTAAACGTACAGTAGGACTGCATTGTTTGTGGAATGTGCTTTACTGAGCGGAAGAAAAAAAAAAAAAAAAAAAAAAAAAAAAAAAAAAAAAAAAAAAAAGAGCGTAAATATCTCTATTTTCTCTATTTAAGAATACACTAAAAACTTCATTACAATTTAATACATATTTAATTCATTAAATATATTGTTTTACCTTCATTCATTAAAAAAGCGTTATATCATCATCATTAGGCACACAGCAGAGTCATAAATCATTACAACACAAGACTAACCTGGCAGCAATAGAAAGAATACTTATTTTTTTTTATTTTCATTAAACAACATACAATATAACACAATAATTAAATTATTCATTAAAATGCATCAGCGTTATGTGCATACATGCAGTTATAATAGTCATTACCATTCAAGTCTTATCATAACTGGTAAAACCTGAAAGCCAAAGAAAGAAAACATCGGCATTTTCTACTTTCTTTAGACAATATACACTCAATATTACTATTAAATACTATGGTAATGCCGTAATTGAGTTTAACCTGTCGCAACATTCCCTTCTCTGCCTTCTCCTGTAAAATAACCTTTTTATTATAGTAAAATCTACATAAGCCTATCGTTCCCAACAAACATATTGTTTAGCGTAAAACATGTTGAAGAATAGCAGACAGGCAGTTGATTCATTAAATGATAAGCTGTTTCCTCACAAAAGCGGTTTATTCAGTGTAGTGAAGCCTCTTCTCCATTGACTTCCATTAAAAAAAAAAAACAGCCTCTGGTCTCCTTTCCTGCGTGCTGGCAGCCACAGCATTAGCATTAGCCGTTACACTTTTTTGGCTACTGATTGCAGGCTTGTCTAGTGGCTTTTTTTAAAGCCTGTGTTTCTTTCAGTTCACTGTCTGTCCTTATCATTACTACGTTGCGTTAGGTGTGGTTGTTCTGTTCTTGTGTATCGTTCCTGAGTTCTGTGTAAATAAATATACTGCTTAGATCCTGCAATTATCCTTCATTTCAACCGACCATGTGACAAAGCAATAAATGACTTTTCACAGTGAAGTAGCTCACCAATACCTGCAGCAAAAAAGGCTCCCCACACAATGACACATCTTCCTCCATGCTTCACTGTGGTGGAGATGCATTTATTATTATATTTCTCACCAGATTTTCAAAGACACCACTCTTGTGATTCATCACTCCACACAACTCTGCTGAAACACTCTGAATCAAACTTCCCATATTCTACCAAAAACTTTTCTGAGACAGCAATGGCTTTTTAAGTAGTGTGTGGCGAGGTGGGCGAGCGAGAGACGTGGGAGGAGCGAGCGTGATTGAAAATGAGCGTCACCTGCGAGGCACACCGGTCTCGAGTCCTCTCATGAGGGAGCCCGGAGGCATATAAGGACGAGCGACACCAGGGGCCTCATTTATAAAACTTTGCGTAGTATTTGCGTCAGAAGTGGCGTACGGATGAAACATAGGACGTGCGTACGCACAGAAATATTCGGATTTATAAAACCGTGCGCACGCACATCCTACGCAGTTTTCCCTTAATAAATCACAATCAATTCTAAATGTAGTGCAGCTTTTGCGGCTTCATGTCACGCCCATAGTTGCCCATAAATAGTCCGTGAAACGCCCACAAGTTAATATTCATCGATTGCGAAATCATGGCAAACACAGAGAGGAAATCAAAAAAACGTAACTTCACTCAATGTGAAGTAGAAGTTATCGTTGGCGAGGTGGAAAAGAGGAGAAAAATGTTGTTTGGAGGGCACAGTGTGGGCATTACTAATGCCAAAAAGGCACTTGAGTGGCAAAAGGTTGCAGACGCCGTAAATGCTGTAGCCTCACAACCTCGGACCGTGGCCGAAATAAAAAAGAAATGGTCGGACATCAAAGTCGAGGCAAAAAAGCGTCTAGCGCTCCATCGCCAAAGTGTGTCTGCCACGTCATACGTTATTGTATCAAAATAAAACAAACTAAAGGCATATGCATGAATACCATGATTCCGTATCTGATGAACAAATTTTTACTATGAAAACAACTTTCCCCAGTGGACAATTAATACATCTATCTATCTATTTATCTATCTATCTATATATCGCACTAATTATCTATCTATCTGTCTATCTAATTGCATCTATATCTGCTCCGCCAGACGGACACATTGACGAGAATATCAGTTTTGTACATTATTTCGTTCTGTTTACCATATTATTTATGAGGATGAATTGCATAACATGCCAATATTATTGCAGAACATATTTCACTTTTCTTTTTGCAAATATGTGTTAATTTGCATTTCTGTTGTAATTTTCGTTTGATTTTGTTTGTTTTACACTGCAGATCGATCAAACGGGTGTTCGTGTAGGCTGTTAATTGTAAGACTTGCTTTGTGAAGTCTTCATCTTATTTATGAGAGGCAGTATTGCCATTTCTTTTACACAACGGTCTACAGTTTCACACACTTTCACGTGTTTCTTCCATCTGCCGACGGTGTCGCCATTTCTCATTTCACCCGTTTTTGTGCGTACGCCTGGGTCAGAGCTTGCGTGAAGGACCGCACATTTTCCCGTCAAATTTGCTTTTTATAAATACCAATTATTGCGTAGAGAGCGGCGTACGCCTTCTTTTGTGCGTACGCAACGTTTATAAATGAGGCCCCAGTAAAGGACGAGAGAGGGACCAGGCCTGGAATTTACGTTGTGTTGTGTTTTGTTTATGTTTTATTATGTGTGTGCGTGGCAGCCGTCCGTGAGGGGCTGCCCGCATTACTTTCAGTTTGTTTATTTTGGATTAAAGTCTTTTAAACGTTCGCCGGTTCCCGCCTCCTTCTTCCCACATCTACAAACTTTGTTACATTGGTGCCGAAACCCGGGAGGAAGGAGGGACATGCTGTCGGAGAGCCCTCGCTGCTGAGGGGGATCGCGGTGCTGAGGAGGTTGGGCAGCGCAGAAGAGAGAGGACCGCGAGTGGCTGCCCGAGGCGGTGGTGCTGGAGCGATAGAAGATCCGGTGGGACCTAGGCGCCGTCTCGGGTGTACGGACTGCGAGGGGTGATGGGGGTATGTGGCGAGGTGGGCGAGCGAGAGACGTGGGAGGAGCGAGCGAGACGTGTGTTTTGTTTATGTTTTATTATGTGTGTGCGTGGCAGCCGTCCGTGAGGGGCTGCCCGCGTTACTTTTAGTTTGTTTATTTTGGATTAAAAATATTTATTTTGTGTTCGCCGGTTCCCGCCTCCTTCTTCCCATATCTACGAACTTTGTTACATAGTGCATTTGCTTAAATTTAGCTAACTTCCTGACCAATCATTTGTGGTTAAGACAATTAAATAGTGTTTAAACGCGTGTCTTTATTTTTGCCCAGGTCACAATCATCTTGCACATCTATAAAATAATATTTAATTAGTAGTAATATTATATAATTATTAAAATATTACATAATAATATTTATAATATTTTACCTTTAACATAAACATCATGATATCCAAGACGAAAAGTTCACAATATTGAAAATATTGACTTGAAAAAAAGTAAATGTAAATAAATGTTTATTTAACTTATTTTAAATCAAGTTTCTTTTTTTAATAATGTGTAAGCAAAATATGTTTTACTTTTTACTTTACAACTACACAACTTTACATTGAGCTATTAATTCCAAACATTTGTTAAAAATTGTCAAAGATTTTACTTTTCACCGTCTTGCACATCTTGTCATTGACTCAAATAAAAATGTCCTCTGCCTCTGTCCTACTGATTCTCACCAACTGTTGAGCAAAAAAAAAAAAAAAAAGTGATATTTTCAACAGAAAAGGTTGGAGGTCGTTTACCTCTCCAGCTGAAGAATTTACAAGGAGCAGTGAGAAGATTGTTTTCGTACACATTAAGTCAGATGTGCCTTTGTAATGCAATCAGTAGACATATAATCATTCCTGCTCCACATGAGCACTTTTGGGAAAACAGTATATCAAAGGAAGACCGCTGGACTATAGAGCAGTTAGGTCACGTACCTCTTTTCCGCACACTCCCTCTCTCTCCATGTATAGCGCTGTATTGATTGCTGCATTTAGCTGAGTTTTAGCATGCTTTTAAAATCACTCCAACCCTCAGGCCCAAGAGATGCTTTACTCTTCTAAACACATCACACTTATTCTTACCACATCTATCTGTATTTACAGGCATACCAATTTTTAAAGAACACTTATAATGGAAGGAGCATTTTGACTAGAAGAATCCTTTTCCTACTGAATCAATTAATTGGAAATGAAGTGGCTTCAGTGCGTTTACTCAGTGTGAGTGATCTAAATTATTTAATTTTGTTTAAAGGAATATTTGATCAAATTGCAGCAAAATTAATCTAACTTAAAATGTGGTCCTCTTTGTGGTCTTTGCCGCTATGAAACACTTATTTAGACAGGAAGAAACTGTCTAGCTGACATTAACAAACCACAGTTTGTTTTGTTATTATGTGTTGTTTAGCTATCCGTTATAGCTATTTGTTATTATGTGTTGTTTAGCTATATATTTTATGACTTAGTTTTCATTTATATTTATGCGTTTAGCAGATGCTTTTTATTTCAAGTGATTACATTGCATTCAGAGTACACTGTAAAAATGTTTGTAATTTTTACAGAAAAAAAATGTACAAATGCTACAAAAAGTAAAAACTTTAAGTTTCCCTACCATGTACAATGAAAAATGTAACCTCACATTATACTCTATGTAATTTTACTGTAGAATACTGTCAAATGTATGGTTTTTGTTAATAAAAACTATGAATTTACTGTAATGAATTGACCTAAAAAAACAGTAATAGTCCCTGCATGAAGGATCTCATATGATTATATTTTATATAAATACTTTTGTTTCTTCTCGTTATTGATATCAGTACTGTACAGCTGTGGCCAAAGGTACTGGCAGTGACATAAATTGAGCTGGAGACCTGGAAGCCGAAGGTGCATCTGAGCAGCACAACTGAACTACTTGCAATGAGAACTGAAGCAAATGGGAAACAGGGAAAACGAAACTTAAACAGAACATGATCGATACACCAACATTTTATCCCGTATTACCTGTAACTGTCAGGGATAGTCAGTAATTTGCTCGTTTAGTTTCATTATCATGGACTTTTAGTTTGCTCAGGCCTGATCGATTGCTCCTGTCTGCCTCCTGTTTGCCTGCTGCCTGCTGTGCTCGTGTGTGCTTTGCTTGCTTTTGAATCTTTATTTGATATCATTCCCTGTTGTTTAAACTGCTAAATATAACTTACCCATCACCATATATTGTCTAACTACCACATTAAATCTGACATCGCTAGCTTTTAATCTAAATCACTATCACGCATTAGCATTTCGCTAGCCTGTTAGCTTGCCATCTCTGCACTCGGGTCTCTTGTTTTCTGAGTTCATTAAACAACTGTGGTGAGTTGGATTAGTAAATAGACTCCATCAAACAACTGTGGTAAGTTGGATTAATCAACAAATACGGTAAGCCATGTCTTCTTCTTCTGTCATTGTCACTTGCACTGCATGTTTCATGTTTAGTATATCTTTCTCCATTGGCGAACAGGGCTTCACATGTGATAAATGTAAGGAGATAGTCAGGCTGACGGAGAAGATTTCAGAATTAGAGACACGCATCCAGACTTTATTTTGTGAGTAGTGAGAATGTAACAGCTTTAGACACTGCTTTGGATGCGAATAGCTTAGTGAACTCTGTACATTGTTCGGTTCCGGCTGTAGAGCCCGTGCAGCAGGGCAACTGGGTGACGGTGAGACGGCATAGTCGCGGATCAAAAAACCACTCTTCCGTTCCGATTAGAACATCAAACAGGTTCTCCCCGCTCAGTGATGCACCCACTGAGAATCCTGTTGAAAGTGCCCTAGTTATTGGCGATTCTATTACACGGAACGTGAAAATAGAGACACCAGCCACCATAGTCACATGTTTACCGGGAGCCAGAGCGCCTGACATCAAAGCAAATTTAAAAGTGCTGGCTAATGCTAATCGTAAATTCTCTAAGATTATTATTGAGGTCGGCCATTGACTTCGCCAGTCGGAGATCACCAAAATTAACATTAAAGAGGTGTGTAAACTCGCAAGTACGATGGCAGATGACGTTTTTTGCTCTGGTCCCCTCCCCGTTAAAAGGAGTGATGAGATACTTAGCAGACTATCATCACTCAATGGCTGGTTGTCTAAGTGGTGTCCGCAAAATAACATAGGGTTCATAGACAATTGGAAAAGCTTTTGGGGCAGACCTGACCTGTTGAAAAAGATGGCATCCATCCTTCCTGGGATGGTGCCGCACTTCTCTCTAGTAATTTGGCACATAGTCTTAGAGCTAAACCTTGACTCGACCGCCTGCTAGCTGTCTCACGTCACAGAAGTCAGATAAATCCCAGCACATAGAGACTCTTTCACCTAGATATTATCACATAGAGACTGTGTCTGTTCCACGAATTAGTAAACACAAAAAAACATCAAAACCATTCAACGGTAAAAATTTAATTGATGTCCAACAAATAAACAACAGACATAATACAGATGATCAAATGATAAAGCTCGGGCTGCTGAATATTCGATCCCTTTCCTCAAAAGCGCTTATTGTTAATGATATGATTACAGATCATAACCTAGATGTGCTGTGTTTGACAGAAACCTGGCTAAAACCTGACAATTACATTACTTTAAATGAGTCCACCCCCCAAGATTATTGTTATAAACACGAGCCGCGTCTGAAAGGTAAAGGGGGAGGTGTTGCTGTAATTTATAATAATATCTTCGATATTACTCAGAAGTCTATTTTCAAATATAATTCCTTTGAAGTTTTGGTGCTTTATATAACGTTATGTAGTGAAATTGATAAATCCCGTTTGACATTTGTGTTGGCTACTGTATACAGGCCACCAGGGCACCATACAGACTTTACCAGAGAATTTGCTGATTTTCTATCAGAGTTAGTACTGGCTGCAGATAAAGTCCTAATTGTTGGTGATTTTAATATCCATGTAGACAATGAAAAAGACGCATTGGGATTGGCATTTAGAGACATTCTAAACTCTATTGGAGTTAGGCAACACGTGTCAGGACCCACTCATCGCCATAATCATACTTTAGACCTAATACTGTCACATGGAATAAATGTTGATACCGTTGAAATTCTGCAGCAGAGCGATGACATCTCAGATCATTACCTAGTATCATGTACACTTAATTTAGCAAAGGCTGCAAAGCCGTCCCCTCGCTTCAAATATGGCAGGACTATCACTGCTGCAACTAAAGATCGCTTTGTAAATAATCTTCCTCATCAGTTTCATCTCCTCAGCATCCCAGATAGCCTAGAGGAACTTGATGTTGCAACAGAAACTATTGACTCTCTCTTTTCCAGCACTTTAGACACAGTTGCTCCCCGGCGCTTAAAGAAGATTAAAGAAAATAGTCCAACGCCGTGGTACAACGAGCACACCCGGGCCCTTAAAACAGCAGCCAGAAAAATGGAGCGCAGCTGGAAGAAAACAAAATTGGAAGTTTTTCGCATTTCGTGGAAAGAGAGCATGATTGCATACAGAAAGGCCGTAAAAACTGCTAGATCTGTTTATTTCTCGACTCTCTTAGAAGAAAACAAACACAACCCTAGGTATTTATTCGATACAGTGGCTAAATTAACCAAAGATAAAGCTTCAACTTCTGATGTTTGTAAACAGCACAGCAGTAATGACTTTATGAACTTCTTTACTTGTAAGATTGATAATATTAGGAAAAAAAATTATAACCATGCAGCCGTCTACTACAGTATCACATCAGCCAGTGCATTGTAGTGTCACTGAGGAAAAATTACATTCATTCACTGCTATAGGAGAAGAAGAATTGGCTAAACTCGTTAAATCATCAAAATCAACAACATGTATGCTCGACCCTATACCGACTATAACTACTAAAAGAGATTCTTCCAGAGGTCATAGATCCTCTTCTTAATATCATTAATTCATCCTTGACATTAGGATATGTACCAAAAACTTTTAAGTTGGCTATTATTAAACCACTTATTAAAAAACCGCAACTTGATCCTACAGAATTAGTCAATTACAGGCCAATCTCAAATCTACCCTTTCTGTCAAAAATACTAGAAAAGGCAGTGTCACAATTATGCTCCTTTTTAGAAAGAAATGGTATCTGTGAGGATTTCCAGTCAGGATTTAGAGCGTATCATAGTACTGAGACTGCTCTCATTAGAGTTACAAATGATTTACTCTTATCATCCGATCATGGTTGTATCTCTCTATTAGTGTTACTCAATCTTAGCGCTGCATTCGATACTATCGACCACAACATTCTTTTGAATAGACTCGAAAATTATGTTGGCATTAGTGGAATTTCATTGGCATGGTTTAAATCATACTTATCTGACCATTATCAGTTTGTAGCAGTAAATGAAGAGATGTCACAAGTTCAGTATGGAGTACCGCAGGGCTCAGTGCTAGGACCGTTGCTTTTCACCCTGTACATGCTACCACTGGGAGATATTATTAGGAAGCATGGCATTAGTTTTCATTGTTATGCTGACGACACTTACCAATTCACAAGATTAACGGAATGCATAGCTGATATAAAAAATTGGATGACAAATAATTTCCTGCAACTTAATTCAGAAAAAAATTAATTTTTAATCATTGGACAAAAAAACTCTACAAGTAGTAACCTAGAATACTGTCTAACACTTGATGGCTGCTCTGTCAAGTCCTCGTCGTCAGTTAGGAACCTGGGTGTGCTCTTTGATACCAATCTCTCATTTGAAAGCCACGTTTCTAGCATCTGTAAAACTGCATTCTACCATCTTAAAAATATATCTAAATTACGGCACATGCTTTCAATGCAAAATGCTGAACAGTTAGTTCATGTGTTCATGACCTCAAGGCTAGATTATTGTAATTCTCTACTGGGTGGTTGCCCTGATCGCTTAATAAATAAACTGCAGCTGGTTCAAAACGCAGCAGCTAGAGTTCTTACTAGAACCAGGAAGTATGACCATATTAGCCTGGTTCTGGCAACACTGCATTGGCTCCCTATTAAACATCGCATACATTTTAAAATCTTGCTGATTACTTACAAAGCACTAAATGGTTTAGCTCCCCAGTACTTGAGCGAGCTCTTAACGCATTATACTCCATCACGTCTATTGCGGTCTCAAAATTCTGGCCAGTTGATAATACCTAGAATATCAAAATCAACTGCAGGTGGTCGATCCTTTTCCTATTTAGCACCTAAACTCTGGAACAGTCTTCCTAGCATTGTTCGGGAAGCAGACACACTCTGTCAGTTTAAATCTAGACTAAAAACACATCTCTTTACTATGGCATACACATAAAACATTTTTAATTTATATTATTCAAATCAGTTAAATTATTGTTTTAGGCTGCATTAACTAGGTCAGCCGGAACCGGGAACACTTCCCATAACACCTGATGTACTCGTTACATCATAAGAAGAATGGCATCTACGCTAATGTTAGTCTCTGTTTATCCCGAGGTTTACCGCAGTCGGCCGGATCCGGGCCGTATCCGGAAAAGATGGTGGACCTGCGACATGACCAACGCGTCCCTGAAGTGTCTGCAGAGACCGTGTCAGTTAAACTCCCCCCTGTAAATGCCGCATCGACACGACATCCTCATTAAACCCGTCCCCGGCGTGACGACTCCAATCTTTCGAATAGTCCTACGAATATCTATTGATCTAATATGACTTCTGACCTGTAATATTGCCAGAATCATAATCATACACTATTTGTTCTTCGGCCAGAGGAGAACTGGCACCCTGACTGAGCCTGGTTTCTCCCAAGGTTTTTTTCTCCATTCTGGCCCTGAAGGAGTTTTGGTTCCTTGCCACCGTCGCCTTTGGCTTTTGGCTTGCTCAGTTGGGGACACTTAAATTTCAACTATATTACTGATCTGCCTGCATTGACACTATATGATAATTTAAATGAGCTGGATGACATCACCGTTTTCACCAGAGAGGCTGTACAGCCGAATCAAATTCTGTTGCATTATTTTCCTGTTACCACTGTGAAGCTGCTTTGAAACAACTGGCATTGTAAAAAGCGCTATATAAATAAAGGTGATTTGATTTTGATTTGATTTCGTGTTGTCTTTGTTCGTGTTTCCCACCATCATTAGTTACTATGGCAATTCATCTGATCATCACACCTGTTAGTCTTTTAGCTCGTTATCAGTGTGTATTTAAGTTCCTCATTTCCCTGCCTTGATTGTTGATTATTGTTGGTAACGCTTTAGATTACAGCCCGGAAAGTACTGTGTAACTAAAGCGAATTTACAGCGTAACTTTCAGTAATTATAGTGTAACTATAAAGAAAGTACGTGTAATTATAAGGGAACAATATGTAATATTTGGGGAATAAAGGGGTAACTATCAGGAAAATTAACAAATGATTTACTGAAAGTATTTTTTAATTAAGGGGTAATTATCCATGTAGTTACAGGGTAAGTGGTGCTTATTTCATGTAGTTACAGGGTAAGTATGAATCTGCGGGCTGTTAATAGTTTCATGTTTACAATAAAAAACACGTACAAAATCTCGTATCACTCTGAAACATTTATTGAAAAACAACTTAATTCAAAACAGATTTATGACACTTCTTATTAATTTTTTTTAAATAAACTTTTCATTTCAAATACAAACCCGATTCCAAAAAAGTTGGGACACTGTACAAATTGTGAATAAAAACAGAATGCAATGATGTGGAAGTTTCAAATTTCAATATTTTATTCAGAATACAACATAGATGACATATCAAATGTTTAAACTGAGAAAATGTATCATTTTAAGGGAAAAATAAGTTGATTTTAAATTTCATGGCATCAACACATCTCAAAAAAGTTGGGACAAGGCCATGTTTACCACTGTGTGGCATCCCCTCTTCTTTTTATAACAGTCTGCAAACGTCTGGGGACTGAGGAGACAAGTTGCTCAAGTTTAGGAATAGGAATGTTGTCCCATTCTTGTCTAATACAGGCTTCTAGTTGCTCAACTGTCTTAGGTCTTCTTTGTCGCATCTTCCTCTTTATGATGCGCCAAATGTTTTCAATGCGTGAAAGATCTGGACTGCAGGCTGGCCATTTCAGTACCCGGATCCTTCTTCTACGCAGCCATGATGTTGTAATTGATGCAGTATGTGGTCTGGCATTGTCATGTTGGAAAATGCAAGGTCTTCCCCGAAAGAGACGACGTCTGGATGGGAGCATATGTTGTTCTAGAACTTGGATATACCTTTCAGCATTGATGGTGCCTTTCCAGATGTGTAAGCTGCCCATGCCACACGCACTCATGCAACCCCATACCATCAGAGATGCAGGCTTCTGAACTGAGCGCTGATAACAACTTGGGTTGTCCTTGTCCTCTTTAGTCCGGATGACATGGCGTCCCAGTTTTCCAAAAAGAACTTCAAATTTTGATTCGTCTGACCACAGCACAGTTTTCCACTTTGCCATTCTAAATTTTCAGTCCATTTTAAATGAGCCTTGGCCCAGAGAAAACGCCTGTGCTTCTGGATCATGTTTAGATATGGCTTCTTTTTTGACCTATAGAGTTTTAGCCGGCAACGGCGAATGGCACGGTGGATTGTGTTCACCGACAATGTTTTCTGGAAGTATTCCTGAGCCCATGTTGTGATTTCCAAGTAGCATTAGCACAGTAGCATTCCTGTATGTGATGCAGTGCCGTCTAAGGGCCCGAAGATCACGGGCATCCAGTATGGTTTTCCGGCCTTGACCCTTACGCACAGAGATTGTTCCAGATTCTCTGAATCTTTGGATGATATTATGCACTGTAGATGATGATACCTTCAAACTCTTTGCCATTTTTCTCTGAGAAACTCCTTTCTGATATTGCTCCACTATTTTTCGCCGCAGCATTGGGGGAATTGGTGATCCTCTGCCCATCTTGACTTCTGAGAGACACTGCCACTCTGAGAGGCTCTTTTTATACCCAGTCATGTTGCCAATTGACCTAATAAGTTGCAAATTGGTCCTCCAGCTGTTCCTTATATGTACATTTAACTTTTCCGGCCTCTTATTGCTACCTGTCCCAACTTTTTTGGAATGTGTAGCTCTCATGAAATCCAAAATGAGCCAGTATTTGGCATGACATTTCAAAATGTCTCACTTTCAACATTTGATATGTTATCTATATTCTATTGTGAATAAAATATACGTTTATGAGATTTGTAAATTATTGCATTCCTTTTTTATTCACAATTTGTACAGTGTCCCAACTTTTTTGGAATCGGGTTTGTACTTTCTGAGTGTGAATTATCAAATGCATGGAAAGACAATACTCAAGCACTGTAAAAGGTTTTGCCATAAACTCAACTGACTGGCTTTGGTCCTGTATGATTTCACATGAGTCACTTCAGACCTTACTGTACATGAATTATGAGCTTCCAGAACTTCTGATTGACCTCCTAATTGAACTCAACAAATTAAACATAGAAATAAAAACAGTATAAATAACAAAAATAAATAACAGTTTTTTCTTAGCCTTATTAAATGCAAATAATAAGTGCAACCATAATCAAAGTACTCTCTCAATATTCAAAGTGCAAACAGAGACCAGAGTTAAGAGGTGGTTACAACTACTCAACCCAGCCTATATAGCTTTGATATTGGGAGACTGGCTATTGTATGTCGCCTAATTTGCGCGAATCACAGAGCTCGCGTTTACTTTCGCTTTAGATTCGCGATCGCACATACTCTGTGTATAGGGAGCGGCGGTGCTCAGCGCGCATTCTAGATAAGAAGACATTTATCAGACACTCTATCAGGCTCTGTTGCGCACGAAACTTCCGCCATGGTCCTGTCAATCATCTCACCTTACTCTCGTCACCTTACGTGATCAGTGCACTTTAATTCCTGCAGCTCAGACGCAGTCGCACACAGTGCAGAGCAGAGCAGACGTTTACAATAGTTTACAATTGAAGCGACCTTTATCCAACTGAATTAAATGGTTTTTATTTCCATAAAAAAAGCAAAACGACAGTGGAGGATGTAAAGTAAACTTAGCGGTGGCATATTCTATGCTAATTTCACCCTCCTTTTATTGTCATGGCGATATCGCCAGACAGCTTTTCACTCGACTACCAATCTCGTCACATTTCAATCTCGTGAGATCTCGTGGTACGAGATCTGGTCACACCCCTATTTAATACCTTTATTTTTTAGTTCATCTTCGTCTGATCTTCTTCTGTGGACTTTACACCGTGTCCTAACTACACGCGACACGATAAGATTCCAGCGACAAGCAACTTGTCTGTCCACACCAGACACGACGTGACTATGAGATACGACAAATCAATCAAAAACCACAGCCAATCAGAACAGCGTGTGGGCGGGCTCTCGCGGCAGGTGTACGGCACCAGAGATTAATCTTGAAGGCACTCGCAAGGAAATGGATAAGTACATAATCAAATTCACAAATATTACGCCATTTAAACATTACTAAAAATACATGCTGTCACTAAAACAGTCTTTGTCATAGAATATACTTCTATGTATATACTTGTTCACAGTTTGAACGTTCTTGTTTCCATTAGTTTAAATTTCAAGATCTGAGGTGAATTATCCATTGTTGCTTTTAGTACGACTAAGTTACGTTACAAAGCTGGGAGCACTAAATGATATTCAAAGTCACATTACACGCTTTTAACATTAAATAAAGCACATAAACATATGTTTTGTGTTGTTGTTCCAGCCGCGATGTCGCAGAAATAGAAACCGTTTCTAAAATAGAATCATCGCGTGTCGCCGTCAAGGCTGGTTAGGACAAAAACTCTAATTAACATGGAAAAGATACCTTTTATCGCGTGTCGCGGCGTCGCGAGGCGTGTAGTTAGGACACAGTGTTATACTCTGAGACTGTCACAGAATAACCGACCCAAAAAGATGGATTATGCGGCAGAATTTGCTGCATTGGCCCGGAGAGGCGTTGAACTTGTGGATTTTACCTTGCACTTCAGTCGACTTGCTGTTCATTCCCCGTTTGATGAAGAGACACTTAAGTCTCTATATTGTATCGGGGTTAATTATTACTATCCTGTAGACCTCCCAGACATGCACGGACTTTGCTGGAGGGAAGCGATTCTTTGCTGTCTGGAGAAGGTCTACCCCCGATTCCTAGCACCACCGGACCCAGAGCCCAGCCCATTGCCACCATGCGACACAAAACGACAGCCGGAGGCCCCAGCAGACGGAGTGCCAGCGCCTGCCGCGATGGAGCTGCCAATGCCAGGAGAAGCGGATGAGGCCGGCATCACACTGGAGCCTGAGCCCCTTATATCTGACCTGGTGTGCAAGCCGGCAATTGAGACCGTGACTAAAGGATTATTAGTAGGGTTTGAGGGAATGGAGAAATTCCCCGCCCACAACCTCGCCGCAGTGAGTGAGTATGTACTGGACTGGGAGATTTTGGTCCCTCCCTCTCTCCCTCTCTCCCTCTCTCCCTCCCTCTCTCTCTCCTCTTATAAACTAAGAATAAGTAAATTTAAATAAGTATATTTTCAGGTCTACTTTTTATGTACTTCACAGAAATATACTTAAAATTACACAAGTATACTTGACTTATACTTACAGATATAAGTATATTTGGCCAATACTTGTACTCAATCTTTTGATCGGGATATACTTAAAAATATGATTAAGTATTCTAATTATTGGCTTGTAGTTGTGTTTACTCTTTTGATTGAGTGTCCTATTAAATACTTTAATCACATGGGCCTAGTTTTACTTATAAACTTAAATTGTCTGAAAATATTGATTTATAAAGAGAACTGATTTGTTCCTAAATCTAAGTATGTGAATTTTTGTGTAGTCCACTGGTAGCGTACATAGGAATTCACTTCAAATCTACTTGACGGATTTTTGGAGAAGGGTCTGTCTGCGTCCCTCAGTACTACAAACCAAGCCCTTACACTTACAAGTGTACTACTATTACATTGATATTAGTACACTTACTACATAAAGTATACCTAAAAATATACTTTACTTGAGTATACAGAATCCTTCCAGTGCACTGAAACGTTCGCTCCCTAAAAAGTCCCACAATGCACCCCAAAACCCAGGGTGCATCGATCCTCACTATGCTCCCTTAACGGAAGTTCTGAAGTGTGAAACTTAAATCATGTGAGCCAACTCACTACACATAACGACCGATAACGACACACGATATATGTTTTTAAAAATAGAAAGCATTATTTTATTATATTTCAGCATAAACATATATCATTAGATACCAGTAGTGATGTTGTACAATGAGGACGTTGTCACGTTGCCGGAAAAAGAGTCAACAGTGTCGCAATGTGTAGTGAGCCAGCGTCCTTTACTGTCCTTACTAGTGCCCGAATTCATGTACACGGTATGCTGATTCACAAGCTCGGGAGCTAGGGAACTGATTGAGACACACCCAGTGTTGTCACTATGTCAAAGAGACACTCCAAAAGTCATTTGTTTGACCTTCCTAAGGTTGACCAACTTAGAGTGGTTAAAATGTTTATTAAACACTATTCCTGAACATTATTATCCCAGCGTTTATCTGTGTGCTGCACATTTTACGGCGAACAGCCTCCAGAACCTAAGAGAGTACAAGGCAGACTATGCACAAAAGCTTCTCCTGAAACGGAGCAGTTCCCACTTTTTTGGGCCATTCTGTTGTTTGTGGATCACAACTTGTAAGTATATCTTATTATTTTTAGCTGTGTTTTGTATTAACAGTTCCAATTATAAGTTTTATGTTGTTGCTATGATGTAAACAAAGGGCAAAGCTGTTTGGCTCTGCTCGCCTGCTAGCCAACATCAGTGTTGATATAATGTTTACTGTAGCTTTTGTGAGGTCTCACTTTTGTAAGACTGTTCACCGTCCCTTAGGAAAATTAACCTTGGTTCTGTGATTGATTACTGTTTGTATTAGTTTTCTGAAAAGTATCATGATTAAATGTTGTATAACTTCATATCTAAAATGTATAAGACAATTACAAAAATAAAAACATACCACATCCTGTGAAATCCGTGCTTGCAAAATCTGTGCATTAAATCCGTTGTGCATGATCCTCTTGTTTGTAACGACTCGGCTACAGATGTTATTAAATTAAAATTAGCTCAATAGGAAATTATGGGTATTAATATTTAATTATTTATAATAAATATTAAATTTATAAATTTAAATATTTATAATACCTAACCTAGGTATTTATGCAATATATACATGGTTAACAACAATGGATTGCAGTTAACTACAAAAATATATATTAAATTACAGAATAACCTTTAAAGAATTCATTCAAAATTCATCAGTTCGTTTAACGAACGAACGGTACAGTCTTTTATCAACTTTCATGAAGTTTTATCTTTCATCAAATCTTCGGGAAGGTTATCCTTCTGGTCACGAAGAACAAACTTTCCGAACTATTAGGACATTAATTTAAGTATTCAAAGATACTTATGAGAGCTCGTAGCTAGATCTGAACATTAAAGTGACTATGTTCTGTGAGCGGCAACAATGACAATCAACAGGCATGTGTTGATAAGGGGGAGAGATTGTGTGTCCCCCTTTGAAGTCTTATGGGGTGGTCTGCTTGGTCTCGGCCAAGCCATAGAAGTGACAACGGAGCAATTTAGTTCAGACTTCTCGGTGGCCAGGACATTTAATTTATATGCAAACGTCTAAAGCTAAAAGCTTTCTGACACTTAGAGCAGAACCGACTCATCTTGATCCAAAACAGACTCCAGACGCTACATGTTTGTTAACATTCTTAAGTCTGAATCAGGCTTGAATTGGTTTGAAATTGACACCATCCTTAATATTTACATCTAGTACTATTGCAGTTATGGTAAGGGGCGTGACATTTCCTGAACACACTAAGCGGTGCCAATCACAACACACGGGGCCAGCTAACCAATCACAGCACATTTCGTATTTCAGAAGAAGGGGCTTCATCGAAACAGGAAATAAACGGCGCGTTTGGGCCAGACTGGGGAGAGAGGTGCTGTAATAATGTAAAATATGTGAAAAGTAATATTGAAGTTTTTTGAACAATCAAGCATGAAAGCATATTCTAGTACACCCCAAAAACAAAATCAAGACTTTGTAAAAGGGCATAATAGAACCCCTTTAATAAAATAAACTTGAAGTTCTTTTTTGCAAGGATGGCAAAGATGGTGAATATCTAATTACGAAATGATCTCATTACCAATCAGGATGGACATTCACCTTTTTTCTGTTGTTCCTTTTTCTTCCCCAAGCTTTATTTACAACATCTGTTGTAAACGTGTTTTCTTGGAAAAAACTTTGTATTGTTGCTGGGCAGTGTCTCAGCTAAATTACCTCTAATTACCTGAACTGCAGCCAGGACATTATCATCACCTTAACAATCAGGACAAATGGTGCTAAAAGAGGAGAAAAAAAAACTATTTGGCTGTGACTTTAGCTATTGTAGGAAAATGGCCTCTGGAAAATCTCCAAATAGGCTTGGCAGTAAAATTTATTGTAAAGGCACGGCTTCCTCTTAATGCCTTTGAAGGGGTCTTATGCATTTATTAGACAGTCTGCCATCCCGGGATGATCTGAGCCAAATGAATAAAGGAAAGTGGAACGTGGAATCTGTTATGGTGAGGGTAAGGTGACTTAGAACAAGAGCAGATAGATGTTACGGCATCTGCTTTCAGTCATTTGCTGTCACTTACGCACAGAGGGAATCTGCTGTCAGAGTCAGAGCGCAGCAGGACACTAGGACACATACTTTGAGGATCAATGAAAGGATGGCACGTTGACAATGGATTCTCAGTTTTTTCTTGTTTTTTCTTTAAAGCATTCTGAAATGTCAACTCAGTTGAAACACAACAGTTTCTTTGTCTTACAACAATATCAGTGTAAATCATTACTCAGCTAAATGGATTTACTGACCCAGAGGAGGATTTTATTGCTCAGAAGTTGCTTTTTCATTGCTCAGGAAGTTTAATTAGTATCAACTTTGTCTAATATTTTTCCCCTAATATTGCTTTGGAGAAACTGAAATAAATAAAACTTATAAAAAAAACTTTCAACATACATTAAAGGGTTAGTTCACCCAAAAATGTTTTTCTGGCATTAATTACTTACCCTCATGCCGTTTCAAACCCATAAGACTTTCGTTTAAAATAGGTCTTTAAATAACAATTCCCCTAAAAATGAATCCGATTTTTACTTCCCGAAACTAACTGTTCCACTCTATTCAAAGAAATTCAACAGGTACGTTAAATATAATATAAGTATATACATAGTGAATAGAATGTTAACACCTTTCCACTCCACGTGTGGAAAATGTTTCACTTTAATATGATCTGGTTTCTGTAGACACCATTCTTATGGAGAACAGGAGGGGGTTATCAACACAGAGGCCCTGGGTGCTTCTCAATACTCAAATTGATGCTTTCTCGTTTCCTCGCTCTTCCGTCCTCCAGCCTGTGACCGATCAACATGTTCAAACCGATCAAAGTTAGCCATCTTGAAGGACATCTCAATTCTCTAATTGCACCGTGAGGGGGCGAGGAACGAGGAGTGAGGAGGCTTCCAGAGGAGCTATGAGTGAGGATACACAGGTGTATCCTATGTGGAAGTCTTTCTTGTCGAGAAGCCTGACGCACGTATAAATTCTCCTCCCCCTTCACATCTGTCACAATAATATTAATTTATGCTTTACCTTTGCAGTTTAAATAAACAATATATCGAACATATTTCAACAGGACATCTTGCTTTATTATTATTATTATTTAAGAATTTCTTAAATAACCAAACTTCAACAACATAAAGGCAGATCCCTTGAGCGCAGCTGATGACGCTGTGAAGTGACACTCGAGTGATCAAGAATATTCCAATATACAAATAAGCTTTCCTTCGATTCATCCGTCCTCATTTTCTTTCCTTGCAGGCTTCCCCTTGTATCATACGGGGGTGGAGCTGAGACGCGAGGAAAGGAAGCGAGGAAAGGAAACGAGGATGCACAAATAAGAAATGAGAAGCACCCCCTGTTAACTCCTGGTGTTTTAATGCATCTCTTTTGTCCCCTTTTGACCACTTCTGTCCTGATTTCTTCGAGGGGAGGGTCTATGGGTGGATAAATGTATGGGCTTTTTTCAGATCTTACGATCTAATGGATGAAATAAGCTTGCACAATTAACATATGAATGTGAAAGGAGATGACGGAAAAAACATATGGAAAGCTTTCGTTTCTGCTCTGATAGCTGCAAGACCATGCCGAGTGTGATGAGTGAAATCAGCAATGGTAACAGAACATTGTGCTTGGTACGTTTTTCATTAAACTTAGGTCTTCAGCTGACAAAGTTTAAATACTGTATAGCTAGCACACTTCCCATAATGTTTACGCTTTAGGTTAGTAGACGGAGAGTCAGTCTTTTGTGGTTGTGCAAATGCATTCGACCACATGAGCATATACATTACGAAAGCAATCTGGTTGAATGTGTTTTCGACTACCTCCGGAAGTGGTCAAAAGTAGTGGTCAAAAGTAAAAACTTTTTAGACCCAGTTTACATCTATATTTAGTGTCGTCCACATGTGATCGGATTGACGAAAATGCTTCTTAATACCAGGTGTAAACAGGCCCAGAGTGATCACCCCAATCACAGGAACTCCTTTATTTCTCTCTCATTCTTATCCACAAGTGGGAATTCACTAGGGGTGCAATGGTTCAAATTACTCGCGGTTTGGTTTGTATCACGGTTTTAGGGTCACGGTTTCGGTACGGTTCGGTATGTGCTATGTTCAGGGAAATTAGGACATTTGTAAAATAAAAATAAACAAAAGAAGAACAAATAATCAAACTACAAGCAACAGCACAAATACCATACAATAGAGCAAAAATGCATATAAAATAAACAGTGCTTTTCAGGTTTTTCAGATACAGAAAGTAATCAAATATAAAATAACATTGCATATTATATTCTTAACTGTATAAATTAAATAAAGATGAATCATTATTTAAGTTACAAAAGCTATTCAGTCAAGAGCAGTAAGTGATTTCTTTGTCATTTGTTTGATTAACATTAAAAACACAGTCGGCAGGAAAAGGCCTCTTTCCCTTTAACACATAATGAATCCAGTACATACTACACATGAACACATGTCTGTATATATCTGTAACAACTGTATATGTTTTACTTAAGACATAACCTACTATGTTTGCTAGGATACTCTCCAAGACGGGCATGTTGACATTTTTTGTGTGTGAATTTGTCCGTTCAAACGCAAGACTTATTAAGAACTCAATATCTGCGGGCTATCTGCGACACGCCGTTTGCACGCTTCAGATGAGTGCACACACACTCTTCTCTTTCGTGTCTTGCTCTTGAATGTTTAAATTGGCATGGCTTAAATGAGTTTAGTTTAACACAAATATCAACGTGTGCTGTTCAGGTCTCACCTGCGCTTGTGCGCTATCAACACCCGGTGATGACGGCGTAAATGTCAAGCATACGCACTCGCATACAAGAGTGACTGTTTTGTCCACGCTTTTTTGATCATCGCTGTTGTAATGTATTGGGATGCCAGAATGTGTATCCATCGACAGAAACATTAATTAACCTAACTCTGTCTGTCTGTTTTACGCATTGTTATTTTCAACAAATCATATTATAGATGCGTCGTCAGATTTGAGATGAACCGCGGTGCAAGTGCGTGCCGAACCATGGGTGGAGAACGGTGCGGTTCGATTTTTTCCAAGAACCGTTACACCCCTAGAATTCACAGATAATTCTTCTACTACTACTACAAAAAAAAAAGAAAAAAAAGAACACAAAGCAGCATATCCACTAACAGAACTGTATGCACTTAATGAGTGTGCACTGTATGCACTTAATAACTGTTTATGACAACGTGTACAAACTTACCTATTAAGGTATACATGAATGCATGGATGAAAGCTCAACATTATGCAGTCATGTTTGGACTCTGTGTAGCACAATGCCTAGGTTAATCTGGAATTGGTTTGAAAAGTGAATTATGCATAGGAAAAACCTTAAAGGAACTGTTCTAACTGTAAACTTTAAACTATGCAAATACCCTGACACCCCTGACAACACCAGTTGGATCGGAAAGGCGCCAATTTGCAAATCCCTCTTTCGCAGGAAGGGTTAAAAGTTTCTCTTTGATACAAAGAACGTTTTTGTAAGTTGTCATTGTCAAATTTGTTGCCGAAAGTTGTTAAAAAATTTGTTGTTGTAAATAGTTGTTGTAAAATGCATAACTTTTGCTCTGGTTACGACTGAAGTCCACACTACTCTGGAGTTTTCGACTCTCGAAAATGGAGATATTGGAAACGCTGCAGATTTTTTGGGAGTTTAGAAACAGCAACAGCAACAGCAACAATGACCAAGGGTGTGCATTCATCATCATAATCATTCAGTTTATTTGTTAAATTAAGAATAAGTTTCTTCACCTTATTAGTGCAGAGAAACAAAAGTTTATCTTTCCACAAGATAACGTATACTCAATCACTTGTATTTATAAATATTATGTACTTTAATCCCTTATCCATTCATGGTATTCATGTAGTAGTTAGGTACTCTGGTTTGTCTTTTTGTTAATAAAATTCATTGCTAATGTGGCAGAATAAGTGACTTATCTTATTGACCTGCCTGGGGTATGGTTGGTAAACCAATGAGGTGCAAGCGGCCGTAGTATTTAAGGACCCTTATTTTGGCGGGTTTGTACGGTCCTGCAGATTCTGGGTTCTCTCTCCCCTGGCATTTTCTTTTCTGTTCCCGTTTGTGTACCGGTATGTTGAGATCCTGCTGATGATGTAATGTGAACAACTTAAAGTTGTGCTATGTTATAATATGCGCTATTTATAGTTTAATTAGAGTGGCGTTGGTGGCGTCTGCAATGTGGCAAGTTTGTGGCGGAGTTCGCTCAGGTACGTTTGTGTTCATTTTAAAGGGATAGTTCACCCAAAAATGAAAACTTGATGTTTATCTGCTTACCCCCAGGGCATCCAAGATGTAGGTGTCTTTGTTTCTTCAGTAGAACACAAATGAAGATTTTTATCTCCAATCGTTGCAGTCTGCCAGTCGTATAATGCATGTGAATGGTAACAGATGAAAGTATGAGAGTAAAAAAAACATACACATACGAATCCATATTAAACCCTGCGGCTCCTGACGACACATTGATGTCTTAAGACACAAAATACATGTTTTTTTTTTTTTGTTTTTTACTCTCATAGTCCTCATACTCTCATGTGTTACCATTCACATGCATTATACAACTGGCAGACTGCAATGGTTGGAGTTAAAAATCTTCATTTGTGTTCTACTGAAGAAACAAAGACACCTACATCTTGGATGCCCTGGGGGTAAGCAGATAAACATCAAATTTTCATTTTTGGGTGAACTATCCCTTTAAATCTCTTGGTCACTTGCCGTGGTATTTATTGTGCATTGCTCTCAGTATAGCGACAATAGCAGGTGTGTAAATGCTGGCCTATAGACTGACTCACGGTACCTGTTGTGAGTAACCATACAGCTTTGCGTCTGGTGTTTATTTAACCCAAATCGTAAGTATGTCTCTCCCTTTTTCACATTTGGGGCTTGGTGAATTTAGTTTAACACTCTGATCTGTTTGTTAAAGGTAGAAGGGGAATTGAACATCAAGATCTCTAATCCTTATTTCTCGCCGAAGACGCTACATGTGATGCCGCTGCTGTTTTGCTTATGGTCCTCTTTATGTTTTGTTATTCGTGCATCTGTGCTGTTGTGTCCGGCTTTGCTGATTATGGCTTGCTTTGGCTGCCCGTGTACGAGCCTTGCGTCTGCGGGGCTGTTCATTACTCTCAATTTGATTTTGTCTACAAGTGTAGTTTTGTTAATTTCTTTTTATTTTTGTTTGTGCTTGGCGTTGTTTGTTTTTCTCTTTCTGTAGTTTGGTTTCTTTTTGCTAACAGTGACATTTATTTTGTTGCCCGTTTGTTTGTTTGTTTGTTTGTTTGTTTGTTGATTTTGGTTTTGATTAGTTTCAGATTATCCATTTATTTTCTTTTGCAATGTATTATACTGTTCTGTCATAAAAGGTGTGTGATTTCTTAAATTCATTCATTGTCCTGTTATCCTGGTGCCATTTAGGCACTGTCCACCTGCTTTTGCTGTAGGTGTCGTCAGGGAGCATGTGCACCGTGTCTGTAAACTTTATTTTGGTTTTCTTTTACTATTCAGTGTAATTTGTGTAAATTCTTTTGTTAATGTGTTTCTTTTCTCTCCAGGAGCCAGTGCGGACTCGGTGTGGAACAGGAGAGGCTAGCTGCATTCATTCGGTGGTGTGTGCTGACACAACTTCCTTATGGTGTGTGCGCGTGGTGTCTGATTTGGTGTGAATTTGAGGTGGGTTTGATCGACCTTCTGAGTTGCAGCCGGCCTTCCTTGTTCCTGTGAAACCTAGCCCTGGAGAATTATGTTGTTGGGCATGTCTCATGAGAGAGAATTTTAATGCTTTTATAATAGTGTATATATACTCCCGTCTCACTATATATATTCCTTTGCCTTCAGTTGGTAAAACTTACCTGTGTCCTTATTGGTGGTATTTCCCTGGTCCTCCACCAGGGTGGCGTAGTCGGATTAATTTAACTGTGATTCATGTTTCCCACCACTGGGGAATGCCACACTAACACTATACCGTATGACAGCATTCATGTGCGTTTTGTGTTTATTCTAAAACCTTCAGTTCCACTAATGCTCACAAATCTGTATTTTATAACAGTAAAACCTCTTTTCATGTAGTTGCAATGTTATATTGTCATGTTTATCAAAATAAAACTGATATAAAAACGTAGACCCCACTTCATTGATATAGGCTTATGTTGAACTTTATTCTTGTACAAACGGACGCTGTATAATGCAGTACATAAAGTATTGAATGAAAATGTCTCTGAAACATCTGTGTATTTGTTTGTTTAATTATTGAGCACTTTTACACAACTGACCATTGACCAAAGTGCTGTACAGTAGCAACCACATGAAAAAGACAATCACAACCATAAACACAATACTAAAACCACAAATAAAATAACAGCGAAAAGCCAGCTGATCAGTTGACCTTAAATACCGTTATGGCTTCTGTTTCTCAAACAGTTCCACCAAATACAACAGAGCCATACTATGCAATGATTTATAAACAAACTAAATCTTAAAGTTAATTCTGTAATGGATTGGTAGCCATTGTAAAAAGCTCAAAACTGGAGTAATATGGTCTCTTTTGCGAGTACCTGTCAAGAGCTGCGCAGCAGCATTTTGGACCAGTTGTAAACGGTTAAGCAATGATTTATTTATACCAACATAAAGTGAGTTGCAGTAATCTAATCTTGTAAATACAAAAGCATGAATGGCTTTTTCTATATCACGCATGGAGAGAAGTGGTTTCACCTTCGCTATTAATCTCAAGTGAAAAAAACAGGACTTAACCAGAAAATAAATCTGTTTCTCAAACTTGAAATCACTATCAAAAAAACTTCAGTTTTGTCTTTTGTATTGACAAATATTGCATTTATTTCACTTCAGCTTTGATAAAGTATGCAAACACAGCGTGAGCGTCACTGCGGGAGGCAGAAAGTGTCTGACTTCACATCTCTGTTTTTAGCTTTTCCTCGCCTGCAACTCTCGCCGATCGGATGGATCCGATGTCGATACATCCGATACATCCGCAGCCGATGTCGAACACACCTATCGTCTTGTCATGTGATACTCTGCACTGTTTGTCATTGGTTCATTGTTTGATTGTTCACAGGTGTCCCTTGTTTGCTCATTAGTCTTGTATTTATAAATAGGCCTCATGTTTCCATTGTCTCTGGTCTAGTATTCTGTAACATGGGATCCACTGGAGGCGAGCTTACTGAACTTCATAAGTGATGATAAAACCCAAAACCAAACTGTGACAAATATATTGTCACTGTAATTAACCAAATTATTGTTTAATTAGCTCATATGCAAAAAGCTAATGTTATTTTATGCTTTAACAACTTAACAAAATAGTTCTCACTTTAGATTAGGTCACAGAAAAATGGGAAGATGCCATTAAGTGCTTTAAACCATCTTTTATTAAACGTTAATTGTATTAGTATTAAGTGTTCCTTAATAAAAACAACATGACGTGTGTGTTTGTGTGCTTAATGTATTTGTAAATTTTATGGAACACATAAGAATGCTTAATAACATTTTCCCATTTCCCATTAACAAGTCCTTTACTACGACCTAATTAAACAATAATAGTGTTAATTACTGACAATGAATGAAGAACTCACTATTTGTATATAGCCTATTAATATATTAACAATGTAGAGAGACTACAATATATTAAATTAAGTATAAACTAATAGTTTGCAAATGATTTGTAAGTACTTTATTATAAAGTATTAATACTTAATTTCTACATAATGTGAGATGAGGTGTGTGAGATCGTCCACACAATTCTGGTCTAAAGCCTGAGCTTATGTGAGATAAGTGGCGTCCACCAGCTGCTAAAGGGCACAACTGCAGGATGTTTTGCAGGTTGTGGGTTGACTTTCCTCTCCTGACCCCTTGAACCACAAATTTTGTTGTACTTCAGTGTTATTGTTTATCCTCCTGCTGTTAACCAATGTTTGCTGCACGCAGCATTGCAGGCAATCTCTGCATCTGCAATGCTTTTTGGGTTGTATGAGAAAAAATGACTCAGAGGGCAGGTGATGTCACAAGATGAAGATGAGGATGATGAAGGAGAGTTCAGAAGGGTATCAGTAAACAAAATGGTACTTTAATGAAAACAAACTCAGATAATCCACAAGAGGTATAACAGGGTGAGCGTAACATCAACGCATACATGAACATCGACCAACAACTGAAGATTGAAAACAGAGGAACTAAATACACAGAGATAACGAACTAAATGATGAGCAGCCGTGGTGGAGGATTGGTGTCTATGGTGACTGATGAGTGGCAGGAAAATAGGACAAATGAAACATGTAACTGAAGACAAACAAACTAAAAGTCCTTGAAGGTGACACCGACTGAACATGAACGTGACAGGTGAATGTTTACATGGTATTTATTCAATAAAGTATTAACAGATGGTACTGAGCTACAATGATTCATGTTTAGTTGTATATAAAAGTTCTTTGGCATAGGCCCTGGGTCCTGGGTCTTTGGCATAGGTCCATAGTCCAAATCCTGGGGAATGCAGATTCGGCTGATCCTGCCTGAAGATGAAGGCAGTGTGGAGTTTACCCCCGATGGATGGACAGGGACCAACCTGGTGATGGTGGGGAAGATGGAGGGGGATGTCAGCGTCATCACCTGAAAACGTAAACCAGAGAGTTCAGTGCTTACATACTCCACGTGTCAAGCAGTGATTGGCCAGACCTATTAGTATGGATGAATGACATGGCATTAGAGTCTTCCTGGTAGAAGCTACGGTAAAAGCTATCACTTCTCTCCATAGCCCCGTTTCCACTGAAATTACCTGGAACAATTTGTCCCAGGAACTTTTTTTCACCCAGACCTGCTGCTGTCTGCGTTTCCATCGCGGTCTAAAGTACTGTGAAGATTAGTCCGGTGACGTCGGACTGCGCGCAACTTTCCAGAGCCCACTGGATTTCATTCTCCGCAAATAAACTAAATAAAGCCTGAACCTCGTTGTCAGTCCATGGGTCGTATTTTTAAACTCCATTGTTGATTCGAATAGCAAACAACTCTTACTGCAGATAATTTAGGTTGAAATAAAATGCTGCGTGAACTCAACCAATCAGCATGTTCAGCGCCCAAGTCCCACCCCCGAAAGTTCCTGAACTTTGAAAAAGTACTACCTCGCAAGCAGGGCCGTTTTGAGGGAAATTTTTACCCGGAACTTCATTTAGACCCCGGTTCCTGCGGTCGAAACACACAGAGTACCACCCCAAAGTCCCTAGTTCCTGGGGAAAGTTCCTGCGGTGGAAACGCAGCTCATGACATTATTTCTCTGAACTTTGCTGCCAGCCAGCTGACACATATGTACGGTTCTGCTTTTGTTTAACTTTTTTACCTCTGTTCTATTTGCTGCCATACATTTGATATCTTTCTCCATTAACAACAAACTACATTAAAAGCTTTACACCAAAATGTGTAAAGGTGCAGATTCTCGTTTATTTTTTTCCATGTTCTCAACCTGTTTTTCAGAGGCTGGGAAGATGTTAACTGTGACCTAGTGCAGTGGTTCTCAAGTGGTTTTTCATATTTAAAACTTTTTTAACATAACATTTTTAAACATTTAAAAAAGCTAAATGCTAAAAATTATTATAATTTTTATTATTAAGCCACATCTTAGAGATTTTAGCAGGAAAATTCTAATTTAGACATTCAGAGGCACTATAATGGGGTATGCAACATGCAGCATACCACAAACTCTTGGCCTGACTGAGGCATTTCACATCAACACTCTATTGCAAAAGGAGTATTATTGGATGCAATCAGAAACAGAAAATTTGTTGATAATATGTTACCTGTTTGTTTTGCTTTTATTTTGTTTATGGTTAGTTGCATTTTATTATTTGCATTCAGCATTGTTGTTCTCTGTTGTCCATGACCGACCCAGAGGTCTTGCTGCACAGGAGGTCAACAGATGATTGTTAAATTATTGTTCCACCCGTTTAACCTGGCAAACAGGATGTCACCTGCTCAGGTATCCAGAACTCTGAAGATTCCAGTACTTCAGTTGTTCTGCATTCTCTTTACTGCTGCATCCAGGGATGCTCATAAAATGCAGAAGCTAAAAGTGTATTCCATTGTAATACTTTCCATCAACTGAAACGGGACACTCGCTCACTGCAACATATCGACCTGGAAAGCTTGTTTTTCCCCCACAGACATCATCTTTTTATTACATTCCGTCCCTAATGAGAGCATTGCTCTCTGCTGCCATGTGCCATTCCTGTCCCACAATTCAATATGGCTGTTCAGGTCTTAGTGGGGAGACAAATGAAGGAACTTTTCTTCATTTTCCTTCAGCTGAAGCTGAAAAAAACGTTCCTCATTTTCATATTCCTCAGTATTGGGTAACACATGATTCACAAAAAAATGGTATTATCACATCTTATTTTAGAATAATGATTAACAAAATTATGTCTATGGGAGAGATATTCTTTGATCTCATACTGATTAAATGTGTTTGAATTGTAATAAAGACTAAAATATTTACAGTGTATACATTCAGAACTGAATCTTAAAGGTAATATTTTCTGAAAAGATTATCAAAGCATCGTATCATTGTATTTTTATGATATGGTTCTCAAATGTATTGAGAAGAACAATTTGAAGTGTGTATTTTTGAGTCAACAGCGAACTGATTCAATTAACTGTTCTTAGTTTTCAGTTGGATTCAAAAGCAATATTGGTAAATTCAGAACAATTCAATTTGATATTCTGAACAGCAATTCGATTCAGTTATGCTTTAATATGAATTTATATGACTCAAACACTTTATTGAAATGAGAGGTTTGCTTGAATTTCCCAATCAACTTCTTGTAGTGCAAATAAATAAATAAACAAACACCTTATCCAGAAATGAACGTATCAATAAATATGTAATAATGTTTCTACTTGAAGAGAATGATGTTACAAAAATGTTATAATTTAAAAAAAAAAAAAAAAAAAAAAAAAAAAAAGTTTAATTTTGTATAATTTACCAAACTGTGACGGTACAATTAAATATTTTAAATTGTAGTAACAATTGTTTATTTCTCACTGTCCCAAAAGACAAAAATGATTAAAAACAAATATATTAGGCTTAAGCAAAATACAGAACACAGACAACAGGGTTGACATTTTATCACATCACTTTATTAACAAGTCAATTCCAACACAGGATATTTGGCGAAAATACCTTATTTTAAATAAGGAAAAACTCTGAATAAATTCAAGAAGTCTTCTGCATAACAGGATGTCTTAATGTGGTGAAGAAAAAGCGGCACCGCATAGGCTAAAAACCAGCAAATAAAAATAAAAACTAACATTAATGACAAAGTTCCCCTGCATCACATCTGGCAAGTGACAGAACAGAAGTTACTTAATTATATAATAAGGATGATGAGACCAATGAATGGATGAATAAGAAAATCACGAGCTTGACGTGTTTGATATTAAAAGGCAATAAGCCCCAAAAGAGGCCGACGCCGACTGCAGTCTAAGGGCACTGTGTTCAACGGTCGCATGGCGCACATATCACACAAATTACTTAATTTACTTATTACTTACTATTTTAGACATACATGAAATGAGGAAAATAAAACTATTGGCTACCATCAGATAATTATGTGGTAACTGGGAACACAATCATGAAACCAATTAATGCATGAACTCGTGATTCTACAAAACTTCATACCGGGTCATAAAGCAAAACTTTGGAGAATAATTTCAAAGCTCAATACTCACCAACGTCTTGTGACGATGAATATCTCTATTCTCTTGGGAACGTTTTTTTTTCGGTCTTCAGCACCGGCCGGCTTGGCTCTGCTCGGCTCTGCTCGCTCTCTCTCTCGCGCATCAGCATTTGAAATCTCCATACCAACGGTTTTCCTCAGGCGAATTTTGCGCATGCGTATACAGTTTTTTGGACGTAGGACTTGTTCATCCAACATGGATTTTTCACTTCGACTTCATAGATTGACCAAGCACAATTAAATATGTTCGGTGAATATACATTTTTAATTTTGAGTGAAGACCTTAAGCTATGATTAGTACAATGAATCTTTTTGCATGGGGATAATTATTTGGAAGTCATTTATTGGGCCAATATGTAATTATAAATTTCCACAATTTTTCAACTTTTTTTTTTTTTTTTTTTTTTTTTTTTTTTTTTTTTTTTTACAGTGTATGATCATGAAGCTTTTGCTACTCTTTACACATCTCACATATGTGCATCTTAGACAATTGTCTTTAGGAAAAAAAAATCAATACAACCTAATATATCCCTGTAGGCATCTTCAATATATGTATATCTTAAGTTTAAAGTGGAAATGCCCCATTGTAAGATAATCTATTGGATATATGGAAATCAGACCCTTATGCACTGTTATCCTGACCTTGGGCATGTCTTTATAAGGTATACATATTTGCTTTCAGTCTACATAATCAAAGAGCTGGCTTCTGGTGGATGGGAGGGGAAAGGAGATGGTCTTGTTGTTTGTCTGGGTTTGTGTGCATTTAAATGGAGAGGGTCAAAGAAAGTTCATAGACAGTTCTGGGTTGGAATTAATACTGTTTGCATGTGTCTGTTCCCTGTGAATTTGACATGAATTAGTGTTTAAATATCATTGGCCTTTCGCTTTCCGATGTTTCCTTAATCATCATCAGAACGTCTCAGGTTACGACTGTAATCATAGCTCCCTGAGAAGGGAACGAGACGCTGTGTCAATGACACGTTGGGAACGCCCCTGCGTGATTGCGTCTGAAGCACGTATGTCAACTAGTCCAATGGAGAGAGAGAACGTTACGGGCGGGTGACGTCATAACCAGGAAAGCATAAAGGCACATCCGGAACAACCGGCATCAGCTTCGATTTAGCCGAAGCAAGTCGCTTACATGGATGCAGGAAGTATGGCAAGTTGACGCAGCGTATCGTTCCCTTCTCAGGGAACTATGGTTACAGTCATAACCTGAGACGTTCCCTTTCGAGGGAACTCGTGCTGCGTCAATGACGCATTGGGAACGAGATACCCAAACGCCGTACTTAGAAGTGCCTGTCTATGTACTGTGGCACAATAGAGACAATAAGCACCGGTGAACCCGGAGCAGCATCCAGGTCCAAACGGTAAAATCTTACAAATGTGAGCGGAGAGGACCAGCCCGCCGCATCACACACTTCTTGAAGGGATACACCCGAAAGTAAGGTCTTGGAGGCCGCCATACTCCTCGTAGAATGCGCTCTAACAGCCAAAGGTGACTGCTGACCAGAGACCTCATATGCAAGAGAAATAGCCTCAACTATCCACTTGCTAATAGTTTGTTTTGTTGCTGGAAACCCCTTCTTGGGCGATCCAAAACAGACAAACAGCTGATCTGATTTCCTCCACAGGGCAGCTCTGTGGACACAGGTATCCAGTGCTCTAACTGAACAGATAAGATTCAGCTTTTCATGGTCCGAAGTCGTGAAAGGAGGAGGACAAAAGGCTTGCAACACAATAGGCCTTCGTACATTGGTCGGCACCTTAGGGACATAGCCCGGTTTAGGGTACAGAAATGCTTTGACCATCCCCGGTGCAAACTCAAGACACGCGGGGGATACCGACAGGGCCTGAAGATCTCCTACTCTTTTAAGAGATGAAATAGCCAGAAGGAAAACTGTCTTAAGTGTCAAAAATTTCTCTGAAATCAACTCAAGCGGCTCAAAGGGAGCCATAGATAAACCTTCTAGCACAATAGCCAGGTCCCACACAGGAAACCTGGTCTTCAGCCTCAAAGTGCCATGAAGGAAACAAGTGATAAGGGGGTTCCTCCCCACGGATGCACCATCCAAGGGAACATGGTAAGCAGCTATGGCCGCCACATACACCTTTAGTGTGGAAAGGGATAACCCTGCAGAAAAGCGATCTTGAAGGAACTCTAGTACTGGACCAACTGTGCAGTTAACTGGAGCCACTTGTCATGTATTGCACCAAGTAGTGAAAACTCTCCACTTTAAGGCATAAAGTTTTCTCGTGGCTGGGGCTCTGGAGTGCAGTATGGTCTCCACAACCTCGGTTGAGAGACCAGAATCTATGAGCTGGACCCTCTCAGAGGCCACACCCACAGGTTCCATATTTCTGGACGGGGGTGAAAGATCGTGCCCCCCGCCTGAAATAGAAGGTCCCTCCTGACCGGAATCTCTAAGGGAGAGCCGTCGAGGAGGGACACTAGGTCCGAGAACCAAACCCGACTCGGCCAGTAAGGTGCTACCAGCAGTAGACTTATCCCTTCCTGGCGGACCTTCTCCAGAACCCCTGGGAGCAGAGCAACAGGGGGAAATGCGTACAGACGTAGCCTCGGCCATGTCTGAACCATAGCATCCAGTCCGATAGGAGCTGGATGCGTGAGGGAGAACCAAAGTGGACAGTGCGTCGTATTCTGAGACACAAACAGATCCACTTCCGCTTGGCCGTAAACCTCCTATATATGCTTCACCTCCTCGGGGTGAAGTCTCCATTCCTCGACAGGGCGTCTGCTCCTATATTTTGGCACCCAGGGATGTACACTGCCCCAGGGAGAGTATCTTGCCCTGGGACCACAAGAGGATCTGGTGCGCCAGTTTGCAAAGTGGGCACGAGCGCAGACCCCCTTGATGATTTATGTAAGAGACCACCGATGTGTTGTCTGTGCGGACAAGCACATGATGGCCCATCAGGTCTGGGAGAAAATGCTTTAATGCCATGAATACTGCCATCAAGCAAACCTCAGGAACTTCCTGTGTTGCGGAAGGATGGAGACATGGAATTATGCGTCCTTTAGATCTATCGTGACAAACCAGTCCTTGGATCTGATTTGAGTCACAATCTGTTTTAGAGTTAGAATCTTGAATTTGAGTTTTTTGACTGCACGATTTAGATGATGAAGATCTAAAATAGCACGCAACCCCATCCTTCTTTGGAACAATGAAATAACAGCTGTAAAAGCCCGACTCCCTGTCGGGTGGAGGGACCCATTCTATAGCCTCCTTTGCTAAGAGAGTTTTTACTACTTGTTCCATCACCAGAGCCTGCTCGGGATGCACTAACGTGAGCAATACCCTGTTGTACTGAGATGGACGTGAACCAAACTGGATTCTGTAACCCTTCTCTACAATATGTAAGACCTACTGAGATACATTCATGAGAAGTTTCCACTCTGATAGAAAATCTACTAAGGGAACCAGCCTCTCGAGGCTGGCCTCTGGTGTACTGGTAGCCGCTACCTCGGGGGCCTGAAACATACTGGCAGGACACAAACGATTTAGCTACTTTTTGACCCTCCTCAGAGGGTGCGTGCTCTACATGACGTCGTGTAGACATTGCGCCGAAAGCATGCTGGAAACCGCTGCACCCCGAGGGTGGCTGGGTTGGCAGACCGGCCTCTAGAGGGCGATAAAGTGGGACGGGCACCGTATGCTGAGGTGTACACCGCTCCACCCCGTGGGGGGCTGCCCTCAGAGGTCTGACGCTGGTAGCGTCAGGACCTCTTTTGAGTCAAAGCCTTCTTAGCAAGAAGAACTGTCTTCAGATCAGGCTTCTGCTTCGAAGGCTTCGACTGAGAGTATCGCCCCTGCCCCCACGATTGTTTCTGTGGGGGGGCACGGGAACTGACACTCTCCTTTTGTTGCGCTCTGTATGAGGAGCCAGACGGCTGGGGCTGCTCGCGCCCAGCAACGCCCGAGAGGGTTGGGGACGGCGAGGGAGGTAACGTTTGAACGCCTCCGCCTGCTTTTTAGTCTCCTGGAACCTCTCGACGACAGTGTTTACTGCGTCGGAGAAAAGGCCAGAAGGAGACAGCGGGGTGTCCAACTAAAAGGCTTTGTCCTTATCTTTTGTATCTGATAAATTAAGCCACAAATGTCTCTCTGTGGCCACCACGTGGTCCTCCTTAGTGGCCCTGAGAGAAAAATCTGTGACCCGACGCAGCTCTCGAATTGCGTCGGACCCAACCTCACTGCCTGATATGCCTGCAGTAATGACATTGTGTGCAGACATGCACCAGCCAGAGTATATGCTTTTCCCACAAGCGAAGATGTTGTTTTAAAGGGCTTTGTGGGAAGCGTTGGGTCCTTCAGGGACGATGCTGAGCCAGGCGACAGATAGCTCGCAAGCGTCTGTTCAGCCCTGGGCATCGCCCCATAGCCATACTCTTTCAGTCCGCTTATTTCAGAATATACATGTACTTGGGGATTGAAAAGACGGGATAAGTATGGCTAATTCCACGATCTCGATAACTCATTATGGAGATCGGGAAAAAAGGGAAGGCCACGTGGTGGAAGGTGAAATATTGAGTGACAAAAAAACGCTCGTCCAGTTTGCTTTTAGGACGAACGCCCTGTTTTTCTGCTGGCCACTCAATATTTAACTTTTCAACTGCTCTCGTGATCACCTCCACCAGCTCCTCATACGCTGGGGGAAGAGGTGGTGAATCCTCTTCCCCCGCTCCGATACTAAAACACATCCACCACCTTAGAACTGGACATACGAAGTACCGGGCTCCCCCCCGGGAGCAGCCAGTGGAGCTGCCCGAGGAACGTGCTGGACCATCTCAAAGGTACCAGCCGAACGTGCTGGACCATCCTTCTGCGCTCCCCCTGACGACTTGATGTCAATCACTGCATTGGAGGGTGAGCCGTATCTATTTGAGGATGACGATTCGGCTGCGTTCCTTAGAGAACGGTAGCGTTGTCCGAGTCAGATCCGCCGACAGGGTCGTGCGATGTCCACACTTGTGGTCCAGGAACGCCATCTCTGGCTGTGTCTGGCAGACATGCGGGATCCGGTTCCTGGTGGGCAACCCAGAGATGGAGGGGACAGCTCTACAGATGTCGGGTGGAGAATCTTTTGTTTCATTCGGTTTGTGGAACCAGGTAAGTGTTGCATTGCCGACTCAGACCCCGCTGCGGGCTGCCGGGTCCCTGTGTTCCACCTCGGTGCCCCACAGTGGGTACACCTGTGGTCCCTTTGGTCCCGCTTGCATGGTCTCTGCGAGCTCTCCCAGTCCGTCTCGCTGGCTCATTCGGACCAACAGGCTCGGCTATGTGATTCAGTTTGCCCGGCGTCCCCCCAAGTTCAAAGGCATCCAGTTCACTTCAGTGAAAGCTGTCGATGCCCATGTCTTGCGAGCGGAGATCAGAGTCCTACTGGCGAAGGACGCGATAGAGTCGGTCCCTCCAGCCGATATGAAGATGGGGGTTTTACAGCCCGTACCTCATTGTACCCAAGAAAGGCGGTGGGTTATGGCCAATCTTGGACCTGCGAGTTTTAAATCGGAGCATTCACAAGCTACCATTCAAAATGCTCACGCAGAAACGCATTTTCGAATGCATCTGTCCCCAAGATTGGTTTGCAGCGATAGACCTGAATGACGCATACTTTCATGTCTTGATTCTTCCTCGTTTCTGCGCTTTGCATTCAAGGGTACAAGGTCCTGCCCTACGGCCCTGTCTCTACACGTCTTCACGAAATTCACGGAGGGGGCCCTTGTTCCCATGAGAGAACACGCCGTTCGCATTCTCAACTATCTTGGCAACTGGCTCATACTATCACAGTCCTAGGACCAGTTATGCGAACACAGGCAGCTGGTGCTCAGTCGGCTCAGCTGGTGAAAATTGTTGCAGAGGCTCCTGGGGCCTATTGCAGCCGCAGCAGCGGTAACACCACTCGGTTTGCTTCATATGAGACCGCTTCAGCACTGGCTTCATGGCCGAGTCCCGAGATGGGCATGGCAACTCGGGTTCCCCCTAGAACAAGTGTCCAGGTATGCTGTGGTTTTCACTGATGCATCTGCCACCGGCTGGGGGGCCAGGTACAATGGGCAGGCAGTCTCTGGGGTTTGGACGGGTCAATTGGACATCAGTTGCCTCGAGTTGCTAGCAGTACGTCTTGCACTGAGCCACCTAAAGAAGCCGCTACAGGGCAAAGACGTATTGGTCCGTATGGACAACACTGCGACCATTGCGTACATCAACAGACAAGGTGGTCTACGCTCCCGTCGCATGTCGCAACTTGCCGGCCATCTCCTCCTCTGGAGTCAGAAGCATCTGAGGTTGCTTCGGGTCATTCACATTCCTGGGGTGCTCAACAGTGCGGCCGATGAGCTCCCACGAGCTGCGCTCCCCGGAGAATGGAGCATTTTGGAATAGCTCAGTTTGCTTCTGTTTGCTTCTTCAGAAACCTCTCACTGCCAGTTGTTTTTCTCCCTGACCGAGGGAACACTCGGCACGGATGCACTGGCACACAGCTGGCCCTGGGGCCTGCACAAATATGCGTTCCCCCCAGTGAGCCTACTTGCACAGACCCTGTGCAAAGTCAGGGAGGACGAGGAGCAGGTGTTGCTAGTTGCGCCCTATTGGCCCAACCGGACCTGGTTCCCAGAACTCATGTTCCTCGCGACAGACCCTCCCTGGCAGATTCCTCTAGGAAGGATCTACTTTCTCAGAGACGGGGCACCCTGTGGCACCCGCGTCCGGACCTTTGGAAACTCCATGTCTCGTCACTGGACGGGACACGGAGGTTCTAGGTGACTTACCCCAAGAGGTAGTTAACAACATCTTCGACTCAAGCACCGTCTATGAGACACACTTCCGCCTTGAAGTGGAACCTGTTTGTCGAGTGGTCTTCATCTCACAGAGAAGACTCCCGAAGATGTTTGATCAGTGCCATGCTTTTCTTCCTGCAGTACGATGTATTGTTTGTAGCTTATTCAATTAAGTTAAAAGAAGTAATCTAACTGTAAATTATATGATCTTTAGACCTACACTACCATTCAAAAGGTTTAGATCTGTATGTTTTGTTTTTTTTTAATAAAAAGAAGTCTCTTCTTCTCACCAAGGCTGCATTTATTTGATCCAAAATATTGATAATAATGATATGCAAAATATTTTTCCAATTTAAAATGTTTTCTATTTAAATATATTTTAAAATGCAAGCTGATCAAATTTAAATGAATTTTCAGCATCACTACTCCAGTCTTCAATGTCACATGATCCTTCAGAAATCATTCTAATATGATGATTTTGCTGCTCAAGAAACATTTATGATTATTATCAATGTTGAAAACAGTTTTTTTTTTTTTTTCAGGATTCTTTGATTAACGGAGAGTTCAAAAGAATAACATTTATCTGAAATAGAAAGATTTTGTAACATTATACATGTCTTTACTGTCACTTTTGATCAATATAAGGCATCTTTGCGAATAAAAGTATTAATTTCTTTCAAAAAACAAAACAAAACACCAACAGCAACAGCAACAAAAAACTAAACTCTTACTGAGCCCAAACTTTTGAACGGTACTGTATAATGTTACAATAGATTTCGATTTCAGATAAATGCTGTTGTTTTGAACTTTCTATTCATCAAAGAATCCTGTAAAAGTTGTACACAACTGTTTTCAACATTCATAATAAGAAATGTTTCTGGAGCAGCAAATCAGCATATTACAATTATTTCTGAATGATCATGTGGCACTAAAGACTGGAGTAATGATTTACATCACAGGAATAAGTAGCATTTAACAATATATCCAAATAGAAAACAATTATTTTAAATCGTAAAAAATATTTCGCAATATCACTTTTTTTGCTGTATTTTGGATCAAATAAATGCAGCCTTGGTGAGCAGAAGAGACTACTTTTAAAAACTTTCGAAAATCTAAAACTTTTGAATGGTAGTGTACACTTGGATTTACACATAAAACAACACAGAGCAGTGGTAAATAAGAGATTTAGGGCAAAAGTGCAAATAGGGACAGTGCAAGATGAAAGAAAACAAATTAAAGCGTTCAGCACATATAGAGAGAGACAAGAGACTGAAGATGGACGGTTTGTAAAAGCCCACTCTTCCACCAATGCGTAAAGCCTACTCGCTCACATAATATTGCACATAAGCATTGTAAACTTTGAAATGAACAGTTCACAGCACACATATTTGAGAATACAGTTACATGTCTTTGTGCCATTTTTGAAAACAGTTCCTGTTCAACTGAAGACACAAGTGAACATCACATGCCTGGCATTTCCAAGGTGTGTCCTGCCTTTTACCAAGCTGTACTTTGTAAAGCACACAGCCACAACATGTAGCTCCCTGGCTTAAGAAAGGATAGACTCTTCGACTGATGATTCCCACACTTTATTGAATATCCGTCACAGATACGATCACCATTGGACGCCATAAGTATCACCATGAAACATCGGGAATCAACGTAAGAGCTTGTACAAAAACAAAACACCACAAATGAATAAACCTCGAAACAAACATCAAAACAAAATAAATAAACTTATCAATGATTTAAACATACCCAAACATACTATGAAATAACAACAAACAAATAACAGATAACAGGAAGTCCATAACCGTACCTTGTTCTCCATTTAAACCAGGAGCTAAATTCTTTTAAACTCCTTGCAAACCGTAAACCTTTAATGCCACGTGTGTCTAGGCCTCGTTCCATACTGAAATGCTTGGAGAATACTCTCAATATATCCGCTCATGTTAATGTATGTCAAAATAAAAGACCTCCGTTACCATAACACAAATGAAACCAAAAAAATCTGGAAAATAAATACCATACAAAAATAGCAAAAAATAAACAATGAATCGTTTAAGGGCTATGAAAATTAATGAAAATAATAAAGCAGACAATATAAAACAAAATCATTAACAAGTGGAAATATTCTTTGCATCTGATGTCAGCTCAGCTCCTGGAACCGGTACATGGTCACTTCTGGTTTGTTTTGGTGCTACTTTACACCACAGAGCTCTGCAATTAGCTGTTCCATGAACTCTTTATGGGTCATGTTACCACAAGGCTCTTTGTGAATAATGAAAGCATTGGTGGCTGCAATGTCCAATAAGTGTAGAAAGATCTTTCTGTACCACTTCATGGTTTTGTGTGGTGCACTGTAGTACTGTAACAGCTGATCAGACAGGTCAACGTCGCCATGTGTTTGTTGTATGCAATCACAGGTGCAGGACATGGAAATGTCTTTGTCCTCCATGTGTCTTGTGATTTCACCCTCCTCTGCACAGTGTCTCCTGTATAAGCAGAATGGATGGTAGAACAGACAAATACCTCTCGTGTGTCCATCCACTTCACAAATACAAAAGGCCCATCACGAATCCACCTGATGGAACCCCTGGCAGATTTCTTTGAGAGTGAATTAGTTGCATCACGTGGGCAGTCTTTCCTGTTGTCTCTGTAAGTACCACATGCACCAAACTTTATGGCAAACAAGTATTTTAGGAGCTTTGGACTTGTGTAGAAATTGTCCATGTACACATGGTACCCAGAGCCTAAAACTTTACAGTCCAAAAGAGATGTTACAGCATCTGACAGTCCATGGCCTGTAGGAAAGTTGTTCTTTCCTGTGAACACAGAAAAGTCCACAGTGTATCCATTCGAAGAGTCTGCAAGAACAAACACCCACCTGGTTGGCTTGGCTTTCATGTACTGTGTCATACCTGTGTTTGCTTTACATGCCACCATTCTTGCATCTACAGCCAAGTTTCTTTTTGGATGATAGATGGCTTTACAAGCATGACAGATAGTGTCCATGAGGGGTTTGACCCTGAAAAGACGGTCATGTTCAGCTGTGCCCCTTTTTCTGTCATTTTCCTTATCTGCATCTGGGTGACTCATGTGCACATTCCACAGAAATGGTGCAGTATCTGTCTCTTGACATGATTGTGGCAGGAAAAGGCACAGAGAAAAGACTGTCTTTCCACCAGTAGTCTCTGATGGAGCTCACCGTCACCATGGCCATGTAAAACAGCAGCCCAATGTAGCGGTACATCTGACTGATGCTGACATCTATCCATTTGTATTTGCGACCCTTTGCAGTTGCACCGGCAGCCTGAGCATTGGTGTTGTGGCACAGAGTTGACACTGCATTCTCAGAAAAAAAACATTTTCAAGAGACTCTGGAGAGTGTGTGCGTCAGCAGGACTCCAGGTTCCCATGAGGTCAGGAATCTCAGAGTCTGTGGAACCATATCAGTTTCAGTCTCTGTTTTCCATGACAGAGTGGACTGCTTGTTGCTTGTCTAAATGTTTGTCTTGGCCCTCTTTGCAACAGGTGTCTGATCACTATCATTCTTATAGCTGTAAAACAAACAAACAAAAAACTATGAGCATGTTTATTACACAAAGAACTGTATTATTAGCATTATCAATCACTAAAAGTAATATTGCCCATGCATAGCAAAAAAAAAAAAAAATATATAAAGCCATACAGACACATAATTTTTGTAACAAATTTCAATACTCTGAATACTGGCTGGCAAGTCTGGAAATAATCCAACTAGTAAAATACATACGTTTATATAAAATAGCATGTCAATGAACGTAAATAAAACTAAATTACTTATCCGAAATTGTATCCATGGCTGGATCAAGTCACTCTTCAAAATATTTCATCATCGGAGTCCCGCTCTTCTTCTGAGGAAAATGTGAACTCTTCGTCACTGTCCAGGAGCATCTCAAGAGCTTCCTCACCTGAGTAACGTGCCATCTTCCAAACGCGCAGGAAAGTGAATAAATGTGATGATGAAACTTGATGCTTTTTAAGCCATTGTTGGGGGCGTTTACCATTTTGCATAGATCGCCTCAGCACATTATCTTATGAATGCACGTGGGTGTGATCACATTAACGATAATCAGCTGAGCCAGGAGAAACTGTGCATCTCTTTAGTTTCATACAGATTACATTGCAGGAGAATATTTGTTTTAAATGTGAATTGTTTTATTTAAAAGTAGACAAGCTTTTAAGCTTTCTTTAGACGTAAGTTTCACTGGAGGCAATTTGATAGAACCCAAGTGCAGCTTTATTTACATCCAAACATGATCAAACATAGAACAGAAACTTGGCGTGTCATGGCAAACATGGCATGAAGAAAACTCACCAACAGTGGTTACAGGTAACAATCACAATACTAGACCAAGACGCATGGCAAACATGAGGGCTTAAATACACAGAGACTAATGACTAACAAGACACACCTGTGAACAATCAAGACAATGAACCAATGACAGAACTGAACTGAGAACCCACATGACTAAATCAACCAATGACAACATGACACAAGAGACTAGGGAAGCACATGACATGATCACAAGAGGGCATGGGAATTACATGACAAACCAGGAAACATGACTGATTAAACTCAAACAGAAAACATGAAACATAAACATGAAACAAAACCAAGACACTAGATATTACATCATTATTCAGACGTCTTTCAGAAAGTTTCTCGCGGAGAGAGACGGCTGAAAGCGCACCCTGTTTATTTTCTTTATTTTACAAAAACAAAAAAATAGTTTATTAATCATTTACTTACACTTTCTAAATAATCTTATGAACCACTGACGACTCCTAAATAATTGGTTTGTAAATAAATGATATATTGATCATTAATAAAGTATAAAAATAAAATTAAACACAATATACTTATAAATCAAGAATAAAGCATTTACAGCTGTATTTATAAACTGCTTACTAATTTCTATTAATGCATTATAAATTATGAATTAACTATTTACTAATGCTTAACTAATGATTCATAGCGTGAGTTATTATAAAGTGTTACCAATATTTTATTGCCCTTTAAACACCTTGCAGTCTATTGTTTGATGTCTGGCGAGGTGAACTGTTCCATTCATGTTCTATTGTTCTCACTCTACAAACATTTCACACCTATGACGGTATGAGACTTAATCTGCATTATTCTTTTATCATTATTCTTTTGTTTGTATTCAGTCATTAGCCTTTATTCTGGCATTACATGACTTGCCCATCTACACCACTTTCATCCCACTATTCATTAATCCACCTATTTTCTGAAGTCTTTCTAGAAAACAAACAAAGAAAAGTATTCTTGGTACCTTATATAAATTTTTTTAACCCCTTCGATTATGGAATATAATAGTTCCTGGCATGACAGGTGCATTAGAGCTACAATTAACATCAAGCTACATTACACAGTTTAAAAGATTAATATTGCACTTTTACTCAAAACTCACTTTAAACCACCATTGAAAGTTCGTATTAACTTCCAATTGCCATCTTATGTGGATTTTAGTCATATAATGATGTTGAAATATGTAATATTTAGCATTTTATATTCAGCTAATCACTACACCTGCTTAGCATGTATAAAGTAAACATGCTTTGCTCATATGGATATACCCCAAATTGCATGAAAATCACACACAAACCATATACTATCGTAATTGTGTGTTCAGCTTCTTGTTTCAAGTGTAGAAATGTTTCTTTGGGTTTGTTTTTCAAAGAGCTCAGAATGAGGAAGTGTACAGGACAGCGTCATCCAGAAAGGCTGGAGTTTAGTGATAGGGAGTTGACTGCAAAAGAGTTTATTTCTCTACTCTTAATAGGCCTAGACTCCAGCACAGGAATCGACTCTTGTTGTCGACTCTGTTGCTGTGTCTGAAATCACTCACTGGTGCGTAAGAAGGCTGGAGCTGTCACAGTAACAACGTCACAGTCACATAATTTTATCCAACATGTAGCTTATTTACAATGAAAAAAACAGCCTATTACGTTGTAATTATATTCATACCGCCGTACCAACTGTAACAGACATGCCAGGCTCTGTCACCAACCAATCACAAAGAGCACCATCTCCAGAGTATTAATCACACACACTTGATTCCAGTCAAGCCAGCCACCAGTCACAGTATTTAAGCACACACCTCGAACCTCATAGTTGTCTCATTTCGAGTAAAGACTGCTTACCTGTACTCTACTTCAACGATTCTACGTTATTCTCTGAGTTCCTGTTCTCCACGTCTCCCCGGTCTTCTCCTAGTGTGTGTATTGCTTGTGTGCGACTTACCTCCATAATCTCCAGCGTCTACTTGAGGTGTGTGCTTTCGTTCCCTCTCTGAAATCCACAATCTCCTCATCTGCAAAGAAAGTATCAGTTATCATCTCATCACTCCATCGAACTTTAACTTTGACAATTCACTCACCTGCTTCCGTTTATTCTGCTGTGCTGCAATAAATTTATACTGTTGAATTGTAATCCATCTGTCTGTCTGAGTCGTTTCGTTACACCAGCATTGTGGTTTACTCGGTTTTCTATTAATTTGGTTTGCCAGGCCAGGGTACCCTAATTTGTGTTTATAATCATTAAACTAATTATATGTATTTTTAAAACCGCCAACAGGTAAACACATTAATAAGTGTACATAATTGTATACATTTAGACAAGATATTATTTTTAGTATCTTGACCTCCTGTCCAAGTAGCTTTTTTTGCGCTATTACAAGAGATGACATTATCGCTCTCACCTGACCATTTAGATGAATTAGTTAGATTAATTCATTAAAAAAAATTACATAGAATTTATTCTCTCTGTTTATTTAACTCTGAAATAATCGACTAAGGCTTTTTCTCGTGACTTTTCCCTAGTATTGGCAACAACTAGGAAACGATGTGCATCATTTATGTAATCTCTAATCTGGACTAATTTGACCAGTCATGCTAAAAGTGTGTTGTTTCAATAGACTTTGTGTCGGAAAAAATAGCCTACATTTAGTGTGTAATAATGACGACAATCTTGTATTCTTTCGTATAAAGAAATTTCTTATATTTTGACTTAAAGTAAATGAAGCAAATCTAGTCGATTCCGGAAGTCAATTCCATCGACTCCTATGGTGGGTCGACTCCGAAGAACCTGGAATATATGAACACAAATAAACTGGAACAGACGTGACTGAATTCATATGCATGTTGATATTCTATTCAAAATATTAAAAAAATTACAGATAGATTATTTTGCAGTCCAGACATAAAAGTTTTATCATAAACAGTGGTCAAATATCGAAGCTGTAGTCTTTCATTTTCTTTCTTTTTTTCTGAGGCTTGAAAGGCGTAGTTGCGTATGCTGTCAATGGAGGGACAGAAAGCTCGCAGATTTCATTAAAAAGATATTCATTTGTGTTCCGAAGATGAACGATAGTCTTACGGATTTGGAACGACATGAGTGTGAGTAAATAATAACATCATTTTTGTGTGAACTAAACCTTCAAGTCCAAGCTTTTTTTGACTTTTTTTTTCACTAACAATGAAAAATACTTCTGAAGCATTTATTAATCTAAGGTTAATGTTAATTTCAACATTTACTAATACATTTTTAAAATCAAGTATGAGCAACATCCAGCAAAAGCTTGAGTGATTCAGAGTTTGGATGCATTTTACAAAGTTGAGATTTGCCCAACAGAATCTATGATACAATAAAGCAGCCAAGGACAACAAACAAAATGATTTGAATGGAACAAATGTAATAGAATTGCCTGGAAAATTATTGCTGTCTAGAGAAGCACTAAGTCATGTGCTGAAATATTCATTTGTTCAGATTTGGTTCACAAAACCTAAGCTCTTACAAAAACAAAAAAGGCAACTATAGAAATGATCTGATGGCCACAATCTTTCTATAAATGTATGTGTGTACTATATCTAATGGCTGGAGTGTAAAGCTATATAGTGGGCATAAAACCTCTCTACAGCACAATGAGCTGTACTCACTTTAGTGCTGCAGGTCTTGTCAGGCGAGGCTTCTAAACTGGGATCTAGTGCCCATTTTGGCTGCGCTGAAAACAGCCTGCCTGCCTGCCTGCAAAGCATTGCCCCAGGTCTCCCCAGCACATGTATTTTGCATTATGCATAGTCTACATTGCATCAATAATTCAAAAAGTACATCCAGATTTCCTCAAGCCTTGGGGACCAGAGCTCCTGCTTCCATACCTGTCTGAACATCCAAGGCTGAACCTTGATCACACCTTCACAGTGTGCTTGTGTGTGTGTGTTTTATGAGCTGTCTGTCAACATGTATGTGTCAGTGTGTCATTGACTATGCAGGTTTGGCTCAAAACATACCGAGAAGGGCCTTTTACAGTCCCTGCGTCCAAATATGCACACTGTCAACAATGTTGACGTCAAACAAAGGATGTCTCAAAACACCGTATTCATGATGAACAATATAGGATGACCTACTGGGTCTGATGGGATTCTGAAGTGTGCAACCAGTGGACTTTGCTATCCCATAAAGGGCCTCCTGTTTGTCCTGCCTGCTGTGCTCGCATGTGCTTTGCTTGCTTTTGAATCTTTATTTGATATCATTCCCTGTTGTTTAAACTGCTAAATATAACTTACCCATCACCATATATTGTCTAATATTGCCTACCATATTAAATCTGACATCGCTAGCTTTTAATCTAAATCACTATCACACGTTAGCATTTCGCTAGCCTGTTAGCTTGCCATCTCTGCACTCGGGTCTCTTGTTTTCTGAGTTCATTAAACAACTGTGGTGAGCTGAATTAATCAACAAATACGGTAAGCCATGTCTTCTTATCCTTGTCACTTGCACTGCATGTTTCATGTTTAGTATATCTTTCTCCGTTGGCGAACAGGGCTTCACATGTGATACATGTAAGGAGATAGTCAGGCTGACGGAGAAGATTTCAGAATTAGAGACACGCATCCAGACTTTATTTGAGAGTAGTGAGAATGTAACAGCTTTAGACACTGCTTTGGATGCGAATAGCTTAGTGAACTCTGTACGTTGTTCGGTTCCGGCTGTAGAGCCCGTGCAGCAGGGCAACTGGGTGACGGTGAGACGGCATAGTTGCGGATCTAAAAACCACTCTTCCGATTAGAACATCAAACAGGTTCTCCCCACTCAGTGATGCACCCACTGAGAATCCTGTTGAAAGTGCCCTAGTTATTGGCGATTATATTACACGGAACGTGAAAATAGAGACACCAGCCACCATAGTCACATGTTTACCAGGAGCCAGAGCACCTGACATCAAAGCAAATTTAAAAGTGCTGGCTAATGCTAATCGTAAATTCTCTAAGATTATTATTCACATCGGCACTAATGATGTTCGACTTCGCCAGTCGGAGATCACCAAAATTAACATTAAAGGGGTGTGTAAACTCGCAAGTACGATGGCAGATGACGTTTTTTGCTCTGGTCCCCTCCCCGTTAAAAGGAGTGATGAGATACTTAGCAGACTATCATCACTCAATGGCTGGTTGTCTAAGTGGTGTCCGCAAAATAACATAGGGTTCATAGACAATTGGAAAAGCTTTTGGGGCAGACCTGACCTGTTGAAAAAAGATGGCATCCATCCTTCCTGGGATGGTGCCGCTCTTCTCTCTAGTAATTTGGCACATAGTCTTAGAGCTAAACCTTGACTAACTGGGGCCCAGGTCAGGAAGCAGACGAACTGGCTTACCCGACCGCCTGCTAGCTGTCTCACGTTACAAAAGTCAGATAAATCCCAGCATATACAGACTCTTTCACCTAGATATTATCACATAGAGACTGTGTCTGTTCCACGAATTAGTAAATACAAAAAAACCATCAAAACCATTCAACGGTAAAAATTTAATTGATGTCCAACAAATAAACAACAGATATAATACAGATGATCAAATGATAAAGCTCGGGCTGCTGAATATTCGATTCCTTTCCTCAAAAGCACTTATTGTTAATGATATGATTACAGATCATAACCTAGATATGCTGTTTGACAGAAACCTGGCTAAAACCTGACGACTACATTACTTTAAATGAGTCCACCCCCCAAGATTATTGTTATAAACACGTGCCGCGTCTGAAAGGTAAAGGGGGAGGTGTTGCTGTAATTTATAATAATATCTTCGGTATTACTCAGAAGTCTAGTCTCAAATATAATTCCTTTGAAGTTTTGGTGCTTTATGTAACGTTATGTAGTGAAATTGATAAATCCCGTTTGACATTTGTGTTGGCTACTGTATACAGGCCACCAGGGCACCATACAGACTTTACCAGAGAATTTTCTGATTTTCTATCAGAGTTAGTACTGGCTGCAGATAAAGTCCTAATTGTTGGTGATTTTAATATCCATGTAGACAATGAAAAAGACGCATTGGGATTGGCATTTAGAGACATTCTAAACTCTATTGGAGTAAGGCAACACATGTCAGGACCCACTCATTGTCGTAATCATACTTTAGACCTAATATTGTCTCATGGAATAAATGTTGATACCGTTGAAATTCTGCAGCAGAGCGATGACATCTCAGATCATTACCTAGTATCATGTACACTTAATTTAGCAAAGGCTGCAAAGCCGTCCCCTCGCTTCAAATATGGCAGGACTATCACTGCTGCGACTAAAGATTGCTTTGTAAATAAACTTCCTCATCAGTTCCATCTCCTCAGCATCCCAGATAGCCTAGAGGAACTCGATGTTGCAACAGAAACTATTGACTCTCTCTTTTTTTCAGTACTTTAGATACAGTTGCTCCCCGGCGCTTAAAGAAGATTAAAGAAAATAGTCCAACGCCGTGGTACAACGAGCACACCCGGGCCCTTAAAACAGCAGCCAGAAAAATGGAGCGCAGCTGGAAGAAAACAAAACTGGAAGTTTTTCGCATTTCGTGGAAAGAGAGCATGATTGCATACAGAAAGGCCGTAAAAACTGTTAGATCTGCTTATTTCTTGACAACAAACACAACCCTAGGTATTTATTCGATACAGTGGCTAAATTTAAATTTTTAAAGGCTAAATTTGTCCGGAACGCATTGGGGGTTTTCTGTTTTAGCTGATGATGGTGTTGCCAAATTAAATTTTACAACAGAAATTAATCAATCAAAAACTTACTTTAGCTTTTTTTTTTTTAAATCTAAAGTTTAAAAAATCTTTTTAACCTATTATCACTGTGAAGCCAAAGCTGCTGGGCAGAGAAACTAGATCAGAGCATAGCAAAGGGGACTCCACCTCGTCTGAGGTATTCGAGTCTGGACTGCAGCACCGCGATGGTCATCTTCCCGCAATGGGTACATGACTCATCCACAAAAGCCACCTCAGCGTGCTTTAAGCCCAGACACGTGAGGCAGCGATCGTGACTGTCAGACGGAGCCAGGAAACGACCGCATCCAGAAACATATGGGAAGAATGACATCTTTAAAAAGACGCAGTGTCACACCCGTGCTTGCTCTTTTAGTGAAAAATTTATTTCATAGCGCTGAAGCGCACAGGGGAAATGGTCGCAGAGGAAATGCTCTTTGAACAGAGACCACCGCTGACGCGCCGTTACACCAACTCTTGTTTGAAGAGCTTCTTCCAACTCGTAGCACATTCGTTGATGATTGCAGAGCATAACAAGAAACGCTCGGAAGGGAAAGATTAAATGCAATTGAAGATGTGAGTGCAAGCGCGCTTCCTTATATGCCCGCTTCTCGGGGTGGGGTTCGCGATACAAATCTCACACGCCAATGTCCATTGGCTCATTTAGTTTACACTCGAAAGTGATTGGGCTTTCAGGCGAGATCTAAATTCGTCAGTTTAGTTCTGACATAACTTCAAACGTGACTGACTGATAGGGAACTGTATTAAGTAGTTTGCTATAATCTTTTAGTAGTTTTTTTTTTAAATGAATAAGCAGTGAAGTAGTTATTATAAATATTTAAAAAAAATGGTAACACTTTACAATAAGGTTCATTAGTTAACATTAGTTAACTATATTAGTTAACATGAACTAATAATGAACTGCACTTATAAAGCATTTATTTATCTTTGTTAATGTTAATTTTAACATTTACTAATGCATTATTAAAATCTTGTTAACATTAGTTAATGCACTGTGAACTAACATGAACAAACCATGAATAGCTGTATTTTTATTAACTATCGTTAACAAACATTAACTAATGCTGAACAGAGGTGTTGTTCATGGTTAGTTCATGTTAATTAATGCATTAACTAATGTTAACTAATACAACCTTATTGTAAAGTGTTACCAAAAAAATTTGTCTGCCAAATCGAAATCATTTGGTGTGACCAATAAGCAGAAACATGCAGAAAAAAAAAGAAAAGAAAATTACTAGATAATTTGACCTTTTTATGGCAAGGCAAGGTTCGTTTATGATGTAAAAATGCCACTTGACTCCCCAAAAATGTCATGTTTTTTATGAACTATTAATTCATGAAATAAAAATAACCAAAAATAAAATAACATAAATATTTACTAAAAAACTTAAAGCTCAAGCTAAATAGAAAATATTCTGAAAAATAAAATAAAAATGACAAATGAGCACATAACAAAATGACTAAAACTAAAACTAAAATTAAAAAGAAAACTAAATCAAAATATTAATACATATTTTTAATAGTATGTAAACTATACTAAAATAACACTGGAATCAAACATAACCAATTACCCACAAAATCTCAGCAAGCTCACGAGATGGATGAGGAATCAAGTGGAGTGAATTTTGTGAGTGTCGTCTTGGGTTTTATGATTCTAGAAGGTGTCATACTCAGTTTGCCTTCTGTGAGTCATGCATTTTAATAATAAGCAAAGCCATAATAAAAGCTCCTATCTGAATGTAGGCCTACATAAATCAGATATTCTCCCAATTAGCAGAACAAAGAAAACAGAAGAACAAGGCTTGCTGCACTGAGATCAAATGTGAGTCCATTATAATGGCGAAGACAAACAAAAACCTTGCCATCCGCAAGAGTGCACATAGCCTACTCCAAAACGCTAATGCACTTCTGCAAACAGATAAACCAATTAAACAGAGCAGCAGACATAACGGGATACAAAACAGACATGTTTGAGAGCGTACATGAGCTTCACTCTGCGTTTCTGACAAGCATTACGGAGGCAGGTGTATCAGCAACTTGACACCTACGCGGAGCCATGCGGGTGGGATTAGTGATGCAGGCCAAGATGCGGGCTGTTCTGTTTGACCGCTGCTCAGGGGGCGAGACCTGATTATCAATGAGCATAGTGCTACTCCTCCCCTGCCCCGCAGGCCTGCTCCTGTGCTCAGTGCCGCGTGTCAGAGCTTGTTAGGGCAGCTGGCACCCAGAGAGTAGAGAGGGACGGGTCCAAAGAGCAAGAGGGATGAGTGGGTTTCAATCACAGTCAGTTCCCCCCAGGGCAGAAAGAGCCCCCCCACCTCTCCCATGTGTGCGTTTACCAGCACTGATATTTGGGCTGCCCTGGAGCTGAGCTCTAATTGACAGGTTAATGGAGGGAGGAAACGCTCTGGCGGGGAAAAAAAGAATCATTAGTAGGTTTGTGCAGTAACTGTGCATTGCGGCAGGCCTTGGCAGTTGGCACCTGGGTTAGTGCAGAGATAGTCTTAAAAAATACGATATTGGAGGGGGGTCGGGGGTGGCTGCCTCCGCTGACAGGGTTTATGGGGTATCAGACAACAGCGCCGGCAGGAAAATTCAGGCAGGTTTGGAACATGAGCACACGTATACACACAGAAGCACAAACACACTTGCTTTAAAACTTTTTGAAAAGTTTTTTTTTTCCAGTATGGGTGGGCATCGCTAACACTAACAAAAATAGCTTTAGACATGTACCACAATAATTCCATTGGGCTCTTGATGGTACTTTGAAATTCCATATAAATACTATGGTACATAGTATATAGTAATCATTCAGAACCATAGTATTACTATCTAATACAGTCACAGTACTTTTTTTTTTCTAATGAAGCAATCCCTCAATATGATACTTACTGAAGAGTTGAGTCATAATATAAAACGTATTACAATTGTTTATATATTTAGCAATGCTATATATTGTATTTTTTACCCACTATGCTTTGCTGCTGGACCAGGTTTGGGTCCAATTATTTGCACAGACTGTGGAGTTTTTTTTAAAGAGTTTGCAGGTGTGTTCTTTAGATAAATGTTCAGAATTGTATGCAATATTTCACATGTGCCTGTGTGTTAACATCAGTAAACTGTCTAGTGCCAAAAATGTAGTACTGGCTTGTCACTAGTATATACTGTTGCTAAGATAAAGTGCACTACATACTGAAATAAAATATAAAAACCTTAAACTTATTTAATTTCAGTAGTTCCCAAGACAATGTTTCTAATTTTCATTTAATTTAACTTGATATAATAAGGTAACTAAAACTGAAATTTTTTTTACAAAAACACAAAACAAAATTATTAAAACTTTAACTAAAATAGGAATGTTTATAAAAATGCTCTCTCTCTCTCTCTCTCTCTCTCTCTCTCTCTCTCTCTCTCTATAGTGGGTAAATAAATATTTTAGACCTATTTGTGGGATGCTATCTATATAGTGTTCCAAATCAGTCACTGACTGTTAGACAGTGATGCAGTGATGACAGTGATGCAGTTCACTAGATTTTTAAAAAGAGCCTTAGACACTTTTCACAGGTAAGAGCTAAAGTAGGCATGACACTTGTTGCAGGCCGCATCTGTCATTTCACTAGTATAAAACCTTTTCAATATTGCATACATGTTGAGGTATTGCAGTAATTAGCAACAGTTGCTAATGCAGCGTATTCCATTTCTACGACTCATTCGGCTAAAACTGGATGTACATAATGCTAATGTTATTCTCTTCAAGAGCATTAAACCACCACTGTCAATCACTGTTCTCTTTTCATGCAGCTCCAGAAAAGGAACTCATTTAGAGTGTGTAAGGAAATCTCTCAGAAAATGTTATCATACACACATAACTTTACCTCAGCGGGACACTCCAAGGCTTCCAATTACACCCAGTCTCACCTCTCATTAGGAAGCATTAACAAAGAGTCCAGATTTAGTTTAAATGAAGATTGTGAAGCAATAAAGGCTGGCCCGGCATCTTCGGCCTGTCAGGCAGGTGTGAGGCCTGATCCCAGCACTCCTCTTGGCCCCTATCACCTCTCTACTTTCTCCTTGACAATGGAAGCCCTTGGACGGCTCTGGGGAGCAGCAGACCGCTCAGCAGCCATTGATCGCATGAGGTGGAGGCAGCCGTGTGTGTCATTATTGGAATGCAGTATTCCTCCTCCTGCTTTTCATGTCTTCACACTCTACGAGCACGACATCGACCATTCTCTCTGCAGCATTACTCTTTCCAAAAGAAACTAATGTGCTGGTAGAACTAAACTTGAGGAAGTTTCTAAAGTCCACCTGCCTCCCTCAAGCTTACCTAGCTAGTTATCATCACTGCCTCATTTTTCTCCCTTCAGTTGTTGTTTAGTTTGAACTGTTTGAGCATGCATCTTGAAGGATGTTCCGAAAGAGGCTCTCTCATTTGAACAAGTGTTGAGCAGTGTCTTAAACCCAGGATGATGAGAGCTGACTAAAAGTGAAAGGCCTTGGCCCCTGGCCCCCCCAGCAACTGAAAGATTTCATTTTTTTTAATTAATTATATTTTCAACTGAAAAGTAAATATGCATATAATGTAGTTATTTTAATACATTTAAAATTGTTATTTTGTAAATAAATTAATAAATCAAATCAAACTTCCAAATGCCTCCCCAATCTCATTTGCGTAAGAAGTTGTCGTGTGACGAATCTGCTTTTGGCGGATAATAGCCTATGGTATATACTGCTTGCCTGTAGTGTGGCATGAATGGATATTCAGCATTTTTTACAACGTACAACAACTGCAGAGAAATCTGGATCTAACCAAAATAAAGTCAGATGAAGATGCCATACTTGATGAATCCAGACCTGGACAAGAAGATCTGCAGGACGCTCTTTTGCAGCGGCAGAAAGAGGACCATTTACATCTAAATGTTATTTCATTTACACAGAACAAAACTTAAACATAGATTTAATCGGCCATTTTCAGCAAGATTTACTAAATATGAAGTGTTTACAGTGGGGAGAACAAGTATTTGATACGCTGCCGATTTTGCAGGTTTTCCTACTTACAAAGCATGTAGAGGTCTGTAATTTTTACCATAGGTACACTTCAACTGTGAGAGACGGAATCTAAAACAAAAATCCAGAAAATCACATTGTATGATTTTTAAATAATTAATTTGCATTTTATTGCATGACATAAGTATTTGATCACCTACCAACCAGTAAGAATTCCGGCTCTCACAGACCTGTTAGTTTTTCTTTAAGAAGCCCTCCTGTTCTCCACTCATTACCTGTATTAACTGCACCTGTTTGAACTCGTTACCTGTATAAAAGACACCTATCCACACACTCAATCAAACAGACTCCAACCTCTCCACAATGGCCAAGACCAGAGAGCTGTGTAAGGACATCAGGGATAAAATTGTAGACCTGCACAAGGCTGGGATGGGCTACAGGACAATAGGCAAGCAGCTTGGTGAGAAGGCAACAACTGTTGGCGCAATTATTAGAAAATGGAAGAAGTTCAAGATGACAGTCAATCTCCCTCGGTCTGGGGCACCATGCAAGATCTCACCTCGTGGGGTATCAATGATCATGAGGAAGGTGAGGGATCAGCCCAGAACTACACGGCAGGACCTGGTCAATGACCTGAAGAGAGCTGGGACCACAGTCTCAAAGCAAACCATTAGTAACACACTACGGCGTCATGGATTAAAATCCTGCAGCGCATGCAAGGTCCCCCTGGATGATCCAGAGGAGGAATGGGAGAAGGTCATGTGGTCTGATGAGACAAAAATAGAGCTTTTTGGTCTAAACTCCACTCGCCGTGTTTGGAGGAAGAAGAAGGATGAGTACAACCCCAAGAACACCATCCCAACCGTGAAGCATGGAGTTGGAAACATCATTCTTTGGGGATGCTTTTCTGCAAAGGGGACAGGACGACTGCACCGTATTGAGGGGAGGATGGATGTGGCCATGTATCGCGAGATCTTGGCCAACAACCTCCTTCCCTCAGTAAGAGCATTGAAGATGGGTCGTGGCTGGGTCTTCCAGCATGACAACGACCCGAAACACACAGCCAGGGCAACTAAGGAGTGGCTCCGTAAGAAGCATCTCAAGGTCCTGGAGTGGCCTAGCCAGTCTCCAGACCTGAACCCAATAGAAAATCTTTGGAGGGAGCTGAAAGTCCGTATTGCCCAGTGACAGCCCCGAAACCTGAAGGATCTGGAGAAGGTCTGTATGGAGGAGTGGGCCAAAATCCCTGCTGCAGTGTGTGCAAACCTGGTCAAGAACTACAGGAAACATATGATCTCTGTAATTGCAAACAAAGGTTTCTGTACCAAATATTAAGTTCTGCTTTTCTGATGTATCAAATACTTATGTCATGCAATAAAATGCAAATTAATTACTTAAAAATCATACAATGTGATTTTCTGGATTTTTGTTTTAGATTCCGTCACTCACAGTTGAAGTGTACCTATGATAAAAATTACAGAGTTCTACATGCTTTGTAAGTGGGCAAACCTGCAAAATCGGCAGTGTATCAAATACTTGTTCTCCCCACTATATGTGTCTGCCGTTGACTGGCATAAAGTTGGCTTGACGCTGGACATTCGATATTCGCAAAAAATTTATTTCGGTACTGAAATATATAGCAATATTTACATATGTTGAGTTTATTTTAATAAATATCAAAAATCTAAAAGGTGTGCATCATACCTGACACCAACACTTTACAGTTGGTTTACATTTTTCAAGATGGCGCCAGTGTATGTGGCATGCCGTCTGTGCTCCGGTCAAATGTTTATTTTATTAGCGATTTTAGTGTTTGTTTTATTCCTCAGCCCAACCTTCTTCGTCTCGCTTGGTATATAATTGTCAAACCTTGTTAGATATCAAATATGGAATGAAAGACCGATTCAACGCTGATTTGAGCGGCCAATTTGAAAGACACCATTCGCCCTCGTTGCTTTGTCCATCTTACCTGTGTCGGCTATCCTGTGTTCTTCGCCGGAGAAAACGTCGTATAAAGCGGGGGAAACGAGGTGGTGTGCTGGCAGCGGCGAGGGTGCGCCCAGTGTTGTTCGAGTCGGCGGGTCCGCATCGGGTCCTCGTTGATCTGTGGCCGGTCTCTCGCCTGGTCTTTTCCTGTGGTCCGTGGAAACTTGAGCTGCATGGTGTGAAGCCTGCGGTCCTGGATTTTGATGTGAAATGTCACCGCCATCGGCTCCCACGCACATATGGACGGGGAGTGAATCCGTCTAATCTTCGCCGTCTCAGTCGCGCACTTCCAGCAAAGGACGAAAAGACTGGCTTTGATTAACGTAAGGTCTCTCTCTAACAAAACATTTATACTGCATGAGTTCTTCAAGGCCAAAGAGTTGGATATAATGTTTTTAACCGAAACCTGGGTTTGCAGTGGAGATCTGACACCTTTCTCTGAATCCGTTCCATTGAACTGCAATTTTTTGAACAAACCTAGATCGACGGGACGTGGAGGAGGTTTGGCAGTTATTTTTAAAAACTCTCTAAACTGTAAGACTCTTCAGGCTGATGCCTATTCAACCTTCGAACTACAGTTGTTTCAAATTAAGGTGCAGACTGGTTTCTTAGTATGTGCATTAATTTATTGACTGCCAAAATTTAACAAGAACTTTATTCAGCAGTTTGCCGAGTTTGTAAGTGGTCTTTTATGCAACTATGATCGTTTCTTGATTCTGGGTGATTTCAGTGTACATGTGTGTTGTCCATCAGACCCATTAGTGAAAGACTTTTTAAATCTTATTGAGTCTTAACTTATTACAACATGTTTATGGGTCTACTCATGTACATGGTCACACATTAGACCTTGTAATTTCATTTAATCAGTCGAATTTTAATGTTATACTGGACGATGTGGCATTCTCAGACCATAAATCTGTTACATTTGAACTGTCATTAGATCATGAGGTAAAAAAGTTTGTTACTCCCTCTGTAAGTGTAAGGAATATAAATTCCACAACTGTTGACTGTTTTATGAATCTGTATATTAGAGCCCCATTAATTCCTATGTTGGAGAACCCCCCATTGCATTGGGATGTAGAGAAGCTTCTCAATGTTTTTAATGACACATGCTCTGATGTTCTTGACTGTGTTGCCCCCGCTAGAAATACTCCTGTTAGGCCTAAACCCCAGCCCTGGCTTAATAAATCAACTCGAGTCCTTAGGCGGGAGTGCAGGAAGGTGGAAAAAGGATGGTCTCCAGGTGTCTTTGGAGATTTTTAAACAGTCTCTTTCTACGTAAAGTTCTTTCAAAGATGAGAAAAAAAAATTCTTGTCTGCCGTAATTGCTCGTAATCAGCATAACCCTAAGATTTTATTTAATACTATTAATTCTGTGATAAATCCTCCCGAGAGAGGTTTTATCGAGGAGTCTCTTGATTTGTGTGAAAGTTTTTTCATTTTTTTCTGTGACAAGATTCCAACTATTAGGTCTGAGATTGTCAATTACAACTTAGCTCTGTCGGTTTCTCCTCTGTGTTCTGCCACGTTCACTCATTTTGAACCATTATCACTTGCTACATTGACAGATATTGTGGGTTGGTTGAAACCCTCAAACTGTCCTGGCGATAGGATTCCTTCATTGCTTTTTAAAGAAGCCTTTGACATCATTGGGCCTTGTGTTCTTTCTATTATAAACACGAGTCTGGTCACTGGCATGGTTCCCCTTTCTCTGAAACATGCTGTAGTTCAGCCTCTTCTCAAAAAGCCAAATTTAGATAATGAGGTTTTTTCTAATTTCCGTCCAATTTCTAAGTTGCCATTCTTAGCCAAGGTTCTTGAAAAGTCTGTTTTTAACCAAATTCAGAGCTTTTTGGACCAAAATGTAGCTCCTGAAGTGTTTCAGTCAGGCTTTAAAGCTAATCATAGTACAGAATCTGCACTTTTAAGAGTTTTAAATTATATTTTTTTATTTAGTGATTCTGGCCACTCTGTTGTCCTTTTGTTATTAGATCTCACTGCAGCCTTCGACACTATAGATCATGAGGTTTTAATTTCACGTCTTGAGAATGTGGTAGGCATCCATGGTACTGCTCTAAACTGGTTTAGATCATATTTGGCAAATAGAAGTTTTTCTGTTAACCTAGGCCAGACCTTTTCTTCATCTGCTCCACTGACCTGTGGAGTTCCACAGGGATCTATACTTGCTCCAATGTTATTTGCCCAATATATACTACCATTAGGGTCTATCTTTCGCAAGTATGGGATTTCTTTTTATTTCTTTGCAGATGACACGCAAATTTATTTGCCTGTGAAAAAAAATACTGACACAACGGTAAATTCCCTTAGAGTCTGCTTATGGGAGGTTAAAGCCTGGTTATCAAATAACTTTTTAAATTTAAATGAAAGCAAAACCGAACTTGTGTGGTTTGGAGGACCTGCTAGTTTAGGAGAGTTGTCCTCCTACTGTAAACCGGTGGTTAGAGATCTTGGGGTAATGTTGGATTCCTCCTTAAAGTTTGATAAACAGATAAACTCCGTGGTGAAATCTGCATTTTTTCCATTTAAGACTTCTGGCTAAGGTGAAACCATTTGTATCTTGTAAAGATCTGGAGATGTTGATCCATGCTTTTGTGTTCTCAAGACTTGACTACTATAACTCACTCTATGTTGGTGTCTCCCAAACATCTCTGAGTCGGCTGCAAGTAGTACAAAATGCTGCAGCCAGACTTTTATCTGGGACCCGCAAATATGATCACATCTCTCCCGTCTTGGCCTCTTTGGATTGGTTACTCATTAAAGCCAGAGTTGATTTTAGACTTTTAATTTTTGCTTATAAGAGCCTAAATGGATTAGCTCCGTCATATCTATCTGAGCTCCTTCAGGTCTATAAGCCCCTTAGGTCTCTGCAGATAAAGGGGCTCTGCTTGTTCCGAGGACGAAATTTAAGAGAAAGGGTGAAAGGGCCTTTGCTGTAGCTGCCCCTAAGTTATGGAACAACCTACCACTTCATATCAAATTTGCTCCTACATTAGGCTTTTTTAAAAGTCATTTAAAAATGCACTTCCTCTCTATAGCCTTTGTGAGCGAAGAGGGTTGAGTTTTATGTTTTTTTTATGGTTTTGTGTCGTTGTTTTATGATGTGATCTTTCCCTTACTAAAATGTTTTATTAATGTCTGTACAGCACTTTGGTGCAACTCTTTGTTGTTTGAATAGTGCTATAGAAATAAAAATGAACTGAACTGAACTGAACACTTTACAGTTGGTTTTGTGACTAAGTCATTCTCTTCAAATGCTATTGAACTTAGAAATGTGCAGAGGTGGACAAAGTACACAACTCCATTACTTAAGTAAAAGTAAAAGTACTACTGGTCAAATATTACTCCGTTACAAGTGAAAGATGTAAAAACTGATTTTTACTTAAGTAAAAGTACAGAATTACTTGCTTTTAAAAGTACTTAAGTATCAAAAGTAAATTTCCTTTTTTATGTCAACGCATTATTTTATTGTTGTTGCATTGTTGTATGTCATCACACCATCATACCATCTGTGCCATCATGGTGGTTTAAGCCAGTCAGTGATGCTTCATCCGACATGCTAGCATACGACTACTTTGAACTAATTTCAATACTTGTTTAAAAGTTACAAAGCTCTTTACAAAGCTGCTGTCACTTTAAGGCCGAATGCATGAATCCAATACACTGATACACATCCGATATTATATTATAAAGACAATCAACTGTGTTTACTTAAATACTAGCCAAAACTGACATTTTGACATCATTGCCTGTTCAAGTGCGAAAAGACGCAAACGAGAGCTCTGCTCAGTACTCGTGCTCTGGCGTCAGAAACCCAGACTGAACTGAGCTCTCTTTCGTGTCGTCATGCTTTTTCAGATTCATCCATATGTCTGCTCTTCTCTTTCTCCCAGACGTTTGCAAGTGACATGCAGCAAGTGTATGCCAAGTTATGTCCCGCTGGATAGATCAGCACGTTAAAGTCAAAAATACAAAGAAGGTGTGCACATCTTCAAACCCAAACAGGCCTCAGGTGCAGGACAAAAGAAATATCTAAAGCAAAAAACAAATGTGATGTCCGCACACTGATATAACTGCTCCAATTTATTGCAACGTTTCGACCAACAGGTCTCATTTCGTTACAATTGAAATGTGCGCATCTCACAAAGGACATCAGTTCTGACTGGATCTCTTCCCAAATCGTCCCTCCCTATTTTCGTTTAGTTTTTATTCGTTGAAGAAAATTTCAATAGAAATAGTCTTTGTCATTCAAATGGTTTTATTTAGTTCTCGTTTTTGTTGGAAACGACAAAAGACATTTTGGAAATCCCGACTGGATGATGTTTTACGGCCATGTCCAGGATAAAGAATATGGTCACCCAGTATACATACAGTTAGGGTGATACTAAATGACTTAAACCATGTTAGAAGATTTTGGCCATATTGCCCATCTCTAAGTCATTAATTCCCTGTGCGACTTGCAAAGGCTTGCATTACATTTGATCACACCACAAGGTGTCACTGTGGCCTCAAAGCTTCAGCACTGCCACTCTGAACTCGATTGCTATGTCTGAGGTAAAACACGTCCCCCTCATTGCCATATGGACAAAAAAATGTGGAAATAAATAAATGTAAAAATAAATAAATGTGGAAATAATTAAATGTAGAAATAAATAAATGTGGAAATAAATAAATAAATGTAGAAATAAATAAAAAAAAATAAATGTGGGAAAAAATACAATTATACATAAATAAGGAAATAAAAGTATAAATACTCATTTTTTTTTACATTTCTTTGTATATATATATATATATATATATATATGTATTTTCGTTTTTTTTTTTTTTTTTTTTTTACACATTTCTTCGTATATTTATTTATGTATTTATTTATTTATAATTATGTCAGCTTTGGAATTCCATACTTCCCTTCTTGTTTGATCAGCTTCAGTTTCTTCACGCATTTCGTGCATGGTTAAACGTTATTTCAGGTTTTCCATTTCTGTTCAAGTTGAAGTTGACACATTGTGTTAGACTCTGTAAGTTCACAGAACTTGACTCATTCAACTAACTAAAAGTCAATCATTTTTACAGCGTAGTGTAGTCTGATTAAAATTAAATGTATTTTAACTGATTTTGAATGCATTGTTTAGATTTGTTAAACTTTTGCTTGCAATTAATGTAATTAAATGTGTTTAATCGACTTAGAACAACGATATTGAAAGTATTCTAAACACAGTTGTAAAGTACAGTACATTACTATTACATTAAGTACAAATACAGTACTCCTCTCATAAATTACACTTTATGTCAAATATTATGTAGAAAACTGACACTTTATTTGAGTTCATAGAGCTGGAGCTGGTGATAAAAATTTCAGTAAGTTGTACTGAAGTATACTGTATAAGCAAGAATATTGAAGTTTAGAAGAAAAATTAATTTCAAGTACATTAATGTACAGTATATATTATAGACTTAATATTTAAAATACATTAACAAATGTAATTTTTGACAAGACACTTAAATTGAAATTAAAATAAATTATTTTCCATGTGCTTTAGTATATTAGACAATACATCAAAATAAGTGTACTTATAATTATTTAAAATGTTTAAGTATAATGTAATTAGACATTATTACAAAGTGCATTTTTAAAAAGTGCACCTAAGTGTGCTTAGAAATATTGTCATTAAAGTGTATTCTCTTTAAGTACACTTAGACCTTTAATTTTAATTATATTATATTATTTGCAAGTGCACTTTTTTAAAAGTATACTTTTAAGATTTGAAGTACACAAAAAGTACACTTTCAATTCAATTAAACGCACTACTTTTTCACAAGGGTTCTAGATCTGCTGTACAGCTGAAACAAACTTTGTTTGATTCATTATTTTCCTGTTATCACTGTAAAGCTGCTTTGAAATAATCTGTATTGTAAAAAGCGCTATATAAAAAAAAGGTGACTTGACTTGATGCATTCGCGAGACTGACTGAAAGAGACGGGTAAGAAGCTTTTACTTCTTTGTTCTACCAGAAAGACTCAGAGGGCAGGTGAACGTGAAGATGAAAGAAGGGGAGGAACCTACCCCCGATGGATGGACAGGGACCAACCTAGTGGTTGTGGGGAGGATGGAGGGGAACGTCAGCGTCATCAACTACGAAAGTAAAACAGAGAGTTCAGTGCTTATATATTTCAAGTGTCAAGCAGTGACTGGCCAGATCTATTAGTATGAATAAATATCGGGGCATTAGAGTCTTCCTGGTAGAACTTACGTTAAAAAATTAAATAATTCACCTGAGGGATAGTAGTTAGTGTTCGAGGGAGTTGAAGGCACTCACAGTGATGTGTTTGTGACTGTTCTATGCGTGATTCTTGATCAGTGATAGAGTCTTGATTAGCGATAGAGTCTGGCGTTTGAGCAGAGCACGTTCGCTCTTTATGATGCGGTTGCTGTGATAAGCTCCTTTGTTTATTCTCTCTCTCTGATGAGAATACAGCGCCTGCACCCCGTGGTTCAGGTCTCCTCAGATAATTTGCTCCCTCAGGTCTGATTTGTGCCCCCTCAATTTCAATTTGCCCCCACCCCCGAAATGCGATTGATTATAACCCTTTGATGCGTATGATCACACCGGTGCGATTAGAATGTTCAGTGCGTCACTGCTAAATTCAAACATGCTTTCGCTCTTTGCCTGGCACTGGCACATTCAGTGCTTTTCATGTATCACAACTATTCAGTGTTTTTTAACACCAAGGACCAGATTTACTAACAGCTTGCGTCAGCGCAAACTCTCTTTTGGCGTTAAAAAACTACTGTCAGGATTTACTAAAGGCATGCAGTGACAAATTAGCACTGAAAAGGTGTGGACAGGGTTGTTTTTGATTCATTTAAATACTCTCCTCCCATAAATGTTGCGCCTGAAAGGGAAACTCCTACAAATGCAGTGCATTTCTGTATTTGGGTGTGTTGTGAGTATTTGCAGCACGTGTTATCAAACTGATGAAGATTCTTTATTTGCTGGCGATTTTTCTATTTGCATGTGTTTTCTTCAGCTGCAGCGCGTTGAGCTCTCTTGACCACCGTACATTTCTGTTATTAGAAATAAAAAGAAGCAAATTACAAAAAATAGGACAAATATAATATAACAAAAAATATGAACTAAATAAATTAAGTTTTTCAGGTACAATAAGTTTATTTAACATGTAGGTAGAATCAGTACAGAAATTGAATAATCAAATGTAAAAATTAAATATTACATAGTCTTCACTGTATGAATTAAATATAAATGTATTCTTATTTAAGCTAAAAAAAATAAAAAAAAGTTATTCAGTCAAGAGCAATGAGTTATTTTATCTTTTATTTGATTTGCATTAATGACAGAGAGCAGCAGGTATATTAGGCTGCTGTCACTTTAAGACCAAATGCACGTATCCATTATATTGATACACATCCGGTTTATACCAAACTGTTTACTTTCACTTGAGACATAACTGGCTGTGTTTACACGAATACTCCACACATAAGTGTGTGTGTATTCGACCATTCAAGCGCAATAAGATGTGGAAGAGAACTGAATTTGCGATCCCATGCTGAGAGACACGGCTTTCTGTGCACATGCTAACGCTGTGTGTCAGTCAGCGCGTACACCACATTGAGTTCCCTTTCAGTCGGTCACTTCCGACGCCACGTCGGGAAGACTGATGAATAGGAATCTCACCAGAGAGACCAATCTACTTCAAGTGTATCTAAACGAGCCAATGCACATTGGCATGCAATGATTGCAGCAGCTGCTCTGCCTCACAGCGTGGGTATAAATGAGCAGCAGTAATCAGCTTAATCAGCTTTTCGCTTCGGAGCCGAGCGGTGTATGTTTCCTGCTCTCTACAAAGTGTGTGTTTTTTCAAGCTCTTTGTGTGGACCTCTCCTCGTTCTGGTGTTGGAGTGATGGCACGGCAGTGGGGTCGATCTTCTCTTCTTCTCTCTTTCTGTGTTAGTCTCTTTTTTGAGCAGAAGAAAAGGCTGTTCTCACAGCTGGTTTGGTGCGCTGTGGAGAGCGCTGAAAAGCTGTTCTCATGGCTGGTAAGAGGGCACCTTCTATGAGAGAGAGTGTGCACGACAGGCTGCACTACTTCCCTGTCTGTGTCGCCGCGACCATTCCCCTGCGTGCTTCAGCACCAAGGAGAGCAGTTCCTCTAAAAGAGCTTACACAGGTAGAGCTTGTGTCTTTTTAAAGATGACATTCTACCTGTGTGTTTCTGGATGCGGTTGTTTCCTGTCATCATTGACAGCCACGATCATTGTCTCACATGCCTGGGCATAAGCATGCTGAGACAGTGTTCGTGGGTGGTTCATGTTTTCGCATAAAAACATGACCACGTTGACACGCCGGTCGACTCTTCTTTCTCTGGAAAGCTTGAGTCCCCTCTGCTGTTGGACAGCCGCCACTTGTGTGTAAAAGCACAGCCGCATGTCTGCTTGACACTCTGGGAGACCGAGGAGATCAGCGACGCATCTAAACCCGGATGGACCTCTCACTTTTCAGCATGTCGTGTGCCGTCGAGCTGCTGGGCTCGCTCGGCGCTCTAGGTGCCCTGTTCCTGTTGTAGCTTTTCAGCGTGTTGCGTGCCGTCAAGCTGCCAGGCTCGCTTGGTGCTCTAGGTGCGCTGTTCCCGTTGTAGTGCTTTTTTGAGCAAAAGAAAAGGCTGTTCTCCTGGTGGCCACCAGGAGAGGTCTACTTCGGTGAAATAACTTGGGTGACCTGAGGAGAAGAGGGCTTGTCCTTCGGGGATCCAACCCCCTAGGGCCCCTCCCCCTCTAGCGCACTGTGCAGGGTCTGGATGGGATTGCTGGTCCTTCTCATGGGGGAACCTAGCGTTTCATTCGGGGCTCCAGCTGAGGATCAGATGTCAATCGCTGCATCGGAGAGAGGGCTGTTGTGCTCTGGAAATGAGGATGGTGCTGAGCCTACGGTAATGGTGTGTGCTTATGCTGAATCAGATTCAGAGTTAACAGCCATGCTTTCCCGGGGTCTTTCCCAGATGTGCTTGGCAGTATGGAGCTATATTGCTGCCAAAAACATGGAATGCCAAAAGTGCCAAAAAACTGCATACGTTTTTCCTCTCTCACTACCCTCGACAGTGGGGTGGATGTGCCGCTTTTCGGCGATACTTTCAAGAACTGGGCCCAGGCTGAGTGTAGCAGGCTGAGGCAATCAAGAGCTTCCTCCGACGTACCATCAGTGTCCCTCATGGGCCTGCTCTACTGTGTCCGCCGCAGGAAGACAACGCCACCCGTCTCTGCTACTTTTTAAGTGGTCGGTGAAACACCACCCCTGAGACAGGCGACCCCGGAGATGGGCGGGGCTGCTCTTCTCCGGAGAAGGGCCAGGCAGAGAATCTTTTGAGTCAAATTTCAGTTCCGCCACTGGCGTCACAGCCAGTGGTACCCAAATTCTCAAAAGAAAAGAGCAGTTTTTCTATCTCTGGGTCTCAAGGGGGCTCGGAGAGCTGTGGACAGACCAACACCAGACCACACTCAAAATTTTCCAGAGGCTCCTGGGGCATATGGCAGCTGGCTCGGTTTGCTTCCCGGCCAAGTCCCGAGATGGGTGTGGCAGCGCGGCACTCACTGGGTGAGTATCACACCGGCCTGTCACCAAACCTTCAGCCCGTGGTCGGACCCCTTGTTTCTTCGGGCAGGAGTGCTCTTAGAACAGGTGTCCAGACATGCTGTGGTGTTTATGGATGCCTCCGCCACGGGCTGGGGGGCCACGTACAACGGGCATGCAGTGTCAGGGGTTTGGACGGGCCCGCACATGCATTGGCACATCAACTGCCTCGAGTTGCTAGAAGTACGTCTTGCACTGAGCTGCCTCAAGAAGCCAATACAGGGCAAAGATGTATTTGTCCGTACGGACAGCACTGCGACCGTTATGTAGATCAACCGACAAGGTGGTCTACGCTCCCGTTGCATGTCGCAACTCGCCCGCCATCTCCTCCTCTGGAGTCAGAAGCATCTGAGGTCGCTTCAAGCCATTCATGTCCCCGGTGTGCTCAACCGTGTAGCTGACAAGCTCTCACGAGATCCCATATGTTTCTTCCACGGTTGCCCCTAAACGGAAGCCTGTGTCTTTCCCTTGAGAGAGCCCCCTTCTGGTAAGGCTAGAACCACCCCAGTAACTTCCCTATTCGTCGGTCTTCCCGACGTGGCGTCGGAAGTGACCAACTGAAAGGGAACGTCTCTGAAGGAGGGAACAGAGACGCCATGTCCCGCCGCCATGACTACTGTACCCGGCTGGGGTGCCAGGTCACCAGCTCGGCTCCTCAGCGAAAACCTAATTAATGCAACGCACCTGCTGCTCATTTATACCCGCGCTGCGAGGCAGAGCAGTTGCTGCAATCATTGCATGCCAATGTGCATTGGCTCGTTTAGTTACACTCGAAGTAGATTGGTCTCTCTGGTGAGATTCCTATTCGTCTGTCTTCCCGACGTGGCGTCGCCATTCCCTCCTTCAGGGAACGAGGGTTTCATACGTAACCGAGATGTTCTTTTTGACCGCTTATTGTGCTTAACTCTCTGAGGTCGGCAAAGACGCCGGCACCTTCACCTTGTTTTTTTTTTCTTTTCAGTGCGAAAGAGACTCAAAATACTCTGTCGATTTTGGTCATTCAGGCAAGTGTTATACATCATTATAATCTGTTAAGTTTCTACTTTTATCTGTGTATACTCACAATAAAAACAAAATGTTGTGCTTTTTGCAAAATAAAGAAAACATGATGTGCGATCTGCAGCCTCTCTCTCAATGAAGTTCATTCTGATACTCTTCAGAAAATGAACTGTAACTTAGTGAATACTTGTCACACAAACATGAGACATATGTCTAAAGAAACGTTGAAATGACAGGTTTTAAATAATGTAAATCAAATCAAAAACAAATATTCTTTGTTTATGTAATCTGTTTGAAAAGAGAGAGAGATGTCAGTCGTTTGTGAGCGTCTCATCCACTAATGCGGCCACGCCCACGGAGCGCACGTTCTTTTGAAAGTCAAATACTGACACAATCCATGCGACCATCCCCGCCCGCATCAACTCGTAAAAACACATCAAGTTTAATGCATGTACTTTACATCGTTTTGAGACGCAGTGAGGAATAATCCTGGGATAATTTAACTCAGAAGAAGAGCTGTTTAATTTCAAATAACAACGGATCCAGCCGAGGATTGTGAGGTAAGTTTATTCTTTTAGTGTCTGTGAATATTAAACCGCAAAAAGACTGTTTAAATATGAATCCTGCAGCTATAAAATGTCATAGACGTAAGACTGTTTAGACAAGATTTCTTTGGCCTGTTTTGGACAGATTTGATAATAAAGCAGCATATTAGAATGATTGAAGACTGGAGTAATGGCTGATGAAAATTCAGTTTTATATCACCAAAATAAATAATATTTTAAAGTATATTAAAATAGAAAACCATTCTTTTAAATTGTAATAATATTTCACGATATTAATGTTTTTTTCTGTATTTTTGATCAAATAAATGCAGGCTTGATGAGCATGAGACTTCTTTCAAAAACATTAAAAAATGTCCATCTTTTGACCGGTACTGTATATAATTTAAATATAATAGGCCTATACAAAATTTTGTTCACATGCTGTGCAATATCAGCAATCAAGTTTTCTGTTAAGAGTGGACATTTGATATGATCCTGTTATTGGCATGCTCACAGATGTTTTTTTTTTTTCTTTTATCTCACAGATTTGAGAATCACAGTGACCTGATACTGGCCCACATAGGACATTGTGCCTTTTGCTCTCACTTTATATTGTTGACTATATTCTAAATAAACTACAAAAAAATATATTTCTATTGTCCTGTTCTTAGCTCCCTCTCAGTCACATACCTGACTCAAAGGCTCATTCATTATGCGGCTCATTATGTGGTTCTTTTGTCCTGTCAAGGGTGAATCACAGCATTATTCATGATCGTTCACGCCTTTTCGCATATGGGCTTTGTAAACAAAAAGTGTCTTACAGAATTTAAATCAATATATTGTTTTATGTGAATGAGTAGGCACAAAGATTTTCACATAAGTTTGAAGCAAAAACTCTAGGCAACAACATCCATTAGTCAAAAATCTTGTGGACACATATTTGTGTGTTTTATGGCCTTAATTCAGAGACTTAATTTTTTTGTTTTTTCAAAAAACACGCATAATCATTTTCTAAAAATTGCAAACATGTACATCCATTTTGCTCACATATTATTGTAGCAGAGTTTGTGCTGAATACAGAAAAATTACATGTTGGTCAACAGTATGTTATAAGTAGCTGAAATAAGCAGAAATGTCAGGCCATGTCAAAACATCTCAAGGGCCCCAAAAACACTGCAGTTCTCTAGGGGTTAATAACACTTTTTAACATCAAGCACATCCCAAATTTGCGATCGCCTTGAGAGAGGCAGGTTTCTGTGCACGCACTTTGGCAGTGTACCAGTTAGCAAGAGCACCGCAATGAGTTCCTTTTCAGGATATATTGCGCTTATAACTCTTTTTAACAGAGCACATCCCGCTCTTTATATTCTCATTCATGCATTTCATCACTCTGAAGTGTCGATAGTGCTATATATTTACATACCACCATATAGCAAAATCTCTAACGATAGACATTTTATACCATGGTAATGATATATTTCATCATACAGCTCAGCCCTAATTGACTTTATGTCAGCTGTTATGGCATTCATTCCTTCAGCATGGCGGAGTGTGTATTTGTTCCCCAAAGCGTTCTAGGATGCAGTGCGAGTTCCCTTTGGAAACGGAACTCAGGTTATGAATGTAACGCCTTGGTTATAACATTTATTCCATGTGACAGTATTAGGTCTAAAGTATGATTACGGTGATGAGTGGGTCCTGACACGTGTTGCCTTACTCCAATAGAGTTTAGAATGTCTCTAAATGTCTCTGTCTTTTTCATTGTCTACATGGATATTAAAATCACCAACAATTAGGAGTTTATCTGCAGCCAGTACTAACTGTGATAGAAAATCAGCAAATTCTCTGGTAAAGTCTGTATGGTGCCCTGGTGGCCTGTATACAGTAGCCAGCACAAATGTCAAACAGGATTTATCAATTTCACTACATAACATTACATAAAGCACCAAAACTTCAAAGGAATTATATTTGAAACTAGACTTCTGAGTAATACCGAAGATATTATTATAAATTACAGCAACGCCTCCCCCTTTACCTTTCAGACGCGGCTCGTGTTTATAACAGTAATCTTGGGGGGTGGACTCATTTAAAGTAATGTAATCGTCAGGTTTTAGCCAGGTTTCTGTCAAACACAGCACATCTAGGTTATGATCTGTAATCATATCATTAACAATAAGCGCTTTTGAGGAAAGGGATCGAATATTCAGCAGCCCGAGCTTTATCATTTGATCATCTGTATTATATCTGTTGTTTATTTATTGGACATCAATTAAATTTTTACCATTGAATGGTTTTGATGGTTTTTTGTATTTACTAATTCGTGGAACAGACACAGTCTCTATGTGATAATATCTAGGTGAAAGAGTCTCTATGTGCTGGGATTTATCTGACTTCTGTGACGTGAGACAGCTAGCAGGCGGTCGGGTAAGCCAGTCCGTCTGCTTCCTGACCTGGGCCCCAGTTAGTCAAGGTTTAGCTCTCAGACTATGTGCCAAATTACTAGAGAGAAGAGCGGCACCATCCCAGGAAGGATGGATGCCATCTTTTTTTAACAGGTCAGGTCTGCCCCAAAAGCTTTTCCAATTGTCTATGAACCCTATGTTATTTTGCGGACACCACTTAGACAACCAGCCATTTAGTGATGATAGTCTGCTAAGTATCTCATCACTCCTTTTAACGGGGAGGGGACCAGAGCAAAAAACGTCATCTGCCATTGTACTTGCGAGTTACTTGTGTGAGCCTCCTGAGCTCTTTTACCCGATGAGACGGGGCTCATACAGAAAAGTCCATCACTGCTGTTCCGCATGACCCGCTCAGTGACTTATTGGATAACACTGGGAAAGCGTGCCTTCTAGGAGGGAACGCTGTGGAACCCACATCGTACCCCGAAGGAGTTATGTGGGGTACAACTGCTGAGCAGCAGCCCACAAGCAAGAGGGGGCTCCAGCCCCACTGAAGGGGGGGCTCTTCCAAGGGAAAGACGCGCTTCCGTTTAGGAGCGACTGTGGAAAAATATATGGGATCCCCACAGGGTCACTCATATATACCCAGCCCAGTACCAGTTCTCAAGGATTCAGCGGCAAAGGGCCTGATGCCAGACGCCACGTCTGGCACTGAGGGTGATGGAGGACTCGACAGAGTTTGCTTCTGGAGAAAATAAGCGCCACAGACAAGGTGCAGCAGGCTATAGAATCTAGCGAACGTGTTGGGTGTCGCCCAGCCCGCAGCTCTACAGATATCTGACAGCGAGACGGCACGTGTCAGCACCCGGGAGGGAACCCATGAACCTGGGGGGAAGCAGGGCGAACTGAATTGCGTACCCGAGCCTGATGGTCCGAATGAGCCCGCGAGACAGACTGGGGAGTGCTAGCCAGGCTCGCAGAGACCGTATAAGCGGGACCAAAGGGACCACTGGCGTAGCCACAGTGGGGCAGCGAGGTGGAACGCAGGGACCTTGCTGGGGCGGCTCTTTCTTGGAGGCGCCCCACGGTGGGGTCTGAATGTGCTGTGCAACACTTACCTGGTTCCACGGGTGTCCGCTGACGAAGAAGGAGGATAAGTGTGGTCTGGCGTTGGACCGTCCACAGCTCTCCGAACCCCCTTGGGACCCAGAGATAGAGGATAGATAGATAACTGCTCTTTTTTTTTTTGTTGAGAATTTGGGTACCACTGGTTGTGACACCATCGGTGGAACAGAATTTTGACTCATAAGATTCTTTGCCCGGCCCTCCTCCGGGGAAGAGCAGCCCCACCCATCTTCGGGTCGCTCGTCTCAGAGGTGATGTTTCACCGACCGCTTAAACAGCAGCAGAGACGGGTGGCGTCGTCTTCCTGCGGCGGACACAGTAGAGCAGGCTGTGCCGAAGTTTTTTTTTTTTTTTTTCCTGCAGGGGGCGACGCCTTTGGCGACGAGCAGACTGAGGGGCGACCCATGAGGGACTCTGATGGTACGTCGGGGGAAGCTCTTGATTGCCTGAGCTTGCTTTCGACTGCGAAGAACTGTTGGGCCCAGTTCTCGACAGTGTCACCGAAAAGGCCACCTTGTGAGATAGGAGCATAGAGAAAGCGTACTTTGACGACCACTCGCACCTCAGCAAGGCAAGCCGGGGGGCGTTTCTGGACCACCGAGGTAGATATCGTCTGGCCGAGGGCCTGCGCCGTGACTTTGATCACAGTTAGTCAACATGCGCAGCTCAACCCTGACTCAGAACTACTGTTGTGTATTAAGAGTGCAGGGCGGAGGTGGTCTGCGCACAGCCACCCCAACGTTTAGAGTAGTGAGAGAGGAAAAACTTTTATGCAGTTTTGGCCCCTTTGGCGTTCCATATTCTTGGCACCAAAGTAGTTCCATACTGCCAAGTTTTCCATGCACATCCGGGAAAGATCCCGGGAAAGCATGGCTGTTAACTCTGAATCTGATTCAGCAAAGCACACACCATTACAGTGGGCTCAGCATCATCCTCATTCCCAGAGCACAACAGCCTTCTCTCCGATGCAGCGATTGACATCTGATCCTCAGCTGGAGCCCCGAATGAAACGCTAGGTTCCCCCATAAGAAGGATCAGCAATTCGATCCAGAAACTGCACAGCTTGCAGTGCGCTAGAGGGGGAGGGGCCCTAGGGGGTTGGTTCCCCGAAGGAGAAGCCCTCCCCTCCTCAGGTCACCCAAGCTATTTTACCGAAGTAGACCTCTTCTGTTGGCCACCAGGGAGGGCGCTACAATGGGAAATAGGCAAGGGGACAGCGCACCTAGAGTGCAGAGCAAGCGCTGGGTTTCCGTGACAACCCGCGCTGCAGCCCGGCAGCTCGACGGCACACGAAACGCAGAGAAGCGAGAGGTCCAGCCGGGTTTCCCCGGCGGACAGCTCTTGCTGATCTCCTCGGTCTCCCAGAGTGTCGAGCAGACCCGCAGCTGTGCTTTTACACACGAGTGGCGGCTGGCCAAAAGCAAAGGGGACTCAAGCTTCCCGGAGAAAGAAGAGTCGCAACCGGTGTGCCGACATGATCATGTTCTCATGTAAAAACATGAACCACCCACGAACGCCGTCTCAGCATGCATCGCCCAGACATGTGAAACAGTGCTCGTGGCCGTCAGTGAGGACAGGAAACAACCGCATCCAGAAACACACAGGTAGAATGTCATCTTTAAAAAGACGCAAGCTCTATCTGTGTAGCTCTTCTAGGGAAACTGCTCTCCGTGGTGCTGAAGCACGCAGGGGGATAGTCGCGGCAACACAGACAGGGAAAATGTGCAGCCTGTCATGCGCGCTCTCTCTCTCTCATAGAAGGCGATCTCTTACCAGCCGTGAAAAAAGCGTATCAGCGCTCTTAACAGCTGTGAGAACAGCCTTTTGTTTTTGCTCAATAAAACAAAATAGAAAAAGAGAGAAAATCGACCCCACTGCAGTGCCGTCACTCCAACACCAAACGAGGAGAGGTCCACTCGAAGAGCTTGACTCGTTATAATGTTAACACGCTTTGTAGAAAGTGATTTCAGGACAAACCATCCATCACTCGGCTCCGAAGCAAAAAGTTGATTTGATGCAAGCACCTGTGGCTCATTTATACCATGAGCAGTGGCATGAGCAGCTGGTGCAATCATTGCATGCCAATGTGCATTGGCTTGTTTAGTTACACTCGAAGTAGATTGGCTCTCGCTAGCGGGATTCCTATTTGTCGGTCACCGACGTGGTGTTGAGAGTGACCGACTGAATGGGAACCATGGTTCCCTAAGAAGGGGAACGAGACACTACGTATCGTTGCCATGCTTTGGGTATGTCTGCACACATTTCATACTGACAAGTCAAGATGATAAAATTATAAAACAAAATAGCTTTTCTTTTAAATTTTGTCAGTTTTATTGCATTTGGGTGCAGCTGCACATATTCAAAAATGTCTGTATTAAAATGAAGTGTCTGGGACCTTTTTGGATTTTAAAGTTACAGTGGGGAGAACAAGTATTTGATACACTGCCGATTTTGCAGGTTTTCCTACTTACAAAGCATGTAGAAGTCTATAATTTTTATCATAGGTACACTTCAACTGTGAGAGACGGAATCTAAAACAAAAATCCAGAAAATCACATTGTATGATTTTTAAATAATTAATTTGCATTTTATTGGATGACATAAGCATTTGATCACCTACCAACCAGTAAGAATTACGGCTCTCACAGACCTGTTAGTTTTTCTTTAAGAAGCCCTCCTGTTCTCCACTCATTACCTGTATTAACTGCACCTGTTTGAACTCGTTACCTGTATAAAAGACACCTGTCCACACACTCAATCAAACAAACAGACTCCAACCTCTCCACAATGGCCAAGACCAGAGAGCTGTGTAAGGACATCAGGGATAAAATTGTAGACCTGCACAAGTCTGGGATGGGCTACAGGACAATAGGCAAGCAGCTTGGTGAGAAGGCAACAACTGTTGGCGCAATTATTAGAAAATGGAAGAAGTTCAAGATGACGGTCTATCTCCTTCGGTCTGGGGGTCAATCTCCACCATGCAAGATCTCACCTCGTGGGGCATCAATGATCATGAGGAATGTAAGGGATCAGCCCAGAACTAAACGGCAGGACCTGGTCAATGACCTGAAGAGAGCTGGGACCACAGTCTCAAAGAAAACCATTAGTAACACACTACGCCATCACGGATTAAAATCCTGCAGGGCACGCAAGGTCCCCCTGCTCAAGCCAGCGCATGTCCAGGCCCGTCTGAAGTTTGCCAATGACCATCTGGATGATCCAGAGGAGGAATGGGAGAAGGTCATGTGGTCTGATGAGACAAAAATAGAGCTTTTTGGTCTAAACTCCACTCGCCGTGTTTGGAGGAAGAAGAAGGATGAGTACAACCCCAAGAACACCATCCCAAACGTGAAGCATGGAGGTGGAAACATCATTCTTTGGGGATGCTTTTCTGCAATGGGGACAGGACGACTGCACCGTATTGAGGGGGGGATGGATGGGGCCATGTATCGAGATCTTGACCAACAACCTCCTTTCCTCAGTAAGAGCATTGAAGATGGGTCGTGGCTGGGTCTTCCAGCATGACAACGACCCTAAACACACAGCCAGGGCAACTAAGGAGTGGCTCCGTAAGAAGCATCTCAAGGTCCTGGAGTGGCCTAGCCAGTCTCCAGACCTGAACCCAATAGAAAATCTTTGAGGGAGCTGAAAGTCCATATTGCCCTGCGACAGCCCCGAAACCTGAAGGATCTGGAGAAGGTCTGTATGGAGGAGTGGGCCAAAATCCCTGCTGCAGTGTGTGCAAACCTGGTCAAGAACTACAGGAAACATATGATCTCTGTAATTGCAAACAAAGGTTTCTGTACCAAATATTAAGTTCTGCTTTTCTGATGTATCAAATACTTATGTCATGCAATAAAATGCAAATTAATTACTTAAAAATCATACAATGTGATTTTCTGGATTTTTGTTTTAGATTCCGTCACTCACAGTTGAAGTGTACCTATGATAAAAATTACAGACTTCTACATGCTTTGTAAGTGGGCAAACCTGCAAAATCGGCAGTGTATCAAATACTTGTTCTCCCCACTGTATAGGCAGAGGTGGAAAGAGTAATAAAATATCTTACTCAAGTAAAAGTACTATTACTTCAATGAAATTTTACTTAAGTACAAGTAAAATTACCGGTCTAAAAATCTACTCAAGTAAAAGTAAAAAGTAGTTCATTTAAAATTTAGTCAGAGTAAAAGTTAATGAGTTACTTTTTTTTAACAGCGGGGGTGGGGTACTGTCCCGTGTAGGGTTGTGATAGAATGAGATTTTCACAATATGATAACCATCTCAAAAACATCAGTTTCTCACAGCATCACGGTATTAAACAATTATTTAATAAATAAACTGTATTATTAAATTATGGTTATTATTATCATCTGTTAAAATGGCCGTTAAATGGATGAAAACAGGTTTTTTTGGTTTAACAAATGTTTTATTATAACAAACTTGAAGCCATTTGTTTGTTTTGTTTATTAAAATTTCAATAAAACATGTCTAATCAACTAAATTCAATAAATTATTATGAATTAGATTAATAATTTATTTTTATCATTAATTTATTAAAATGTTTAAGAATAATAGTCCTATTAAATGTTTCTTTTTATAATTTAATACAAATATATGATCAAAAAACGGTGGTAATCAAATAAAATGTAACAAACTTTTATCCTTTTATTTTATTTTTTGCAAAGTGCTGCAAAACAGAGATTTACTAAAGTAAACCATGGATTAAAAATATATATTCTTAAATGTTTAAATTATGTATTATTATTGTTATTATTATTATTATGACAAGTACATTCTATTGTAGGCCTACAATATATTTCTGTCATAATTTCTTCTAGTTAAACAAACTTTTATTTTGACAGGTTGTAGTGAAGACCTGTTTCAGAGTGTATTTGACAATGGTTTTTATTCAAATAAAATAATGAAAATGCTCATTAGGGGTTCTCTCAGATCAGCTCTGGAAATGTTCATGTGTTCATGTCCAAATATGGTTTGTGAGACGTTATAAACACCATGAGCATCATGCGTAGGCTACTTGAGTATGTAGTAGACGAAACGGTGCTGCAGAACACGCAGATCATATATTTATATAGCAGTGTTTTGCACTTTAATATTCACAGACCATGTCGCGATTTGATATTGGTACAGCTCTGCTTTCGATTTACTCATCCATCAGTTTGCGTGTTTTACGTGACATCTGCGTTATACTGTAAATTCAGTTTTCATGACTGGATTCCCTCTGCATCACAGAAATCATTAGGCCTTAAGTTATAAACATACCTTTATCTGCACAGAGGGATGGTGTTCCCGAACATGTTGTGTGTTTCCTCCTTTTGCACTTTGCATCCACATTTTTTGCAAATTCGATATCCTCCAGGACAACCACACGTTAATTTTTTTCTCTATATCCAAAGTATTTCTATACTAGTAGCCAGGGGTTTACGACGTCGTTTCGCTTTCAGCTGGGTCTGCATCACTGACGTCTGTCTTGTCCATCTCCATCTTTTTGTGATTTTTGCACGTTTGTTCTCCCGCCCTTCAATTCAATGCAGTAGTTTCCGGAGCACGATTTTCCCCCCTTTGTATTATTTTTTTTAAATTTATTTTTACTTAGTAACGGATGTGGTTTAAAATGTAGCGAAGTACAATACTTAAAACAAAACATACTTAGGTAAAAGTAAAATTACAGATTTTTAAAACTACTTAAAGTAGAAGTACACAGAAAAACTACTCAATTACAGTAACGCGAGTAAATGTAATTCGTTACTTTCCACCTCTGGTTATAGGGAAGAACAAACTTGAAACAAGAGGCCCCTTGCTGAAAGGCAGTTATACATTTTTATATATAAAGACAGATTCATGTGTAGGGGGGAAATTAAGTGTTGATACTCTAAAAACAGCATGTTAGCATTAGCTTTTCTGGTTTTATATTGACATCATTAGCTTTTATGCTTTTATATTGTCAGTATACCAACGAGTAAAAATAAATTGTATTTGTTAGTAAAAACATTGATAGTTACATCATTTCTGTATAACGAGTGGTTCCCAGGCCTAGATCATTCCAGACGTCATGTGATTATGCTGTATGATGTGAAGATAAAAAAGAAAATATTTTTTATGGTAGTATGCATAGTATGGGGGAAAAACAAAAAAAAAACAAAAAAAAAAAAAATCAGACAATTTTTCAGTGGAGTCAGCGGAGAAGCATTAATTTTCCAATTCATGAACAAAATGTGTGTATTTGTTCTTTTGCTTGTGAATTTTGCTACACTGGTTGCGCTGTGTTTTTAATTCTCTAAGAACCAGTTCATAGGAGCCATTTGTTAATGAAGCTGACTACACTGGGCATTGCATGCACGCACACCTCACAAGGACAACTTATAGAAAGTGTTTTCTTGCCGTTATTTTGTGGTACACTGTCTTATTTATGACATTACATTGAAGCACCACTGCTGAAAAGCGGTACAGGAAACACTGCCTACTTTTATATTTTATACTGGGATAAATCTGAGATGGCAGATGGGGGTAGCGATGCTTTTTCTTAGAGTGGCAGTTGCCATCCCCATGCCACCCCAGTAGATCTGCCCCTGGTCACATGTAACATAGCCTCATAAAAATGTCCTGGGTCTGAAAGATGCTGGCACACTGCTGGCATATGGCTCTCAATGCATTAAAATGGCTCAAGTAGAACAGGAAATGCTTCCCTGTCAATCACTTTCTATACTTCTTATGTGTGTACTATTACTGTCCCCCAAGGCAACAAACTTTACATCAATTAACAAAATCTGAGCTCAAGTCAAACTAAAACTTCTTCTCAATAATTCTTAAAGTTTTGCATTCACTTCCACCCTTCTCTATCATTTACAGTAAAAACTGATAAATTATTTATTAATTTAATAATTTAAACATTTTATTTACCTTGAGTCAAGTCACCTTTATTTATATAGCGCGTTTTACAATACAGACTGTTTCAAAGCAGCTTTACAGTGATAACAGGAAAATAATACAACAAAGTTTGTTTCGGGCTGTACAGCAGCTCTAGAATAAAATAATGTCACTGTCCAGCTTAAGTAAGTTCAGTGTTGATTCATTTCAGTTGTAAAAAACATTAGTTATTAATTTAGTTCATTTATCTAGCAGCTCTGGAGAAAACAGTGATGTCATCGTCCATCTCAGTTCAGTTCTCATAAAATGGTGTCAATGCAGGCAGATCAATAATATTGTTGAATATTAAGTGTCCCCAACTAAGCAAGCCAGAAGTGACAGTAGCAAGGAACCTAAACTCCATCAGGTGGCAGAATGGAGAAAAAAACCTTGGGAGAAAACAGGCTCAGTCAGGGGGCCAGTTCCTCTGGCCAACAAATGAACAGTGTATGATTATGATTCAGGCAGCATTACAGGTCAGAAGTCAGATTGGAGTGGAACATTTAAAATATTTAATCCAGTTCCATCTGGTTAAAGATTGGACTCCGGCTGAACTAATTTATGCAGCCTAACAATCATTTAACCCCCTTTAAGCCGGCGCAACCACCTCTCTTTTTTTCTTATCGGTGCGAAAGACACTCAAAATACTCTGGCAATTTTGGTCATACAGATAAGCGTTATACATCATTCGAAAACTTAAGTGTCTACTTTTATTGGGTACACTCACAATAAAAACAAAATGTTGTGCTTTTCCCAAAATAAAGGAAACAAACAGGATGTGCGTTCTGCCGTCTCTCGCTTAGTGAAGTCCATTCTGAAACATGTCTAAAAATGAACTGTAACTCAGCGAATACTTGCCACACAGACATGAGAGATATGTCTTTAGAAAGCTTGAAGTGTCTACTTTTAAATGTAATAATCCATATCAAAAACAAATATTTACTGTTTACAGTGCATCTGGAAAGTATTCAGAGCGCTTCACTTTTTCCACATTTTGTTATGTTACAGCCTTATTCCAAAATGGATTAAATTCATTATTGTTTTCCTCAATTCTACAAACAATACCCCATAATGACAACGTGAAAGAAGTTTGTTTGAAATCTTTGCAAATTTATTAAAAATAAAAAAAACGCAAAAAATCACTTTTCTTTTTGAGTATGATGCTACAAGCTTGGCACACCTATTTTTGGGCAGTTTCTCCCATTATTCTTTGCAGGACCTCTCAAGCTCCATCAGGTTGGATGGGGAGCATTGGTGCACAGCCATTTTCAGATCTCTCCAGAGATGTTCAATCGGGTTCAAGTCTGGGCTCTGGCTGAGCCACTCAAAGACATTCACAGAGTTGTCCTGTAGCCACTCCTTTGTTATCTTGGCTGTGTGCTTAGGGTCGTTGTCCTGTTGAAAGATGAACCTTCGCCCCAGTCTGAGGTCCAGAGCGCTCTGGAGCAGGTTTTCATCAAGGATGTCTCTGTACATTGCTGCATTCATCTTTCCCTCGATCCTGACTAGTCTCCCAGTTCCTGCCGCTGAAAAACATCCCCACACATGATGCTGCCACCTCCACGCTTCACTGTAGGGATGGTATTAGCCAGGTGATGAGCGGTGCCTGGTTTCCTCCTGTCATTCAGGCCAAAGTGTTCAATCTTTGTTTCATCAGACCAGAGAATTTTGTTTCTCGTGGTCTGAGAGTCCTTCAGGTGCCTTTTGGCAAACTCCAGGCGGCCTTTTACTGAGGAGTGGCTTCCGTCTGGCCACTCTACCATACAGGTGGAGTGCTGCAGAGATGGTTGTTCTTCTGGAAGGTTCTCCTCTCTCCACAGAGAAACGCTGGAGCTCTGTCAGAGTGACCATCGGGTTCTTGGTCACCTCCCTGACTAAGGCCCTTCTCCCCGTTCGCTCAGTTTGGCCAGCGGACAGCTCTAGGAAGAGTCCTGGTGGTTCCAAACTTCTTCCATTTATGGATGATGGAGGCCACTGTGCTCATTGGGACCTTCAATGCTGCACAAATTTTTCTGTACCCTTCCCCAGATCTCTGCTTCGATACAATCCTGTCTCTGAGGTCTACAGACAATTCCTTGGACTTCATGGCTTGGTTTGTTGTCTGACATGCACTGTTAAATGTGGGACCTTATATAGACAGGTGTGTGCCTTTCCAAATCATGTCCAATCAACAGAATTTAACACAGGTGGACTCCAAGTTGTACAAACATCTCAAGGATGACCAGTGGAAATAGGATGCACCTGAGCTCAATTTTGAGTGATTTTTCATACATAGACTATAAAGCAAAGGCAACATGATCAGACAATAACCCAGTGGTAGGCTATTCATGTGAGCACTGCTGTTTTGTTTTTAACTATTGTTTAAGTGCTCTATAAAAAGCATTGCCATTAGTCTCTAGTTTTAAATTAGTAGGTAAAGCATTCCAGAGTTTTGGCCCCTTTGCTGAAAAAGCAGACTGACCAAAAGATGTCTTATACTTTGGGACAATACAGTCGCCACTGATAGTGGCTCATGTGTTTGCCCTATGTGAACTCTGATACCTACTGACCAGTTCAGAAAACAGAGATGACACATGATTCATCAGACATTTAAAAACCAGTTTGAGATAATTAAAATCGACAAAACTGTCAAAGCTAAGAAGGTTATGCTTTTTTAAAACATTACTGTGATGCCATCTCATTGGTTTCTGGTCCATAACTTTTATTGCCTGTTTGTATATTGAAATAATAGGCTTTAATTTAGTTTTGGAGGCTTGAGACCATGATGTAATACAATATGATAAATGCGAAAATATCATTGCATGCATGTATAGTTTTTCAGTTTGACATGACAAATCCCTTCTAATAACACGAAAACAATTTAGGTTAGGTTTAACCTTCTTGCAGATGTGCTTAACCTGACTATCAAATTTTAAATTCTTGTCCAGAATGATGCCAAGGTACTTGACTTCATTCACTGATTTAATTACAAGTACTTCATTCTTGATCCGCACGTCAAATACATCCCTTGCAGGCCTATTTCGTATAGGGAGAAGCACATAGAAACTGTTTTCTGCACAATTCGAGCCATTTAGAAATTTTCTGTAATGCCTGTGTCAGGTGCTCAGCTGCCAGGCTGGGTGTTGCAGTGTTGCAGGGTGGACGACAGTGTCATCTGCATACATCTGACAGCTGACACCCGGACAGCAATTTGGTAGGTCATTTATGTACATTGTAAACAACAATGGGGCCAAGTACAGAGCCTTGCGGTACTCCCATGCTGTTGGCATGCAGAGGTGACTTCACCCCATTGACCCTAACACATTGCTGTCTCCCGCCCAAGTAAGACCTAAACCACTGCAAAGCTTCTGATGACATTTTAAATTGATTTAATTTATTTAGTAAAAAATACTGTGATTAACAGTAGCCGCGTTTCCATTACAGATTTGCGCAAAACTTTTGCGATATTTTCTAAATGTTGATAAAAAACTATTGCGAAATGACGGCGTTTCCATTAACCGATGTTATGCGACTAAAACTTTTTTTAATTCCAAAAATTATGCCACGTATGTTGGTAGGTTTATGTATATCTGTCACAAACGCCGGTGAAGATCCCACCGTCGGCCACCAGAGGTCTCACTCACCAGAGTACTGACTTTCATTCGGACTCCATTTCCCATGCACCTTCACTCTGGGACTGATTACTGCACACCTGATCATCATCACTCTGCCTATTTATACCCTGAACACACACACACACTCATTGCGAAGTCTTGTTTGCCACGGCTACATTTCTGAGCGTTTATCCTCTGTTATTGATCTGCCTGTGTTTTGACTCTGCCTTGGACTACCGTTTCTGATACTGAGCTGCCTGCCCTTTGATCTGTGTTTGCCTGGACTTTGTACATTCGACTGTTTGCTGCCTGTCCCGACCTTTTGCCTGTTATGACCAAGTTTTCTGCTCTGCCTCTGATATTGCTGTTCCCAGCCACCGCACTAGATATGAATGCATTGTGGTGACTCAAAGTTTTTTTTTTCTTTTACCATTTCGTTATTTTGGCTTGGGAATTTCGTTTGTTGGAAATATGAACTGAATTTAGAAATGCTTTTGAAATTAAAAACTTTGCGTTTAATAAACAAAATACATTTTTGAAATGAAGACAGCATTTGGAGTGGAGTGCATGCAAAATAATCCGTTCCCTGAATCCACGGCCTTTGTTATTGTGAGTGTACACAAATAAAAGTAGACAGTTTATAGTTTATAATTATGTCTTGCACTTATCTGTATGGCTAAAAATGACGGAGTATTGTGAGTTGTTTCCGCTGTCATAAAGGAAAAAATCCATCAGAACGCGCCGACGCCTTCGTCGGCCATAGGTTAAAGAAAACGTAGCCTATTTAGTTTCATAGTTAGGCTATGTTTAAATATTAGCCTATAATATTATTTTTTTAATTCCATATGTTGATTATGAAAAGTGAGCAGCATGAGTAAGATAGGCTACATCATAAGATGCGCATATGTCTGGAGACATGGAGTGGGGTCAGACATGATTTTGACCACTTCATTGAGTATTGTTTTGTAGAAAGTCTTTCTTTAAAGTGAATTTCGTTTTGTATAAATTGTATTTTAATTTTTATCAATGTTTCATCAACTAATTGCCTGTATATTTAATAAATAAGAAGCAAAACAAGAACGTCAGGAATGGATTGACGTGCGTAACGAACCCACTGGCCTGTTTCCGCTGCCTTTGAGTAAGGCTGAAACTATAGCGTCTTTCTGGTTTTAATAAATTTCTTGAATATATGTCTTAATTACAGTAGGCCTATAGTTATGATATTTGTGGCTGCACTGGGGTCCGTCATTACTAGGTTAAAGTTACGCCACTGAGGCTAATCATGAGCAGTCCATGGCCCCAAAAAGTTTGTGAAATTTTGATTTAGATGATGGCTATCTGTTATGAACTGTAGGCTACATCAATAAATTACAACAATTTCGTGCTATGGGCACTGCCACTGATACAGGCAGCGGAAGATTACGCTGAGCTTTCTTCTGCTTTTCAAACATGGAAGTGTGACAAAGGCACATAGGCTATATAAATTCTCTAATGTGGATAAAGGCTTATTTTGTACACGTCACTATACAACATATGTCCTTATTAGGAGAAAATATATGTCGTTTTAACGATAAAAATGTCGTTTTAACAACATAAGATCTCGTTATTACTAGAAAAGATGTTGTTAAAACGACATCTCGTTATTACAACATAATTCAGTGGAAAAAATAATATGTAGGCCCTATGTGGCAGCAATGCGTCACCGTACCAGGTGACCTGTTTCCATTGCATTTTCGCAGAAATTTCCTTTTTCGAATTGCCTGAAAAACCACCTCATGTGAGCGTAAAAACTTTTTTGCGATATATGGGAGTTTTTGCGAAATTGATGCGTTTCCATTGGGCGTATTTTCAATTCGCAATTTCAATTTGTGCAATTTGAAGGGTAATGGAAACGCGGCTAGTGTCAAAGGCCTTTTTTAGGTCCAGGAACACTGCCCCGACAACATTTCATTTATCCAATGAGGTTTTTATTTTTTCTAGCAAATAACAGTTAGCTGTTTCTGTGGAATATTTGTCTCTAAATCCAAACTGCTGTGGATAAAGCAACTGGTTTGACTCTAAATGTTCCTGTAATTGCTCAGCGACGATCTTCTCCAGAACCTTTGAGACTACAGGAAGAATAGCAATAGGCCTACAGTTACTTGCTATATCCTTATCTCCTGATTTATAGACCGGTGTAATTATTGCTGTTTTCCAGCTCTTAAAAAAAAATATATATATTTTTGTCTGTATTGACAGATTTACTAAATAAGTGATTGGCTCCAACAAACAGCTTTCATATCTCTTGATTAATGCAGCATGAATGTTGTTAATGTCCTTAGATCCTTAGAGTTACTCATGTTTTCAATAACTTTAACTTTGTCACAAGACACCTCTTTAATATAGAAGGATCCTGTGTAAGCATAGTCAAATTCTTCAGGAGATGACTCAATATATTTAAAACTACTTGCCAATTCTTGTACAGACTCAATAAAAAAAACAATTAAAAACATTTGCAATATCCTCATTACTATGAATCAAATTGTTACAAACATTGACATTTTATTTTGAGATGTTTTTGCCTACTTGAGTTGGTTAGTCTTTTTATATGTTGCCACACTTTAAAATTACTACCACTGGCCTCTTCAATTAGTTTGGAGAAATAATTAGTCTTAGCCTTTCAGATACTACTTTGTTCCTTAAGCCAGTATAAATAAGATGGTCAGTATTAGTTTTTGTTATTAAGGACCTTTTAAGAGCAAGATCTCGCCTTTTAATGATCTGAAGGATGTCAATGTTAAACCATGGAGGAGAGTATTTCTTAGGCCTACTTTTCCAGGTTTGCGTGTATTTACTTATTAAATCACTTAAGATAGAAGCAAAATTGCTTGCACCATGGTTTAAGTCTGATTCTTTAATTACCTTTTCCCAGTAAACTTCCTTCAGTTCATGTTCAGAGTTAGCTATTTTTGACTTGGGGATGCCTGTTGTTAAAATTGGATTTTCTGTTTTATTATGGTAAAGTAGACATTTTTTAGTTAACTTTCTTACAATCAGTGTCATATTATGATCTGAAGGGCCAGTAATTAGATTATATGTTTTTCTTACTCTCTCTGGCCTGTTAGTAAAAATCAGATCTATAAGAGTTTCACTCTTCCTAGTGATTCGAGTGGACCTATTAATCAGCAGTTTGAATTTAAATTTCTCCATAGTTGATTTTAATTTTGATTTACTACTTTTAACCATCCAGTTAATATTAAAATCCCCAAACATCATACATTCACAACGGTTGTCAACAAGAGAAAGAAGATTCTTCAGTTCATTGTAAAAATGTACATCATGACATGGCGGATTATACAGCACAACTATGTTATATTTCATGTTTGGGGAAAGAATTACATTCAATCCCAGGCACTCCATGTTCACGTTCAGTTCAAGTTCTGAACATCTAAAACGCTCTCTAATATAAATTAAAACACCTCCTCCCCTTCCTTTGGCGCTATCTTTCCTATAGCAAGTATATTCTGCTATATTAATTAGGTCAGTAAGAACATTATGATTCAACCAAGTCTCAGACATGCACAAAAAAATCCAAATTAGAATCAATAAGTAAATTCTGTATCTGACCTATTTTTGGTAGTATACTTCTAATATTTATATGTCCTCCCAATATTCCTTTGGGTTTAGTTTCAGAGTTCCAGATGACTTTAGCATGATTCACAGTTTGAAAGAGTCTTGACTTCCTCTGTTTCACTATTACGCGATTTATTGCATGTCTTTTGGCCCTCTCGGGACTCTGTCTTTGTTGACATTCGTCCGCTATCACAGACGGCCCATCATGAGAATGACAGTCAATTGCTGGTATACTATAGGGATTAATATGAGGCACAGAACTCACCCCAGTGTCCATGCCAGTGGTCCCGGACTCATCAAACATTACTGGCGCTGTTGCTACTCCTGCTAGACATAGCTCTGTGCTCCCCTCTGAGCCCGGAGTTTGTAACGTGAACCGCTGCTCGAGTCCATCCGGCTCTCCCGGAGCACCTGTGGATTCCCAGCCACCCGGCTCCGCATCTCCAACAGCAATGGCCGGACTGGCCCGTCCACCCAGCAGTGCCTCCCCTCACGAACTCCGGCGACGAGAACCCCCTCTGACCAGTCCACACTCAGGGGCAGCATACACTCAGTCTCCACTGGGACAGACACCATCCAGCATCGGAGTCAGGGTGAGTTGCGAGGATGTTACAGATGTTGTGACCGGCTGGAGGGTTGTAATCACCGGAGGTGACCCTGATTCCATCGGGACGATTTCAAGCACCGTTGGGTTAGGCTCTGAATGGAAAAATGGCCCAGAATTTAAGTGAACGTCTCCCGATAGTAGCAGCAATAGCAGTAATATTTTGGCTGAGGACAAGCTATTCTTCCGCCGCCTGATTGTAATTTTGAATGCCGGCTTGAAGACCAGAGCTCGGCCATCATTAAGAATCCGTGTGAAGACTGCGGCATAACCAAATCCAAAAATATATAATTGAGTCTTTTCTGATAAAATGCCAAGTGGATCAACAATAATGCGGTGAGCTTTTGTAGCCAGAGTCTTTGGTGGATTGCACGTGAGTACAACAGGCATCAATACTAAGACGCCACAGGTAACGAGGTACTGGGCGGTATTGCTTTGTTCGTGTTTGCCTTTGCTTTTACAGCTCCGTTTCTGGATATCATGCTGCAAATTGTTTAAAGACCATATAGTTACCTTAATAAAATAGGCAGAAAAGACTTATGACAGCGATTTTAAAGGAGTTATAGAATTCCTGCACATGAGTGGAGCCTTCCAAACCACTCTGGGCAGGTGCCGCCATCTTTGAGATATAAGCAAAAAGAGTCATTTTGAGAGTTCTTTGCAATATGTGTAAATAGTAATTAGATGCTATTTATACTTTATTTTGGCAGATACATATTATTTGCACCTCAGTATTGTTGTACATAAACAGGATGCAATAATAACACAGTGTAAATGATTATATTTATTAAAATTATTCAATGGATGCCGCCTTGGGACAATAAAAGCCCTCCCTACACCTACATCTAACCCTACCCAATAAATACTCTTATTATTATTAAACATTTCGTTAGGCACTTTATTTACACTTTTAGAACATTTTCTTCATTTTTATTGAAAGTAAATGCTATTCTGATTTGATATGTGGGTGGAAAAGGGAGACGAGCGAGCTCGGCAAAAGGCTGATTCGAACCCGGGTTGATTGCGTCAAAACCTAGTTCTATGAGCCTTAAGGTCCTTTCACACTGGACGCGATTTTGATGCGCGAATAATTCGCGTGATGGTTTTATTTTTTGATCCGCTGTTTGTGTAATGAGTGCTTCCACACCAAACGTGAATGTGATTTTTCAGCTTCGATGACGATTTTTTTTAAACTCTCGCAGTAACAGAAAAGGCTTCAACCAATCACATACAAGGAAACAAAGGTAACGAAATGTCCAGTAGATGTCACTAGCTATTCAATCACCATTAACCTTTGCCAGGTATCGCATTTCTCACGAGATTACAGCTCCTGTGGGAGCACATGCAAGTCGCTGTAGACTATACACAACGATAAAACTTGTTGATTTTTTTTTTTTTTTTTTTTAAACCTAATTGTGTCCGCGACTACGGAAAGCGAATGTGTTTCCGTCAGTACGACTGTGGCTCTTAAATGTTTACATTGTGACTCAACTGGAAACATAGTTGAAAACATAGCTGCTCCGGATCGATTGGTTCCCTGAAGTTTGCGGTTTGTCTCGTCAGATGCGGTGCTACTGTCTGGAGGAGCTCCTCAAATTGCCCCACGGACATTCGAAAATAAGTGCGGAACCGGCCATGATAAAGTTTTAGCTCCTGTACAAGATTAGCATACTCCCCTTCAGACTCTCTGTTCTTTAAGACTGGGTGCACCCAAAACCTTCTTTTCGGTCTTATAAAGAAAATGAAAAGCTTGTCTTCACTGGATGAGGAAGTGTCCATGTTTTCTCAGCTGTTTCCGTGAGAGTTTTGGAATGTTGGAGCTCTGAAACGTCACAGACGTCGCAAATTCGCGTCGCGGCTGATGGTGAATGGTTTTGATGCGAACTATTCGCTTTTAAATATTCGCTTTTCCGTTGCGCGTCTGGTGTGAAAGAGCCTTTACGCTATACTGACTACACCACTAAAGACATTGAAACACATGCGTCTTTTTTAATCTTGTGTGGCCCAACCAGGCATTGTTGGGCGGAGCTAGTGTAAATAGCGCTTGCCAACAAGGCAGGCTATTTGCACTTGGTGTAAATAGACACTCCGTATTTGGCATGTGACCACACCCACGCGCAGCGCAGCCTTTCACACACTAATTGTCCGTGTTTTCTTTTCATCCAGCTTTTCATCGAGTTTGGAAAACGCGCTGTGAGGAATAAGCCTTGGATTTACTTCAGAAGAAGAAGAAGAATGCGAATGATCCAGCGGGGGTAAGTAATTTTACTTGTACACATTTTACTAGTTTAACTATTGCCAGACTAAAATGTGTGAAATCGATGGAAACATGTTGAAATACAGGCTGGTAGACAACTGCGTACATATACGCAATATGTACAGCACAAGGATGTTTTTATGCTCTATAATATAAAACACAGTATGATATAAAAGTAATATGAGTGTTTACACTGTAACATGATAAATGTTTAGACCAGTGTTTACTGTGAAATACTGTTTTTGTGGATATCTGCTCAAACGTAGACATTTATAATATGCTAAACAATAATGTTTAATAGAGTAAATGGTCCCTGTAAGCGCTGTGAGTTTGAGTCACTTAAGATGTGCATTTGAAAATCAAAACGTGCAAACCATTACATGTTTTTACTGCAAACTCACTTCATAAAGTCGGTCAAGTGTTTGAAATCAATTTCATCTGGGATCTGAAGTGGCTTCTTATCACAGAAGGAGGCAGACAGTGTATTATTTTTAAGTATTCTATATATAATCAATGCTATGTTGATTAGCATTGCATCGTAAATATACTTTATTCTTATGAAAATACCCGAGATGGCTTGAAGAACACAGATAAACCATATATTTTCGCAGTTGTGTGTTTATTGTCTTCATAATTAATGTCAAAGCGTTTCTATCTTCTTTCTGTTCAGCTACAGCGATAGCTAACTGCTAGCTGTATTATTTAAAATGTAATTTAATTATTATAGGTTTGCATATAATGTTCATTGTTTGTATTTCCCCTGTGCGTTTCTATTAATTACTGCATTTATTTTTGTGCAAGTGAGATTAGTAAAGAGCATCTGTTGCATGAACCACAAGTAAAATATACACTCTTATTTTTACTTAGCTATATTGAAAACCGTTAACTATAGTTAAACAAATGTAAATTAAGTAAAATGACATGAGATATTTTTTCTTGTTTCCCAGAAAACTAGTAAAAGCATCTTGATTTAATAATTTTTAGATATTTGTACTGGAAACAAGACAAAAATACTAAGTATGAAAAGCATTTTTTGCAGTGTAATCATTTTAAGATATTTTTATAAAAAAACATATTATATATTAAAAAAAAAAAACAGTAAGTAAAATTTAATTAAAATTTGCACGCAGATTTTTAAAGTAAATTTCATATATGGAATTAAGTAAAATCTGCTTAACTAATTTAACTTACTTGGCCAGTTAATGTTTGTTGAGTGATTTCACTGTTTTAAGTGCATTTTACTCAAACAATATAACACCAAATTAAGCCATGCTTTTAAAGTGTATGCTTTACTTAGAACATCTAAGTAATTAATACAGTAGATATTGAATAGAAGTAATGTGGTACCCACGAACACAGAGATCTCAATACTACAATAACACAATACACAATAACGGTAACATTCGTGTCATTTTAAGTAGAAAATGAACTCCCGATGTGACAAAACAGCAAGTTGTTAAACCAACAAAAGCAATGAAAACGGTGTAAATACAGCTGGAAAACAGTGAAAAACGCAACTTTAATTATTCATGCCCCAGTGCATGATGGGAACACCAGTATCAGAAAGTTGAGTAGGTTTTACTTAAAGGTGCAATATCAGGGCTCCAGACTAACTTTTTTCACTAGGAGCACAGTGGCCAACAATTGAAAATTTTAGGGGCACAACCAGAAAATTTAGGGGGGCACACCGTAAATCAACATGCTAACTAAATCTACTAATTTCCGCTGTAGTACTAATAAATACTTTGATAATAGATGCAGAAATTACAAACCCGATTCCAAAAAAGTTGGGACACTGTACAAATTGTGAATAAAAAAGGAATGCAATAATTTACAAATCTCATAAACTTACATTTTATTCACAATAGAATATAGATAACATATCAAATGTTGAAAGTGAGACATTTTGAAATGTCATGCCAAATATTGTCTCATTTCATGAGAGCTACACATTCCAAAAAAGTTGGGACAGGTAGCAATAAGAGACCGGAAAAGTTAAATGTACATATAAGGAACAGCTGGAGGACCAATTTGCAACTTATTAGGTCAATTGGCAACATGATTGGGTATAAAAAGAGCCTCTCAGAGTGGCAGTGTCTCTCAGAAGTCAAGATGGGGAGAGGATCACCAATTCCCCCAATGCTGCGGCGAAAAATAGTGGAGCAATATCAGAAAGGAGTTTCTCAGAGAAAAATTGTAAAGAGTTTGAAGTTATCATCATTTACAGTGCATAATATCATCCAAAGAGTCAGAGAATCTGGAACAGTCTCTGTGCGTAAGAGTCAAGGCCGGAAAACCATACTGGATGCCCGTGATCTTCGGGCCCTTGGACGGCACTGCATCACATACAGGAATGCTACTGTAATGGAAATCACAACATGGGCTCAGGAATACTTCCAGAAAACATTGTCGGTGAACACAATCCACCATGCCATTCGCCGTTGCCGGCTAAAACTCTATAGGTCAAAAAAGAAGCCATATCTAAACATGATCCAGAAGCGCAGGCGTTTTCTCTGGCCCAAGGCTCATTTAAAATGGACTGTGGCAAAGTGGAAAACTGTTCTGTGGTCAGACGAATCAAAATTTGAAGTTCTTTTTGGAAAACTGGGACGCCATGTCATCCGGACTAAAGAGGACAAGGACAACCCAAGTTGTTATCAGCGCTCAGTTCAGAAGCCTGCATCTCTGATGGTATGGGGTTGCATGAGTGCGTGTGGCATGGGCAGCTTACACATCTGGAAAGGCACCATCAATGCTGAAAGGTATATCCAAGTTCTAGAACAACATATGCTCCCATCCAGACGTCGTCTCTTTCGGGGAAGACCTTGCATTTTCCAACATGACAATGCCAGACCACATACTGCATCAATTACAACATCATGGCTGCGTAGAAGAAGGATCCGGGTACTTTCACCCATAGAAAACATTTGGTGCATCATAAAGAGGAAGATGCAACAAAGAAGACCTAAGACAGTTGAGCAACTAGAAGCCTGTATTAGACAAGAATGGGACAACATTCCTATTCCTAAACTTGAGCAACTTGTCTCCTCAGTCCCCAGACGTTTCCAGACTGTTATAAAAAGAAGAGGGGATGCCACACAGTGGTAAACATGGCCTTGTCCCAACTTTTTTGAGATGTGTTGATGCCATGAAATTTAAAATCAACTTATTTTTCCCTTAAAATGATACATTTTCCCAGTTTAAACATTTGATATGTCATCTATGTTGTATTCTGAATAAAATATTGAAATTTGAAACTTCGACATCATTGCATTCTGTTTTTCTTCACAATTTGTACAGTGTCCCAACTTTTTTGGAATCGGGTTTGTACAATGTGCTGTTTCAAATTCAGTGTCACATTTTATTGTGCACTTTTGAAGATGCAACAACAAGGTAAACTGACAGCACCACCAACAAATATACCATACATTCAGAATAAAAAAAGTGCTTAGTAACCTTTCGGTCATTTCACAGTTACAAACAATACTTAACAAATGTATGTAAACATTAGGGGTGCTGGCCAATAACATTCCACTAGAACAAGTAGGCCTAAACAACTTGTGCCTTTACTCACTCCCCCTTAGAGCAGATCCTCCTGTGTTCCACTAGGAGGCTCAGAAGGCCAGCCCTTGTAATTTGGCCTCCTAGACCTTTTACCCTGACTGAACCATGTTTGTACAGCTTCCTTGGCATCAAACTCTTGTAAACTAGGTCCCTCCATGCTAATTCGAATCAAGTCCTCCGCAGGGTCTACATGCAGGGACCCCCTGACATCAGATTTAATCCTCTTCTGAGCAGAAAATCCCCTTTCACATATAGCAGAGGAGACCGGGAGGACCAGCATGATGTGCACAAGATATAGGATGTTCTACAAAGAATGGATCATTAGTGTAGGTTTTATTTAATAAAAAAGTAATAATTACTAACTAAATTAACAAGGATATGATCATAATGGGGTACCTTGTAATCAGAGCAGAATGGCAACTTAGTTACCATCATCCCCCATAAGGCATGGTAAGACTTGTCCATGTAGTTCCTAAAGATGAATGTCTTCATGGATTGATACTCCTCTCTAGCCAGATTGAAATCACAGCCATTTCTGAAAAGAGTGAAAGGAAAAACTGACCAAACAATCTAGGTTAAGGATCAAAGTAGATGTTTGAAATGTTGCTCTCTGTTATACTTTTTATATCTTTATGATAATTTAAAAAGAGTCACTAACCTTGTTAAGACAGAGGAAAAGTGGTCTAGCAGGAAGTCCAGCTCCTCTGCACCATAGTCTGTCAGCTCTCGTTGCTCTGGCTAGGAATCATGACTGAATATCTTGAATGACTTCACTGCCTTTGCTGATGCTGATGTAGACTCTTCATCTATCAAGGAATAGAAAGACAGAGTTGAGAGAAAAAGAAAAATGTATGTGTCATAATGATAGCTTATCTTAATCTTACACAGATTTTTTTTTAAATACTGTATATAATTCTGTGCTCTCACTTACGAAGCAGACTGCTGAATCTTTGCTTCAAATGAAGCAAAATGCAGTCGATGGTTGCTCTCACTGCTTGTTGCAGCTTAGGTGTGCTTGCCATGGAGAGTCCTTCCTTTCCCAGCCCAGCAGCTTCACCTTTGATGGTGATCCCCTGAGTTCACAAAACATTCAACATTTAGACAAGAATAAAAAAAAAAAAATCAACTCCAAAGCTAATATTTACTTTAAAAAAAAAAAAAAAAAACTGCTCACCTGATACTTGTACAAAAGGTGAGTCTCCCCCTCACCCTCTTGTTGTCTTCTCTGGGCCTGAAGGTCTGCCAGTAATTCTGTCAGCCTACCACCTGGCTTGCATCTCACTGACATGGCCTCAATAGTTGCAAGGAGATTCTCAATCCCATTCAAAGCCCTGTAAAACATTTTCCTTGTGAAAAACACGAAGGGTAAAAGCTATATATTCCTTGATTCAAATTATTTGTAGCCTACACTGTAATCTTAAACTATATTCTTCTTAACATGTCAACATTACCTGAGGCAAAATAATATAATTTCTTTGGAGAAGAAAGCTGAATTTACTTATGGCCTCAAACAAGTCAGCCAAGAAGTGACAGAAACCCACAAATCATCTTCTTGACCTGCAAGACATAACCAATTACTAACCACTAACCACCAATATCAGTTATTTTGTATCCCAAATATGAAATCATTTTGAAATTAAATACAGACCTTCCTTGATCTCCCAGCAATATCAGCATTGGTGGATGATGCAGTCAAATGTTCCATGTGGTAATAAACTGCTGTGAACTGGCCAGGGTTCTGCAGATGTCTATCCTTTCCTCCAGGTTTTAGCAAGGTTTGCAGGGCCCGGTTCACATGTGGTAGCCAGCGTGTCCCATTGACACTACCTGGTATATTTACACGAACACCCAACTCCTCTCCAAGTGCTCGTAGTTCTCTCATAGACTTGCTGCTAAAGTGATACAGTGGGGAGAACAAGTATTTGATACACTGCCGATTTTGCAGGTTTGCCCACTTACAAAGCATGTAGAAGTCTGTAATTTTTATCATAGGTACTCATGACTCAACTCAATTCAACTGTGAGTGACGGAATCTAAAACAAAAATCCAGAAAATCACATTGTATGATTTTAAGTAATTAATTTGCATTTTATTGCATGACATGAGTATTTGATACATCAGAAAAGCAGAACTTAATATTTGGTACAGAAACCTTTGTTTGCAATTACAGAGATCATACGTTTCCTGTAGTTCTTGACCAGGTTTGCACACACTGCAGCAGGGATTTTGGCCCACTCCTCCATACAGACCTTCTCCAGATCCTTCAGGTTTCGGGGCTGTCACTGGACTTTCAGCTCCCTCCAAAGATTTTCTATTGGGTTCAGGTCTGGAGACTGGCTAGGCCACTCCAGGACCTTGAGATGCTTCTTACGGAGCCACTCCTTAGTTGCCCTGGCTGTGTGTTTCAGGTCGTTGTCATGCTGGAAGACCCAGCCACGACCCATCTTCAATGCTCTTACTGAGGGAAGGAGGTTGTTGGCCAAGATCTCGCGATACATGGCCCCATCCATCCTCCCCTCAATACGGTGCAGTCGTCCTGTCCCCTTTGCAGAAAAGCATCCCCAAAGAATGATGTTTCCACCTCCATGCTTCACGGTTGGGATGGTGTTCTTGGGGTTGTACTCATCCTTCTTCTTCCTCCAAACACGGCGAGTGGAGTTTAGACCAAAAAGCTCTATTTTTGTCTCATCAGACCACATGACCTTCTCCCATTCCTCCTCTGGATCATCCAGATGGTCATTGGCAAACTTCAGACGGGCCTGGACATGCGCTGACTTGAGCAGGGGGACCTTGCGTGCCCTGCAGGATTTTAATCCATGACGGCGTAGTGTGTTACTAATGGTTTTCTTTGAGACTGTGGTCCCAGCTCTCTTCAGGTCATTGACCAGGTCCTGCCGTGTAGTTCTGGGCTCACCTTCCTCATGATCATTGATGCCCCACGAGGTGAGATCTTGCATGGTGCCCCAGACCGAGGGAGATTGACCGTCATCTTGAACTTCTTCCATTTTTTAATAATTGCACCAACAGTTGTTTCCTTCTCACCAAGCTGCTTGCCTATTGTCCTGTAGCCCATCCCAGCCTTGTGCAGGTCTACAATTTTATCACTGATGTCCTTACACAGCTCTCTGGTCTTGGCCATTGTGGAGAGGTTGGAGTCTGTTTGATTGAGTGTGTGGACAGGTGTCTTTTATACAGGTAACGAGTTCAAACAGGTGCAGTTAATACAGGTAATGAGTGGAGAACAGGAGGGCTTCTTTAAGAAAAACTAACAGGTCTGTGAGAGCCGGAATTCTTACTGGTTGGTAGGTGATCAAATACTTATGTCATGCAATAAAATGCAAATTAATTATTTAAAAATCATACAATGTGATTTTCTGGATTTTTGTTTTAGATTCTGTCTCTCACAGTTGAAGTGTATCTATGATAAAAATTACAGACCTCTACATGCTTTGTAAGTAGGAAAACCTGCAAAATAGGCAGTGTATCAAATACTTGTTCTCCCCACTGTATGTCTTCCAAACCATGTTGAGGAGATTGTAGACATGCTCCACCATCGGAATTTTCCTTTGTACAGATAGCATTGCCAGCTCCAGTCTACAATTACAATGAATTCAACTTCAAATTAAACATGCATTGTTTAGGTTACTACCCTATCTTTATTCTGAAGGTTCACTTGTAACCTACCTATGTGGCATGCAATGAAATGGGACAATAAAAGCCCCTGCCTCAGCTTGGAGGAGGGCTATTACCCCTCCTTTATGCCCGAGATTGACAGCTGCACCATCAGCTCCCATGGCAACTGTCTTCTCTAACCACCCTGTTTCTGTCCCTAGATGCTGAAAGGCCTCTTTGGTGGCATCATATACACCTTAAAATGCAAGCACATGACTGTGGTGTACAATTATGTCTTATATTCACTGGACGAAAACACCAGTTGCCTGAACAGTTTTTTCCCTCTGTCATCATCACACCTCACAGCTGAATCATTATGGCACCTTAAGTGATTATTTAAACTAATATATATTCACAGTAAAGACAGCTAAAGAAGTTAGTAATAGGTCTAAACATAATTTGAATTAAAACATACCTTGAGCATGTGCATGTTCACTTCGATGTGGCCAATCAAAATATTCATTGGTTTCCCTTCGTTTAGGATCCTTGCATATATGATTTCGCATTCCTTTGTTGAAACGTCGGTGTCCCCATCGATCATAATTGATAAATATGGAGCATCCTTGATTTTCGTGTAAGTCTGAATTTGAATTTGGTGAAGGGTAGTTCCTCCTTTGCAACGAAGTAGGCCGTGTTAAATTTCAACATCATCTCTGCCTCATCTGCGCTCTGATTTACAGCCACTTGTCTTCTAAAAGCAACCGGCAGTGGCATTGCTTTTTGATTTATTAACATGTCACGGCATACTCTATGCTTTAGGCTAAGATTGTGTTTAACTAGCGTATTGTGCTTAAACTGCGAAGTGCCTGCACTGTCGGCAAACTTCGTGTTCCCCACAGTTCTGGGGTAGCGACTGCAACATTCGCAGTTCGTGGAGTTCGTTTCCTTACAGTACCTCAACCAGCTGAATTCTCGCAGCCAGGCTTCCCGAATGGTGGGTTCGGGCCTTTTTCGCCACACAAACCTCTGACTCTGAATCATCATCCGACTGTGACACTGTAGACTCTGGCACTGGCACACTAGCCGCAGGTCGGAAGAACGAATCAATAGTTCGCTTGCTCATTGCTCAGGCGCACATAGCAGGTTGTGATATTTGTCTCCGTCTCCTTCCCACAGACGTTTACGCGCGCTCGATTATCTCTAGGACCCTCCCCCTCCACACATTAGCCACTTACAATGGCCATTCCCTATTCTTCTCACACTCATTGGCCTGCCACACATTCTGGATTCATTGACGCGCCCCTTCCACGTTTAACGTGTAAAAACAAAAAAATTTAACTTTAAATTTAACAAATTTACTGGTCGCACATGTGCGACTGGATGTAAAATTCAGTCGCACACTCTCAAATTTTGGTCGAATATGTAAGATTTTTACAATCTTACATCGATCCCAGGGACTGCACAACTCATGAAGAACAGCATCTGTACAGAATATACAAGAGATAGGGTCAGACTGCATGTTCATACAACTTTGTATTCAAGTTTACATTAGTCTTACTTATTACCTCAAAACAGCAGGACTTTTTCTCCGGTTCTTTTCGGGATCGCGTAGGCCATTTATTCCGATCCAGTTATCGTCGCCATCAAGGTCAGGCTGCGATGTCACTTGATTGAACTGGTCCGAATTCTCAAGAATGAGCGATGTACTTTCCGCTTTCAATGTTTTATTAAATAAATAATGTATAGCGACATTGTACTTCACCTGTAAACCTCCCGTGAGTGAGCGAGGGAGAGTCAGACTACCGTCAGCAGCTCTGCCTCTGATTGGCTGCAGGCAGTGAGCAACACAGTCTGATTGGTCACAGACCAAGTTGAAGAGACATTTGAATTCCGATAAGACTCAACCACTCAACTCATATTTTCTTGTGTTGTATTTTAAGTGTTCTCTGTGCTGTTGGTTTAATATAGATTTGTGTGTACAATTGTAACACGATTCTTCTCTGCCAGTGTAAACTTAATAAACATATTACACTTAAATCACAACTACAGTAGCCAGTAGCCAAAAATGGGCTTTTAATGCATTATACATTTTAACATTTCTAAAAGTAATATACAATAAAGTAATGAAGTGAATTCCAAGCATGAATAAGTAAACTTAAAGGGGTCATGAACTGCGTTGTTTTATGATGTTTCCTGGGGTGCACTTATAATGTTAGAATGCTTTTTACATAAAAAATTGTCATAATTTATAAATAAAAGGCATTTTTCCTACCCTGATTTTAGCCCTCTGCTCTGAACACTCTGTTTTAAGGGGCGTGTCTGGTGTGAGACTTCAGTGTAAACACCCACTGCTGTGATTGGCTAACGTCTTTCCATTTGAAATAGCTAAGTATTACTCTCTCTTTTAGCACGTTTTTACTATTACAGCTCTCATGGTTAACTAATCATGAAAAGTGTTGCATTATATTTAGATCTATGGCATTATATTTATATCTATGGCATTATATTAAGATCGTGGCATGAAAGGTTGCAGAGATGAACATTGTAGCCGATCACAGACATGCTGAGCGCATGAAAGCAGTGATCTCGTCATTGCAACTCAGTTTCTGTACACTAACGAATGCTTTCATCTTCACTAACAGTGCAAACGTGATATAGTTAAGAGATTCGTTGAATAAAACGGGAGTCACTGATAAACGCGTCACTGATAAACTATCGTTGTTTGATTGACAGCTTCGGTGCGCGCTGCTCCAACGATTGCAAAGGGAGCTTTCTTTGATCGCTTTCTTTATAGAATTTAATCACCGTTAAATAACAGATTATTTTTATCCTACTAAGAGAACCAACGCAAGTTGATGTTTAGTCACTGGTTTGATTTACTGACACACAGACAAAGAACATCTGACTGTACATGAATCATTACATTTCAGATCAGGCATTAGAATGAACACAGTTACTTACATGTTGCATTACTGTCGATCCCAGGGACTGCACAATATTTTGTAATCCTCAACGGCATGTTTATTGCTTGGTAGCTCGATCTGGTTTAGAACCACGTAGGCCTATGTTACTTAGGCTACCTATTCTATTGCATGTCATGCGTGAATCGGTAGTGCTAAACAGGCAGTGATGAAGTAGGCGTTGATGATCTTCTGCAGAGGCGGTGCTTGCCTCCCTTTGTTGTCATAGATCCCCACTTTGAAAAACCTGTCGTTTGCTGGGCCTGGTGTCAATAAAAGCTTTTATTGGACTAACAAGGAAGTTTTCAGTTCTAAAACTTACAGGATATTCTTATAGTATGATGACCTCTTGTATGTCAAAAGCTCAAGGAAAATTTGATTTCTTAGTTCATGACCCCTTTAAAAATTATACTCAAATTTAACTTTAAATATACTACAACTTCAGGATATTAAATATAAATATAAAATATACTTTCAGTGCATTGTTACAATGACAATTTTGAGCATACAGTTAAAAATATACTAAAAATATGTTTTAAAGTAATGTTCAAATAAATACACTTTAAAAAAGTACAGAGAACTTTCATTTTAAGTATATTTTTCTAAAATATATTTTTTAGAAAATAAACTAAAATACAATTATTTTAAAGTGTGTTAAAAGTTGTATTGTGAAAATATGATGCTAATATACTTTTTATATATTTATAGATGGTACAATTTTTTGTTAGTATATTTGCAATATACTATTGAAAAGGGAATATATTTTAAATACAATAAAGTATACTTTTTTTTTTACCCAGGGTCGCCTGTCAATGGCGTCATATCCGCGTTTCCCTCGGTTTCCGCTATTACTGCCGTAGAAACCATGGCAACAGACGTGGACAACTGCGTAACGTGTAGCGGCAAGCTGTTGTAGTTTCGTTCAAACATTATGGACCATGGCAAACAAAATGAGAAATCAAAAGAGGACCAGTATCGATGTGGCGTTTTCGAGATGGTGAGAGCTTTGCAACAAACTTCAACTTGACAGAGATGCCGTTCTTGCATGTGCTTTATTAGACAGGTGAGGAAATGTGCATAAAACAAATCAATGTTATGCAGCTCAACACGATGAAATATTAGAATATCATCAGTATGATGTTCTAATGTTGATGTAGCTTACTGCTAGTCTCATACAGCCAACAAACTAACACACAGAATAACATTATAACTTTCAACACACTCTAATGCAGTTTAGATTTGCAATTGTCAAATAAACTGACCTGTATGAGTAGTAATTCAGCACTTGCGGGTAGTTCGGTAGAATGAAATGTCCTCATGGCGTTGATATCTGTCTCATTAGTAATCGCGCCCTGCTTCATACCACAGTCATGTTAAAAAACATGAATGCATTCACTCATCCATAAACATTATTTCCCCATAAACATTATTCCATCGGTATGACGACAAGTTCCATGATTCCACGCTCATTCACTGCGTCATCAATCTACACCTTTGTTGTTGTTTTGAAGAGGTTAGCGACCCCTATAGCGGCGAAAAAATACATAGTGTAGCTTTAATTTTATAACGTTGATATTTACGATTTAATTTGTACACGCTTAAATTGAGTACTAGAATTTACATTGTTTTTCAAATTCTTGCCTGAAATACATAGTTCAGGCATAAAACTCTAACTGAATGCCGATTGGTTCTTCCAATGCCGCGGCACCAGCCAATCAGAAGTAGTTCCAAATCAACATAACCATATATATCGTACCCTGCGATCGGCACGCTGCGCGATATGAAAGCTGTTATCCCTCCTGCTCCGCAGCACCACCTGTAGAGATCTGCTACGGGGGTTCTACCATTTCTTGCAGCAGCCTTTCCTTTGTTATTTTTGACTAAGCTGAACAAATTATTGTATTTGCTCAGCAGCAGCAGCGTAGCACATCTTGTGCGCCAAAATCAAGCCTATATATAGATTTCATGCCCCATGCCAATAAATGCTGGTTGAAACGTATCCACTCTGAGAGTTGTCATGACTGAACTAACACTTTCAGGTAGAAATACATTTTTTTTTTTTTGTAGTATTTAATTCACCACAGTATCATTTTCATCAGTGTACCTATTTCAGTTCAAATGTTGCACAACAAGTGCATGCCCTGGTGAAAAAAAAGTATACTTTATTGTATTTCAAATATATTCTCTTTTTCAATAGTATATTGTAAATATACTAACAAAATTTACCATATAAAAAGTATATTAGCATCATATTTTCACAATACAACTTTTAACACACTTTAAAATAATTGTATTTTAGTATATTTTCTAAAAAATATATTTTAGAAAAATATACTTAAAATGAAAGTTCTGTGTACTTTTTTTAAAGTGTACTTATTTGAACATTATATTTTTTAGTATATTTTAAACTGTATGCTCAAAATTGTCATTGTAACAATGCACTGAAAGTATATTTTAAAAATACATTATTTAATATTCTGAAGTTGTAGTATATTTAAAGTTAAATTTGAGTATAATTTTTAAGTTTATTTATTCATGCTTTGAATTCACTTCAGTACTTTATTGTATATGACTTTCAGAAAGTGTTCAAATGTATGACTGCATTAAAAGCCCATTTTTAAATATAAGCAGTGTACAAACCCTACTGTAGTTGTGATTTAAGTGTAAATATGTTTAATAAGTTTACACTGGCAGAGAAGAATCGTGTTACAATCGTACACACAAATCTATATTAAACCAACAGCACACTTAAAATACAACGCAAGAAAATGAGTTGAGTAGTTGAGTCTTATCGGAATTCAAATGTTTCTTCAGCTTGGTCTGTGACCAATCAGATTTTGTTGCTCACTGCCTGCAGCCAATCAGAGGCAGAGCTGCTGACGGTATTCGTCTGACTCTCCCTCGCTCACTCACGGGAGGTTTGCAGGTGAAGTACAATGTCGCTTTACATTATTTATTTAATAAAACATTGAAAGCGGAAAGTACATCGCTCATTCTTGGGAATTCGGACCAGTTCAATCAAGTGACATCGCAGCCTGACCTTGATGGCGACGATAAACTGGCTCGGAATAAAATGGCCTAACGCTACGTGATCCCGAAAAGAACCGGAGAAAAAGTCCTTCTGTTTGGAGGTAAGTAATAAGTAAGACTAATGTAAATGTGAATAAAAAGTTGTATGAACATGCTGTCTGATCTTATCTCTTGTATATTCTGTTAACAGATGCTATTTTTCACGAGTTTCTGCAGTCAACAGTCTCTGATGTGTAAGCGGCCATCAGACACAAGTGTAACAATGAGCAGCTCATCAGAAAATGGAATATAATGTGTAATTTATATTTGTGTGTAGAGGGTCAGTATGGAATTGGTCCAATAATATATATATATATATATTTTAATCTTCCAGTGTTCTTTTAATGAAAAACATGGTAAGTTCATTTTGTTCTGTTTTGCTGAAACCATGTGAAGTTTAAAAAAAACCGTTGGGCTTGTTAATGAAATATGTCTCTTTATTAGTGACGTTGTTACATTTAATTTATTTTAATGGCCTTGAAAACAAATGCATTCAACATTGGAAAAATAAGTCAGTAAGTAATTCATTAAAATGTAGTTGGTAGCACATTTAAAACACTGTATTGTGTGACATTATGTAATTCAAAGTATATTGTACAAAGTATAGCTAAGTAATAACAAATTATATTGTTATTGACTACAAAGTGCATATTTTTTAGTATTTGGAATAAACCAAAGGTAAATAAATAAACCTGAAAAAATAATATATTCATAATATATTGCTTGTGTGTTCTGAAGATACTGGTAATTAATTTGTAATGTACTTAAAACACAAATAAAAGTATACTTGTAACACTAATAAAGTATACTTATAACACAAATAATGTATACTAAGGATACTTATAACACAAATAAAGTATACTTATAATACAAATAAAGTACATTTTAATATCACTAATCAAGCATGCAATTAGTCCCTATACTTAGTGTACTAAGTATACTTAAAGTTGTTTCAATTTAGTACATAAAAGTACACTAAATACACTTAAAGCTATGCTTTTACACAACTTAATTACAACTAAAATATACTTAGTACAAAATTTGTTGTTCCAAAATAGCACACTTCAAGTTAAATAATCATTAACACACTTGAAGTATACTGATAATTAGTCTGGCTGCAAGTATACTTGGCATACTTTTTTTTTTCACTAGGGTGTATTGCAAATATTTTAGATAAATAAAATATTTCTTGTTGGGTGTGAAGCTAACTGATGGGTCTATAACATCTTACCTTGTTTTTACATATTTGTGGCATGTTTTGAGCCCGTTTGCCTGTTCAGGTGTGTTTTGTTAATTAGCCCCTCTTGTTTGCTGTCTATTTAAGCCCTGTGTTTCTTTCAGTTCTTTGTCAGTTCTACGTTGTGTTAGGTTAGATTGTTCTGTTCATCTTTATTGTTTGTGAGTTCTATGATAATAAATACTAAAACTGCTTGCATTTAGATCCTGCATTCCTCCTTCATTGCAACCAGTCGTGACAATTTGTATATTTACAGTAGGCATAATTGGTTGGGAAGTAAGACATTGTGTATGTGTATGCACCATGAATCCAAGTCTTCTCTTCGTGGACAGTATGTTCTGTGTTCCCCCTTTATTGTGTTTTTTGTTCAGTCCTGTGACCTAGTTTTCCCCAGTCTATCTAATTAGTTATGTCATTCACCTGTGTCTTGTTAATCACCTTGTTATCATCTCATTTTCTCTGTGTATTTAGCCTTCAGTTCTCGCTCAGTGTTTGTCTGTCTACGTTAATGTTAACATGCTTTCTGTGCCATCTATGCTAGTTTCCTGAGTTTTTGTTATTATAGTTCTTGTTTCCAGTTCTTCCTCGTTTTTGTGAGTTTTCAGCACCACGTTATGTAACAGATAGACAGACCAAAACAGTTTTTTATTTGTGGCGTTTTCCCCTTTTTTGTTTATTTTTCCTTCCTTTCATGGACCTCCCCACAGTGCAGTTGCTATGCCTGGAGCAGGATGACCGTTCTCTGGAAGCTCATACACGGGACTTTCTACAGCTTGCGTGCCAGACGCACTACCCAGACCGCTCACTCTGTGTCTTTTACCATGCCAGCCTGAGCGAGTGGTCGAAGGCACGCGTTCCAGCGAATGGTCCAAAGGAGGATTTTGCCGCCTTCGTGGAGTGGGTACTGGTAAATAACAACTCACCAGCTACCGTCGGCCCTGCTGAAGATACCAGTCCCACTCCACTGCCGCCAGAGACCAGCCATCCACCACCGACCATGATTGACAGGATGGAGTTGCCTGTGCCGACCGCAGCCTGTGGAGACTGGCCTGCCGCGATGGACGAGCCCGAACCCAGGAAGGGGTTGAGAGGAGTCATCACCCTGGAGCCCAGACCACAGCGAGAGTCTGACCAGGTGTGTGAGCTGGCAACATCGTGCGTCGTGGAGGGAGTACTCGTGGCGCTTGAGGGCTGGGAAAGGAGCCCTGCCGCGGTGGAGGAGATGGTGAGGACCTCTGGTGGATAGTTTGAGGAACTGACTGATATTTTTGAGGTACCCCCTGTTTCTCCAGCGCCCCCTGCCTCACCAGAATGCCCACCCAGCCTCCCTCTCCCACCTTCTCAATTAGCAAGTTCCTCAGCCCTGCCTTCACTGCTGTCCTTCAGCCCCTCTGCTCCGCCCACATGCTGTGGACCCACCCTGTGTCCTCAGTCCACCAGCTCCATCCGGCGCAGAGGATCCCCTGTCGTTGCCGCCAATCTCTGTGCCCTGCACTCCACCGCAGGCTCCGCCTTCCCCAGGGCCCGCCTCTGTCCTCTGTCCCACCGGCTCAGCCTCTGTCCTGCAGTCATCCGTCTCCACCTCGGACATTCGTCGCCGCGGCTCCACCTTGGTCTCCTGGGCCTCTGGTCTCACGCGGGCTCATCGACCCAGCAGCTCCTCCAGTGGTTCCATTGTCAGTGGAGGTACCCTCGTCTGTCGTCCCCAGGGTGTGTTCCACCTCCGCCCTGGGGTCTTGTCCTGGCTGGTCCCTGGTGTTACACCTGGCTTCTCCTGCTCCTGGCTCCTCCCACCATCCACTCTCCCACCATTTTTCTTTGCTTTAGACTGTTTCCCTTTTCTTTCCACGTCCTCCTCCAGAGCTTCCCACCCTCCTCAGATGGACTGTTTACAGCACGAGGACGCGCCTACTGGGAGGGGGAGTTACTGTAACATGTATGTTCTGTGTTCACCCTTCATTGTTTTTCGTTCAGTCCTGTGACCTAGTTTTCCCCAGTCTAATTAATGTCATTCACCTGTGTCTTGTAAATCACCTCATCTCATTTGCTCTGTGTATTTAGCCTTCAGTTCTACCTCAGTGTTTGTCCGTCTACGTTAATGTTAGCATGGTTTCTGTGCTGTCTATGTTAGTTTCCTGAGTTTTTGTTAAAGTTCTTCATCTTCATGAGTTTTCAGCACCACGTTACGTAACATTAGTAGAATTTTAAGTAATATATTTTATAACCCAACTATAAAAGGTCATTTTCGGCTTTCTGTACTGGTGTCAGGCGCAAACGGAAGTGTCGATGTGCACACACTCACTAGTTTGTAACACATGTGTACACGTGTATGTACTAGTTTAGGGAAGCTTGGCTCATCTGGGTATTCTATGCATACAGAAAATTTTCAACATATACTTGCACATTGCACAATATAGTGCAGAGTAGTACTGTTCTATGCTGTTACAAACATTACCAATGAATCTGCATGATTCTCTTGTTAAGCAAGGAGTTTGTATTTGTAAACAACACAAGCACGCACTGTGTGTGGTGATTTTCTTTTTAAATACAAGTCTGCTGGAGATCTCTCTCTCTGCCTCTCTCTCTCTGCCTCTCTCTCTGCCTCTCTCTCTCTGCCTCTCTGCTGTCCTTCAAACAGTACTGAAAAGTACTGTTGCTGCTTGTTCAGGTGAACAGTGGCTTGGCTTCTGCCGGATGAATATTAGATCCTGAGGCATTGGGAAGTGATCCTATTAAAACAGGCCGTGGAATGTGCCAGTTCTCCACTGCTGTCTCTCCCCCAAATTTGACTGACAGCTGGTAGGGCCCTTTCGCTCTCAGACACTTCGAGCTGTCAATCATCTGTCTGTTTTGCCCCACAGGTCGCTTCCTGTCTCCTAGGATTTGTGTGTAGTGCAAATGTTAATGCTAATGTTAAAACAAAGGCAGCCTATTGGCTTCTTATTTTCAGCACAGTATAGCCAACAAAGAATCTGGATGTGTCAATATTTTTGTGTCCTCTCTGAAAGCATAAGGACTGTCAGATGACAAATGCATATATTTATTCAATTAAAAAATGAATGCAATTCATCTTATCTTTTTTTTAAAGCTTTCAGAAGTAAAATCCAGGTTTTAATGGGTTAAAAAAAAAATTAACAACAGCTATACTTCATAAAATTATTTGGTAACGCTTTAGATTACAGCCGCAAAATACTGCGCAAGTACAACAAATTTACAGCGTACCTTTTGGTAATTATAGTGTACCTATAAAGTACGTACTTGTAGGTATAAAGGAACAGTAAAGTTTGGGCAATAAAGGGGTAACAAACCAGGAAAATTAACAAATTTATACTGTAAGTATTTTAGAACTAAGGGGTACTCATTCTACTATTATGATAGTCAACAATCTTACATTTGGGAGCAATTTAGCGAGAACATACACTGCGTACCTTTTTGTAATAAGAGTGTACCAATACATATAGGCTTTTTAAAAATTACGGGGTAGGGTACAACAGGGCTAAAGGCGCCGTGGGGGAAAAGGTGCCTCCAAAACATCCGCTTTTCAAGATGCACGTTTGTCTGATCTTTGACGCGATCATGGGCAGCAGCGCAAAGTTGTTTCTAGGCTAATTTGATTTAATATTTGATGTTTTATAAAGTGTTGTAGATTTAAGTAGCAAATGAGAATCGATAAAATTAATGTTTATATTTTGAGCCAAAGGTCTTAATGATTTTCAGTTTTGTTCATTAAAATAACAGTTTTTTAATAATGGAAGAGTATGTAAAAGTATGGTATTTGGGGTAAAAAGCACATCTGCTGTTGGGGCAAAAGGTACAATAATAAACATGATAATAAATAGCTGGCTGACTTTTCCATTTGTTGACATGACATGGTTAGATTCAGATGGTAAATATCATATATTAAGTTGGGTGTCCGCCTTAGAGATAATGCCCATATTTATAATGAAACAATCATATTTAAAAATATATTAATCATATAATAAAATATCATTTATAGTTACTACTGTAAATCTATATTAAATTATTATGGGATCTCCTTCAATGCTTTCAGAATTTTTACTGGTAACACTTTAGAATAATGGTCCATAATTAATAAGAAACTGCAGGAAGTAATGCAGGACTAATGAGTAGTACTAAATTAACACTTCAGCTACTACTATTAACTAATATAGAAACAAGCTTAACTAATCAGTAAGTAATATCAAATTTTATTAACTAACTGACAAATTATAAAGAACATTATCGTGTGTCTGTGATGTAATCAGTCATCATTTTTACTCTGAATAAAGTCATAACATGCATCACTAATTACTCAAGTACCTTGTCACTCTGCAGGAACTACTAGTGATCTGGACCATTATTTTAAAGTGAAAAACATCTTTTTCACTTTAAAATAATGGGTAACACTTTACAATAAGGTTGTACTAGTTAACATTAGTTAATGCATTCGTTAACATGAACTAACCATGAACAACAACTCTGTTCAGCATTAGTTAATCTTTGTTAACGTTAACTCACACATATATTAATGCATCTATTCACGTTAACAGTGCAGTTAGTTAACATTAGTTAACGTGAACTAACCATGAACAATGCTTGTAGCTTTACTGTTTTTGTTATCTTACTGTACATATTTACATTAGTAGCAGTTGACACACACTAAGGATGAACATTCCTAACTCACCATCTTACTCTAAAGGTAAAAATGCTGATGTGTACCTTATCAACATTATTTAATAATGTTCAATCTAAAAATTGAAGAACGACATATTTAAATAACTGTTCATAACGTGATCATTTGCATTTCGCACAATACTAAAGCCCATCGATTTGTTCAATGTTAATTCTAATTACTACTCGTAGTATTATAGCCATGTTGTTGCCACTGATATCGCACCACCCTTCGATGTCTTTGCTCTGAAAAGATTAATTTCAAAAGCATGACAACAAAGTTGTTAGTGTGAGTTTCAAATTAGAAAATCTGAGGAGCAAATAACAGTCTAAAATGTTAACTAACGTTAGCAAAACAGCCATCTTAAATGCTCCTCGAGCCACTTTGTTCACCGGAGCTTCGGCTGCTATAGTAAAATTAATTAGCATCACATATGCTAGATGAAACTGAAGAAGCAGATCATAAATAACGATTGACAATAAGTTTAAAATGGTTGTAATATAGGCAATGGGTGAGTTTGCATTAATGTTACCTTTTGCTTTAGTTTCTGTGGCGCGAGAGAGATGTGGAAGATGGCCAGCCGTCTCAAAACATAAAAGTCGCGTTTATCTGTGTCTGACTGTGAGAAAGCATAAAAAAATATATTTTTTTAATTTCCCACTGACAAACTGGGGTGTAAAACAGCATATTTAACATCTACAGTTGATAACTTTGATGTAATAGCGCATTTGCTCCTTGATTGTTTGCTAGCTAACGTTACACACAGCGTTACTGAGCTGGTTAATCTTTGGATAAAGAGGTAACTTACGAGAATAAAACAGAGCAATGTGCAAATGTGCCCTAAATATGAATAAATACGTTTGAAATGCTTACCTGTTATTTTTCTTGACTGTGGCGCGAGCCGTCCTGCTGTGACTGAAGGAGGGAAAATGGTGCGGTTTTTGTTGCCTCGGAAACTCACTGGGATAATACTTTGACATGAGTAAATGTAATTACTTTAAAAGAGCTTAATGTAAGATTGTAGGCTTAATATGAAGTATATTAATGTATTTATTATTGTTTATACATTTATTTGATAAGCTTTTAGTTATTTAATTAGCCATAGATGTAAGCTACTAGATTAAGTAAATATCTATAACTTAAACCCATTAGAGTTATATTATTTCTGGTAACTTATTTAGAGTTCTGCTTAAAATAATACGTTTTTGAGTTCACATCACACATATTTGTTAAGTTGAATTAACTTTTTTTAAAAACGTAAGTAAAATGAACATTTCATTTAGTGAATTTCACTGTTAGGTTTTACAGTGTTGTAGACTTTTATTAACATGACTTACCATTAACAAGCATTTATTAATGAAATGTGTAAACCTTATTGTAAAGTGTACACTATTTCAACATTAACTGATGTGTTACTAACATTTGTAGACTTTTTATTAACATGACTTGCCATTAACAAAGCATGTATTATTATTTATTGCTTTGTAATGAACCTACAAATGTTAACACATCAATTAATGTTGAAATAGTGTACACTTGATAATAAGGTTCTCAAAAACCATTTAGATTACACATGCTTTGTTTAATAATGTCAACTGCTACGTAAACTAATGTACTTAGGTACAGTAAGATAACCTTACAAAAACAGTAAAGCTACAGGCATTGTTCATGGTTAGTTCATGTTAACTAATGCATTAACTAATGTTAACTAATTGCACTATTAATGTGAATAGATGCATTAATATATGTGTGAGTTAACGTTAACAAGGATTAACTAATGCTGAACAGAGGTGTTGTTCATGGTTAGTTCATGTTAACTAATGCATTAACTAATGTTAACTAATACAACCTTATTGTAAAGTGTTACCAAATAAGGGTCCAGGTCACTAGTAGTTCTTGCATAGTGACTAGGTAACACTTGAGTAATTAGTGATGCATTTTATGACCATGTGTAAAAAAAACTGCTCACATCTCAGACACGTTAATGTTGTGATTAGTAATTAATTAGTAATTTTTTATAATTTGTCATAGTTACCTATTAGTTCTTAATGATGCCAATAACATTCAGTAATTATTGATTACCTAATAAGGAACTATCTTAGTGCTAAATTTGTAAATTAATAAAATTAATATTACTTACTGATTAGTTAAGCTTGTTTCTATATTAGTTAATAGTAGTAGCTGAAGTGTTAATGTAGTACTCATTAGTCCTGCATTACTTCCTGCATAGTTACTTATTAATGACGGACCATTATTCTAAAGTGTTACCTCTTTACTTTTTAAAATAATTTTGCTTCTGTATTTTCAGATTGTGGTCAGATTCAGTTGTGGTCAGAATTATTAGCACCCCTGGTAAATATGATCAAAGATGGCTGTAAAAATAAATCTGCATTGTTTATCCTTTTGATCTATCATTCAAAAAATCCGCAAAAATCTAACCTTTCATTGAAGTAAAAGAATGGAAAGTCAGGGGAAAATCACATTATGAAATAAATGTTTTTCTCCAAAACACGTTGGCCACAATTATTGTAAAATATCTAAAAAAGTAAAATATCTAAAATATTCCCATTAATATTTACATTTTTGAGCACACCAGGGTGACTAGGAACATGAAATTGTCTAGCTATGACGTCTTGTTTCACAGGAGTATAAATATGAGGAAACACAAAGGCCAAATTCCCTTAATTATTCATCACAATGAGTAAAACCAAAGAATATAGTTCTGATGTGCAGCAAAAGATTGTTGAGCTTCACAAAATAGAAAGTGGCTGTAGGAAAATAGCTAAAGCATTGAAAATTCCCATTTCCACCATCAGGGCAATAATTAAGAAGTTCCAATCAACTAAAGAGGAGGCCAAAGACTCTCCAAGGATCACAGATGGAGAATTGCAGAGATTAGTTGAGTCTTGGGGTCAGAAAGCCTAAAAAAAGAAAAATCCTTCTTGCTCATCCAGAAACAAACTCCAGCATATTCAGTTGTCAGACACGACTGGAAATTCAAAAGGGACCTGGTTCTATGGTCAGATGAAACTATAAAAAGAACTTTTTGGCAGCAAACCCACCAGATGGATTTGGTGCAAACAGGGATAAAAAGTACCCCATGTCCACGGTTAAAAATACAGCTGGATCTTTAATGTTGTGGGTCTATTTTTTTGCTGGAGGTCCTGGACATCTTGTTCAGATACATGGTATCATGGATTCTAGCAAATACCAACAGATAAGAAATCAAAACCTGACGCCCTCTGCTAGAAATCTTATAATGGGCCGTGGTTGAATCTTCCATCAGGACAACGATCCAAAACAAAATAAACACAAAAATGTGTCACTGAGCACAAAATGAAGCTTCTGCTATGACCATCCCAGTTCCCTGAGCTGAACCCTATAGAAAATGAGTGGGGTAAACTGAAGAGAAGAAACACCAACATGGAGCTGGGAATCTGAAGGCCCTGGAGAGATTCTGTATTAAGGAATGGTCTCTGATCTCTTGTCAGATGTTCTCCAAACTCATCAGGCATTATAGGAGGAGACTCAGAGCTGTTATCTTGGGAAAAGGAGGTTGCAAAAAGTATTTAATAAAAGGGTGCCAATAATTATGGCCAACGTGTTTTGGAGAAAAGCATTTATTTCATAATGTGATTTACCCCCACTTTCAATTCTTTTACTTCAATGAAAGGTTAGATTTTTGTAATTTTTTTGAATAAAAGATAAAAAGGATAAACGATGCAGATTTATTTTTACAGCCATCTTTGATCATATTTACCAGGGGTGCCAATAATTATGACCACAACTGTATATATATATATATATATATTGCTACCAAATAAAGTTACTAAACCATACCAAACCAGGGTGCTGAGTCCACATCGTAGTCTATTATCATATGCTCATTTATAACTCTGAATGAAGATTGATACTCTGGTTGACAATAGCAAACATTAGATCTTGATCAGGGTAGTGTTGTTCCATGCAGAAAGAGAAGGCATTTTTGAGCCATTTAGTCCACCAGCAATCAGAACAAAATAAGGAAATATATATTACACACAGAATCTCTGTCGATTTTCACTAACCACTGAGCCTGAACCGCAGAATCACCAGGAGAAAGAATGAAAGATAATCTTTGCGTATCTCGAAATACCACACAGAGGTACACAATAACATAATAATGATGCTCCCTTTCGTTCAGTCACTCCGAGTAACTTCAGTGACTGACGAATGGGAGTTTCGCCTAGAAGCCTATCATCTTCGAGATCTAGAAAACGCCCAATGGCAGTGCCAATGCCATGGGCATGCGGAAATTGCATAGCGTAACTCCGCCCCACAGCGTGGGTATATAAGGAAGTACGCTGGCAACATCGCATTATGTTTTTGCTTTAGAGCCAAGAGTATCTCTCTCTTCACTCCTTAAGCCTTCTGAGTTATCGTCAAGCTTCTTCGAGACGAGCAGCTTCCCAGTCGGTGTTGGTGTTACGGCACGTTCCAGCGATCGTTTACTGCCTGCCTGCTGATCTGTGCAGTGATCTGCATCCAGCTGGTATCCGGTCCCTGGGCGCTTCAGCATCGCTGTGAAGTTTTCCTCTCCTAAAAGAGCTCACACGTGGCACGTCTTTTTCAAGATGTCTCGCCTGTGTGCTTCTGGGTGCGGTCGATTTCTGCCGCCCTCTGATGGGCACAATCACTGCCTGACACTGCGGGGACATGGCCATCTTGGTGCTGCGGTCGAGACTCAATGAGCTCCGTACTGGAGCGAGAGTCCCCTCTGCCACACCCCAATCTGCCGTCTGTACGCGAGGCGGCACTTTGGCTGGTGGCCAGGGTGACCTGAGGGTGACGGTGTGGAACAAAGCCCCGACGCTCATGCCTCGGGCCACACCCCCCTCTAGCGCACCGCTCCCGCCGAGCGCCCAAATTGGGACACCGGACCCGGCTCCTGCTGTTCCGTCTTTTTCGTTTGGGCCCGCAGAGGACGAGGAGATGTCGATCGCCGCATCGCAAGGTGGGCTGGAGTCCTCCGAGGATGATGATTCAGCTATGCTGCCGCCTTCTGGTGTGCCAGCATTGCCCGATACGGACCCGGAGTTGACAGCCATGCTTTCCCGGGCAGCCGCGAGCCTTGGGTTGGAGAGGAACCCTCCACCCCGTCCTGAACGCTCGCGGTTGGACGATTGGTTTTTGGGGGCGCCGTGTTCTGACACCCGTCAGATACCTTTTTTCCCGGAAATGCACGAGGAGGTCACGCGGTCCTGGAAATCCCCGTTGTCTTCCCGCGACCGTTCGGTGGCCTCCTCCGCCTTCTCTGCCCTCGACGGGGCCGCGGCCAAAGAGTACACTGGGGTTCCCCCGGTTGAACGCTCTGTTGCGATGCAACTGTGTCCTCAGAGTGCTTCAACCTGGTGTGGCGACCCAAAGCACCCCTCCAAAGCCTGTAGGTTCACATCAACCTTGGTGTCGAAATCCTACAGAGCTGCGGGGCAGGCTGCTGCCTCTCTGCATGCCATGGCCATCCTTCAGGCCTATCAGGCCTGGATGCTCTGCGACATGCACGAGTGTAGAGCTGACCCAGGGCTCAGAAATGAGCTGCGTGCCGCCACCGACGAAGGTGACCGCACGCTCCCTGGGCCAGGTGATGTCCACAGCAGTGGTCCAGGAGAGACACCTATGGCTCAACCTGGCCGATATGCGGGACGCCGAGCGGACTTGTTTCCTCGACGCTCCCATATCCCAGGATGGGCTATTCGGCGGCGCGGTTGAGAACTTCACCCAACAGTTCTCAGCCGCCCAGAAGCAGACTGAGGCTATTAAACACATACTGCCCCGGCGGCCAGCTGCTGCTTCCACCCAGCCGCCGACAGAGTTGCCTCAGCCTGCTCGCCGCCGAGGGTGCCCTCCCGCAGCTCCCACCTCTCCCGCCCGGCCCCAGCAGCAGCCTTCACCTGGGCCACGCCACTCTCGTCCCTCTCTGACGCCAGTCTCCTCTCAGAGCAAACCCCAGTGGAATGCACGTCCTTCCCTGGTCTCCTCTGTCAGGATGCAGCTGATGACCGTGCCCCCACACCGGGACGCTATGCCTCCCATGTCTGGGCCGGTCACGCCGCCTCGCTGCCCCACCCAGGGTACGTCCGTGGTTCGCATGATCCCGCTGGTGCAGTTTTTGGGAGCCTGGCTAGAGCTTCCTGGACTGTCCCGCTGGGTCGCGAAGACCATCAGGCTCGGCTATGCGATTCAGTTCACTCAGGCTCCTCCCCGTTTCCGGGGAGTCCGATACACCATGATGGGCCCAACGCCCCTGTCATGCGTGCGGAGGTTTCTACCCTGCTGGCGAAGGGTGCGATCGAGCCTGTTCCTCCAGCCGAAAAGGAAGCCCGGCTTCTACAGCCCTTACCCAAGAACCCAAGAAAACCGGTGGGTTACGACCGATCCTGGACCTGCGCGCCCTGAACCGATCCCTTCACAGGCTTCCGTTCAGGATGTTGACAGCGAAACGCCTTTTCGAATGCGTTCGTCCACCAGATTGGTTTGCAGCGATCGACCTGAAGGACGCCTACTTCCATGTCTCCATCCTTCCTCGACACAGACCGTTCCTACGGTTTGCTTTCGAGGGGCGGGCATACCAGTACGCGGTCCGCCCATTTGGGCTAGCTCTGTCCCCTCGCGTCTTTTACGAAGATTGTCGAGGCAGCCCTTGTGCCACTCAGGCAACACGGGGATTCACACCCTGAACTACCTCGACGACTGGCTGAACCTGAGTCACTCTCGAGAGCAGGTGTGCGAACACAGAGACCTGGTGCTCCAGCACTTAGCCTGTCTGGGCCTTCGGGTCAACTGGGAAAAAAGCAAACTCTGCCCAGTGCAGAGGATCTCTTTTCTCGGTATGGAGATCGACTCGGTCACCATGTGCGCACAGCTTACGAGCGAGCGCGCAGTCACTGCTGACTTGCCTCCGTCAAATCGAGAGCAAGAATGCGGTTCCACTGAAGTTATTTCAGAGGCTTATGGGGCATATGGCATCTGCAGCCGCGGTAACGCCGCTCGGATTGCTTCATATGAGAACGCTTCAGCACTGGCTTCGCGATCGAGTCCCGAGATGGGCATGGCTGTCGGGCACGCTCCGGGTCCCAGTGACTCGGGCCTGCCTGCAGACCCTCACCCCGTGGTCGAACCTCAGCTTTCTACGGGCCAGTGTTCCCTTAGAACGAGTTTCCAGGCATATTGTTGTATCAACAGATGCCTCCACTACGGGCTGGTATGCAACGGACATGCTGCCGCGGGACCCCAGGACCCCAGCGCCTCCTGCATGTCAATTGCCTCGAGTTGCTGGCAGTACGATTCGCCCTGCACCGCTTCCGAGCGTTGCTCAAGGGTCCACACGTGCTAGTCCGGTCAGACAACATGGCCACAGTAGCGTACATCAACCACCAGGGTGGTCTACGTTCCCGCCGTATGTCTCAACTCGCCCGCCATCTTGTTTTATGGAGTCAGAAGCATCTGAGGTCGCTTCGTGCCATCCATGTCCCGGGAGTCCTGAACCGTGCAGCCGACGAGCTCTCACGGCTTCAGCCACTTCCTGGAGAATGGAGACTCCATCCCCAGACGGTTCAGCTGATTTGGGAACAGTTCGGCAACGCACAGGTAGATCTGTTTGCCTCCCACGACTCTTCCCACTGCCGCCTGTTTTATTCCCTGACCGAGGGCTCCCTCGGCACGGCCTCCGCAAGTATGCGTTTCCCCCAGTGAGCCTTCTCGCACAGGTTCTGTGCAAGATCAGGGAGGTCAAGGAGCAGGTCCTTTTGGTCGCCCCGTAATGGCCTGGCCGGACCTGGTTCTCAGAACTCGTACTCCTTGCGACAGCCCCTCCCTGGTCGATTCCTCTGAGGAAGGACCTCCTTTCTCAGAGACGGGGCACCCTTTGGCACCCGCGTCCTGATCTTTGGAACTTCCACGTGTGGCTCCTGGATGGGACGCGGCAGGTTTGAGTACCCTATCACCTCAGGTGGTGGCTACCATCACTTCCGCTAGGGCCGAGTCTACCAGACACGCCTATGCGTTGAAGTGGAACCTCTTCATCACCTGGTGCTCTTCTCGCCAAGAAGACCCCTGGAAATGCTCGATCGGGTCCGTGCTCTCTTTTCTCCAGGAAGGGTTGGAATGAAGGCTGTCTCCTTCCACCCTGAAGGTTTATGTGGCCGCTATATCAGCCCACCACGCCCTCGTGGAGAACAAGAGGGTAAGTCAGCACGACCTGGTCATCAGGTTCCTGAGGGGGGCCAGGAGACTAAATCCTCCTCGCGCTCCCCTCGTACCCTCTTGGGACCTCTCAGTAGTTTTAGATGCTCTACAGAAGGCTCCCTTTGAGCCATTGCGGTCAGTTGAGCTTAAGTTCCTATCGATGAAGACAGCGCTCCTGATCGCTTTGGCCTCCATCAAGAGGGTAGGGGACCTGCAGGTATTTTCGGTTGACGAAGCGTGCCTGGAATTCGGGCCGGCCAACTCTCACGTGATCCTGAGACCCTGGCCTGAATATGTGCCCAAGGTTCCCACCACTCTGTTCAGGGACCAGGTGGTGAACCTGCAAGCGCTGCCTTTGGAGAAGGCAGACCCAGCCTTGGCACTGCTCTGTCCAGTATGCGCCCTCCGTGCTTACGTAGACAGAACGCAGTGTTTCAGGACCTCAGACCAGCTCTTTGTCTGTTATGGTGGGAAGCTGAAGGGAAAGGCTCTCTCCAAGCAAAGGTTGTCTCACTGGACAGTGGACGCCATTGTCTTGGCTTACCAGACGCAGGGGCGTCCATGCCCCCTAGGGGTCAGGGCGCACTCCACCCGGAGTGTGGCCTCCTCTTGGGCTTTAGCGCATGGCGTCTCGCTAACAGACATCTGCAGAGCTGCAGGCTGGGCGACACCCAACACATTCGTCAGATTCTATAATCTCCGAGTGGAGCAAGTGTCCTCTCTTGTACTCGCCTCTACTAGTGGCCGGTAATGGACTAGGCTCAGGTGTCTTCGCTTGCTCGCCATTCCACTCTACGGACTAGATACGTGCGATATTTCCCCAGGTGAGTTTCCTGAAGCCCTGAGTTCCTCCAGCACTGTCGATGCCGTCACCAGTGCGTCTGCCCACTCGGCCAGGCCTTCGTGTTAGGCTAGGTGCCACCGTATGCATGGTTCCCCCCATGGGCGACCCCCACATGTGTATTTCCACTGTAAGCCTCTCCGAGCATGTGTATTTCCCTCGGCAAGCCCTTGCCTCCCTTGGGGGTAAAATTCTTCCACCTTCGGCTGGTTACCCCAGAGTTCTTCCATATGCACCCCCTCGTGGGTCATATGTGTATCCTTAAGTCCTCCCTATGGGCAGGCACTTGGTGCATACTTCCACCTGGAATATGCTTCCCAGTGTACCTTGGTATTCCTGTGTTAAGTGGGAGTCCTTCGTCCGTACTAGCTTACGACAGGGAGCTCATGCTTACGCAGGGGAACTTGATGACAGTCGAGTGGCGTGATTACATTGGGACTCCCATTCGTCAGTCACTGACGTTACTCGGAGTGACTGAATGAAAGGGAACGTCTCGGTTACGTATGTAACCCTCGTATGTAACCCTCCCTGAGGAGGGAACGGAGACGTAACGTCCCTCTGCCACTTCCGCTGTACCGCTGGAGTCTTGGCTCCTCAGCAGGTAAACATAATGCGATGTTGCCAGTGTACTTCCTTATATACCCACACTGTGGGGCGGAGTTACGCTATGCAAATTCCGCATGCCCATGGCATTGGCACTGCCATTGGGTGTTTTCTAGATCTCCAAGATGATAGGCTTCTAGGCGAAGGCGATAGGCTTCGTCAGTCACTGACGTTACGTCTCCGTTCCCTCCTCAGGGAACGAGGGTTACATACGTAACCGAGACGTTTTCTTTCATATCTGATAGACATTCTTCTCTTTATTAAAAAAAAAAGCCATTCATTATATCTAGCCAAGTTTCATATATAAGTTTCTCCTTACAGTAAATGCGAACGTCGCTAAGACTGGAAGAGTATGAGCGAAAGTAAACGTGCACACACACGCATCACCGAAGCTTAGAGGTGCCATCTTGTGCACCTAGCCCATAGTATGAAGTAACTGGCAGTGTTTGCCGAAATCATGTCACTTGTTGAGTTTGATACAAACTCTGAACCACTGATTCAAAACTAAAGATTCATATATTTCGAAGCTTAATGAAGTAGTGTTGCACTTATTTCTGTAGGGTATGGGCCCAGTATATGGTATGGGCTAAGCTAGCAGGCTAATCAGCTAGTATGCTGAGAGATTTGCTTGAAAAATGTAAGCTAACTAAAAAAACACAAAGGAAAGAGAAATTCTGTTATTTTCACTAACTTCACTGTAATACTATCACATGTAACAATTTTAAAAACATTAGATTTTAATAACTTAGTTAAGACAATGCAATTTTATTGGATTTTCTAATCAGGCCAGACAGCCCTGGACTGGGCCAGATCTGGATTAAAGACAAGAACCACACATGGGCCATAGCTGGCCTGAGTCTCAGCCAATTACTAACCCATAACTGGACCCACTTTATATTAGGTGGCCTTAACTACTATGTACTAACATTTAAATTAATCATTTGATACAATGCACTTATTGTGTACATACATGTTTTTACATTGTACTTACATTTTAAAAATTACCTGCATGTAATTACATCTGTAATTAATTTCTGTAGTTACATTTATAATTACACTGTTGACACTTCCCTTACACCTAACCCTACCCTTAAACTTACCCATACCACCACACCTGTCCCTAACTTTACCCGTATCCCACCTCAATATCAGCAAAAGTGTTTTGCAATACAGTATGAACACAATAAGTACATTGTACTTATTTTTTGATGTACAAAGTACATTTCGTGGAAGTCCTGGCAGTTTTGGTCTGTTGTTCTGTCACAGGTGTGTAGTGCAGCAGGGAAGAGAAGATCCGGGGCTTCCACAAAGACGGGTTTTATTTATAAACTGATCAGACCAGGTGCAGGGAATCCGGGGAGAGCGGGAGAGACGATGAGGAAGTGAGTTCAGGTGTGAGACAGGGAGGATCCTGGGAAATGGAGTCCGGGACAGGCGTGGATTGTAACACCCATGATTTACTCACCCTCAAGTCATCCTAGGTGTATATGACATTCTTCTTTCAGACGAATAAAATCGGAGTTATATTAGAATGTCATATACACCTAGGATGACTTGAGGATGAGTAAATAATGGGCTAATTTTCATTTTTGGGTGAACTATCCCTTTAAGCATTTTGGGCATAAACATGTAAATTACATACAGTAAAATGATTGACAATGAAAAATGACAGAATAGTGATTCAAATATTTAATTAAAATAAATAAAGGTTTGTATTCATCAGGTCTCACACTCTTCAGCATCCCGGTCACTAGTTTAGATGCGACCTGACAACCTGTGGTGAAATAATCGCATATATTTAACAGCCGCTGCTTTCTCAGATCGGCTTGAGTTGATTAAAACTTCATGTTCCGTTGAGTTTGGAAAATTCTTTACACAGTAATCATCAGAATATCTATTCTCCTGTCTCTGAAAATGTCCAGATTTTTAAAATCTTTTTGCGGACACTCATTTTAGGTAGCATTTAGTCAACTAGATGACTACAGCACATTGAAAATACACATAACCAGAAATAAATGAGTTGTACTATTTCAAAACAAAAGTGCATCACAAAGCTTAGTGCAAGTAGTCCATTAAAGATTGATCATTTACTGAGTGAGTTCAACAGCAAGCAGTACAATCATACGCATCACACGTGGACTCCACATGCACAAACAAAAGGTTCTTCTTTGCTACTTTTTAAGTTAAGTTGAACTGCATTAGAATGCCCCGATTAGACTGTCATTAATATTCACATACAACTTTTAAATCTCACTCAACAGTTTCTCACACAAAGCATCACGTCCTGAAGATTTGGATTACAGCACAGTAATAAAATATGGTATATTTTATGACAGCATATTAATAAAATTATGCCCCATTATAAAAAAATAATGAAATATTGCTTTATGGTTAAATGATCACAAAAAATTTAATCAGTTCATTATTTTAAACTGTAGTATTGTTTAAAATTAATCTTTGAAATGACAAGTCATGACAGAATGAAACGTTATCATTTCAAATTAAGTAAATTGTAAATCAGTCAAATCAGCTGCATTAAAGTGCGCTTAATTGGCCCAAGGTAACAATCCTGATTTGGACCAGATGATCACTAGATTGATTTAGATGATGTTGATGATGTTTGCCGTGATCCATGCTGTGGCATCATTGCCACACATGGCCCAGCTCTGGCTGACAGGATACATGCCATGTAAAAAGGTTAAAAACAAGCTGAAAAACCTGCAGTGCACTAAAACAAAATGCACTTATATTTCAGATACAGTCTATAATCTAGTGTTATTAATATCTTATGTAGTGTTGCTTCTCAAGTTAATTGATCTTGTTTTAAAAGTTTTTTTTTTAGATATTTTAACCACAAAAAAGACAAAAATACGAAGAATGACTTTTCAGTATCTCTGAAATGGCAATGCTTGTGTGTTGCTCCCGGTCAGCAGTGGTGAAAATTTACCAACAAAATTTTTTTAACAATACCTTTTGACTAATTTTTTTTGTTATGACTACCACAAGTGAAGACATTTTTACTGAAAATGGGAATAAAAATGTCTGCGATAACTGGGCACTACTCTCTGAATTAATGTTCAGGTCAAAATATTTATTGTTTCATAATGTTTTCTGTTGTGCATACTATTTTTTTTTAAATACATTATTCATTATATGCAGTTTTCTAGCATGCACGTCCAAACAGCAATTATCTATGCAGGCTTAGCATTTTTATGTGCAACATGACAAAATATTGGATTATTTCTACATTATGTTCTGTATAACGGCCCTTGTACACCATATTAACTTCAGTAACCTAAAAAAATAGTCAATTGAGAAACAACATTGCTTACTTCATCTTAAACATATCTAAAAGAAAACTTTTGCTCGACAAAACAATCAAACTACTGTTCTAACTACCTACTGCTGTTTCATTAAGCCTAACCTAAGAAAACTCCTTTGGATCACTTGATCACACAGCTTTATCTTCATGTTTTTCACCTTCTGTCTTTAATTATTCTCTAAACATTAAATATCCTTTTTTCCCACTGTAACATTGAGTTATTACAACACCTCTGGGAGAGCTCTTTGCACGGTTTAATATAAACACTTTCGCAGCTGGAAAGTAGAAAGAGAGGGGTCAAAGGAAAAAACTTGGATGAAAAGATAACATCTACAGAAGAACGCCGATCCACCCCCTCCCCAAAACAAAGAAAGAGTCAGTAACCGTAGCCAGGGTGGAAGGGTCCGGTGGGATACACGTGGTGAGAACGGCAGTAAATGCAACACAAGGTTCCTGCGGTGGAGGCCCAGGAGAGCTAATGGATGAAACAGGCTGGCAAGATTCGCAGTGGTGGTCCCAACAAGAGCGTCCCCTCTGAGGGAACCCAACCCAGGTGTTCAAGTCTTCGCCATCATCCCAAGCTTGGCTTTTGCCTTCCCTGTAGAGCCCTCAATAATTTTTAACAAAAGACCTCTCTTGAGGTATTGTAAAAGCAAGCAGGCTCATTCCCAGATTACAAATATGGTTAAGGATGATTAAATATGGCATGTTCCAATGAGTTTTAAGTATTTCTTTCCTACTGCTGTGTTCCATGTGAAACTGTTTGTGAGTGAGTTTCTGACTGCTTACCAGGTTGCTTGTTTGAAGAACTGGGTCAAATGGTTCAGTGTTCTCATTCTAAAGCATTGACTCTGTGTGCCGAAGAACACGTTGACCTTGCTTTCAAAGCCGAGGACAGATGTGTGAAGAAAGTTTGTCTTAAAAGCGAGACCGGATGAATTGACAGACCTTGACTATAATCTTTGGAAACATGGAGACCTCCAACTCAGAACATCATAGATGAGAATGAAGTCATGGCGCTCTGTCAGGTTTTACTCTGAAATAAACCACTTAGACAACCATAAGAGTTTGGTCTGATTTATTGTTGCAGTTCCTCTTGGCAGGGGTCACGTTTCCTGCTACATGGATTTAGGTGACATCTTTTATATGACTCTGTGTATTAAAGACAGAACTTCTTTAGGTGGTTTTAAAAGCAATTCCAGTAGATCATACATGCCAGAAAAAGAATTATTAGTGCAATTGTATGCTGTTGAATTCAGTTCAAATCATAACTTTTTATGAGCACTTATCTGAATCCCACAAAAATGGATAATTTTTAATGGGAGTCACATATGGATCAACCAAGGAAATGTCTTCTCCATCTGAGCCAAACACTTTAATTTAACCATCAATTATCCTCAACAATTCAGCTTGGGACATTTGGACACTCCATAAGGAGTTGGGCTTGGATGTCCAGTCTCAACAAAAACGGGGCTGTGTGGGGTAAGAAATTAAGCCTATAGGAAATGGCTTCACTCAGCACCTGGGCACCACAGGCATGCCGGCCCACGCAGTGTTGGCCGATCAAAGTGAAGCCGTCACTGGAGACGTAATGAAAATAAATAAATGACTCCCTCAATGAATGTGTGTGGGGGGAAGCATGGTTAGAGCAGAATTAAGGGGGCTAGGAGGAGTTGGTCTGGGGCAAAACACAAGAAAATCGGTAACACTTTATTTTAGGGTTCAATTCTTGCTATTAACTAGTTGCTTATTAGCATGCATATTACTAGGATATTAGCTGTTTAGTACTTATAAAGTACATATTAATGCCTTATTCTGCATGAGCTTATTCTACATCCCTTAATCCTACCCAGTACCTAAACTTAAATGCTACAAAAACTACCTTACTAACTATTAATAAGCAGTAAATTAGGAGTTTATTGAGGCAAAAGTCGTAGTTAATAGTGAATATGTGTTCCCCATACTAAAGTGTTACTAGAGAATCTTTTTTCCCAGCAGTTTGGTGCTACTGTGACATGCTGTAGAAAGCGATAGCATGCAGGAATGTGCCACAGAGCCTTGTGGTCAGGGCTCAAGGGTGCAGGGAATGCAGCCCTAGACACTCTTTCTGAGATGGCCAGACGCAGGGTCAAGGTTGGGTTTCTGACTCAAGACAAAAATGCAAAAAGAAGCCTGCACACTCTAATAAAGAAAAAGACACTAAATATGATATAAAAGCATAGTAATTTTTTTTGCTAAATATTACATTTATTAAATGTGTTAACTAAATAATTTGTGTTTTAAAATATTACCTTTATGGAAAGGGTAATCTAAATGTAAAATAGAATACATGTCTGTGCAAAGTTATATTTAGGGATGTTTTAGACCATTTTTTTTTTTTTTTTGCTTTTAAACCCTGTAGTATGTCTTGCCCCATAGACTCCATGTAAATGTGATTTTTGTTTGTTTTTGCTAACTCAGAGATGAATCAAATTGTTTTCTGTAACAGATGCTGTCCATAGAGCTTAACTTGTTTTGAACCAGAGCATTCCTTCCTAACATATTAAATGATAGTTTTGGGGGAAATTTGATGATGTTTTAGTTAAAGAAACTGTTAAAAAGTTTACAAGAAATCATTAAAGGATTTCATTATGTTAGATGTGTTCATTTAAGTGTCAGAACATCTGAGAAAGATGGGAAACAAAATGTTTGATGATGCAATTATTTTAATTACTTTCAGAGCAGTAATTTACAGCCAAGTAAGTAACTAGCATTTTTTTTTCATGCCGACTACACTGTTTACAAAGTACATAACAGTCATATTTAAATGAAGTGAAGTCTCAAAGACAGTCTGTGATTAGTGGGCCATGTTCAGTTCACATCAGATTTATGATTGCATACACTTGCTTGTAAGATAAAGACATTAAGAGTTATTCATTCACAGATGTGTGCCTCATAATTTGCTGAGAAACACTGAACTATTATTCATCAGTTGCAGAGGTATGATTCGCTCTGTATTATTATCAAATTTTCTGTCTTCTAACTCTTCTATTCCATTGCAGTTAGTCACCAAAACAGGAACCTGCATTATATATTTATATTATATATTAAATATATAATTTACATAAATAATAATATATCATTTAAATACTTATTTACATTAAAAATAAATAAATTAATAGTGTGAAATTGTTTTCTATTTGAATATATTTTTTCTGTGATGGAAAAGCTGAATTTTCAGCATTACTCTGATAAACATGATTACATTACTTCAGTGTCACATAATCCCTCAGAAATGGTTCTAATATTTATGATATTATATATTATATTTTATATATTATATATATTATAACATTTAATGATTCTAGCTATTAGCTGTGTCTCATTTCGAAGGCTGCATCCTCCAGAGGTTGCATTTGAAGGCTGCATATGTCATTGAGGTGGTCTCAATTAAGAAAAGTAACTGTTAGATTGGGGTAAAATTGTCTTTATTAGTACTCTATTAATGGCAGTTTAGCCTTAATTATTGGCTTATTCTGGTCAATAAACTTAAATATCACTCAATAAGTCCCATAATTAATGAGGATATAACTTTCACTTTAGAATAGGGGGTCAGATTGTCTTTATTAGTACTGTATTAATGGTAGTTAGGCTTAATTATTGGCTTATTCTGGTCAATAAACTTGAATATCACTCAATAAGTGCCATAATTAATGAGGATAAAACTTTCACTTTGTCACAATTATGTTCTGTTTGTTTTAGTCTTCCTTTGTTCTATGTTCCCGCCACAATCTGTCACCATGGACACTGATCATCATCATCACAGCTGTTTGTCATTTTGGTTAATTCATCAGTGTATTTAGTTCCTGCTTGTTTTCTGTTCAGTGTCCGGTATTGTCTGTGTGATGTGCACACTGTTTCGCAGGTTTGTTTGTAATTTGTATCTTATTAATAAAACTTGTATTTACCTATTCCTGTTCATCGTCTTCATCTTCCTCGGACCAAGCGTTACAGAATACCGGACCAAAAATGAGGAAAAGACTGGACATCGCGTCCATCAACGTTGCCCCAATGTGGGGTCACCGACTGCTAAATGGAGGAACTGTATGTGTGTTCCAGAACGGCAGAGACCTGGAGCTGTACGTGGAGGAGTTCCTGGACGTCTGCCATCACGCCACCTCTGATGACGTCTGTTTGATGGAGGGATTCCGGTGTGGTCTGGACGAACCCCTCCGCTTCGTCATGCCCCACGGCGATCCCTGCTGGACGCTGGAGAGTTACATCAACTTCTTGCTGTGGACGCAGGGATCCACGTTCACAGTGGGCGAAGCGGAGGATGACAACAACTTCGTCCAGCCACACCCCACAGACGTCTCGCAGTCCGACCCAGAGCACAGCCCACCAACAACCTGCACCACGGAGACGACAACGCCTGAGCCCCCCGCAGATGGAGAGCTTCCGCCCGCTGCTGGTACGGAGCCTGTGACAACAGTGCCCACTACAGCCCCGGAGCCGAAGGTCCTAAGTGAGTCTTACCAGGGGTGTGAGCCGGTAACCGTTGTCCCGGTGGGGATTTTGGTGGAAATAGACTCGGGAGGACTGGCTTATAGACTGGAACACGGTAATACTGCCTCCCACCCTGTCCCACCCATATTTTTGTGAACTTTCTTCATCGCTGGTAATAGCCAGCACCGAGTTGGAATCAACGCCCTAATTACATCACTACACAAAAATAAAAAATAGCTTATTAAGTTGTAAATAATCAATAATAAGTTAATCAATAATTATTAGGTTATTTTGTTTGTTACAAATGTTTAATAATTTGTAAATAATGGCTAATATGCCCTTACTATAGGTTAAGATAATCATTAATTACTATTGTGTCCATGCTTAACTAATGCTTAATTGTGAACACGTAAATCATTAATTACTAGTTTATTTATGCTTAACTAATGCATAATTCTGGACCCCTAAAATGTAAAGTTAATCATTAATTACTAGTGTGTTCGTGCTTAATTAATGCTTAATTGTGAACAAGTTAATCATTAACTAATGCTTAACTAATGCATTATTCTGGACCCTTAAAATAAAGTGTTACCTAAAATCCTACTGACCCCAAACTTTTGAACAGTGGTGTATATAATTTAAATATTTGTTTACATTGTAATTATTAATAAATTAATTGATTAATTAATAAATTAATTAATTATGACACATCATAACATTACTTTGCTTCACATTTTAAAAATGTCTACCTTTAGTACAGTTTTAAATTAGATTTTGACTTCCAAAATGTTCAGTGTTGTCTTTTGAACCCCACCGTAATTTCATAAAAGCTCTTTCAATATTCAGTTACACAAGCCACGAACAGCAGCAATCAAACCCAAAATATTTTTAGTATGCTAGAAAGCCACACACACACACGTTGGTATAGGTGGTTTACAGGGACATTTACATTTACTTTTATTCAGACGCTTTTATCCAAAGCGACTTACAAATGAGGAATACAGCAAGTGATTCAACACAAGTTTCACACATTGCTTAGAGTAGCATAAGCTAGAATAGCAAGGGATTAAAGGAAAGTGAAAGCATTTTTTTTTTTTTTTTTGATTATGATGAGGTTAAGTGCTCACGAAAGAGGTGAGTTTTCAGCTGTCTTTTGAATATTGTCAGGGATTCTGCATTCCAGATGAAGGCAGGGAGATCATTCCACCAGCAAGGAACAGTGAACGAAAATGTTCTGAAGAGTGATTTTGTGCCTCTCTGTGATGGTACCACCAGCCGTCGCTCATTTACCGATCATAGGCTTCTGGTAGGGATGTAGACTCATAAGAGTGAGTGGAAGTAGGAGGGTGCTGAGCCTGTGGTAGATCTGTAGAGCATCAATGCCTTGAACTTGATGTGAGCAGCAAGTGGTAGCCAGTGCAGAGGGATGAAGAGAGGTGTGATGTGGGCCCTTTTGAGCTTGTTGAAGACAAGACGTGCCTCGGTGTTCTGAATCATTTGTAGAGGTTTGATTGCACATGATGGAAGTCCAGCCAGAACAGCATTGTAGTATTCAAGCCTAGAAATGGCCAGGGCCTAGACGAGAAGTTGTGTTGCATGCTCAGTTAGGAAAGGCCTGATCTTCCTGATGTTCTGTAGTGCAAACCTGCATGACTGAGCTGTCTTTGCAATGTGGGCTTTGAAGGTCAGTTGGTCCTCAAAGATTACTCCAAGATTTCTGGCCGACCTAGATGGGGTAATTGATGATGAACATCAATTAAATCGTGCTGTACAGTGGTGAAATCGTGCTGTACAGTCGGATTGGCAAGAGCTGCAGGTGATATTCTTTCATCCATGCCAAGATGTCCGCCAGACAACTTGAGATTCGTGCAGCTACTGTGGGATCATCAGACCTACCTGTGAAATAGGATTCCAACCAGTAAAGAGAAGTTCCTGTGATGCCAAGTGATGAGAGGGTGGACAGAAGGATTTGATGATTCACAGTGTCAAAGGCAGCAGATAGATCCAGGAGATTGAGAACAGATGATTTGGAATCAGCTTTCGCAATCCACAGGGCTTCAGTGACCGACAGTAATACAGTCTCGGTTGAATGGCCGTTCTTGAAACCTGATTAGTTGATGTCCAGCTGGTTATTCTGTGAGAGGAGACATTCCATATTACATTCCAAGTGAGACATTCCATAGGTGTAATGATTTTTATACTGTACAAACTGTGTATTCTATCCCCCTACACTAACCCTACCCCTAAACCTCCCATCACAGAAAACCTTCTGCATTTTTACATTTTTAATAAAAAATCGTTTAGTATGTTTATTTTGCGTTTTGAATTACAAGGACATCGGCATATCATCATAATGTAGGGGGCGTGGCCTGAAACCTGAATACACACCACAAAACTTTGCATTCTCATAATGTAGGTCAAACCAGTACACATGCACACACACACACACACACACACGTTGTGTTTTTATGTTTTATGGGGACATTCCATAGACATAATGATTTTTAATACTGTACAAACTGTATTTCGTATCCCTAATCCTATTCTATCCTATTCTATCCCCTAATCCTACCTAAATCTATCCATCACAGAAAAAAAAACGTTATTTAGTGTGATTTATTAGCTGCTTTCCTCATGGGGACCAAAAAATGTACCCATAAGATCAAAAAATTCTGGTATTACTATTTTTGTGGGGACATTTTGTCGTCGGGAATACTTGAACCACACACACACTGACACAAAATAAACTATAAAATAAAAATGTACAAAACCAGATCTTCCTAGCAACCACTGCAATGCCAAAATGAAAATCCCAACAACAAATATACCCATATAAATATTAATCCCCTGTTAAATATTAATTTTGTAGTGAAATTTGCATTTTTCTTTGATCATATTTGCCTGACTTTTCTTTCTGATATCTGAGCCTCTTGCCTTGCTGCTAAAATTAATGAAAAATGTATGTGGTATGTCTCTCTGCTGATGCCTGGCCCACTGCCCTTCTTTACTGGAGGATGACAGGGGTACAACAAACATAGACCTGGACATTTCTGCTATTTCACCAGCACAACTGACATGTGGCAGGGGTGGCAGACTCAGCAATTTCTCCTTAAGCCCTGTGTGTGTTTGTAGGTGCGTTGGCGATTGCACTTATATGTGTGGGTGTTCGTGTGTGTAGCGCTGGTGTTGTGAACAGTGCGGTATAGAGCTGTCTATGCAAGCTTTCCTGTCCTGTCAGGATTAACTGGATATCTGCTCTGTGCTGAGCTGGTACGATTGAGACCCAGAATACTGGAGTAATTTCTCCCTCTAGACTCACATTCTGTGCAACAAACCTGTCAAACCAGCAAAACCTATTCTCCAGTCATCTGACCATAAAAATGAACAAACCAGCCACTAGGGAATGCGTATTTTATTCTGGATAATGTGCTTGTCTGTCAGTAGACTTATTTTTTTTCTTACATTCCCCTGGACATCAACTCAGATGGTCAAACAAGACCAAGACTTTACTCGAAATTTAAAGCAGTTCAACTACCATCTTGTCACCCTTTTGAAAAAGCAGTTAACCACACGAGCTACGAATAAAAACCAACTATCGACCGTACATTGAAGCTTTACCACATAGAGGGCAGTATAGTCGTGACTCGTGTCAGCTACAAAACATCTGCTCTGAAGGACGAAGAAAAAGAAAAGGTTTGTTTGGCTGTTCCTTGCTGATCGGTGAATTTTGCACAAATGTCAGTGAGAAATTGTGATTTGAGGTTATTATACACATTATGTTACATCATTAAAGTGAAAATCACAATTGACATTTATAAAACAAACACACTCAAAAAATGTTTTTTTTTTTTTTTTTTTTTTTTTTTTTTGCTTTTAAATGTAATTAATGTATTATTAATAAATAAATGAATGAAAAAATAAATAAATGAAAAAATAAATAAATGTTTAATTAAAATGAGTTAAAGTAACACAATTTAACGTTTAACGCTTTTAGCTAATTTAGCATATCATTTATACATAAATACAAATACATACCCAAAAGCATCGTAAGCCTAAGTAGATTTTAGAGCCATTGCCAGCAATCAACTTAGATCATGATGCTTTTGAGAAATGCAGCCCTGGGCAGTGGATCTGTAGTTCCCAGCATGCTTCGCAAGGGACTGCATTAGGAGAGTAATTTTAAGGATTAAGTGTTATTTTATGTGTTTTTATAGAAAGATGTTAGTTTTAGAGGAGTTTCTGTTATTGAATGTTGTGGTTACCATTCCCTAACGAAAAAGAAGTTTATTCAAGTGTGCTATTAGTATACTTCTTTGGAACTAAAAATAAGAACGTATACTTTCAGTCTACTTTTTATGTACTTCTCAAAAATATACTTTATGTACTTCTCAGAAATATACTTAAAATTGCACTTTTTTGATACATTTTTTGATCGAGATATACTTAAAAGTATAATTAAGTATTCTAAATATACTTAGCTTGTAGTTGTGTGTAATCTTTTGATTAAGTAGCCTATTAAATACTTTTTTCCACATAGTTTTACATAGTTTCAAGCAATGCAACGTACATTGCTTGAAATATTGTTTTATAAAGAAAACAGATATGTTCATAATTCTGAGTATCTGAATTTTTGGGTAGGCTAGTCCACTGGTAGTGCACATAGGAATTTACTTTCCCCGCCATTGACTGAATTTTCCAGCTATCCATGTTTTCACTGTTATACGGTAGGGAGCGCTATTACGCATCTTCTAGTACAGAATCTCCAGATCAAAACACAGGTGAAGAAGAAGCAGAAACAAGTGATCTTCCTACGAGTCGGCACTTTCGTGACGTAACACCGCTTTGACTGTCAGGAAGAAGTCCGCTGCGGAGCCCGCATCAGTGCATGCTCAGCAAAAGTGCGCATCGAGGGCGCATATCGACCGCAAAGGGGGCGTTCGCGAGCACCCTTCTGAGACCTAAAATGACAAATGGGACACCCCACGGTCTTGTGGACATAATGGACACGGTAGCCATTGTAAGTCCACAAGATCGAAAGTGCATATGAAGTGTGCCATTTGGGACAGGGCCATAGAAGATTGCATACGCAAATGTAAAACAACGAGATCATCAAACATTAAACAGCATACAAATCAAAACTGCCTAATGTTACCGAATGAAATGTTGAACCCATGAAGATGAAACGACTGTGAAGCTTTGGGGGTGTTGATGGACTTGATCTACTCCATCTGTGTTTTGATCATGGTTCTGAATGCAATCCGGACATAGTCTTTGACAAAAATGCGATTTTCTCAGCTTTTTGTTTTAAATGTTGCTTTTTTATGTTGATAAAAAAAGATACATGAAGCTAGAATAAAATGTTTTTAAAATGTACTAAGAATTAAAACAGTAAACTACTAGCATCCTTATAAGTTCACTTGTAGTACAGATACAGTACAAATTAGAAATGTAGTTGTGAACTAGTTGTGCACTTAAAGTTTACTACTGTTACACTTGTAGTATACGTTTATATCCTAAAAGTGGCCTAATTTAGTCCCAAGCGGTGTTGAAATAATACACTTACCAGTTTACTACTAGTACATTGATATTACTATACTTACTACATAACGTATACTTAAAAATATACTCGAACTTTACTTAAGTATACTTCATAAAATTAACTTGAAGTATACTTCTTTTTCGTAAGGGTTGTGCTGAAGAGCGCTTGTGCTTAGGCTGTGGGCATTCAGTGTTTTATGCTTAGTACTGACACCTGTCTTTTCTTAGTGGTTCATTATATACATTGTTTATAATGATGAATGACACTACTTGTTTGAAAATTAAGCCTTAGAAAATTTATTTAAAAATTAGGTTGGCCCAACATAAACCAACTAAATTGTGTCGAGCCAAATAAACTGATTTATTTTGAATGAACTAAATTAAACTGTGTATAAAAATGTCTTCAATTAAATTAAGTGAGAGTAATGATTTTTTTTAGTGTATTTACATCAAGGTGGAAAAGGACTTTCATCTAAAACAAAAAAGATTATATCAAACTTAAGTAATTTTACCTTGCTAGAGAAATCAGAAATCAGGAATTCAGGTTTTACTGTTATGCTTAAGTAAAACCTTGTTCCCTTTCGTTCAGTCACTCCGAGTAACGTCAGTGACTGACGAATGGGGGTTTCGCTTAGAAGCCTATCATCTTCGAGATCTAAAAAACGCCCAATGGCAGCGCCAATGCCATGGGCATGCGGAATTTGCATAGCGTAACTCCGCCCCACAGCGTGGGTATATAAGGAAGTACGCTGGCAACATCGCATTATGTTTCTGCTTCGGAGCCAAGAGTATCTCTTCACTCCTCAAGCCTTCTGAGTATCGTCAGCTTCTTCGAGACGAACAGCTTTCCAGTTGGTGTTGGTGTGACGGCGTGTTCCAGCGATCGTTTACTGCCTGCCTGCTGATCTGTGCAGTGGTCTGCATTCAGCCGGTATTCGGTCCCTGGGCGCTTCGGCATCACTGCGAAGCTTCCTCTCTTAAAAGAGCTCACACTTGGCACGTCTTTTTCAAGATGTCTCGCCAGTGTGCTTCTGGGTGCGGTCGATATCTGCCGCCCTCTGATGGGCACAATCACTGCCTGATGTGCTTGGGCTTTCAGCATGCTCAGGCAGCGTTTGTGGATGAGACATGTTCCCACTGCGGGGACATGCCCATCTCGGTGCTGCGGTCGAGACTCAATGAGCTCCGTAATAGAGTGAGAGTCCCCTCTGCCACACCCCAATCTGCGGTCTCTACGCGAGGCAGCACTTTGGCTGGTGGCCAGGGTGACCTGAGGGTGACGGTGTGGAACAAAGCCCCGACGCTCATGCCTCGGACCACACCCCCCTCTAGCGCACCGTTCCCGCCGTGCGCTCAGACTGAGACACCGGAGCCGGCTCCTGCTGTTCCGAGTGTGTCGTTTGGCGCCGCAGAGGACGAGCGTATGTCGATCGCCGCATCACAAGGTGGGCTGGAGTCCTCCGAGGATGATGATTCGGCTGTGCTGCCGCCTTCCGGTGTGCCAGCATTGTCCGAGTCGGACCCGGAGTTGACAGCCATGCTTTCCCGGGCAGCCGCGAGTCTCGGGTTGGAGTGGAACCCTCCACCCCGTCCTGAACGCTCGCGGTTGGACGATTGGTTTTTGGGGGCGCCGCGTTCTGACACCCGTCAGACCACGCCCCCAATACCTTTTTTTCCGGAGGTGCATGAGGAGGTCACGCGGTCCTGGAAGTCCCCGTTGTCTTCCCGTGACCGATCGGCGGCCTCCTCCACCTTCTCTGCCCTCGATGGGGCCGCGGCCAAAGGGTACACTGGGGTTCCCCCGGTTGAACGCTCTGTTGTGATGCAACTGTGTCCGCAGAGTGCTTCAACGTGGCGTGGCGACCCTAAGCACCCCTCCAAAGCCTGTAGTTTCACATCAACCTTGGTGGCGAAATCCTACAGAGCTGCGGGGCAGGCTGCCGCCTCTTTGCATGCCATGGCCATCCTTCAGGCCTACCAGGCCCGGATGCTCAAGGACATGCACGAGGGTAGAGCTGACCCAGGGCTCAGAAATGAGCTGCGTGCCGCCACCGACCTCGCCCTCCGGGCGACGAAGGTGACCGCACGCTCCCTGGGCCAGGTGATGTCCACAGCAGTGGTCCAGGAGAGACACCTATGGCTCAACCTGGCTGATATGCGGGACGCCGAGCGGACTCGTCTCCTCGACGCTCCCATATCCCAGGATGGGCTATTCGGCGGCGCGGTTGAGAACTTCGCCCAACAGTTCTCAGCCGCCCAGAAGCAGACTGAGGCCATCAAGCACGTACTGCCCCGGCGGCCAGCTTCTGCTTCCACCCAGCCGCCGGCACAGTTGCCTCAGTCTGCTCGCCGCCGAGGGCGCCCTCCCGCGGCTCCCGCCCCTCCCGCGCCACCCAAGCAGCAGCCTCCACCTGGGCCGCGCCGTGGAGGACGCCGTAGGAAGGCGCCCCAGTCCGCTCCAGCCCCGCAGCCCGCCAAGCGCCAGGCTAAGCGGCGCTCCTGACGCGGACAGCTCAGGGATGGGCAGTTCTTTCCAGGAGATGGTAGCAGGACCACTCCTTCCCCCGGTGGAGGGCCGGGGGAGAATCCTTTGTTCCGCTGCTGGCCCCCGGGTCAGCAGCACCCTTTTATGGTTAAAGAAAGAACTGACATACCCATCCCTGAGCGACCAGAGACCGATGGCAGTGTGCGCCGCCCCCGGGCCATGCCACTCTCGTCCCTCTCTGACGCCAGTCTCCTCTCAGAGCAGACCCCAGTGGAACGCGCGTCCTTCCCTGGTCTCCTCTGTCAGGACGCGGCTGATGACCGTGCCCCCACACCGGGACGCTACGCCTCCCACGTCTGGGCCGGTCACGCCGCCTCGCTGCCCCACCCGGGGTACGTCTATGGTCCGCATGACCCCGCTGGTGCAGTTTCTGGGAGCCTGGCTTCAGCTCCCTGGACTGTCCCGCTGGGTCGCGAAGACCATCAGGCTCGGCTATGCGATTCAGTTCGCTCAGGCTCCTCCTCGTTTCCGGGGAGTCCGATTCACCATAGTGGGGCCCAATGCCCCCCTCATGCGTGCGGAGGTTGCTACCTTGCTGGCGAAGGGTGCGATCGAGCCTGTCCCTCCAGCCGAAATGGAGTCCGGCTTCTACAGCCCTTACTTCATTGTACCCAAGAAAACCGGTGGGTTACGACCGATCCTGGACCTGCGCGTCCTGAACCGATCCCTTCACAGGCTTCCGTTCAGGATGTTGACAGCGAAACGCCTTTTCGAATGCGTTCGTCCAGCAGATTGGTTTGCAGCGATCGACCTGAAGGACGCCTACTTCCATGTCTCCATTCTTCCTCGACACAGACCGTTCCTACGGTTTGCTTTCGAGGGGCGGGCATACCAGTACGCGGTCCTCCCATTCGGGCTAGCTCTGTCCCCTCGCGTCTTCACGAAGATTGTCGAGGCAGCCCTTGTGCCACTCAGGCAACACGGGGTTCGCATCCTGAACTACCTCGACGACTGGCTGATCCTCAGCCACTCTCGAGAGCAGGTGTGCGAACACAGAGACCTGGTGCTCCAGCACCTAGCCCGTCTGGGCCTTCGGGTCAACTGGGAGAAGAGCAAACTCTGCCCAGTGCAGAGGATCTCTTTTCTCGGTATGGAAATCGACTCGGTCGCCATGTGTGCGCAGCTTACGAGCGAGCGCGCGCAGTCACTGCTGACTTGCCTTCGTCAAATCGAGAGCAAGAGTGCGGTTCCACTGAAGTTATTTCAGAGGCTCCTGGGGCATATGGCATCTGCAGCCGCGGTAACGCCGCTCGGTTTGCTTCATATGAGACCGCTTCAGCACTGGCTTCGCGATCGAGTCCCGAGATGGGCATGGCAGTCGGGCACGCTCCGGGTCCCAGTGACTCGGGCCTACCTGCAGACCCTCACCCCGTGGTCGAACCTCAGTTTTCTACGGGCCGGTGTGTCCTTAGAACGAGTTTCCAGGCATATTGTTGTGTCAACAGATGCCTCCACCACGGGCTGGGGTGCCATGTGCAATGGACATGCTGCCGCGGGCTCCTGGACAGGACCCCAGCGCCTCCTGCATGTCAATTGCCTCGAGTTGCTGGCAGTACGGTTCGCCCTGCACCGCTTCCGAGCGCTGCTCAAGGGTCAACACGTGCTAGTCCGGTCAGACAACACGGCCACAGTAGCGTACATCAACCACCAGGGTGGTCTGCGTTCCCGCCGCATGTCTCAACTCGCCCGCCATCTCGTCTTATGGAGTCAGAAGCACCTGAGGTCCCTTCGTGCCATCCATATCCCGGGAGTCCTGAACCGTGCAGCCGACGAGCTCTCACGGCTTCAGCCACTTCCTGGAGAATGGAGACTCCATCCCCAGACGGTTCAGCTGATTTGGGAACAGTTCGGCGACGCACAGGTAGATCTGTTTGCCTCCCACGACTCTTCCCATTGCCGCCTGTTTTATTCCCTGACCGAGGGCCCCCTCGGCACGGACGCTCTGGCGCACAGCTGGCCGCGGGGCCTCCGCAAGTATGCGTTTCCCCCAGTGAGCCTTCTTGCACAGCTTCTGTGCAAGATCAGGGAGGACAAGGAGCAGGTCATTTTGGTCGCCCCGTATTGGCCCGGCCGGACCTGGTTCTCCGAACTCGTACTCCTTGCGACAGCCCCTCCCTGGTCGATTCCTCTGAGGAAGGACCTCCTTTCTCAGAGACGGGGCACCCTTTGGCACCCGCGTCCCGATCTTTGGAACCTCCACGTGTGGCTCCTGGATGGGACGCGGCAGGTTTGAGTACCCTACCACCTCAGGTGGTGGCTACCATCACTTCCGCTAGGGCCTTGTCTACTCGACACGCCTATGCGTTGAAGTGGAACCTCTTCGTCACCTGGTGTTCTTCTCGCCAAGAAGACCCCTGGAAATGCCCGATCGGGTCCGTGCTCTCATTCCTCCAGGAAGGGTTGGAACGAAGGCTGTCTCCTTCCACCCTCAAGGTTTATGTGGCCGCTATTTCTGCCTACCACGACCTTGTGGAGACGAAAAAGGTAAGTCAGCACGACCTGGTCATCAGGTTCCTGAGGGGAGCGAGGAGACTGAATCCTCCTCGCTCTCCCCTCGTACCCTCTTGGGACCTCGCAGTAGTCCTAAGCGCTCTGCAGAGGGCTCCCTTTGAGCCATTGCGGTCAGTCGAGCTTAAGTTCCTGTCTATGAAGACAGCGCTCCTGACCGCCTTGGCCTCCATCAAGAGGGTAGGGGACCTGCAGGCATTTTCGGTTGACGAAGCGTGCCTGGAATTCGGGCCGGCCAACTCTCACGTGATCCTGAGACCCCGGCCTGGATATGTGCCCAAGGTTCCCACCACTCCCTTCAGGGACCAGGTGGTGAACCTGCAAGCGCTGCCTTTGGAGGAGGCAGACCCAGCCTTGGCACTGCTCTGTCCAGTACGCGCCCTCCGTGCTTACGTAGACAGAACGCAGTGTTTCAGGACCTCAGACCAGCTCTTTGTCTGTTATGGTGGGAAGCTGAAGGGAAAGGCTCTCTCCAAGCAAAGGTTGTCTCACTGGATAGTGGACGCCATTGTTTTGGCTTACCAAACGCAGGGGCGCCCATGCCCCCTTGGGGTCAGGGCTCACTCCACCCGGAGTGTGGCCTCCTCTTGGGCTCTAGCGCATGGCGCCTCGCTGACAGACATTTGCAGAGCTGCAGGCTGGGCGACACCCAACACATTCGCCAGATTCTATAATCTCCGAGTGGAGCCAGTGTCCTCTCTTGTACTCGCCTCTACTAGTGGCCGGTAATGGACTAGGCTCAGGTGTCTTCGCTTGCTCGCCATTCCACTCCACGGACTGGATACGTGCGATATTTTCCTCAGGTAGTTTCCCTGAAGCCCTGAGTTCCTCCAGCACTGTTGATGCCGACACCAGTACGTCTGCCCACTCGCTCAGGCCCTCGTGTTGGCTAGGTGCCACCGTGTGCATGGTTCCCCCGTTGGGCGACCCCCACATGTGTATTCCCACTGTAAGTCTCCCTGAGCAGGTGTCTTTCCCTTGGCAAGCCCCTTGCCACCCCTGGGGGTAAATTTCTTCCACCTTCGGCTGGTTACCCCAGAGTTTCCCATATGTAGCCCTGAGCGGGTCATATGTGTTCTTAAGTCCTCCCTACGGGTAGGCATTTGGCGCATACTTCCACCTGGAATATGCTTCCCAGTGTACCTTGGTATTCCTGTGTTAAGTGGGAGTCCTTCGTCCGTACTAGCTTACGACAGGGAGCTCACGCTTACGCAGGGCACTGGATGACAGCCGAGTGGCGTGATTATATTGGGACCCCCATTCGTCAGTCACTGACGTTACTCGGAGTGACTGAACGAAAGGGAACGTCTCGGTTACGTATGTAACCCTCGTTCCCTGAGGAGGGAACGGAGACGTAACGTCCCTCTGCCACTTCCGCTGTACCGCTGGAACAGCCGGGAGTTCAGTCTTGGCTCCTCAGCAGGTAAACATAATGCGATGTTGCCAGCGTACTTCCTTATATACCCACGCTGTGGGGCGGAGTTACGCTATGCAAATTCCGCATGCCCATGGCATTGGCGCTGCCATTGGGCGTTTTTTAGATCTCGAAGATGATAGGCTTCTAAGCGAAACCCCCATTCGTCAGTCACTGACGTTACGTCTCCGTTCCCTCCTCAGGGAACGAGGGTTACATACGTAACCGAGACGTTTTTTTTCAGGTTGATTGAATACAGTTATAATCAGTAATCTTAAATCATTTATTTCATTTCAACAAAATCAGTTATTGTAGATGTTACCACATGAAGTATATTTTCTAAGTAGAACTGCCAAAACATTTTTTTTCAGTGTATGTTCTCGCTAAATTGCTCCAAACGTAAGATTGTTTTCTATCACAATAGTAGAATGAGTACCCCTCAGTTCTAAAATACTTTTTTCCACAAACTTACATATATTTCCCTTATAGCTACACATACATACTTTATAGGTACACTATAATTATCAAAAGTTACGCTGTAAATTAATTTTACTTACGCAGTACTTTGCAGGCTGTAATCTAAAGCGTTACCATCTGAACTGTTAGGGATGTGCCTGAAGCTAAATACCTTAAACGAATAACATGGTTTACCAAATAATACAAATATTTGACTGATTATCCAACAAGAACAAAGTTATTTTTTAATAAACTTATTTAAAATTACAGCACAATGGTGAGTCTCTGAAGCCAATATGACTAAAGTGTGAATTCAATGAATCCGCTGTTCAGATAGGAGGGTCTGAACAGGAGTTGCCTTCATGGTCATGATTCATGAAAACGGAAGATCCCACTGCAATTCAAAGCCCTCACTGTGCCCGAACATAGGGCTCATACTGCAATTCAAATAGGAGAACTTACACTGCATTTCGAAAGGTAGTAAAGTTTGTAACGTGTTAACAATTGTAACGTGTATGCTCGTAGAATTTTTTTTTCTTCTCCCTTTTATTTCCTCATCATGGACTTACTGTCACGGAACGTGTAGGATAGCAGCTCACAAAGACGAGGATGAACAGGAGACAGGAACTTTAATAACAAAACTCAGGTAACTCTTAAAACATGTTGAATCATAGACAAGAACGGACAAAGACTAAGCCAGAACTGAGAATATAAATACACAGGAACTAACGAGCTAACTAATGAGACGACAGGTGAACTAAATGACTAATCAGACAACATGGGAAAACTAGGACACAGGACTGAACCAAAATACACTGAAGGAGGGAGACACAGACTAGACATGTTACAGTTCGCCTCCCTCCCGGGAAGGCGCGTTCACGCGCCATAAAGAGTCCATACAGAGAAGGGAGGGGGTTCTGGAGGAGGACGTGGAGAAAAAGAAACAAAACAGTCCGGGAAGAAACTAACTGTCTAGGTGGGAGTGTAGAGAGGGAGATGCCAGAGGGAAGCCAGGAGCAGGAGCCAGATGGTAAACCAGAGACCAGCCAGGACTCGGCCCAGTGCGGAGTCGAAGGTGGGAGGGACCATGGAGGAGTCGACTTGGTGGTAGACGACACCCTGGGGACGACCAACGGAGATGCAGCCACTGATGGAGACCCAGATGGAGCCGATGAGCCCACGCAACACTGAAGGTCCTGGAGGGCAGGCTAGAGGCGGTGACAGGACATCCTCAGTGTGAGATGGAGCTGATGGTCTGAAGACACTTGGCCTATCCAAATGGCATGTGGGAGATGTAGAGTGGCTGAAGGTCAACAGCGATGGTGGGGCTGAGGAACTGGCTGAATGAGGAGGCGGGAAAGGGAGGCTGGGCGGGCATTACGCAAAATTTATGGGACACTGGAGAAACAGGGAACACTGGAGAAACAGGGGGACTGGGCATAATTTCTCCAAAAAAGTCAATTAAATTTTCCTCAAAAATACTTTTCAGTTCCTCAGTATAGTCCCTATGCCAGGGACTGCAGTCATCTCAACCACAGCGGTGGTGTTGTGGACGGGGCTTTCCTCCCAGCCCTCGAGCTCCACAATCACTCCCTCAATGACGTACGGTGTTGCCGGCTCACACACCTGGTCAGACTCTGTAGGTGGTCCGGGCTCCAAGGCGATGAAACACTCCGTCCTTATCCTCGGTATGGACTCGTCTCTTGAGTGTGGCCGGTCTCCACGGTCTGCGGTGGGCTCGTGCAACATCTCCGTCGAGTGGCTCGCTGGTGGTGGTTGGCTGGTCTCTGGCGGTGTTAGAGTGGGACTGGTGGACGTCATCCTTCACGAGGCCGATGGTAAATGATGAGTCGTTGTGTACCAGCACCCACTCCACAAATGCGGTGAAATCCTCCTTTGGACCGTCCGCTGGAACGCATGCCTTCGACCGCTCGCTCAGGCTGACGTGATAAAAAACACAGAGCGAGTGGTCTGGATAATGAGTCTGGCACGCGAGATATAAAATCCTGTGTGTGTGTTTCCAGCGGTCTCCCTGCTCCAGGCAGAGAAGCTGGACAGATGGCAGGTCCATGGGGAAAAGGGAAAAACTCAACAAAAAAAAACAAACAGAAAGGAAAAACCGCTGCTAAATAAACTGTTTCGGTCCGTTCTTCTGTCACGGAATGTGTAGGATAGAAGCTCACGATAGAAGATAGAAGACAAGGATGAACAGGAGACTTTTATCAAAGGAGGTAACTTTAATAACAAAACTCAGGTAACTCTTAACACACGTTGATTCATAGACGAGAACAGACAAAGAACTAAAAAAGACAAAGACAAAGCCAGAACTAAGAATATAAATACACAGGAACTAACGAGCTAACTAATGAGATGACAGGTGAACTAAATGACTAATCAGACAACATGGGAAAACTAGGACACAGGACCGAACCAAAATACACTGAAGGAGGGAGACACAGACTAGACATGTTACACTTACCAACTGTCCAACTGAAGGAGCCAAATGAAAGTCTCTAAACCTTGGTGACTTTTTTGAAGCCATTCAAAGACACAGCCAATGACTTGGAGTCAGACAATACAGCCTTGAGTGCGCCTCTAGTTCTGCCGTGGTCCGTAAAACTAAGAAACCACTGCAAGACAGCCAGGACTGACTGCATTCTCGCTGAAATTGTATCAACTTGTGTGCAACATCTGGAAGGATTAGTCGGCGAAAAGTTTGGCACCAAATGGAATTCACATGCTCTATAAAAAAAATAGCTACATTCCTCACTCCCAAACTGCGTCAGTTAACTCTTTCCCCTCCAACGTTTTTAAAAAAGTTGCCAGCCACCGCCAGGGTTTTTGATAATTTTCACAAAAATGTAATGGTCCATAGAATATTTTGTTGTATGAATATCTGAGCATGCAATATATCAAAAGAAAGAGCATACCCTCTGCTTTAAAAAAAAAAAAAAAAAAAAAAAAAAAACGTTTTATTCTAGCTTCATGCATTCCTTTTTTATCAACACTTGTGGGTGAGTTTCATAAAAAAAGCAACATTTTGAACAAAAAGCTGAGAAAATCACGTTTTTGTCAAAGACTAGATCCAGATCAGATTCAGAACGATGATCAAACACAGATGGAGTAGATCGAGTCCATCAACACCCCCAAAGCTTCACAGCTCGTTCTGGGTCGTCATTTCATTCAGTAACATTAGGCAGTTTTGATTTATATGATGTTTAATGTTGATGATCGCGTTATTTTACATATGCATCTGCTTACATACGATCGCTTGTTTTTTTGCGTCTTCTTCGCCTGTGTTTTGATCAGGAGATTCTGTACTCATTCAGAAGATGCGTAATAGCGCCCCCTAGCATATAACAGTGAAAACACGGAAACACGGAAAATTCCGTGTTTGGCGGGGAAGCGTTTTCTCACAAATAACGGAAAATTCCGTGTTTGGCTGGGAAAGAGTTAAAGATGACTGATGATAATGAAAGACAAGCTGTGATCCATGCTGTCAAAGTTCTAGTTGACCTGCCCTCAAACACTGTAGTTATAGCTGAGGCCTGGAAGAGTTTGGTTTGTGTTGTCGACATGTTGAGAAGATGCTGTTTTCTGCACTGCGGAAGCAAATCCACTTTGCATGCACTTCCAAAGAATGAGGACTCAGGCTCGAACTGATACAGTAAAACTGACACCATCATTACTGTTCATATGACTGTGTATACAAGTGCGGAGGAAGACTCCGGAGCTGATATGGTATCGGGAGTTTCGTTTCTGACACGCACTGTGAGCAGTAGACCAATCACAACAGACTGAGCCACCTGACCAATCAGAGCAGAGTAGGTTCTCTAAAAAGGAGGGGTTTAGAGAGACTGCATCCTTTATTGAACCGTTTCAGACACTGTGAGGAAAGAGGTGATGCTGAAAAGTACATTATGAGAAAATTAAAAGTGTTTTTTGACCTTGGATGCATCTAAGTCTATTTTAGGAGACCTTAGAAGATTTTTGGATTAAATGTTTTTTAAGATCACACGAAACATAAATACAGTCAAACTGGTAGTGTATATGAACATCTGTAGATGTTTGTTCTTGGCACAATGGTATTTAACAAAGGCTTCAGACACTGTATTTTGGATCAAGACATACTCTCATCTTTAGGGAAAAGGTGGATATTTTGGTCGACCTGTCTTTCTTTCACACATAAGGCTGAAGAGTTTGTATATACATCACTAACCAGGACCAGCAATTTGCTACAACTTGTTGCACTACAGCAACTTCATTACAATCTTCCTCACATTCGCTGTGTGGCCCTCCTCCTTCCGGACAACATTAAGACTGTGACTGACAGGCCCGGTTCTCTGTTCTGTAAACCTCAATCACTCTAAAAGTGTTCAAAGACACAAGATTTCACTCAGAGAGAGAGGGAGGTGTTTGAATTTGATTTCCTTTGCCACCCCTGAACCCACACTAAAGTTGCACTAGCATTCATCTCTCAGTCAGAGAGGATTACGATGCCCCGCTGCTGTGCTCTCCTCCCTACATAAATTGGATATTTAGCGTTTAACGCCAAGGTTAAACGACCTCGTCTTCCGAGACGTGCTGTCTCAGAAGTGGGATACCTCATTGATTTGAGCCCTTTTACTGCATTTCTAAGAACACTTTATATGCGAGATATATCAGATATGATCTCCATTTTAAAGACATGCCAATCGGTAAAGTCTGTAAACGATTGACTGCTGATAAGGAGATCACATTTAAAACTGCTACAGAAAAGAAGCATGCCTGATATATCGACAAGCAAGAATTATTATTATTATTATTATTAATAATAATAATATTTTATTAATCTAATCCAGTAATTTGATCTGGTGACCAATGAGCTTGTAAACTGTAAATTTTAGCTGGTATAAATCACTCCTGTTCTTGGAATCTACAATTCAGCCATGTTTCAGGGTAAGGGGCCTCATTTATAAAATGTTGCATAGAAACCGTCCTACATTTGATCTTACGATAATTTCTCAAATGTGTATACGTGTGATTCAGAGAACAAATGTACGCACAAAACAAACAAACAAACAAACAAACAAAACCATGCGTACGCCTCTCTTCCAGATGTGAAATTTATAAATCGCAAATGATCTTGAAATTGTGTGCAGCTGAATGGTTTCAGATCTCAGCCTTGTAAACGCTGCCTAATTAATGTCATTAATATATAAAAGAGCACCAGTCACTGTCCAAACCCATTACTTGAGAATGGCGAGTGGCAAGAATTGCTTAGATTTCCAAATACCTGCAGTACTTCGACTCTCTGCCACAAGGAAAAGTGTGTGGCGTCTGCTCAGACCCTGACGTGGCACTAAGCACTTTTCCATGTCAAAGACCGTTTTTATAAATATAAACATTGGCATGGATTTTAGCATACGCACACTCTTAAGATCAAATCTGTGCGTTTGCACGTGTTATAAATGAGGCCCCAGGTGTTTCTTACAATATTTATTCATATTTTTTTCATATTTATATTACATTTAATTGTTTTTTTCCACATGTATTCACTGAATTCACAGAATATGTGGGCCATTCTCAGGAAATTGTCACATTTGTGTAAATAGGAATGGTTTCATTTTAAAATATTTTTTTAATTCAAAGTGTTGTAGGGCTGAACATTACAGAATTGAAGGCGAGTGCATTTACCATTTCCCACACCACACTATACGAGATCACAACAACAAGACAATGCCAAGAATAATATTTTTTCCCGCAACAGAGTTGACTATTGGTCAATATTACAAATCTATATATATATATATAGATAATATATACACTCACCTAAAGGATTATTAGGAACACTATACTAATACTGTGTTTGACCCCTTTCGCCTTCAGAACTGCCTTAATTCTACGTGGCATTGATTCAACAAGGTGCTGAAAGCATTCTTTAGAAATGTTGGCCCATATTGATAGGATAGCATCTTGCAGTTGATGGAGATTTGTGGGATGCACATCCAGGGCACGAAGCTCCCGTTCCACCACATCCCAAAGATGCTCTATTGGGTTGAGATCTGGTGACTGTGGGGGCCATTTTAGTACAGTGAACTCATTGTCATGTTCAAGAAACCAATTTGAAATGATTCGAGCTTTGTGACATGGTGCATTATCCTGCTGGAAGTAGCCATCAGAGGATGGGTACATGGTGGTCATAAAGGGATGGACATGGTCAGAAACAATGCTCAGGTAGGCCGTGGCATTTAAACGATGCCCAATTGGCACTAAGGGGCCTAAAGTGTGCCAAGAAAACATCCCCCACACCATTACACCACCACCACCAGCCTGCGCAGTGGTAACAAGGCATGATGGATCCATGTTCTCATTCTGTTTACGCCAAATTCTGACTCTACCATCTGAATGTCTCAACAGAAATCGAGACTCATCAGACCAGGCAACATTTTTCCAGTCTTCAACTGTCCAATTTTGGTGAGCTCGTGCAAATTGTAGCCTCTTTTTCCTATTTGTAGTGGAGATGAGTGGTACCCGGTGGGGTCTTCTGCTGTTGTAGCCCATCCGCCTCAAGGTTCGTGTTGTGGCTTCACAAATGCTTTGCTGCATACCTCGGTTGTAACGAGTGGTTATTTCAGTCAAAGTTGCTCTTCTATCAGCTTGAATCAGTCGGCCCATTCTCCTCTGACCTCTAGCATCAACAAGGCATTTTCGCCCACAGGACTGCCGCATACTGGATGTTTTTCCCTTTTCACACCATTCTTTGTAAACTCTAGAAATGGTTGTGCATGAAAATCCCAGTAACTGAGCAGACTGTGAAATACTCAGACCGGCCCGTCTGGCACCAACAACCATGCCACGCTCAAAATTGCTTAAATCACCTTTCTTTCCCATTCTGACATTCAGTTTGGAGTTCAGGAGATTGTCTTGACCAGGACCACACCCCTAAATGCATTGAAGCAACTGCCATGTGATTGGTTGATTAGATAATTGCATTAATGAGAAATTGAACAGGTGTTCCTAATAATCCTTTAGGTGAGTGTAGATAATGTAATAGTCAAGTCAAGTCACCTTTATTTATATAGCGCTTTTTACAATGCCGATTGTTTCAAAGCAGCTTCACAGTGTTAAACAGGAAAATAATGCAACAGATTTTGATTCGGCTGTACAGACGCTCTGGAGAAAACTGGTCAGTCATCTAGCTCATTTCAATTGTCATATAGCGACAATGTGGGCAGATCAGTAATTTAGTTGATATAGTTAATTTAGTGTAGTAATTAAATTTATTTGGATATTTAGTTGAAAATTTAGTGTCCCCAACTGAGCAAGCCAAGCCAAAGGCAACAGTGGCAAGGAACCAAAACTCCATCAGGTGGCATAATGGAGAAAAATAAACCTTGGGAGAAACCAGGCTCAGTCGGGGTGCCAGTTCTCCTCTGGCCAATAAACAAACAGTGTATGATTATTATTCTGCCAACCTTACAGGTCAGAAGTCATATTAGATGACAAGTCATATTAGATCTGAATATTCGAAAAATCGGAGGCATCACGCCGGAGACTGATCCAATGAGGATGCCGTACTCCGAGTCTTGCGGTACTCCATACTAAACTTGTGATCGGTGTGACATCTCTTCATTTACTGCTACAAACTGATAACGGTCAGATAAGTATGATTTAAACCAATGCCAATGCAATTCCACTAATGCCAACATAATTTTCGAGTCTATTCAAAAGAATGTTGTGGACAATAGTATCGAATGCAGCGCTAAGATCGAGTAACACTAATATTGATATACAACCACGATCGGATGATAAGAGTAATTCATTTGTAACTCTAGTGAGAGCAGTCTCAGTACTATGATACGGTCTAAATCCTGACTGGAAATCCTCACAGATACTATTTCTTTCTAAAAAGGAGCATAATTGTGAGGATACTGCCTTTTCTAGTATTTTTGACAGAAAGGGTAGATTTGAGATTGGCCTGTAATTGACTAATTCTGTAGGATCAAGTTGCGTTTTTTTTAATAAGTGGTTTAATAATAGCCAACTTAAAAGTTTTCGGTACATATCCTAATGACAAAGATGAATTAATGATATTAAGAAGAGGATCTATGACCTCTGGAAGCATCTCTTTTAGTAGTTTAGTCGGTATAGGGTCGAGCATACATGTTGTTGATTTTGATGATTTAACAAGTTTAGCCAATTCTTCTTCTTCTATAGCAGTGAATGAATGTAATTTTTCCTCAGTGACACTACAATGCACTGTCTGATGTGATACTGTAGTAGACGGCTCCATGGTTATAATTTTTTTCCTAATATTATCAATCTTGCACGTAAAGAAGTTCATAAAGTCATTACTGCTGTGCTGTTGGCAGACATCAGAAGTTGAAGCTTTATTTTTGGTTAATTTAGCCACTGTATCGAATAAATACCTAAGGTTGTGTTTATTTTCTTCTAAGAGAGTCGAGAAATAAGCAGATCTAGCAGTTTTTACGGCCTTTCTGTATGCAGTCATGCTCTCTTTCCACGAAATGCGAAAAACCTCCAGTTTTGTTTTCTTCCAGCTGCACTCCATTTTTCTGGCTGCTGTTTTAAGGGCCCGAGTGTGCTCGTTGTACACGGCGTTGGACTATTTTCTTTAATCTTCTTTAAGTGCAGAGGAGCAACTGTGTCTAAAGTGCTGGAAAAGAGAGAGTCAATAGTTTCTGTTGCAACATCGAGTTCCTCTAGGCTATCTGGGATGCTGAGGAGATGAAACTGATGAGCAATCTTTAGTCGCAGCAGTGATAGTCCTGCCATATTTGAAGCGAGGGGACGGCTTTGCAGCCTTTGCTAAATTAAGTATACATGATACTAGGTAATGATCTGAGATGTCATCACTCTGCTGCAGAATTTCAACGGTATCAACATTTATTCCATGTGACAGTATTAGGTCTAACGTATGATTACGGCGATGAGTGGGTCCTGACATGTGTTGCCTAACTCCAATAGAGGTTAGAATGTCTCTAAATGCCAATCCCAATGCGTCTTTCTCATTGTCTACATGGATATTAAAATCACCAACAATTAGGACTTTATCTGCAGTCAGTACTAACTCTGATAGAAAATCAGCAAATTCTTTGGTAAAGTCTGCATTGTGCCCTGGTGGCCTGTATACAGTAGCCAGCACAAATGTCAAACGGGATTTATCAATTACACTGCATAACGTTACATAAAGCACCAAAACTTCAAATGAATTATATTTGAAACTAGACTTCTGAGTAATACTGAAGATATTATTATAAATTACAGCAACACCTCCCCCTTTACCTTTCAGACGCGGCTCGTGTTTATAACAATAATCTTGTGGGGTGGACTCATTTAAAGTAATGTAGTCGTCAGGTTTTAGCCAGGTTTCTGTCAAACACAGCACATCTAGATTATTATCTGTAATCATATCATTAACAATAAGCGTTTTTGAGGAAAGGGATCGAATATTCAGCAGCCCGAGCTTTATCATTTGATCATCTGTATTATATCTGTTGTTTATTTGTTATTTGTTTATTTGTCATCAATTCAATTTTTACCGTTCAATGGTTTTGATGGTTTTTTGTATTTACTAATTTGTGGAACAGACACAGTCTCTATGTGATAATATCTAGGTGAAAGAGTCTCTATGTGCTGGGATTTATCTGACTTCTGTGACGTGAGACAGCTAGCAGGCGGTCGGGTAAGCCAGTCAGTCTGCTTCCTGACCTGGGCCCAAGTTAGTCAAGGTTTAGCTCTAAGACTATGTGCCAAATTACTAGAGAGAAGAGCGGCACCATCCCAGGAAGGATGGATGCCATCTTTTTTCAACAGGTCAGGTCTGCCCCAAAAGCTTTTCCAATTGTCTATGAACCCTATGTTATTTTGCGGAGAAAGATATACTAAACGTAACATGCAGTGCAAGTGACAATGACAGGAGAAGAAGACATGGCTTACCGTATTTGTTGATTAATCCAACTCATCCAACTCATATTGACCAATAGTCAACTCTGTTACAGGAAAATATTATCTTAAAGATTTAAATCTATGCCAATTGATCCCTGCCCCTTTAAATTAGTGCTAGATGTTCATCAAAATCTTAAAATAGGTGGAAACAATTAAATATACAATCAATCAAAGAATGTGACTGAGTTCAGTATCAGTAGTAAGTCATGGGGAAATACATTTTTCTGACAATGACTCATCCTAAATGAATTTCCCATCTTAAATGAATCTCACAGCAGTTATAGAGCAATAATCTTTTTTTCTTTTCTTTTGAAGCTTCATCAGAAGAAAATGATTCATGTGCACATAACAGACAGCTGATTTAATTTGTTAAAATGTTGATGCATGTTGGGACAAAAGCAATTTTACTGAAATTGACCCGATGTCCAGCAATTAAAACAGATTTACAGTGTGTGAAGGTGTGTCCATGGACTGTGTGTGTGTGGAAACCAGACACACTATGAACACTGGTTGTCATTCCTCTAGCACACGCTGATATTTCATTCTGAAGTTCAAATTCTAAAAGTTGTTTTTTTTTCTGTGCTTAAAAAACTGAATAATATTGAATGCTGAATAAAAGCACAAAGAATGCACCTCAAAACTCCCTAGATGGTGTTTAATCACAACTTCAAAGTGTAATTGACCTTTTCATCTTCCCCTGTAGAGCAGGAATAATAATGAGGGAAGACAGGTCTGAAGACTAATTGGTTTCCTTTAAAGTCCGGGCTTGTCCTTGCTTAGAGCAGCTCTGTACAGCTATGGGTCATTATTGCAGTGTTGGGTTCGACTCTAGCTCTACTGGCATTATGGATGGGTACCCTTCTTTCGTCCTCCATCTAAGGGTGTAAGTATGGAAGTCCTAAGAGACCATGCATTATTACTTTCTTTTTTTTTTTTCGTTTTGTTTTCTCAAACTCATGACTTTAATGTTGTCTAGATCGTAACATAAAAGTAACAATACTAGTTTTTTCATTATCAAAATTAAAAAGTACAGTGCTGACCTGTACAAAAGTAGCTTTGTACTGTAGTGTTCTTTCAGCATTAACTAAAATGTACCAAAATGTTTCTTAGTACTATGATTTTTAGCACCAAGAAAATTTTATGGACATGGCATCATAGTAATGCCATAGCTTCATAGACATTTACTATGGAGTAAAGTACACTGGAACACTATAAATTCCATTGGACATGAATATGGTAATCAGTTAATAACATAGTATATATCAATATTCAAATAGTTCCATCATCAGTTATTTTAAAATGTAATAATATTTCACAAAAAATTTATGTTTTACTGTATTTTGATCAAATAAAGGCAGCCTTGATAAGCATAAGAATCTTACCAACCCCAAACTTTTGAACATGTGTTCACGTTATCTTAATTGTAGTCATTTTTTTTTAACAGAATGTTACTCATATATGTCAAAAGTTTCGGGAAAATGTGCTATTTATGCATTTTAATGCATTTCGAATGCCTCTCACCACACTATTTACACTTCCAGCATAATGAATTTTTATAGATCCACCAGTGTATCTATAACCTGAGTCAAATATAACCCCAAACATAATGATTGTTTTCAAAAGCATTTAGTGCCAGAAAGAAAAATGAAACATTACACTTTTAAGCACTATTTCTATTTCGTACATAAAAGCCTGAACTACGGTGGCCAAGAGAGCTCAACGCGCTGCAAAGGAAGAAAACACATGCAAATAGAAAAAACACCAGCAAATAAAGAAAACATCTTCATCAGTTTGACAACACATGCGCTGCAAAAGTTCACAACACATGCAAATACAGAAACGCGCTGCAAAAGTTCACAACACATGCAAATACAAAAACGCGCTGCAAAAGTCCACAACACATGCAAATACGCGCTGCAAATAGCACATACCAGGCCCGGCGATCTCAAGCCCCTTCTGCGATGATCTGAATGATGATAATGATGATGATGAGGCTACTTTTAAAATTAAATTAATATTTTAATTTGCCCTGCAACAATTTATAACGCATCACGCATAACCGACGTGCTGTAATAAGATTAGCTAACTCCACAAAAACAAAAAAAACAACTTGTTTAACACCTACATCTCTTCTCATTTTTTTTAACTACGGGCCACAAGAGAAATATTAAGAAATAAATTAAGGTTAAATAGTGTTATCAGAACATGTTGAAGTAGAGCTCTCATCACTGAGTTTTAAGTTTCACTTTCTGCAGTGAATAATTGACTGGGATTTGAGACATAAAATCAAGTAAATTATTAAAAAATATATTATTTATTATTAATAATCTATTAATAATATTTTTTAACGCAAAATAATAGCCCCCAAATCGTTTGTCCTGGCGCTGGGACTGGCACAGACCACAACGATAGTGTTATAAGGGAACACCAACAAGTGACGTACCTGGCTGGGATCGCTAGCTGGGATTGTTCAATGTTTACTCTTCAGTGGTGTGCACCTGAAAGTTTTTTTTTGTTTATCTTAACATTCTGATCGTATGTGCATTATGAGCAGGCCTATTTGCAGCACGTTTTTGTATTTGCATGTGTTGTGAGTATTTGCAGCGCGTTTTTGTATTTGCATGTGTTGTATTTGCAGTGCGTTTTTATATTTGCATGTGTTGTGGACTTTTGCAGCGTGTTTTTGTATTTGCATGTGTTGTGAGTATTTGCAGCGCGTTTTTGTATTTGCATGTGTCGTGAGTATTTGCAGCATGTTTTTATATTTGCATGTGTTGTGGACTTTTGCAGCGCGTTTCTGTATTTGCATGTGTTGTGAGTATTTGCAGCGCGTTTTTGTATTTGCATGTGTTGTGGACTTTTGCAGCGCGTTTCTGTATTTGCATGTGTTGTGAACTTTTGCAGCGCGTTTCTGTATATGCATGTGTTGTGAACTTTTGCAGCGCATGTGTTGTCAAACTGCATGAAGATGTTTCCTTTATTTGCTGGTGTTTTTTCTATTTGCATGTGTATTCTTCAGTTGCAGCGCATTGAGCTCTCTCGGCCACCGTACTGAACCCATTCCAGCCAAATCAAAGTGTATGATGGATTCATCAATGGTAACTCTTCTGTGATTGGTTCAGAGTGACACTGATAAGACTCAAGCCTATGCGCTTCTGGTCTGAGTTTTGCCCTAATCCTGAGTCATTTCTGCACTCTTTTATTCCATAATCCTCCATCCTCACATCTGTTTAAACCTTCTCTCAAAGATGCACACTACACATACACAAATAGATCTTTACAGAAGTAGATCAGGACACTTTTGTCCTCTATTCATAAAAAAATGTAGCAGCCAAACTAGTTTCTATATCAGTGAGAGTGTCCTTCATTGAGGTTTCCTATCACCTCCACTCTGAATGTCTCTTTACATTCAGTTCATCTCTACATTACCCTGAGGCATCCACGAGCAGGAGGGAGTATTTATCTCCGGATATTTGCATCCATCTATGAAACATGATAGACGTAAATGACTACCACTGATGACCACCTGCCCCCTTTTGTTTGTGGGATGGGGCTGCTGGGGATTTCAGTTCCGCTCACCTGAACACCTGCGCAGACGTCATGTGTGCTGCAGATTGGAGGGCGTCGTCCCTTTGCACCCTTTTAAAATTCACAACCAGAGCGGCTTTTTTGCTTTTCTAAGTTCTTTTTTGCCCTCCTGAAGTGACAGAAGATCCAACAAGTTTCTGAGGAGATGACTGAGTAATAAAAAAGATAAAAGGCAATGGATGCTTCAATACAACATCATCATGTACCCATTCAGGAAGGCAAATGTACCAGTTTATAATGTTTACTTTAAAAAAATGTGCCCAGTGCAGATACATTGGATGGGTGTATTATAAGTGAGATGCTCGCAACAGTGTTAATCTACTACAAAGTTGCTTACTCATGACATATATCAACACAGCTAAAAGTATTTTGGTAACACTTTATAATAACATTCAGTTATAAGTCACTTAAAAGTTATTAGTTAATGATGAACTATCATTTATAAAACATGACTATACATTCATAAATGATTAATAAGTGATATGCTAACATTTTATGAATGTTTTGTTAATTCAGTTATAAGTCATTTTTAAATTATTAGTTAATACGTTCATAAATTATTAATAAGTATGCTATAAATGATTATCCGCTTCAAAACAAATAAATTACTCTTCTTAAAAATACTGCTTTAGCATTGTCAGAGATTAGCCAGGCTCCACCATCACCCAGTTACAGAGATCGCAGTCACCTGAATACTAATCACCCACACCTGCATCTCATCCCCTCATCATCTCCTGAAGCATATAAGCACACACCTCACACAGTCACATTGTCTGGTCTCGTTTTGAGCTAGGACTCACTTACCCATTGTCTCTATGACTCCAAGGTGCATGTTAAGTCTCAACATTGTCTTCCTGATTCTCTGTGTCTCCAGCATCTCCTGTTCCGAGTTCCTGCTACTTACCTGTTTCCTCGTCGAGGTGTGTGTTCCGACTGCCATCCACAAATGTTTTATTTGTAGTTAATTTAGACAAAATAGTATAGAATCAAAAATTGATTGTTTATCGGTTATTGGACATAATATTAATTATGACAGAAATAAAACAATATCTTCTGAACCAATATCATAGTTTTGTGTGAAGAGCGGACTGAAACTTTATTTAAACTTTACTTTAAGCTACATTAGACCACAGGAGAAAAATGTCAAAACACTTGACATAAAAAAGCTAGCCTGTAATGTATTATTATCAACTCAGGGTGAAGGTCACAGTGTATCGGTTTGCATGTGTCAGCAAAATACATACCCCATCAAACTTTGACCTCTTGGCCCTTTTTGTTATAATAAGTACTCCAGTCTCGCTCTGTGAGATGACAGTCTTCACTACGCAGAACAATTACAGGAAGAAGAAAAAATAAAAACACAGAGTGAGTGCAATTACATCCACAAATTGGATTCTAAAGGGGGAAATATGGAGCTGGCTAATGGACCATTTCTAGCAGCTGGAGAATATGCACAAAGAGAAAACATAAGAGAGAGAGAAAGCCATCAGAGTTCTGCTGAACAAGAGAAAGAATTCAGACATGAGGCACAACAAAAGCTCATGCATGTTTCATCATTCCACATTAGCAATTAGTGAGATTACAGCGCTGCGGCTCAGGCCGCAGGCCCATTAGTAGACTTTGTGGTGGACCAGACCATAGAGTTGCACAGAAAGATTTCAGATCTCTTTTAAAAGAGTAAGCAAATGCAGCTGCGACCATGAGGATTAAGCTGGTTCCGGGTGTTAATGAGCCACTAAATGACTGAAGCATTTTTAGATATAAAACTCTTGCACAACATATGCATTTTATAAATCTACTTTATGAGCCTTAGGCAGTTCATGAGCCTGTCAGACATTTATTAGAACTAGAGGGGTAATTTGGTTCTTTCTTTCTTTCTTTCTTTCTTTCTTTCTTTCTTTCTGTCTGTTACATCCACCAGCTGGAGTGCCCTTGATTTCCAACAGAGGGCACTCCTTCTGTCTTGGTTCTCACCATGGACTACATTTCCAACAACCCATTGCCTGGACTCATTATGCCTGATTACATCTCATTATATTATAACTCTGCTTATATAAGCCCGGTTTATTCAGTCATTCATTGCTAAGTCTTGTTGATGTTACATTGCATTTATGAGCGCTACTTCTGGTTTCTGTGTCATGGTCTTGATCATGGTCTGTCTCCCTGGATTTCCCTGTTTGCCTGTGCCTTGGACTTTTTGTTATTATCTGGATGGCTTGCTCTGTGGTTTTGACCTTATGCCTGTTTAATGGATTCTTTCTTTCTTTCTTTCTTTCTTTCTTTCTTTCTTTCTTTCTTTCTTTCTTTCTTTCTTTCTTCACATTTATATGTCTTTTTGTCAAGAAAAAAGTATTTTTTTAAATAATTTTATAAAATAAAATGTTATAATATTAATAAAAATAATATAAAATATACAATAAAATAAATTAATAAATATGCAATAATATAATGTTCATAAAATCACTTCTACCACTAAAGAATGCTTTATAAACTCCTTAGCATCCCAGATAGCGTAGAAGCACTCGATGTTGCAATAGAAACTATTGTATGGTATCTGGGAGGATTTCCAGTCAGGATTTAGACCGTATCATAGCACTGAGACTGCTCTCATTAGAGTTACAAATGATTTTCTCTCATCATCTCTCTATTAGTGTTGCTGGATCTTAGTGCTGCATTTGATATGATCGACCACAACATTCTTTTGAATAGACTCGAAAATTATGTTGGCATTAGTGGAATTGCATTGGCATGGTTCAAATCATATTTATCTGACCACTATCAGTTTGTAGCAGTAAACAAAGAGAAAAAGTTCAGTATGGAGTACCTCAAGGCTCAGCACTAGTACCGTTGCTTTTCATCCTGTACATGCTACTCTTGGGAGATATCAATAAGAAGCATGGCATTAGCTTTCACTGTTACACTGATGATACTCAGCTTTTTATTTCTTTGTGCCCCGGCGAAACTTACAAATTCACAAAATTAACGGAATGCATAGCTGATATAAAAAATTGTATGACTAGTAATTTCCTACTACTTAATTCTGAAAAAACAGAGATTCTAATTATTGGACAAAAAAACTCTGCACGTAATAACATAGAATACTGTCTAACACTTGATGGCTGCTCTGTCAAGTCTTCGTCTTCAGTTAGGAACCTGGGTGTGCTCATTGATACCAATCTTTCATTTGAAAGCCACATTTCTAGCATCTGTAAAACCGCATTCTTAAAAATATATCTAAATTACGACATATGCTCGCAATGACAAATGCGGAAAAGATAGTTTATGCGTTCATGACCTCAAGGCTAGATTATTGTAATGCTCTACTCAGTGGTTGCCCTGCACAGTTAAAAAAATAAACTCCAGCTGGTCCAAAACGCAGCAGCTAGAACCAGGAAGTATGACCATATTAGCACGGTTCTGTCAACACTGCATTGGCTCCCTATTAAACATCATATACATTTTAAAATCTTGCTAATAACTTACAAAGCATTTAATGGTTTAGCTCCCCAGTACTTGAGTGAGCTCTTAATGCATTGTAGTCCTTCACGTCTATTGCAATCTCAAAATTCTGGCCAGTTGATAATACCTGGAATATCAAAATCAGCTGAACAGTCTGGAACTCTGGAACAGTCTTCCTAGCATTATTCTGGTAGCAGACACACTCTGTCAGTTTAAATGTAGACTTAAAACACATCTCTTTAACCTGGCATACACGACACTTTTTCAATTTCTGTAATTCAATAGGCTGCATAGCGTAGATGCCATTCTTCATATGATGTAACGAGTACATCGGATGTTATAGGACACTTCCTATAACATCCGATGTACTCATTACATCATATGAAGAATGGCATCTATGCTAATATTAGTCTCTTTGTTTTTCCAGAGGTTTACCGTAGTCAGCCGGATCCGGGCCGTATCCAGATCAGATGAAGGACCACAACACAAGTGTCAGTAGAGGCCGCTCTGCTTTGAGACCGCTTTATATAGCGCTTTTTAAAATATAGATTGTTTCAAAGCAGCTTTAAAATAATGCAACAAAATTTGTTTCAGCTGTACAGCCGCTCTGGAGAAAACAGTGATGTCATCGTCCAGCTCAGTTCAATTCTCATACAATGGTGTCAATGCAGGCAGATCAGTAATATAGTTGAATATTTAGTGTCCCCGACTAAGCAAGCCAAAAGCCAAAGGTGACAAAGGCAACGGTGACAACCGTTATTAACCAAGTTAATAACTAATGATTTTTACAACAAAAATTAATCAATCAAAAACTTACTTAAGCTAGAAAATGGCTTTCTTTTAGAGCTGCTGTACAGCCAAAACAATCTCTGTTGCATTAATTTCCTATTATCACTGTAGTCACCTAGTATCACTGCTTAAGTGAATCTGTATTGTAAAAAGCGCTAAATAAATGAAGGTGACTTGACTTGACATTTACTACCTGTTAATTACTTTTTGAGCATAGTGTAACCCAGGTCACTGACTAGGTCACTAGTAATTATGAATAGTTTATTTTTATTAATACCTCTTTAGTATTAATAGAGAAAAAAATATGATTCAAAGTATTATGAATTTAAATTGGGAAAAAGGAATTGGCCAAAGTGAATTTTGATTGGTTAAGATCGGAGGTTAGCCCCACCTTCAAAGGAAGTCAAGCAGTAGAGCACGAAAGAACGAGAGAGAACAATGCCGGAGAACAAGGCACATAATGATGCGAGACACTGAATTCATGTTCATAAGCTCTTAAAAAGACAATTTAGATGATTCAAATAATCTAAAAAATAGAATTAAAGTGAGAGATAACCTTAGAAGCTCACACTTTAAGGTAATAGAAACAGGCAAAGAGAGACATGTAAACAAACTGGAAAGTTAGAAACAAATGCAAAAGACGTCTGGATTAAGACCAAATCAAGAGATACTTTGCTTTATTTTCCTCTTTCGTCTTATTTTTCCTTGGTGAGTAAAAATTTCGTTATTAATATATGTATTTAAGTTTTTTTGAAATATGTTTATCACTATTTGAAACATAAAATGTAAAAACTGTATTTGAACATGAACATGATGTGTATTCTCATAAGAAAATGTGTAAGTAATGTGGTTAAGTGTTCATAAAATGTATATTTGTTGAATTTGTTATTTTGTTTATGAAGAAATGTGTTGCATGTGATGCTAGCTTTGCTAGCTATGTACATAGGTTTCAATGTACTTGTTACGACTGCTGAGAGACTAAGCAGAGAGACGGAATCCACTTGCATGCACAACTTTAATGAAAATATTCCATAAAATAAAACAGGAACATCCAGGAACTCAAGACCCAAGACACGAACACTTTAACAGCAAACAACGACTGACAAAAGACAAGTGAACCACAAGCATATATATACACACACACAGGCAGACAAGCTTAACAAGATAACAAAGGGGGTGTGGTAAATGGGAAACACCGGGGGAGAATAATCAACATGAAAAACGACAAAGAACTACAAAATAAAGCACAGGAAACACTTTAACTTAAAAGTCCAAGGACAGACACAGAGCACATGTGACAGTACTAAGGGTGAACATGTGGTTGACTGGCATGCATGTTAAGGGTATGCAGAAATGAGTGATGTAAAAGACAGTTTATTTCATTTGAAACAGTTTATTGAACAGTTGATTAATGATTATTTTTCGGCTTTGTGTTTTTCAAGGCCGTTTTTTTTTTCTCTCTTCAGTTTTTTTATTGTCTTGTTTTTCTACATTGGAATCCTGATCTGTCCCTGCCGTGGATGCTCTTTTCATGGTTTGGACATGGCGAGCCACCCATCTCTTGATATTACCTGGAAGTAAAAAGAACAATTACTTTGCTGAAATGGTAGGACAAAACTCACCTTGAACTGTGCTATTTTGTATTTTGTATTTTTTTTTTTCACTTTTTCAAAACTGGATCAAATGTTGGATTTTCTCTAGTGAACTGGGACTGAACTAAGTGAAATTTGGACATTGAACTTGAAATTGGTCTTTGGACTGTGAATACAGAATTTGAACTGTGGAATTTAAATTTGAATGTGATAATCCAATTTGGGAATTTAACCCCTACGGGTCTGCACAGTTTTGGGGCCCTTTAGAAGTTTTGACATGCTCTGACATTTGTGCTTTTTTCAGTTGCTTATAAACATATTATTGGCAAAAGTGTCATTACACTGTATTCAGCACAAACTGGGCTACCATAATATGTGAGCAACATGTATGTACATGCTTGTATTTTTGAGAGAATAACGTTTATGCGTGGTTTTTGAAAAAACGAAAATTTTAAGACACTGAAATAAGGCCACAAAACACACAGTAGATATGTGTCCATAAGACTTTTGACTAACGGATGTTGTTGCCTAGATTTTTGCTTCAAACTGATGTGAGAATCATTGTGCCTACTCATTCACATAAAACAATATATTGATTTAAATTTTGTAAGACACTTTTTGTTTACAAAGCCCATGTGCGAAGAGGCGTGAACGATCATGAATAATGATATGAATCACACCTGAGAGGACAAAAGAACTGCATAATGAGCTGCATAATGAATGAGCCTTTGAGTCAGGTGTGACTGAGAGGGAGCTAAGGAACGGGACAAAAGAAATATATTTTTTTGTAGTTTATTTAGAATATAGTTAACACTTTAGTAGCATACATAACACACGCATATTCACACCATTACCGCATCTTTTCCCCATATTCCACAATAAACACACACAGACACCAGATAAGTTAATCAATAGATGTTTATTGTACTTATCTGCACATTAAGTTTTGTCTTCAGTCGTGGTTTGTTTGTGTCGTGTTTTAGTCCAGGTTACCGGAAGCAAATGGCAAACCCCGGTTACGATCCAGAAAGCCAGATATCACTGTATTCCCGCGTTGCGCCTGCACGATCATTGAATTCTCAATGTTAAGTGTTCTCTTAATTTTTTATTTTGTTTTATGGTGAATATTGATGATTGTGCAAATGTTATGATACTGAAGATTAAATGTTATGTATATGGTAATTTATGGAAAGTTACTGTTTTAATACTTACCTCTGGAAGAACGTGGAGGAGTCCATGTGGGTGGAGCTTCCAGGTTATAAGCCAGGCCTGTTTGTTTGTGCAGAAAGGGTGGTAGTTTGGAGATTGGAGTTGCCAGTGAGTATTTTTGTGTGCGTTTACCTTTCTGGAGAAGGATCTACCAGCCAGTGCTGTGGTGTATATATATAGTTTGTCTATTTTTTCCTCCATTTTCCCCATATTCCCTATTTTGTCCATTTTTATTTTTACTTTTGGTGAACTGTAAACAGGAACACTGTCAATAAAAACACCTTGCAGGACAGTGCTACAGTGCATCCGGAAAGTATTCACAGCACTTCACTTTTTCCACATTTTGTGATGTTACAGCCTTATTCCAAAATGTATTAAATTCATTTTTTTTCTCAATTCTACAAACAATACCCCATAATGACAATGTGAAAGAAGTTTGTTTGAAATCTTAGAAAATTTATTAAAAATAAAAAATGAAAAAATCACATGTACATAAGTATTCACAGCCTTTGCCATGACACTCAAAATTGAGCTCAGGTGCATCCTGTTTCCACTGATCATCCTTGAGATGTTTCTACAACTTGATTGGAGTCCACCTGTGGTAAATTCCGTTGATTGGACATGATTTGGAAAGGCACACACCTGTCTATATAAGGTCCCACATTTAACAGTGCATGTCAGAGCACAAACCAAGCCGTGAAGTCCAAGGAATTGTCTGTAGACCTCAGAGACAGGATTGTATCGAGGCAGCGATCTGTGGAAGGGTACAGAAAAATTTCTGCAGCATTGAAGGTCCCAATGAGCACAGTGGCCTCCATCATCCATAAATGGAAGAAGTTTGGAACCACCAGGACTCTTCCTAGAGCTGGCCGCCCAGCCAAACTGAGCAGAGAAGGGCCTTAGTCAGGGAGGTGTCCAAGAACCCGATGGGGTTCTCAGCGTTTCTCTGTGGAGAGAGGAGAACCTTCCAGAAGAACAACCATCTCTGCAGCACTCCACCAATCAGGCCTGTATGGTAGAGTGGCCAGACGGAAGCCACTCCTCAGTAAAAGGCCGCCTGGAGTTTGCCAAAAGGCACCTGAAGGACTCTCAGACCTAGAGAAACAAAATTCTCTGATCTGATGAAACAAAGATTGAACTCTTTGGCCTGAATGGCAGGAGGAAACCAGGCACCGCTCATCACCTGGCTAATACCATCCCTACAGTGAAGCATGGTGGTGGCAGCATCATGTGTGGGGATGTTTTTCAGCGGCAGGAACTGGGAGACTAGTCAGTATCGAGGGAAAGATGAATGCAGCAATGTACAGAGACATCCTTGATGAAAACCTGCTCCAGAGCGCTCTGGACCTCAGACTGGGACGAAGGTTCATCTTTCAACAGGACAACGACCCTAAGCACACAGCCAAGATAACAAAGGAGTGGCTACAGGACAACTCTGTGAATGTCCTTGAGTGGCCCAGCCAGAGCCCAGACTTGAACCCGATTGAACATCTCTGGAGAGATCTGAAAATGGCTGTGCACCGATGCTCCCCATCCAACCTGATGGAGCTTGAGAAGTCCTGCAAAGAAGAATGGGAGAAACTGCCCAAAAATAGGTGTGCCAAGCTTGTAGCATCATGATCAAAAAGACTGTAATTGGTGCCAAAGGTGCTTCAACAAAGTATCGAGCAAAGGCTGTGAATACTTATGTACATGTGATTTTTTTGCGTTTTTTATTTTTAATAAATTTGCAAAGATTTCAAACAAACTTCTTTAACGTTGTCATTACGGGGTATTGTTTGTAGAATTGAGGAAAACAATAATGAATTTAATCCATTTTGGAATAAGACTGTAACAACAAAATGTGGAAAAAGTGAAGCACTGTGAATACTTTCCGGATGTACTGTATTGCAGCCTCGCCATCATTTTCTTGTGCGGGACCATTTTTTACATCACGCCTCGTCACAAGTGGTGTCAGAAGTGGGATGGCCAGCAGCAAGACAGTGAGCATGGAGAGGCGGACTAGGAAAGGTCTGCGATCTCAGTGCAAGTTTGCCCAGGAGGACACGGACTGGGATACTGTGCCTGAGGAGGAAGAGATGAAGATGACAGAGGCGAAAGGGAGCTCGTGTGACAGCAGCCAGTCTCAAAAGCATCTGAGAGTGAGATGGTGAGCATGATGCGAGCTTTCCTGACAGTGCAGGAAAAGAGAGAAGAGGGTCTACTCTCTGAACTCCGTGGCCTGAGGGAATCGCTGCAGCATCAGAGAACACCACCAGTCTCACCTGAGTAATCGCTGAGTCCCCGAATGGAGCTTCCTACTCCAATGATTCAACGCCACGACATGATGTAAGCAGAGCGACAGTCACCGAGAGCGCATGCACCCACAGCGTCAGTTCTGGCACCAAGACCGCCAACGATACTGCGCTCAGAGCCTACAATGCCAGTATATCATGAGGGGGAAGACATAGAAAACTACCTCCATCGATTTGAGCGTTTGGCATGGACCTGGGGTTGGCCAGAGGAGGAGTGCTTGTCGACTCGTGCCATTGCTTCCTGGGAAGGCATTAGAAGCATACATCGCCATGGATGAGGAGAGTTCAATGGAGCATGAGGATCTACGTGAAGCATTACTGGAAAAATGTGACATTTCAGCAGAGACTTACAGACAGCGTTTCCGGCAGACCTCTACAAAACCAGGAGAAACTCCCACAGAGACTTATCATCGGTTGAAGGGACTGTATGCCCGTTGGATAAGGCCACTACAGCGCACCAAGGATGAAATCGGTGAGCTGATTATCCTAGAGCAGTTGTTGCGTGTGCTTCCGTATGACATGCGCACTTGGGTAAAGGAGCATGAGCCTGTAGATGGACTGACAACAGCCCGACTAGCAATGCAGTACACTAACGCACGGCGAGGGGGACGGCCACACCAACAATCACAGATGATAAGAGGTACTTCAAAGACTGAGCAGGACAAAGAAGGTACTGTTTCGAACATTTCTATGAAAGGTTTGATTTGCTTTTACTGTCAACAACAGGGTCATAAAGCTGCTAATTGCCCGATGCGTAAGCCTAAACTGTCAAGCTACTGCTATGTGCCAAGGAGGGGCGACAAAGCAGACAGTACTGAACTTTTTACGCACTGTTGCACAGTTTCTGTGAATGGACAGACCTTAAAAGCTTTGATTGACACAGGAAGTTCAATGTCACTGATTAAACGTGGTTATGTCCCTGAAAATGTGATTAATTATGTGAAGACAATATGTGTACAATGTGTTCATGGTGACAAAGTTAAGTACCCTACAGCTGAGGTTACATTGAATGTCAAAGAACAAATGTATTTGATGTGTGTTGGGGTAGTTGACAGACTTCCTGCTGACATGGTTCTTGGATGGGATGTACCAGTGTTGAATGACTTGTTAACCCTGTGTGATAAACCCACAAAGATGTTAACCGTGGTATCATGTCCAGTGCTCACACAAGCTCAAACTAAGACTGGTTTGCAGCCTCTGCCAGACTTAGATGATAGTCTGATCCAGAGCTGTAATAAACCTAGAAAAACTTGTCTGCAACGCAGGATGGCAAAATATTTAGGTACCCCGACACCCAGGGTATCAACAGATGGTCTGGAGGGCAGGGATTGGAAGATTCCAGCCAATATTGCTCAGTTGCAGAAGGCTGATGATACCTTAAAGTTGTTGTTTGCCAAAGTAGGTAAAGGCGAGAGCAAAGTACAAACTCTTGCACACACTATACCATGGTCAGGACATCTTGCACACCAGAAAACATACCAAAGATAAGTTCCCATTTCTTTTGGCCTTCCATGTATACTGACATACTCACACACTGTGCCACATGCTCTGTTTGTCAGAAAACCAGTGCTGTTTGCAGGTCAGCCAGAGTGCCTCTGTATCCATTGCCAGTGATCGCCACTCCATTCAGAAGAATTGCAATGGACATAGTCGGACCTCTGGAGAGGAGCAGTGCCGGTCACCAGTACATCTTGGTCTTGTCTCCACAGACAACTGGGTATCCAGTCGATCAAGACAAGTCCCTATCGCCCGCAGACCTAGCACCTACCACATCTGCAGCTGGTGAGCAAGGCATACTTCAGTATGTGCTGCAGATGAGAGACTGCCTAGAGAAGTACAGAGAGCAAGCCATCGAGAACTTGGAAGCGGGCCAGAAAGCACAGAAACGATGGTATGACCAGTATGCACGTCACCGGGAATACCAAGCAGGGCAGAAAGTACTGTTGTTACTACCATCATCAACGAACAAGCTATTAGCAAAGTGGCAAGAACCCTACAAGATCCAGAGACAAGTGGGACCAGGCACCCGGAGAAGGGAAAGTCCAGCCAGGTGTACCACATCAACCTTTTGAAAGAGTGGCGAGAGAAGGCAGCAGATGAAGATAAAGTGCTGTTTGCCTGCAAGGGAACCCCAGAAGGAGAGGAGGGTGAGGACGACATGGAAGATATGGCTGTACAGAGGTCTCTGGCAAAAATAACCCTGGAACACCTGGAGGAGGAACAGAGGGAGCAGCTGCTACAGGTCGTAGACAGGCAACCGAATCTCTTCAGGACAGAGCCAGGACGAACCAGCTTGATCGAACACACCATCCAGCTCACAAACTCAACTCCTATTCGACAGCAGCCCTATCGAGTACCTGAACTACTGATCGAGCCACTGAGGAGGGAGATTCAGCTGATGAGGAACCTGGGGGTGATCGAGCCGTCAAACAGCCCATAGAGCAGCCCGATTGTCCTGGTACCAAAAAAAGATGGATCAATGAGGATCTGCCTCGACTTTCGGAAACTCAACGCTGTCTCCAGGTTCAATGCATACTCAATGCCTCGGATTGATGAGCTGGTGGAACGGATCGGCCAAGCCAAATACATCACCACCTTAGACCTGTGTAGAGGATACTGGCAGTGCCTTTAACCCAACAATCCAGAGAGTACACCGCCTTCAGAACACCCTTAGGACTATTCCATTTTACGACCATGCCGTTCGGGTTACATGGAGCTCCAGCCACCTTTCAACGGCTGATGGATCAGGTTCTACGGGGGGAAGAGGACTGCTGTGCGGCGTATCTCGATGACATGGTCATCTACAGCAGCAGCTGGGAAGAGCATCTACTGCACCTGAGCAGAGTCTTACAAAAAATCGGTGAGGCAGACTTGACCTTAAATGTGACAAAATGTGAATGGGCAAAACAAGAGGCACAATACCTGGGATTCCTGCTGGGCAACGGAGAGGTTCGACCACAGGTGGACAAGGTGGAGGCCGTACGAAACTGTCCGAGACCTCGGACAAAGAAAGAGGTACTCCCCCTGGAGTCGGCAGTCGCGCCGGCGTGATCAACTCGCTTTTTTTCTTATCAGTGCCAAAGAGACTCAAATAACTCTGTCGATTTTTATAATTCAGGTAAGTGTTATACATCATTATAATATGTTAAGTTTCTATTTTTTTTGTGTACAGTCACAATAAAAACAGATTGTTGTGCTTTTTGCAAAATAAAGAAAACAAACATGCGCAATCTGCAGCCTCTCTCTCAAAGACATTCATTCAGAAAGTCTTCAGAAAAGGAACTCTAACTTAGTGAACACTTGTCACACAAACATGAGACATATGTCTAAAGAAACGTTGCAATGTCAGGTTTTAAATAATGTAAATAAAATCGAAAACAAATATTCTGTGTTTATGTAATCTGTTTGAAAAGAGAGAGATGTCAGTCGTTCGCGAGTGTCTCATTATTGTCTCATTATCCACTAATGCGCCACACTCACAGAGTGGCGTTCTTTTGAGATTCAAATACTGACCGATCCATGCGAGACCACAGTCAACACCCACATCAACTCAAATAAACACATCAAGTGTAGTGCTATACTTTAGCTACATCGTTTTGAGACGCGTTGAGGAATAATCCTGAAATAATTTACCTCATGAAAAGCTGTTTATTTCTAAGAGCAATGGATTCAGCCGCTGATTTTGAGGTAAGTTTATTCTGTTAGTTTTCTGTGAATATTAAACGCAAAAAGACTGTTTAAATATGAATCCTGCTGCAACATAAAATGTCATAGATGTAAGACTGTTTAGACAAGATTTCTTTGGCCTGTTTTGTACAGATTATGAAGTGTTTACTGTAAAATAGCCTAGTGTCACATCAATACAGCTTTTATTAGCAAATGTCTGCTCAGATGCTATAAATATAGTACCAGTAAAACGTATTTTGTTTCATATTGATGTTTAAATATTATAGCCTAATGGTATTTTTTAATTTAATATATGTTGATTGTGAAAAGTGAACAGCACGAGTAATAAAGGACACATCATTTGATGCGCAATATATCAGAAGACATGGAGTTTGTCAGAAATGATTTTGACCACTTCATTAAGTTTTGTTTTGTAGAAAGCCTTTATTTAAAGTGAATTTCGTTTTGTATAAATTGTATCTTAATTTTAATCAATGTTTTTAATATATTTGCTTCTTATTTAATAAGAAGCATAGCAGACAATAGCCGTAGCGCTGGCGTGATCATGCATTGCACGCATGTCTCATAAATGAACCAACGCTTGAAATGATATTTGAGTGTGTATCGGATAGTTTACAAAATCAAATGATTCATAAAATGTTTTCCGTTGAAATAACTGGGGAAAAAGTGTCCCAATCAACCTGAATTCACCCTATACTCTTTGAAATCATAATTGCATTGCATTTAAATCCCAAATATTTTACTTATAACATTCATCATTACCAATTATTCAGTTATTTGTATTTACTGAATACTGAATTGGGTTCAGTGTCACAATATTACTGTTTTTTTAGCATGAGAATTATTTAAAAAAAAATAGTACACTGCCAAAAATGCTCTTCTTAGAATTTTTGTCTTGTTTCTAGTCTAAATATCTAAATGTAATCTGTTTGAAAAGAGAGAGATGTCAGTCGTTCGCGAGTGTCTCATTATCGTCTCATTATCCACTAATGCGCCACGCCCACGGAGCGGCGTTCTTTTGAGATTTGAGATAAAAATTCTTAAATCAAGATGCATTTACTAGATAAGTAAAATGACATAAGATATTTTTTCTTGTTTTGTTGAAAGTAAAATCAAAATGAAGTGAGTTTTTGCTTAAAACATACAAAATTATCTGCCAATGGGGAAGAAAAATAATCTTGTTTCTGATTGAAATCTTGTTTCTTGTGTCTGTCCCAAACAGAACTAAGATTATTTTTCTTACCCCATAGAAAATTTTACTTATCTAGTAAATGAATCTTGATTTAAGAATTTTTAGATATTTGAACTTGAAACAAGAAAAAATACTAAATAAGAAGAGCATTTTTTGCAGTGTAGTCAAATCTTTTGATAATTTAAAATATAATAGGCTTTTGTAATGTGCCTTTGTTGACTACATTCTAAATAAACTACAACAAAATATATTTCCTTTGTCCTGTTGCTTAGCTCTCAGTCACATAACTGAGGCTCGTTCATTATGCAGCTCATTATGCAGCTCATTATGCGGGTCTTTTGTTCTCTCAGGTGTGATTCCCAGCATCATTCAAGTGTCTTACAAAATGTAAATCAATATATTGTGATGTGGGAATAAGTAGGCACAATGATTCTCACATCAGTTTGAAGCAAAAACTCTAGGCAACAACACCCATTAGTCTAAAGTCTTGTGAACACATATCTATTGTGTGTTTTGAGGCCTTAATTTTAAAACAAAAAATTTTGTTTTTTCAAAAACCACGCATACACATTATTCTCTCAAAAATACAAGCATGCACATACATGTTGATCACATATTATGGTAGCCCTGTTTGTGCTGAATACAGTGTATTACACTTTTGCCATTAATGTGTTTATAAGCAACTGAAAAAAGCACAAATGTCAGAGCATGTCAAAACTTCTAAAGGGCCCCAAAACAGCTCAGACTCCAGAGGGTTAAGATCAGACACCGACCTGGGAAAGAGAACCTAACTGCTGATTACCTATCCAGATTGCCGAGTTCGTCAGTCTAGGAGAGGAGGGAGGTAATGTGACAGAGGGCTCTGTCACGATCACAGCAGCACTACATTTACACGCACATATGATCCACTATCCACCCGGTTTACTGTTTTCCTACCCTTGGGTGCACACTAGGGTCAGGTTAACGCTTCAGTAGCATAAATAACACACACATATTCACACCATTACCGCATCCTTTTCCCATATCCCACAGTAAACACGCACAGACACCAGATAAGTTAATCAATAGATGTTTATTGTACTTATCTGCACATTATGTTTTGTCTTCAGTCGTGGTTTGCTTGTGTCGTGTTTTAATCCAGGTTACCGGAAGCAAATGGCAAACCCTGATTACGATCCAGTAAGCCAGATATCGCTGTATTCCCGCGTTGCGCCTGCGCGATCATTGAATTCTCAATGTTAAGTGGTCTCTTACTTTTTTCCAGAGTTGTATATATATATATATATTGTTTTATGGTGAATATTGATGATTGTGCAAATGTTATGACCGTCTTAAATGTTGTTTGTTTAGGGGGGAGAGTTGTGAATACTAAAACAAAAGTACCATTGGTACGCAAATGAATCTCTCTCTCTCTCTCTCTCTCTATATATATATATATTGTTTTATGGTGAATATTGATGATTGTGCAAATGTTATGATACTGAAGATTAAATGTTATGTATATGGTAATTTATGGAAAGTTACTGTTTTAATACTTACCTCTGGAAGAATGTGGAGGAGTCCATGTGGGTGGAGCTTCCAGGTTATAAACCAGGCCTGTTTGTTTGTGCAGAAAGGGTGGTAGTTTGGAGTTGCCAGTGAGTATTTTTGTGTGCGTTTACCTTTCTGGAGAAGGATCTAGCAGCCAAGTGCTGCGGTGTATATATATTTTGTCTATTTTTTCCTCCATTTTCCCCATTTTCTCCATTTTTATTTTTACTTTTGGTGAACTGTAAACAGGAACACTGTCAATAAAAACATCTTGCACGACTGCGGCCTTGCCATCATTTTCTTGTGCGGGACCATTTTTTACATCACGCCTCGTCACAAATATAAAGTGAGAGCCAAAGGCACAATGTCCTATGTGGGCCAGTATCAGGTCACTATGATTCTCAAATCTGTGAGATAAAAGAAAGAAAAAAAAAAAAAACATCTGTGAGGATACTGATAACAGGATAAACTATTGTATTAACCTTAATATAATGTCCACTCTCAAAAGAAAACATGATTGCTGATATTGCACAGCATGTGAACAAAATTTTGTATAGGGCTATTATATTTAAATTATATACAGTACCGGTCAAAAGATGGACACATTACTATTTTTAATGTTTTTGAAAGAAGTCTCATGCTCATCAAGCCTGCATTTATTTGATCAAAAATACAGAAAAAACATTAATATTGTGAAATATTATTACAATTTAAAATAATGGTTTTCTATTTTAATATACTTTAAAATATTATTTATTTTGGTGATGTAAAACTGAATTTTCATCAGCCATTACCCCAGTCATCAGTGTCACATGATCCTTAAGAAATCATTCTAATATGCTGATTTATTATCAAATCTGTCCAAAACAGGCCAAAGAAATCTTGTCTAAACAGTCTTACGTCTATGATATTTTATGTTGCAGCAGGATTCATATTTAAACTGTCTTTTGGGGTTTAATATTCACAGACACTAACAGAATAAACTTACCTCACAATCCTCAGCTGGATCCGTTGCTGTTTGAAATGAAACAGCTTTTCTCCTGAGGTTAATTATTCCAGGATTATTCCTTACCGCGTCTCAAAATGATGTAAAGTACATGCACTAAACTTGATGTGTTTTTTCAAGTTGATGCGGGCGGGGATACTCGCATGGATTGCATCAGTATTTGACTTTCAAAAGAATGCGCGCTCCGTGGGCATGGCCGCATTAGTGGATAATGAGACACTCGCGAACGACTGACATCTCTTTCTCTTCGAACATATTACATAAACAGAGAATATTTGTTTTCAATTTGATTTACATGATTTAAAACCTGACATTTCAACGTTTCTTTAGACATATCTCTCATGTTTGTGTGACAAGTATTCACTAAGTTACAGTTCATTTTCTGAAGAGTATCAGAATGAACTTCATTGAGAGAGAGGCTGCAGATCATGTTTGTTTTCTTTATTTTGCAAAAAGCACAACATTTTGTTTTTATTGTGAGTATACACAAATAAAAGTAGAAATTTAACAGATTATAATGATGTATAACACTTGAATGACCAAAATCGACAGAGTATTTTGAGTCTCTTTCGCACTAAGAAAAAACGAGGTTAAGGCGCCGGCGCCTTTGCCGACCACAGAGAGTTAAACCTCTAATTTAAAGCGTGTTTTCCAATTTGGAGATGTAAATCTTTTACTTGGAAGTTTTTGCTATATTTTGATTCTGAATTTTATATCCTTAATTTGAATTTAAGTATCAATTGTGAACTGAATTGTTTATTGTGGTTGTTTATTTGTTTTATTCATATTATTTTATTTGTCAAAGGATTCAATCGTATTTGATTTACTTAAAAACAATACATTCATTTACTTTAGTGTACATTTATCTATGAGTCTGAGTTCTATATTTCATCAAATTCTTTTGTCAATTCTATAAACTCCAGCGAGTCAAACTAATCTTCTGATATCTGGTCCTGAATATAAATTGATCACATGTACCATAGCTATTACGCTATAAACGAGTAGCTGCAGGTTACAGGTGAAAAGTTGGCGAGCCAGCCAGGAGTGTACAAAACTAACTGCTAACAGATATAAACACTCGTTACATAGATAAGCAGCTAAATTAATAGACATGGAAATTGTAAAACGTGAAAATATCAAGGTTCAGAATTCAGTTATTGTCAGTGGCATAACTCTCTCTGACCTGGACCAAGAGCTAGAAGCCTGTCTGAAGAGATATGGTTCAATCAAGCGCAACTTGCTTATCGACAATCCACCGCAATGCAATTGTGGAGTTTGTCTATGAATCTGCCATGAGTAATCTGGAACCCTCACTGCCTATGATTATCCAAAGTACTCAAGATGCAAAGGTTGTCTTTCATGTTTGCAGCCTAGGGACTGTGTATGCCTCTGAAGTCAGCAGCAGTGCTGCTGAAGGGTACTTGGAGAGCTTGCAAGCTATTGCCTAAGCCAGTGGAAAGTCTCTGCAGGATGTTCTTCAAATTGAGCTGCAAAAGATATCTGCTTTGAAGGTTCCAGAAAAAGAATTCTCTAGCCCTGAGAAACAATGTCCCTGAACCTGCCTACAAGTGCTCTGAATCCTCCAGGTATTCAGCGAGTGGTGATGTAGCATGTAGTGAAAACAAATGATTCTATGTCTTCTTTCCATGCTGCTTTCCATCCCACTGAAGTGCCTTGAAACACGCAGCATTATTCAATGTGTTGATGTAATTTCCCCTAAAACAGGAAGACAGGGTGGGACATATCAAGCAGCTCCTCCCCTTTTTTAAAACAGCCAATAGCGTTTCGTTTATATCACCGTTTGACTAGAGCCTTTCAGCTTGGTAAAGCCACAGTATCCTCCTAATCTCTAACCATTTCTCATCATAATCTCCTCCATATCGCGTTGAAATACAGCATTCTGTGCAGAATTCAAATGGGTCCGATATGTTTTGTTGTCTGCGCTGACTCGCCCATGTGATCCACTCTGTGCTCTCTTGTCTCTGGACCAGAGCAGACTGTGTGTGTGCGTCGCGGCGGTGCGTGTGAAACTAACGTGAATCCAGACTTCATTTGCCTCAACTGAAAACATATTTACACTGTCTGAATAGTTCCCTATCCCCTATATAGTGCACTATGTACCGTTCACCATGTAGAAAATAGTAAATGTGTGAACAAGTGACCGATTTCAGCCGCAGCTTCAGCGTCTATTTAGGTGGCGGGACGACAAAGACAAAACTGAACTCATTGCATTTGGAAACAAAGATGAAATTCTCAAGGTGAATGCATACCTTGAGGCTAACGGGCTAAAACCAAAAAAAATCAAGTCAGGAATCTTGGAGTGATTCTGGAGTCGGACCTTATTTTCAGTAGTCATGTAAAAGCAATAACTAAATCAGCATACTATCATCTCAAAAATATTGCAAGAATTAGATGCTTTGTTTCCAGACAAGACTTAGAGAAACATGTTCATACTTTTATCACCAGCAGGGTGGACTATTGTAATGGACTCCTCACTGGCCTTCCCAAAAAGACCATTAGACAGCTGCAGCTCATACAGAACGCTGCTGCCAGGATTCTGAGCAGAACCAGAAAATCTGAACATATCACACTAGTCCTCAGGTCCCTGCACTGGCTTCCAGTTAAAGTACTGTTACTTGTTTATAAATCTCTCAATGGCCTAGGACCTCAATACATTGCATATATGCTGACTGAAAATAAACCCAACAGATCACTCAGATCATCAGGATCAAGTCAGTTAGAAATACCAAGCGTTCACTCAAAGCATGGAGAGTCTGCTTTTAGCTATTATTCCAGCCGCAGCTGGAACCAGCTTCCAGAAGAGATCAGATGTGCTTCAACAGTAGTTGGAGTTGGAGAATTTTTATTTCTTATGCATGGTATTTTTATCATTATTTGAATGCCTTTTCTATGTGTAGGGAAGATGTAATATGTTCTCCCTGCCTTGGGGGGGGGGGGGGGGGGGGGGGGGGGGGGGGAGCTGTGTTTTATGAGTGTTTCGTATGAGTGAGACCCTCTTTGCATGCGTGGAGCTTTTGTTTGTTCATAATTCTCATTCCTTATGAAAAGGTAAGAAGTGTTATCTCTGTTCTCTGTCATCTGTTAAATTTATTTGATTATTTTGTCAATCCATGTTATTTGGAGACATATATTGATTTTAAAGATGTTTACAAATGTATATGTGCATATATTTTTGTTCGATGTGTAAGAATGGATTTCACCTGAGCATGAACTCAAGAAGTCTAATCTGCAATAAGACAATAAAACTTCTCTCATCTGAATAGGAGATCTACAAGAGAAAACAAGACCCCACCTGGTCAATCTTATCTCAATCAATCAATCAGTTGTGTATAATGGATTCTTTTTAATTCCTTCATTTGATTTTTGCCTGGCTAAAATAAACATTAATCTTGATTTATCTTGTATTTTACTGAAATCATTATTCTAGTATGGATCAATGTGGAGTCCTTTATTTCCGCAAATCTTTTGCCAGAATAGATCAAACCGAGGACCCCATGACTGAAGCATGGAGCGCAGCATGCGGGATAATCCGATTTCTGACTATTACTGTATTAGCACGTTGCAGCTCTCGTGTCTATTAATCAAATTACACTTTTTGTTGAGTAAGCAGGTGCGACCACTTAAAGGTAAAATATTCACTCTGCAATCCTCTGACTAATATCAGAACTGGCCAGTTTGTGTTCGTGAACGCGCGAATCGCGATGCGTCTGTTTCTGTGCGATATCGGGTCCCTTGATGAACGAATATTTGAAAATAAGAGATACTAAGAAAATCAACGATCCAAATTAAATCACAACTAATCATTTGATCAGCCGTTCATTTATAAACGTAACAAACGTAACATAATCACATACAATTAGAGTCAGATTAAATTATTCATGGAGTCAGATTGAAAATTGGATCTTCACATTTTAATAAATTAAAGTGATTCTTCCAGAAGCGCTAGAAAAGACATACATGCAGAAGTCCTTCAACCAGCTGCTGGATTCCTACGTTGGGCCAAGCAGGTGGAGCTTACAGATCGTTTTGTATTTTTTATATTATTTCATGTGTTGTAGATTCCATGCGGTGGAGTATATTTTTCTGTATATTGTATTGTGTTCAAGGTTTATTTGTGTGTTTTGGGCTTTTATTCTTTGTATTTTGGTTCTATTTTACATCTATCTTTATTTATCATATGTTGTAGTTTATCTTAGTTTGCAACCACATGTTTGATTAGCTGCAGCTACAGCTATGGTGTTTGCATTGTATTAACACAGTATATAATTCTCTTTCCTTGTGAAAAGTGACGGATGTGGATAAAGAAAGCAGAATAAAAAGCTTCACTGCTGTGACAACAACGATCTTGGTGTTCTCCTCATACATCATACATCACACAACGCAGAAACATTTGTGGGAGCACACCAACGAAGAGGGTTACATATGTAAAGCACTTGAAGATTGAATTGATGAAGATTGACCCTTTTAGAAAAGAGAAGACTTGTCCTGATGAGAATGAACTTTATGAACTTAAACAGCAAGTAGCTGAGCTCCAAGCTAATTTTGTTCCAAGAGTACCAGAGAAGTATTCAGAGAAACCTCCAGCTTCTAGGAATTTCCTTATAGACATAGGTTGAAGGAACCAGAGATGAATGAACGCTCACAACCCACCTGGAATTCAGCCAACAGACCCTGTCCTGGCTATTGCTTTCGGTGTGGAGAGGATGGACATATTGCGGTCAATTGTGAGAATTATCCAAACCCTCGCAGAGTGGAAGAAAACTGTCGTGAGCTGAGGAACTGCCAAGCCGCTTGGGACTTGAAGAATCCCTCTAACTTGCAACCTTTAAACTGAGATCAGTCTCTGTCATGGGGCGGACAGAGACTGGCAAAAGAGAACAATGCCCAAAGAAGCATGGCCATCTGTACAACCAGAATGTTCATCGCACTCCATGTCATGAATTACCTGCAGGGTTGGTAGGAACCAGATGTACTGCCAGGATTCAAATTGAAGGAAAAAAATGAACTGTCTTCTAGATACTGAATCACAGGAAGTCCCATGAAGTCATTGGAGCATTTGTTAGAAGTTAAATTTTTAATAACTATATGGGCTTTTTAAACAAACATTTAAAAACGATTGCTTCAAAAACACGGGTGGACATCTGTTTCACGCAGTGCGTGTGATGCCATTACGTCATTTGCAATGGACTTTGGGCGCGCTGGTCGAAAAATGCGAAGGCCTGCTTTTCTAGCGCATTATGGCAAATGCAGATTGCAGAGGAGGAACGCGCTGAGTCGGGGAGTTCAAGGACAGTAAGGTGAGTGTCGCTAACAGTTGATACTGCAGTTTACACGTAAAGTGTGAAATCTTGTTTTATCTAAACAGTGCGACGCTAGGCTATCGGTAAGATTGTATGCTACTGAGGCACAGATTTACAAACTGCAACAGTTAGCTGGCTATTTTCTTCTGGCTATATTCTGGTATGCAATTCACGAAATATTATTATTATTATTACATTTTGATAGCCGTTTGGTACAAAGTTATTTTTGCGAGGGTCAGTGTACAGTTCTGATGACGAAATTCACATCACGCACAGAGTACTGTACTGTATGCACACCTCAGGATTTTTGTCTATTCATGCAAAACTCTGGCGCTTCAAAACATTCATAAAGAGATCGTAAAATAAATCATTACAAAACGTCTCGGTTACGTATGTAACCCTCGTTCCCTGAAGGAGGGAACGGAGACATACGTCGGACGTCACCGACGAATTGGGATCACTTCTGGGAGCCCCTATCAGCTTCGAGTGTATAGAGAACGGGCCAATGGCCATTGGCATGCGAGATTTGCATCTCGCGCTCCGCCCCGCATCGCGGGTATAAAGCGGAAGCGGATGCCGCACACATTTGTTTTTCACTGAGGAGCCGAACTAGTGACTCGGCCGCTGCAGTGATGGTACAGCAACTGTGGCGACGGGACGTACGTCTCCGTTCCCTCCTTCAGGGAACGAGGGTTACATACGTAACCGAGACGTTCCCTTTCAGTCGGTCACGTTCGACGTACGTCGGACGTCACCGACGAATTGGGATCTCTATGGAAAACGCCACAGTTACTACCACTTCCAGCGCCCAGCGAAAGCCCCTCAGACCCCCGTCTGTTTGGGGCGGGGAACTTACACAGGGAGAGTCACTGCTGCTGTTCCGCAAGACCCACTCAGCAGAGTATTGGATAACGCTGGGAAAGCGTGCCCCGAGGGGCCGCTGTGGAAGCCACATCCTACCCGTAGGGAGGTATCATGTGGAATATAGACGTATGGGCTGGCCGTGGGCAGTACAACATACGGAAGTCCCAGGGGTGGCCCCGGCCAATGCAGGCGGGAGACTACACCGCACAGAGACGGCAGAGCGAGCTCTGCCAAGGGAAAGACACGGGCTCGCCGTAGGGAGCCGTACCGTGGAAAATACACATATGGGACCGCCGTAGGGGTCACAACATATGGATACCCAGCCTAACACAAGTTCCACCAATGCATACGAGTGTTAGACCTGGCGTCAGACGGTCCGCCACGTCTGATTGCCGTGGGTTGCGGAGGACTCAACAGGGTTCGCCGTTCTGGGGAACTCGACTGGAGCATATCAGCGAGGCACCGTGCGCCAGCGCCCAGGAAGAGGCCACACTCCTGGTGGAGTGGGCCCTCAACCCAAGCGGGCAGGGCACGCCTTGGGTTTCATACGCCAAGGCGATGGCATCCACTATCCAGTGAGCCATCCTCTGCTTGGAGACAGCCTTTCCCTTCTGCTGGCCTCCGTAACAGATAAAGAGCTGTTCTGAGGTCCTGAAGCTTTGCGTTCTGTCCACGTAAGTCCGCAGAGCACGAACGGGACAGAGAAAAGCCAGGGCTGGGTCTGCCTCCTCCGAAGGCAGCGCTTGCAGGTTCACCACCTGGTCCCGAAAGGGAGTGGTGGGAACCTTGGGCACATATCCGGGCCGGGGTCTCAGGATTACATGAGAGTTATCCGCCCCGAATTCCAGGCACGATTCGTCGACCGAAAATGCCTGCAGGTCCCCTACCCTCTTGATGGAAGCCAATGCAGTCAGGAGTACTGTCTTCCAAGACAGGATTTTTAACTCTACTGACTGCAAAGGTTCAAAGGGAGCCCTCTGCAATGCGGTTAGCACCAGAGATAAGTCCCAAGAGGGTATAGAGTGAGGGCGAGGCGGATTTAATCTCCTCGCCCCCCTCAGGAACCTGACGACCAGATCGTGCTTCCCTAGAGACTTACCATCAACCATGCCGTGATTTGCGGCGATAGCGGCAACATACACTTTGAGGGTGGAGGGAGACAGCCTTCGCTCCAACCCTTCTTGCAGGAAGGAAAGCACAGAGCTGATCGAACATCTTCGGGGGTCTTCTCGTCGAGAAGAACACCACTCGATGAACAGGTTCCACTTCAACGCGTAGAGGCGCCTCGTAGAGGGGGCTCTGGCGGAAGTGATGGTGTCTACCACAGTCTGTGGTAGGCCACCTAGAACCTCCGTGTCCCATCCAGGGACCAGACATGGAGTTTCCAGAGGTCCGGACGCGGGTGCCACAGGGTGCCCCGTCTCTGAGTCAGGAGGTCCTTCCTCAGAGGAATGGGCCAAGGAGGTGCTGTCGCGAGGAGCACTAGTTCCGGGAACCAGGTCCGGTTGGGCCAGTATGGCGCAACTAACAAGACCTGCTCCTCATCCTCCCTGACCTTGCACAGTGTCTGCGCAAGAAGGCTCACTGGGGGAAACGCATATTTGCGTAGGCCCCGGGGCCAGCTGTGTGCCAGCGCATCCGAGCCGAGGGTCCCCCCGGTCAGGGAATAGAACAACTGGCAGTGAGACGTGTCCGGGGCGGCAAACAGGTCTACCTGTGCGGTCCCGAAGAGACTCCAGATCAGCTGGACCACCTGGGGATGGAGTCTCCACTCTCCTGGGAGCACTTGCTGTCGTGAGAGCTCGTCGGCTGCACGATTGAGCAGGCCCGGAATATGAGTGGCACGAAGCGACCTCAGATGCTTCTGACTCCAGAGGAGGAGATGGCGGGCGAGTTGTGACATGCGGCGGTAGCGTAGACCACCCTGTTTGTTGATGTACGCAACGGCCGCAGTGTTGTCCGTACGGACCAGAACGTGCTTGCCTCGTAGCGGCCCTTTGAGGCGGCCCAGCGCAAGACAAATTGCTAACAACTCGAGGCAATTGATATGCCATTGCAGTTGAGGCCCCGTCCACAGACCCGAAACTGCAAGCCCGTCGTACGTGGCCCCCCAGCCGGTGGATGAGGCATCCGTGGAGACAACAGCATGCCTGGACACTTGTTCTAGGGGAACTACTGCCCGTAGAAACGAAGGGTCCAACCATGGACTGAAGGTTTGGCGACACTTCGGTGTTACTGAGACACGGAACGAGCCGCTCTGCCACGCCCATCTCGGGACTCGGTCGTGTAGCCAGTGTTGAAGCGGCCTCATATGAAGCAATCCGAGCGGCGTCACTGCGGCTGCGGATGCCATATGCCCCAGGAGCCTCTGAAAATGTTTCAGTGGTACCACTGTCCTGCATTTGAACGAATTCAAGCAGTTCAACACCGACTGGACGCGCTCCTCTGTGAGTCGCGCTGTCAGATTGACCGAGTCCAACTCCATACCGAGAAAAGAGATCCTCTGCACGGGGCAGAGTTTGCTCTTTTCCCAGTTGACCCAAAGTCCTAACAGGCTGAGGTGACTGAGCACCATGTCCCTGTGTTCGCACAACTGCGCCCGCGACTGAGCCAGAATCAGCCAGTCGTCGAGGTAGTTGAGGATGCGAACACCACGCTCTCTCATGGGAGCAATGGCCGCCTCCGCGACTTTCGTGAAGACACGGGGCGACAGGGACAGCCCGAAGGGTAGGACTCTGTACTGATATGCCCGTCCCTCGAACGCAAAGCGTAGGAACGGTCTGTGTCAAGGGAGAATCGAGACATGAAAGTACGCGTCCTTCAGGTCGATTGCTGCAAACCAATCTTGGGGACGGATGCACCTGAAGATGCGTTTCTGCGTTAGCATTCTGAACGGCAGCCTGTGAAGGGACCGATTCAAGAACCGCAGGTCCAAGATTGGCCGTAACCCGCCGCCTTTCTTGGGTACAATGAAGTACGGGCTGTAGAAGCCTGTCTTCATATCGGCTGGAGGGACCGGCTCTATCGCGTCCTTCGCCAGTAGGACTGCGATCTCCGCCCGTAGCACGGGGGCGACTCTCCTTCGACACGGAGGTGAAGTGAACGCCCCTGAATTTGGGGGGCCGCCGGGCGAACTGAATCGCATAGCCGAGTCTGATAGTACGGATGAGCCAGCGGGACGGGCTGGGGAGTGCTAGCCAGGCTCCCAGCGACCGAACCAGCGGGACCAACGGCACCACAGATGTACCCGCAGCAGGGCAGCGCAGCGGAGTGCAGGGACCCGACTCGGACGGCATAGCGGCCCGAAGTGGGGTCTGAGTGTACAATGCAACACTTACCTGCTTCCGTTGAGGGGGTGCACGGGTGTGCGGAGGCCTCTTGTGTGCGTCCTGGACACAGCCAGCACCCCCTGCTGGCGATAAGAGAGGCACCGGAGGGTGACAAGGCATGGGAGCGTCGTACACCGCCAAGCGCGCTCTCTTGGCACCCAGAGATTTTAGAAACAGCTCTTTCTTTGAAGTTTTGGGCACGAAGGCCAGTGGCGGAACAGAAACCAAACGAAAAATTCTCTCCCGGCCCTCCTCCGGGAGAAGGAGCGGTGCTGTCACCACCTCCTGAAGAGCTGTCTCCTCCATCTCTGGGTGGCCCGTCTCAGGGTCTCTTGCGACGACGCTTGCCACCTGGCTTGGCAGCGGCCTGAGCGGGCTGGACGGCCTTCCCGCGGCCGGCTCCACGCCGTTGCCCTGGTGGAGGCTGCTGCTGGGCTGGGGCGGGAGCGGGGGCGGCGGCGGGCGGCCGCCCTCGGCGACGAGCAGGCGGAGGAGCTGCGGCCGGCGGCTGGGCAGCAGCTGACCGCCGGGGCAGGATGTGCTTAATGGCCTCCGTCTGCTTCTGGGCGGCCGAGAACTGCTGGGCAAAGCTCTCGACCGCGTCGCCGAACAACCCAACCTGGGAAATGGGGAGTCCAGGAACCGATACTTATCGGTCTCCCTCATATCGTCCAGGTTGAGCCAGAGATGTCGCTCCTGGACCACAAGAGTGGACATCGCCTGACCAATGGAAAGGGCGGTGACTTTCGTCGCCCGGAGGGCGAGGTCCGTCGCCGTCCGGAGCTCCCGGAGGAGCTCTGGGTCAGGCCTACCCTCGTGCATGTCCATGAGTGCCTGGGCCTGGTGTACCTGGAACAACGCCATGGCATGCAACGCAGACGCAGCCTGTCCACAAGCCTTGTAAGCCTTCCCAGTTAGACTGGAGGAGAACTTACAGGCCTTGGATGGGTGGCGTGGGTCTCCACTCCAGGTGGAAGCGGACGCCGGACACAGTTGCATCGCAACAGCCCGTTCCACCGGCGGGATCCCCAAGTACCCCTTGGCTGGCCCGCCGTCAGCTGGTGACAGGGAACGACCGCATCCAGAAACGCACGGGTGGAATGACATCTTGAAAAAGACGCAGTGTCACACCCGAGTTGCTCTTTTAGAAGAAGCTCTTTTAACGTGCCGAAGCACCCAGGGAACAACCGCGGCAAACACAGGAAATAGTGCAGCCTGTGTATGCACTCACCGTGGAACGCCCCCACCGAACCAATCAGGATGCTGTAAGAACAGCAGTTGTTTCACCGATCTCGGTGAGCTCGCGGTTGTCACTGCACGTGCCTTCTCCCCAGCACAAAAGCCTCTTCTCTCGCTCTCTCTCTTTCTCTCTGCTGAAGCAGGAACAGTCTTCCATGGACACCTGTTTGGCTCCGAAGTGAATGACAAATGTGCGCGGCATCCGCTTCCGCTTTATACCCGCGATGCGGGGCGGAGCGCGAGATGCAAATCTCGCACGCCAATGGCCATTGGCCCGTTCTCTATACACTCGAAGCTGATAGGGGCTCCCAGAAGTGATCCCAATTCGTCGGTGACGTCCGACGTACGTCAAACATGACCGACTGAAAGGGAACAAGTCTTCTGAAGAGACGATCAATTTAATTTAGGTTTTATTCTCATATACAAACATTGATCAGCGAATATAAACAGAAGCTCAACCATACTTGCTTGACACGTGAGAACAAACCTCTTTGTTTCTTGAGGAAGCTCGCTTGAGGTTCCGTGACCAAATTTGAATGCTGTAAACCTTGTTCGCTGTTTATATATGAATAAAAGCCTAAATTAAATCTGTTAATCATATAAAGCGATCATGTCTCTTCAGAAGACATTGATTAAACTGCTTAATTCATACGGATTTATTTTTTTGATCTCTTTACAAACCTTTTAAAGCATCAGAGTTTTGGGTGAAAAGATTTTGAATGGAGGGACAGAAATCTCTCAGATTTCATTATCATTAGGGCTGTGCGATTATGACGATATATATCGGATGGACGAAATAAAAAGTTTATCGTTTCATATGCTCTATCATTTATTTTGTGATGTCGCAAAAAACATTGTTTACGGCAATACTTTTTCATCATTTGGATGACTGCAATCTTACACGCCACCACAAGGATGCAGGCAAAAACGCGAATAACAACATGGCGAGGGAAGGGGAGACAGAACTGGGTGGCTCCGAGCAGGAGTCTGTGTTCGTGTCACAATGCATCAGCGCAGTAGCTCAATATAATGATACACATCCGATGGTCTAAAATCGCTTGAATGTCCAAACTGGCAAGTCTTAAAACAAATACAATTGAAAAACTTTAGTGAAGACGCATGTGAAAGTGATCTGTCTTCAGGGCTTGTGCGTTGTCAGAGACACGGCTCGGCTTCTCTGTTACAGAAAAAAGCTTTCGAGCACTGAAGTGCCATGTTTTCCATATTGATGTTATTGAATGGTGTAAAATCACTTGAATGTTCAAACTGGCAAGCCTTTAAACACATACAATTGACAAACTTTCGTGAGGACGCTGTCTGCGTGTGTTGACTCTGTGTTTGAGTTTGCCTCCATGTTGCTTCCATGCAACTGACTGGACTGGCAGGTGACTACAAGCGCTGTAGTGTGTTTTTAAGGGGAAAGTATTAACAGAATTAAAACCGAAATAACCGACATGGGAAAATTACGTCGGTTAGAGGTTCTGAATTTCGGTTTCGATTACTTTTCAATTAATCATCCAGCCCTACGTCAGGTGCTAAAAATAAACCACAGAGTAAAACGTTAGAGCAGGCTTTGCCCGCGGCACTCCATTTTGAATGGAGTCAATGTCTCATTCATCACGACTTGTTTCGTTATTGGATGAATCAGCGTTTGTGAATAAATCGTTTAAATGACTGATTCAAATGACAAACACTTCTAAATAAAGGGAGGAAATTAATCGCATATGAATGAGTACATTTTTGAGTATAAAATGTAAAAAAAAGAAATAGTCCTTTCCATGTGGTCAATATATATAAACTATTAATTGATTGAATTTACAGAAAAGGTACTATATCATGTACTATATATATTGTTATCGGGATATGAGATGACTTACATCGTGATATGAGATTTTGGTCATATCGCCCAGCCCTAATTATCATCATTTCTTCATTTGTGTTTCAAAATTGAACAAATTTCTTATGGGTTTGGAACAACATGAGGGTGAGTAAATGATGACCATTTTTATTAGGATTAGATTTGTTGTGGGGAAATTTTGGGCTAACTTTTTATTTAGTTGATTTATTTATGTATGTTTTTATGCCAAGTTTACATTTGGTTTAAGGACAGAGACAATTCTCCCCAAAGCAATATTGCAAGGAGATAATTCAATGGCTTCAAATTTATGTCTGTGGTCTACTGAGGTAAAATCTGATCATGACTGTTCACTAAAGGAAATGAGATGTTTGTCTTATCATACTAAGTGATTAATTACACTTTTGCTATGTCTGACTAATTGTTTCATGAATATATGCTATTTTTTGATCATTGTATGTTGTTGTTTTTTTCAGAGGAATTACAGTGGGGAGAACAAGTATTTGATACAGTGCCGTTTTTCCAGGTTTGCCCACTTACAAAGCATGTAGAGGTCTGTAATTTTTATCATAGGTACATTTCAACTGTGAGAGACGGAATCTAATCCAGAAAATCACATTGTATGATTTTTAAATAATTAATTTGCATTTTATTGCATGACATAAGTATTTGATCACCTACCAACCAGTAAGAATTCCGGCTCTCACAGACCTGTTAGTTTTTCTTTAAGAAGCCCTCCTGTTCTCCACTCATTACCTGTATTAACTGCACCTGTTTGAACTCGTTACCTGTATAAAAGACACCTGTCAACACACTCAATCAAACATACTCCAACCTCTCCACAATGGCCAAGACCAGAGAGCTGTGTAAGGACATCAGGGATAAAATTGTAGACCTGCACAAGGCTGGGATGGGCTACAGGACAATAGGCAAGCAGCTTGGTGAGAAGGCAACAACTGTTGGCGTAATTATTAGAAAATGGAAGAAGTTCAAGATGACGGTCAATCTCCCTCGGTCTGGGGCACCATGCAAGATCTCACCTCGTGGGGCATCAATGATCATGAGGAAGGTGAGGGATCAGCCCAGAACTACACGGCAGGACCTGGTCAATGACCTGAAGAGAGCTGGGACCACAGTCTCAAAGAAAACCATTAGTAACACACTACGCCGTCATGGATTAAAATCCTGCAGCGCACGCAAGGTCCCCCTGCTCAAGTCAGCGCATGTCCAGGCCCGTCTGAAGTTTGCCAATGATCCAGAGGAGGAATGGGAGAAGGTTATGTGGTCTGATGAGACAAAAATAGAGCTTTTTGGTCTAAACTCCACTCGCCTTGTTTGGAGGAAGAAGAAGGATGAGTACAACCCCAAGAACACCATCCCAACCGTGAAGCATGGAGGTGGAAACATCATTCTTTGGGGATGCTTTTCTGCAAAGGGGACAGGACGACTGCACCGTATTGAGGGGAGGATGGATGGGGCCATGTATCGCGAGATCTTGGCCAACAACCTCCTTCCCTCAGTAAGAGCATTGAAGATGGGTCGTGGCTGGGTCTTCCAGCATGACAACGACCCAAAACACACAGCCAGGGCAACTAAGGAGTGGCTCCGTAAGAAGCATCTCAAGGTCCTGGAGTGGCCTAGCCAATCTCCAGACCTGAACCCAATAGAAAATCTTTGGAGGGAGCTGAAAGTCCGTATTGCCCAGCGACAGCCCCGAAACCTGAAGGATCTGGAGAAGGTCTGTATGGAGGAGTGGGCCAAAATCCCTGCTGCAGTGTGTGCAAACCTGGTCAAGAACTACAGGAAACGTATGATCTCTGTAATTGCAAACAAAGGTTTCTGTACCAAATATTAAGTTCTGCTTTTCTGATGTATCAAATATTTATGTCATGCAATAAAATGCAAATTAATTACTTAAAAATCATACAATGTGATTTTCTGGATTTTTGTTTTAGATTCCGTCACTCACAGTTGAAGAGTACCTATGATAAAAATTACAGACTTCTACATGCTTTGTAAGTGGGCAAACCTGCAAAATCGGCAGTGTATCAAATACTTGTTCTCCCCACTGTATTCCAGGAACTCAACCTAATACAAGAAAACACAAGGAATAAACCCACATGTATGAACTCTGTTTTGAAAGCTAATGGACTTTGAATGGCTTGCTGTTTAAAAAAGAAAAGGATCCCAACAATATAATGGAAACAAGGTAGACAAACATCTCTGACCCACATTTAAAGTTTTAATGATCTATAATGGAATGCAATGTCTTGCTGTGTAATGTATTTGCAATTTAAAGGTAGACAGTTCTGAACATTTCTTTTGTGTTTGTTTCAAGAGTAAGATTATGACTGACGTTTTTTTTGCAAAAAAGTGTTTGCAAAGCTTTATCATTTTGTGATTTATTATGAAATTTTCACTGTCATTTATTTTTTGACCAGTGATCATCTTCTGGAAATGTATGCATATTAGTGTAAAGTGTGTTATTATTGTGCAATAAATACATTTTGTTGTATTATCAAAACTTGTCTGGCAGTTTTATTGTTCACATGACATATTAAATTGACAAAGGGAAAGATTAAGGAAGTATGTGACTACTGAATTTACAGCAAAAGTAGTTATTTTAGTGAAGTGCATTGTGAAGTGCATTGTGAATTGCTCTAATTTACTGTAAAATGTATAATAAGGACATGTAATTTCAGTTACATATTTATAGTATACATACATTATTTCTACTGTAATTTTACAGTAACAGCTGTAAAGGGGGGGGGGGGGTTAATTTTACAGTATGTATTCAGTATTGCACTGTATTTTTACAGTACAATTGTAATTAATGATTTACAGTACTACCAACCAAAATTGCCAGTAAGTTACTGTAAATTTTACAATAAATTCTTTACATTGTACTTATAGAAATATTTACTCAAAGTAAAAGTACTAATCTTAATAGTTACTTGAGTAAGAGTAAAAAAGTATCCAATGAAAAAACTACTCAAGTAGCTAGTTGCTAGTTACTTCGAATCATATATAGCCTATATAAAAACAATACAATAACATGTTAATATTTAGATAGATATTGAATTTAAATGGTTATTATTATCACAATTAGATATCTTTGCAACAAACACAGAAGAGACAAGCATTATTTCTGGCATCTGTAGCCCAAAAATCATTGAATATCCTTTGCTTTGTATAATAATAATGTTTTGGATTATTGAAAAATAAAGTGAACCTGCAGAATTTTGTGTTCAAAGGCACGTAAAGGGAACCTGAAGGAGGGAACGGAGACGTTACGTCAGTGACTGACAGAATGGGGGTTTCGCTTAGAAGCCAGTCGCCTTCGAGTTCTAGAAAACGAGCCAATGGCATGACAATGCCATGGGTCTGTGAAATTTGCATAGCGCAACTCCGCCCCATCTCGTGGGTATATAAGGAGCTGCACGAGCACTCTCGCATTATGTTTACCTGCTGAGGAGCCGAGGCGGAGCGCCCCGGCTGTACCAGCGGTACAGCGGTTGTGGCAGGAGGACGTAACTTCTCTGTTCCCTCCTTCAGGGAACGAGGGTTACATACGTAACCGAGACCTTACCTTTCAGTCAGTCACTTCACGTGACTGACGGAATGGGGGTCCCCAATCTAATCTCGCCACAACGGCTGTCTTCCAGCGTCCTGCGCTGACCTGAGCTCACTGCCGTGAGATTAGGATGAACGAGGGGCTAGGCTCAACGCCAATACCAAGGTACACTGGGAAGCATATCCCAGGTGGAAATATGCAACACAATGCCTGCCCGCAGGGAGGACTTAGAATACACATATTCCTGCTTTTGAATCTTTATTTGATATCATTCCCTGTTGTTTAAACTGCTAAATATAACTTACCCATCACCATATATTGTCTAATATTGCCTACCACATTAAATCTGACATCGCTAGCTTTTAATCTAAATCACTGTCACGCGTTAGCATTTCGCTAGCCTGCTTGCCATCTCTGCACTCGGGTCTCTTGTTTTCTGAGTTCATTAAACAACTGTGGTGAGTTGGATTAGTAAATAGACTCCATCAAACAACTGTGGTAAATTCGATTAATCAACAAATACGGTAAGCCATGTATTCCTCTCCTGTCATTGTCACTTGCACTGCATGTTTCATGTTTAGTATATCTTTCTCCGTTGGCGAACAGGGCTTCACATGTGATAAATGTAAGGAGATAGTCAGGCTGACGGAGAAGATTTCAGAATTAGAGACACGCATCCAGACTTTATTTGAGAGTAGTGAGAATGTAACAGCTTTAGACACTGCTTTGGATGCGACGAGCTTAGTGAACTCTGTACATTGTTCGGTTCCGGCTGTAGAGCCCGTGCAGCAGGGCAACTGGGTGACGGTGAGACGACATAGTCGCGGATCAAAAAACCACTCTTCCGTTCCGATTAGAACATCAAACAGGTTCTCCCCACTCAGTGAGGCACCCACTGAGAATCCTGTTGAAAGTGCCCTAGTTATTGGCGATTCTATTACACGGAACGTGAAAATAGAGACACCAGCCACCATAGTCACATGTTTACTGGGAGTCAGAGCGCCTGATATCAAAGCAAATTTAAAAGTGCTGGCTAATGCTAATCGTAAATTCTCTAAGATTATTATTCACGTCGGCACTAATGATGTTCGACTTCGCCAGTCGGAGATCACCAAAATTAACATTAAAGAGGTGTGTAAACTCGCAAGTACGATGGCAGATGACGTTTTTTGCTCTGGTCCCCTCCCCATTAAAAGGAGTGATGAGATACTTAGCAGACTATCATCACTCAATGGTTGGTTGTCTAAGTGATGTCCGCAAAATAACATAGGGCTCATAGACAATTGGAAAAGCTTTTGGGGCAGACCTGACCTGTTGAAAAAAGATGGCATCCATCCTTCCTGGGATGGTGCCGCTCTTCTCTCTAGTAATTTGGCACATAGTCTTAAAGCTAAACCTTGACTAACTGGGGCCCAGGTCAAGAAGCAGACGGACTGGCTTACCCGACCGCCTGCTAGCTGTCTCACGTCACAGAAGTCAGATAAATCCCAGCACATAGAGACTCTTTCACCTAGATATTATCACATAGAGACTGTGTCTGTTCCACGAATTAGTAAATACAAAAAACCATCAAAACCACTGAACGGTAAAAATTGAATTGATGTCCAACAAATAAACAACAGATATAATACAGATGATCAAATGATAAAGCTCGGGCTGCTGAATGTTCGATCCCTTTCCTCAAAAGCGCTTATTGTTAATGATATGATTACAGATCATAACCTAGATGTGCTGTGTTTGACAGAAACCTGGCTAAATCCTGACGATTACATTACTTTAAATGAGTCCACACCCCAAGATTATTGTTATAAACACGAGCCGTGTCTGAAAGGTAAAGGGGGAGGTGTTGCTGTAATTTATAATAATATCTTCGGTATTACTCAGAAGTCTAGTTTCAAATATAATTCCTTTGAAGTTTTGGTGCTTTATGTAACGTTATGTAGTGAAATTGATAAATCCCATTTGACATTTGTGCTGGCTACTGTATACAGGCCACCAGGGCACCATACAGACTTTACCAGAGAATTTGCTGATTTTCTATCAGTGTTAGTACTGGCTGCAGATAAAGTCCTAATTGTTGGTGATTTTAATATCCATGTAGACAATGAAAAAGACGCATTGGGATTGGCATTTAGAGACATTCTAAACTCTATTGGAGTAAGGCAACATGTGTCAGGACCCACTCATCGCCGTAATCATACTTTAGACCTAATACTGTCACATGGAATAAATGTTGATACCATTGAAATTCTGCAGCAGAGCGATGACATCTCAGATCATTACCTAGTACACTTAATTTAGCAAAGGCTGCAAAGCCGTCCCCTCGCTTCAAATATGGTAGGACTATCACTGCTGCGACTAAAGATTGCTTTGTAAATAATCTTCCTCATCAGTAGAAGGCCTCCAACGCATACTTACCCTTGCTCAGCAGAGAGAAGATGATGTCCATAAAACTCTGGCTCCATATACAGATGACATACTTTCCTCCAAAATCAACGTTTCATATCATGTATCATGTAGAGCGAACTACTGCAGTAAGACAAAAATCAGTGAGCAGCAGCAAGTTGCAATTGTTGAGAGTGAGAGCACATCTGCACCAAGAAGGCTGAGTAGGGCTGATACAACATCATTTAAAATACGGAGAGATTGTTTCTTTTGTGGGAAGGCCAGCTCTAGACCAGAACCTCTTGACAGCCATTTTGACTGGTACAGGCGCAAGTACCAGAGACAAGGTCCTTCGAGCAGCTTCTGAAAGGCTTGATGAAGAATCAATATCTTCGAATTCTTTCATGCCCAGATCTCTTTGCATATGATGCCAAATAACATAAAATGTGCCTTGCACACTACATCTCTGAACAAAATATAGCAGCTGCCAGACGAAGAAAAGAATCAGAAAAGCAGACCAATGTCTATGACAAAGCCTTTATTAAGCTCACTGAAGACATTGATAAAACAGTATTGTCCAAATATATGAAAGTGAGGACTCTCAACTCTTTGACTGATAGCTATGATAACATACTAAAGACCATTGCTGAGGAAGAAGGTGTGTCCATAGTTCAACACAAGAAATATAGATCCTGGAAACTAAAGGAAAAGCTGATACAGCATTTGTTCCACGTCCAGGACAGTCAGATCTGATCTGCTCAGATAGTATGACCATAGGTTGTGCACTGAGGGAAGCTGCTAAACTCACAGAAATAACAGTAGACTGTGAGACAACACTTTCACAGACAAGTCAGAGTCTTTCCGAAATCCAAATATTACACAGGCCTGCAGACATATTGAGGAAACGCATGGAGCAGGTAGAGCATGACAGTCAATCATATGTCAGCAGTGACCGTCTATCACGTCTCCAATGCAGCAAGTATGTACCCAACATCCTGTATGACTTTGTCAACTGGTGTGTTGATTCACATGCCCACAGAGATTACCAAACATGTGATGATGACCCAGCTTCAAAGCACAATCTGTGTGTTATCGCAATCTGCCATGATCTCATTGGACAGAACTGTCACATCCATACACCAATCACACTGGGACTTGCCATTTTGATACATCATGAGTTTGGTAGTAAGACACTCATCAATGAGCTCAGTGCAATGGGGCACTGCGTTTCCTATACAGAGGTTAGGCACTTCCTCACATCTGTGGCAGCAGACCAGATATCAAGGACAGAGAGTGGTGTCTACATCCCAACTGGCCTCACTGGAGTCGCTGAACATGGAATTGTTGATGCAGCCATCGACAACTTTGACGACCCGAGCCACCTGAACTTGCCCAACCTGAGTTACTGCACACAAACACAACAATCTCTAAAGCAGCTGAAGACAGAGATCTGGTATGGAAGCTGTCCCGAAATGTATTTGAGAATCTGCAGCATGTCCCTGCTTGGTCTGCATTTAATGCCTTCACGTCAGAGACTGCTTGTTCAGTAGCCAGTGTACTCTACCTGCCCTTCATAAGAGAATCACCCTCAGAATTGTCCACCATCTACACATCTATGATACGACTTGTACAGCTTGCTGCAGAACTGGGACAGCACCATATTCTTGTGACAGCAGACCTTGCTATTTATAGTAAAGCACAACAGATCTTGTGGAGCAAACCATCGCCCTTACAAGGAAAGATCACAATGAGACTGGGAGGTATGCATATAACGATGGCTTACCTAGCAAGTATCGGAAAGCTCTATGGCGATGGTGGACTCTTTGACATACTAACTGAGTCAGATGTGTATGCAGAGGGAACAGCTCGACAGTTGCTTCAAGGGAAACAGCTGGCAAGAGGAGTAAGAAGCATAAAGCTAGCCTCTGAGGCTCTGTTCAGGCTCTTCTGGCAAGCCATGCAATCATGGCTTGAAAAACAAGGTTAATGTGCAATGACTGAAGCACAAGAGCAAATCCTATGAGATGTACAGCATGCATTTCATGGTAATGACAAGGCCACTGCTCAACAGCTCATCAGTGAGGTGGAGACTGAACTTCCTGAGATCCAGAAGAGAATCCAGATGTTCATAAATGAGGGAGTTAAGCAATCAGCAACCTTTGGATACTGGTTAATGTTCCTCAATGGTGTTGATCTATTGCTAAGGATTCTTCGTTCAGAGCGTGAAGCTGACTTTCAACTTCACCTGAATTCCATGTGTGAAGTGATGCCTTGGTTCAGAGCTGCTGGCAGGACCAATTATGGCAAGTACATGCCAGTCTATGTTGCAGAAATGAAAGCACTTGAACATGAACAACCAGAAGCATACACATTCATGCAGCAAGGTGGGTTTGTTGTTCGCCGGTCTGAGCATCAAAGCTTCAACTGTGTGGCTACTGATCAGGCACTGGAGCAAACCATTAATCGAGAAGGCAAGAGTCAGGGTGGGGTTGTTGGCTTCACATTACGAAAAGGAGCTCTCACAAGATGGTTGATGACAAGACATGTGACCACAGCATATGACCTGGGTGAGTGTGTCTGGAAAAAGATCGCAACTTTAATGGGAAAGGAAGGTAACAGCTGTGTCGTTATAGTGTTTGATAGATATGACCACCAACACTCAGTCAAAAATCTTGAAAGACAAAGAAGAGGCACCATTCACACCAGCAGACAAACACATATCATCACAGGACAAACAAGTGTTCCAAACTACAGAAAATACCTCAGGATCAGCGGAAACAAGGCTGCTCTATGTAGCTTTGTCAGCACCTACATCTCCAGTACTGGGCCAATGAGAATTTCTTCAGGGAACACTGTAATCTTGGCAGGTGGCTTTGAAAATGGTCAGGAGGTTAAGAGGGTTAGCAAGTCAGGCATTGACTGCTTGAAAGATCTTTACAGTAACCAGGAGGAGGCTGACACGAGGCTGGTGTTACATGCAATACACCTTGCACAGTCACATTCTCGTCTAATTGTCAATTGTGATGATACAGATGTACTAGTTTTGCTTCTGTACTATTCAAGCAAAGGGATGTTTGGATCCTCAGCAGTGTTTATGCACTCTGGACATGGCCTTAAGGAAAGATTCGTCCCTATCTGTTCGATCGCTCAGAAGCTTGAAGCAGTGATTTGTAAGTGTTTACCTGCATGCCACGCCATCACGGGTTGTGACACCACAAGCAGTTTGTACAGAATTGGGAAGGCCACTGCCCTCACAAGACTGAAGACCCATCTTTGTGAGTTACAGGAAATGACCAAAGTTTTACTCTCTGGTAGCCTGGAAGAGGCTTTGCCTGTGGCAAGAAGGTATGCCCTCCTCCTGTATGGCCAAACGAAAAAGGTGGATGGGCATCCTTGCACCAACCTGGATGAGCTGAGGTACACACTAGCATCTACCACAGATTTGTCAGCAGCAAATCTACCCCCAACAGAAAATGCCTTCCAGCAACATGTGCCGAGAGCCTTGTACCAAACAGCAGTGTGGCATCACAGCCACCTGGCCAAACCTCTTCTCTGGAACCCAGTTGGTAGAGGATGGAGGCTCAGAGAAGATGGGTGCATTGAACCTGTGATGTTCCAGAAGGCACCAGCACCTAAAGAAGTTAGAGACATCACCCACCTCTACTGTAAAGACGAAAACTGCAACGATGCCACCAAATGCCAGTGTCTTTCAGTGGGCTTGACCTGCACAGAGTTTTGCTCTTGCCCTTTCCCAGACTGTCCAAATATGACCCACTTTGTCACTGATGACAATGTGGATAAGTGACAGTGGTGTGTTGCAGTTGTAACATCATGGGGGGCTGACCTCAGAATGGCTACCAAAAGCAGTTCATGTTCCAAATGGTTGCTGCTAGAAAAAAACAAAAAAAAAACAGCCTGAGAAGACAGGGCTCATTCCCCCACAGAGTGTTTGTTTAGTTAGATTGCCATTTGTTTGATTTAAGACAGTAATTTAATTTGTATTGTGTAAAGTTAAGTTATAGTTTTATTAAAAGGCTCATTAAGGTCAAACTGCAATCCTGACTCCTGGTCTCCTGTTTGTGCTATGGTAAGGTGTTATCCTTCGATTTCAATCTTTGTTTCCATATTGTACAAGGTGCTATATGAAATATTTCATTTATTAGATATATCTTATATTTGAATTTCTCAACATTCTTCTCACCACTGATAATGGGTTTTGGACTAAATTATGTCAATGTTCCATTTTCATTAATTTTAGACAGCTCATACAATGAGTGACAGAACACCCTGATTTGTCATATTTGGTATTGCTGGATTCAGCACAACCCCACCTTTCCAACAAGTCATCATATGTGTTTCTATGATAATCCCTGGCTAAGCAACGACAAAGTAAATGAAAACATTCTGCATAGATATTCAATTTGTGCATGTCCGCTTATTTTAGGTATGTGTTTATATGTCTCTATTTATTCCATACATCAAGATATATTCACATCCAGTATTTTCTAGTAGTTAAATCAACTTCCTGACTACAAACATGTCAAGTTTCAAAGGTCTCAGAGCTTGTGTGATTGATCTGCACTAGTTTATATGCCTTAACACCCATACGGACAGGCTATATTTTAGTCCTTTTTTGGTTTTGGGGTGTATAACAATATCTGTTAATTTAACAATCTTAGCAGTAAAATATTTTTAGCCAAGAATCCATTTCATAAATGGGAGACCTTAGAGATGAGGAAAAACATTGTTGGGTTTAGTTCTACCTCCGGTAGGGGTATCTCAAAAACTAAAGCACTTTTTGACCATTTTTCACTAGCCTAATAGGCGCTGGGGTCCTTTCCAGGAGCCCGCGGCAGCATGTCCATTGCACATGGCACCCCAGCCCATGGCAGAGGCATCTGTTGATACAACAACATGCCTGGAAACTCGTTCTAAGGGCACTCCGGGCCGTAGAAAGGTGAGGTTCGACCACGGGGTGAAGGTTTGATGGCAGGCCCGAGTGACTGGGACCCGGAGCGTACCTTGTTGTCATGCCCATCTCGGGACACGATCGCAAAGCCAGTGCTGAAGCGGTCTCATATGAAGCAATCCGAGCGGCGTGACCACCGCTGCGGAAGCCATATGCCCCAGGAGCCTCTGAAATAACTTAAGTGGAACTGCACTCTTGCCCTCTAATTGACGAAGACAAGTCAGCAGTGACTGTGCGCGCGCGCTCGTAAGCTGCGTGTACATGGCGGCCGAGTCGATTTCCATACCGAGAAAAGAGATCCTCTGCACAGGGGAGAGTTTGCTCTTTTCCCAGTTGACCCGAAGGCCCACACGGGCGAGGTGCCGGAGCACCAGGTCCCTGTGTTCACAAACCTGGTCTCGAGAGTGAGCTAGTACTTTCATGAAGACGCGAGGAGACAGGGCTAACCCGAATGGGAGAACCGTGTACTGGTATGCCTGCCCCTCGACGGCAAACCGTAGAAACGGTCTGTGTCGAGGAAGAATGGAGACATGAAAATACGCGTCCTTCAGATTGATCGCTGCAAACCAATCCGATTGACAAACACATTTGAAAATGTGTTTGGCTGTCAACATTTTGAATGGAAGCCTGTGAAGGGTTCGGTTCAAGACGCGCAGGTCCAGGATTGGTCGTAACCCACCGCTCTTCTTGGGTACCATGAAGTAGGGGCTGTAAAAGCCGGACTTCAGCTTGGCTGGAGGGACGGTCTCGATCACACTCTTCGCCAGTAGGGTGTCGATCTCCGCACACATGACAGGGGCATTGCCACCCACCATGGTATAGCGGACTCCCCGAAAGCGGGGAGGAGACCGTGCGAACTGAATCGCATAGCCGAGCCTGATCGTGCGAGCGAGCCAGCGGGACAGATTTGCAAGCTCTAGCCAGGCTCCCAAAAACTGAACCAGTGGGGTCATGCGAATGACAGGCGCACCCACAATGGGGCAGCGAAGCGGAATGACCGGCCCAGACATGGGAGGCATTGAAGCGTCCCGAGGTGTGGGCGGGGTCATGTTCCACGTCCTGACAGAAGAGGCCAGGGAAGGACCAGCGTTCCGCGGCGGCCTCCTCTGACAGGGGTCTGGCGACAGAGGGGGCTGAGAGCAGCGAGGCTTTGCGTCGCACACTGTCAACCGCGCCCTCTTGGGGCTCGGAGGTGAACATGTCAGATCTTTCTTTAACCAAGGATAAGGTGCCGGCGACCGTAAGGCCAGCGGCGGAAGGGGAAAACAAAAGATTCTCCCCCGGCCCTCCACCGGGGGAAGGAATGGTCCTGTTACCATCTCCTGGGAAAGGCCTGTGTTCACCTCCGAGCTGCCCATCTCAGGAGCACCGCTTGGCCTGCCGTTTAGCAGGCTTAGGGGCGGAGACGGGCTGGGCCGCCTTCCTGCGACCTCCTCCGCACCCTGGCCCGGGTGAAAGCTGCTGCTGGAAAAAGTCCTCGACCGCCCCGCTGAAGAGCCCAGCCTGGGAGATAGGATAGTTGAGGAACTTCGTTCGCTCAGCCTCTCGCATATCTGCCAGGTTGAGCCAAAGATGATGTTCCTGGACCACACAAGTGGACATCACCTGACCGAGAGAGCTCTTGCATTAAAGCAGGGTCAGCATTGCTTGTGGAGGAGATAGATTGGGGTATAGTAGAAGGGACTCACTCTACCTCCTAGACGGAGTTCATGGAGTCTCGATCACAACACTGCGATGGTCATGTTCCTGCAGTGAGAACATGACTCATACATGAACGCTCTCCCAGCGTGCACGAGGCCCAAGCACGCAAGACAGCGATCATGCCTGTCAGACGGACTAACAGCCGACCGCAGCCACAGACAGCATGATGTTCAACCAATAAAGATGTTTATCGCTGACAAACAATGGGATGCATTTGCAGATTTGCTTTCAATTGACTATAACGTTCACGCTCTTGATGTTCTTACATTTCCTGTTATGACTCAAGTGAGAAACCGCTTCAGATGATTCAGTGCGTGCATGGAACTGAACAAATCATTCAAACTGATTTGCGAACCAATTCAGACAGTTTTGCCAGCTTGTTTGATTAAGTCTTTGAACAGAATCGACTCAAAAGAGGGATTAATTTGTGAATGGGGCATCGCTCATGTCCCAGAAAAAAGAGAATGGAATAACTATATGCATTTCTTAACGTATTGCATTAAACTAAAGTAACGAGAGGAACGTCGCCCAGTGTAACAAAGTAAAAGTACAGTTTTTTCATTAGAAATATACTCGTTAAAGTAAAAGTAACCACATTTAAATCTACTCTTAAAAGTACAACATTTCCAAAAAAAATACTCAAGTAAACGTAACGAAGTAAATTTACTTCGTTACTACCCACCTCTGATTAAAACAAAGTGGAAGCAATTGGGAACAACAGCAACTCAGCCACGAAGTGGTAGGCCACGTAAAATCACAGAGCGGGGTCAACGCATGCTGAGGAGCACAGTGCGCAGAAGTCGCCAACTTTCTGCAGAGTCAATAGCTACAGACCTCCAAACTTCGTGTGTTTGAACACGGCCTCAAGAACAGTGCATAGAGAGCTTCATGAAATGGTTTTCCATGGCCGAGCAGCTGCATCCAAGCCTTACATCACCAAGTGCAATGCAAAGCGCCAGTGTAAAGCACGCCGCCACTGGACTCTAGAGCAGTGGAGACGTGTTCTCTGGAGTGATGAATCACGCTTTTCTGTCTGGCAATCCAATAGACGAGTCTGGGTTTGGCAGTTGCCAGGAGAACGGAACTTGCCTGACTGCATTGTGCCAAGTGTAAAGTTTGGTGGAGAGGGGATTATGGTGTGGGGTTGTTTTTCAGGGTTTGGGCTTGGCCCCTTAGTTCCAGTGAAAGGAACTCTTAATGCTTCAGCATACCAAGACATTTTGGACAATTTCATGTTCCCAACTTTGTGGGAAGAGTTTGGGGATGGTCCCTTCCTGATGACTGCACACCAGTTAACAAAGCAAGGTCCATAAAGACATGGATGAGTGAGTTTGGTGTGGAGGAACTTGAATGGCCTGCACAGAGTCCTGACCTCAACCCGACAGAACACCTTTGGGATGAATTAGAGCGGAGACTGCGAGCCAGGCCTTCTCGTCCAACATCAGTGCTCACAAATGCGCTTCTAGAAGAATGGTCAAAAATTCCCATAAACACACTCCTAAACCTTGTGAAAAGCCTTCCCAGAAGAGTTGAAGCTGTTATAGCTGCAAAGGGTGGGACAACTCCATATTAAACCCTATGGATTAAGAATGGAATGTCATTAAAGTTCATGTGCATGTAAAGGCAGACGTTCCAAATCTAAGCATCTTGTAAGCATCTTGAACTTGAGCTTCGCTACAGCGCGATTGAGAACGCGCAGATCTAAAATGGGCCGCAACCCCCCATCCTTCTTTGGCACGATGAAGTACCGGCTGTAAAACCCTGACTCCCTGCTGGCTAGAGGAACCCTTTCTATAGCCTCTTTTCGCAGAAGAGTCTGTACTTCTTGAGTCATAACCAGAGCCTGCTCGGTGGTGGGCAGAACCCCGTTGAAACTGGGCGGACGACACCTGAACTGAATGGCATACCCCTTTTTTATAATGTGCAGGACCCAACGCGATATATTTGGAAGATTCTCCCACTCTGCCAAAAAATCTACTAAGGGTACCAGCCTCTTGAGGCTGGCCTCTGATGTACTCTGCACAGCGAGCACAGCGCCCTGAAGCGGCGAACCGGCAGGGAACGACTGGCCTGACTGCTCTGTGGCCCTCCTCCCGGCATTGCGGCGGGGTTAGCGGATCGACCCTGTGAGGGCACCGAAGGAAGACGGGCACCGTATGCTGAGGTGAACACCGTCTGCCTTCGGAGGGGACCACCCTCACGATCCTGACGCTCTTGGCGTCAGAACCTCTTTGACGCAGCCTTCTTAGAGATAATGACGGTCCTCAGATCCGTCTTACTTTTTGAAGGCTGCACCGCCCCCCGCCCCCCGCCCCACCCCTTCTGTGGGGGGGTACGGGTGGCAACGCTCTGCTTTTGTTGCGCTCGGTGTGAGGAGCTGGTACTCGGCTTCTGCTGCTCCCGCCCAGCAGCAGACGGAGTCTGGGGTTTACGGGGAAGGAACTGCTGGAGTGCCGCTGCCTGTTTTTTGGACTCCAGAAACCTGTCGGTGACGGTAGTAACGTCACCGAACAGGCCCTCTGGAGACAGCGGCGCATCCAACAGAAAACGTTTGTCTCTTTCCTTGATATCCGTGAGGTTCAGCCATAAATGCCTCTCCGTGGCCACCAGGGCTGCCATAGAACGGCCCACAGATCTGGCCGTCTCCTTGATGGCACGGAGAGCTAAATCAGCTGAAGACCGGAGCTCACGAACAACGTCCGCTCCGATCTCCTCACTCTCCCCCAGATCCTTAAGCAGGTCAGCCTGGTATGCCTGCACAATAGCCATCGTGTGCAGGCATGCCGCGGCCTGACCCACAGCCGAGTACGCTTTGCCCACCAGCGCTGATGTTGCTCTAAGTGGCTTGGTGGGCAATGTCGGGGCTTTGATGGCCGATACCATATATCGGACCATAACCATGCTTTTTCAGACCCATTATATCACTGTATGTACTTGTTTGTGGGCTGAAAATGCGCGAGGAAACCGGACGTTTCCACGACCTCGACACCTCGGTGTGCTGCACTCCCATGCAAACAACACACATTGGATGTGTGTCCCCACCCGTGATGTAGCGTGGGCAGGGATGAACACATTTATTGAACAGAGAGGTATGTGGTTGTTCGCTCGCCATATTTAACTTAAATTAAATTTAAATTAAATTAAAATTTATTTAACTTAAAAACTTAAATTGAAACAAGAACTGTGAACTTATCTGCTGTAGAACCTGTGTCGGATGCAGAATGTCATGTTCGGGAAGAACCTGTTAATGACACAAATTTACCTGAACCTGTGGAAATGGACAAAGCAATGGACGGTAACTTCCGGTAAGGAAGTTGAAGTTGTTGATGAATATCTGGAAGATGAATCTAAAAGAGAAATTGAAGGAAAGAATGATCAAGAAGAATCCACTGGTGAGCATGACAAATCAACAGAAAATTCAAACGTTTCATCACAAAAGGAAAGTGCCATTTCCAGAAGTCCTCAAATGGATCAGAATGATGTACCTTAATCTGTAAGAAGACTAAGACGCAGTCAAAGATCCCATGAACCTCCAAAAAGACTTTTGACCAGATGGGAAATCTTCTCAGTATGGTGATCCAGTCTTTGTTGTCAAGCATGAGTACAACGTTCACAAATTTGCTGGAAGAGAACCTGGAACCTCCTAACATCTCACCTATCATTGTGACTGTTCAACCTCAGATGCAGAGGGACCTTCATACATTCAGGAGGAGAGAGTGTAACCCAGGTCACTGACTAGGACATTAGTAATTATAAATAGTTTATTTTTATTAATATCTCTTTAGTATTAATAGGGGGAAATTATGATTTAAAGTATCAATTTAAATTGGGAAAAAGGAATTGGCCAAAGTGAATTTTGATTGGTCAGAGGTTAGCTCCGCCTCCAAAGGAAGTCAAGCAGTAGAGCACGAAAGCACGGGAGAGAGCAAAGTGTGCCGGAGAACAAGATGCAGAGTGATGCGAGACACTGAAATCGTGTTCATAAGCTCTTACTTATAATAACTAACTTCTGGCGGACCGCCATACGCATCGATTTACGGCGAAAGAGTAACCCTTGGCCCTTGAACCCTTGACGCATGCCTATTGACGAACGCAGAAGCGCAGAGGATAGAGCAAAACAAAACACCGGTCATGAATTAGAAGTCTAAAACGAGAATTTTTAAAGAGAAATGGCGGAGGATTTCGATATAAGAGAAGAGGGGCTTGAGTTTTTTGCCCAGCCTTATCCGCGAGAGGCGTCAAAGCTTGCGATGCTCCTATACATCGCGTCGGGGGTTACTCTTTTGCGCAAGTCGACTTGCGTACTGCTGACCGCCGGAAGCTAGTTATTTTAGTCTATAAAGTTTTAAATATGGATATTTTTCTTACACAAACACATCACTTCGCTTCAGAAGCCCTTTATTAACCCCCCGGAGCCGTGTGGAGCAGTTATATAATGGATAGATGCACTTTTATGGACTTTAAACATGAACCAACAAGTCACTGCCATTATAAAGCTTGGAAGAGCCAGGACTTTTTTAATATAACTCTGATTGTATTCGTTTGCAAGAAGAATGTCATATACACCTAGGATGACTTGAGGGTGAGTAAATCATGGGCTAATTTTCATTTTTGGGTGAACTAACCCTTTAAAAAGACAATTTAGATTATTCAAATAATCTAAAAAAATAGATTATTAAAGTGAGAGATAACCTTAGAAACTCACGCTTTACGGTAATAGAAGCAGGCAAAGAGAGACATGTATACAAACTGGAAAGTTAGAAACAAATGCAAAAGGCGACGGAAACTGGACGATGTCTGGATTAAGGCCAAATCAAGAGATACTTTGCTTTATTTTCCTATATCATCTTATTTTTCCTCGGTTATTAATATGTGTATTTAAGTGGTTTTGAAATATGTTTATCACTATTTGAAACGTAAAGTGTAAGAACTGTATTTGAACATGATCATCTAATGTGTATTTTCATTAGAACTGTGTAATTAATGTGGTAAATTGTTCATAAAATGTATATTTGTTATATGTGAATTAGTTATTTTGATTATGAAGAAATGTGTTGCATGTGACGCTAGCTTTGCTAGCTATGTACATAGGTTTCAATGTACTAAGGGTGAACGTGGTTGGTTAGCATGCATGTTAAGGGCAGCAGAAATGAGTGATGTAACAGACAGTTTATTTCATTTAAAACAGTTTATTGAACAGTTGATTAATGATTATTTTTCGGCTTTGTGGTTTTCAAGGACCGTTTTTTTGTTGTTGTTTGTTTTCTCTTCTTTTCCCTGTTTTTTTTTTGTTTTGTTTTTTTTGTTTTTTGATTGTCTCATTTTTCTACATTGGAATCCTGATCTGTCCCTGCCGTGGATGCTCTTTTCGTGATTTGGACATGACGAGCCACTCATCTCTTGATATTACCTGGAAGTAAAAAGAACAATTACTTTGCTGAACTGGTAAGACAAAACTCACCTTGAACTGTGCTATTTTGTTTTTGTTTATAGCAAGTGCCAAAAACTTTACCAAGTTGTATATCATTCCGATGAAGTAAAAAATTCTAAAAGAAAATTAATTTTAAAAAAAGTTTTTTTTTTGACCAAACAGCACCAAGGGTTAAGACAGCAATTGCTGTCTTCTCTAACCAACGAATAAACAATTCAGAATTCAGATCGGGATCGGTAGCATTCAAATATTCATCCAATTCCTTTTGCTTGAAGATCGATTCATCACGTTGGTATAAAGCCGAATCTGCCCTTAGGGTCTGTGTGGAGGACCTGTCTGGTTCTTTTGGACTCTGCTGATGATCGGCACAGATCCTCACCCAGATAGCATGGTGACATTGATACAATGTTGAGTTTTGATCCAAATCATCATTTTGGTTGAGATTAAAATTTCAATGTTTAAAGTATGTTGGATCAGCATTGAAATTGTGATGAAAGTCAACAACACGCATAGGTGGAGACAGTGACATTGAACTAACAGTGATTTGTAGTTGATGAGCACAAGATCATGCAGGTGTGTATCTCTGCAGAACACTAGTGGGTGTTTCCCAATCAGTAGGGCGTTTTCAAACCACGATGGGCATTTTCAACCACTTTACCCGATTTGCTCAAATCCACTGGGGGCTTGGTTTAGGGGTGGGCCATCATCATTTTAGCAAGTCTGTTGAAAAATGGTTGAAAAACATCCATTGTAGTTTTAAATTGGCCACTGATTGGTAAACGCCCATTTTGGTTTTGCATGTGCACTTCTCAGTAGTATAGGTGTGTTCGACACACCGTAGTGACGCTCATGCTGTGTTTGCATACTTTATCACAGATGAAGTGAAATAAATGCAATATAATGCACATATGTTTCAGAGACATTGTCATGTAATAGGCCTGCTTTATGTAGCTACTGCTTAATACAGCGTGTGTTTGTACAAGAATAAAGTTTACCATAAGTGAACTATCAATGAAGTGGGGTCTACGTTTTTTTATCAGTTTTATTTTGATAAACATGACACAATATAACATCGCGACTACATGAAAAGAGGTTTTACTGTTATAAAATACAGATTTGTGCGCATTAGTGGAACTGAAGGTTTTAGAATAAACACGAAACACACATGCTCGTTGTCATGCGGTGAATCCGGCCAATCGTGGAACAGCTGTGTCATCATCAGCGCTCGTGCAGCCGCTCTGGAGAAGCTGCGCAAAATGCACCAGCCGGCTGTTCTCGAATCACTCTCACGGCACTTTGATGGCATACGTCACAATCACGTGGCGTCGGCACTGTCTCAAGTCGGACAAAATTTCTAACCGGAATGCACTACTTCAAGTCAGCCGCCAATCGGTCTGTGCAGCACTGTATGAAGTCAAACAAGCCTTTTAATTGATGCTTCCTCATTAGAGAGAAAACAAAGGTGCATCCTATACTGAAGACTTGTGTGTTGAACCACCTGACATACTTTAGATGACTTCTCTTGTACAATTTCATACAATGCTGCATCTACCTTATTATTTCTCTGTTCCTTTGTTTTGCGTGCTTGTTATTTGCATTTGATTTGTATTGTTACTGACTGTAATTAGATATATTAAAAAGTTATTAAAGTGTTAAAGCAACAATTTTTCTACATTCTTAACGGCATCTTGCTTGAGTAATGTTTATTGGGAAATTCCTGAATAAAGTTCTAACATCATTTAACACAGGGGTTCTCAACCCTGGTCCTCAAGGCCCACTGTCCTGCAGAGTTTAGCTCCAACCCTGATCAAACTCACCTGCCTGTAGCTTTCTAGTAATCCTGAAGAGCTTAATTAGCTGGTTCAGGTGTGTTTGATTAGGGTTGGAGCTAAACTCTGCAGGACAGTGGGCCTCGAGAACCAGGGTTGAGAATGCCTGATTTAACAGATTTCTTGAAGTGCAAGAGACATGAACATGAGCAAGAATGTCACACTTCACACATAGCCCATGTCTTCATCCATCAGTGCTTGCAGAGCACATTGCTCCTTTAGTAGGAGTGAAGGCAGATGAAGATGGACAATAAAAAAAAAAGAGAAGCACCTCCTGATAATGCTGACATTGATTATACATTGAGTTGTTGTCGACAGCACAATCACCTGACCTGGGACTTGATGCTATCCTGTGCCTTAACTCCTGCTCCCTGATCACTGCTTAATCAGGTAATCGTTCATATTCCTGAATCACTATTACATTTGAGGAATGTAACTGATCTTCTCTCAGTTTAGCCTGTTTCCACAGAAACACAATCACAATAAAACATCTTACATAAGGTGAATCTGCAGCTCTAAAGGGATAGTTCACCCCAAAATGAAAATTCTGTCATCATTTATTCACCCTCAAGTTATTCACCCCAAACCTGTATGAGTGTCTTTTATCTGATGAACACAAAAGAAAATAGAGTGAATAATGTTGGTAACCAGACAGTTGACAGCAGCAATTGACTTCCATATTATTCTTTTTTTCCTACTATGGAAATCAATGGCTACCGTCAACTGTCTGTTAACAACATTCTTTAAAATATCTTCTTTTGTGTTCAACAGAAGAAAGACACTTATACAGGTTTGGAACAACTTGAGAGTGAGTAAATGATGACAGACTTTTCATTTCGGGGTGAAATTTTCATTGAAAAAACCTAAGCTCTTTTATTCTTCAAGATAAACTTGTTACTTGAATGTTATGTAGTTTCACAGAAAATGAACTGAGATTTATGTAATGGCCATAGCTCAGAGGTGTTTATTCCTCTACATGTTTAGCTCAACACACCTGCCTGGAAGTTTTCATTGATCCTAATGACATTGATTAGCTGCTTCAGGTGTGTTTAATTAGGGCTGGAGATAAACTCGTGGGAAAAATCAGACATGCTTTCTTTTGATATCGAAGCATTAATAGATACAGAATGCAGAATTTAACGATACTATAATCATTGAATGTTTTGTGTTGAGTAACTTTTTTTAAAAGTGAATCATATTGTGTTTAGTATGTTAACATTCTTGAATGTGACTGAATGTATGACAACTGAATTGACTTGTTCTTAAGTAATATCATGCTTTCTTTTTCAGATTTCAGAAAACCCAAAGGAAAAGAGGCAGTAGTCTGATGCAAGTCAGATTTTTAAAACCTGAACCGTTGGACCACCTGTAGTTTTAATGACATCAGACTTCTGAAGCTAATTTTATTTTTAAAGGTTAAATAAAACTGTTAAATAAAATAAATTGATTCAGCTGCTGGGAAGGTGTCATTTTTATTTTAAAAGGTTTTCCCCAAACTTTGAAATCAGGAATTTGTTGATGCACCATTGAAGTGTAGTTGAAATATTAATGTTATTTCAACATTAACTTGGTACATCAGATGGCAACATTGTTTTATGTTGTCATTACATTTCAGTTGTATTTTCAGTTTCAACAAATTATTTAGAATCAACATCACATTGTAACACTGATCAAACAATATTACCAAAGATTATTTTTGATAATTTCAGTGTTGATTCTACATCACTGCTGTTGAATCAACATCATAGTGTAACGCTGATTTAACAATATTACCATTGATTATTTTTGTTAATTTCAATAATGCTTCAACATCAGTGATGTAGAATCAGTCATAGTGTAACGCTGATTCAGCAGTATTACCATTGATTATTTTTGTTAATTTCAATATTGATTCAACATCAGTGATGTAAAATCAATCATAGTGTAATGTTGATTCAATAGCATTACCATTGATTTTTTTGTTCACCATTGTTTCAACATTAAATGCGGGTGCAAACGTGATATTAAACTAACATGACTTCATAATGTTGATTCAATGATATTATCATTGTTATTATTGTAACTGAGGGTACAAAAGTGATGTTGAAAACATATCACTTTGTAATGTTGAATCAATAATATTATCATTGATTTGTGATTGAAATCTCAACATTGCTTCAACATTAACTGAGGGTGCAAAAGTGATGTTGAAAAAATATCACTTTGTAATATTGAATCAATGATATTACCATTGATTTGTGGTTGAAATATCAACATTGCTTCAACATTAACTGAGGGTGCAAGAGTGATACTGAACCAACATCACTTTGCAACGTTAATTCAATGCAATTAGCATTGACGCATCAACACTGACTCAACATTGTTTCAATGATTACATGCTATCTGGGCAGACACCCGATGTAAAGTTGGATCGTTAGTTAGATTGTTGTCTTGTTGGATCTCAGTATGCTGTGTCCATTCCTGTAAAATACCACATCTAGATGTGTATTTAATCATAAAAAACTAAATTAGAGCATCTCCATAACCCATCCACCATCCCACAGTGTTTCCTCCAGTGCTTAGGTACTGGGGAGGTCGCTACAAAAGAACCAAAATATCACTATGCCGATTATTTGCTTTGCTCACACCAGTGTCTACCAGCAGTTTTGGTAAAGAAAACCTAATTATCACAAAATTGGTTTTCGTCCTTTGTGTTAGCGGAGGCTGATAAACTTCCATCGATGCAGAGGTGACTTTGGTTAATTACAGCTCTTAAGATATGTGGATGGGGCCTGTGGTTTGGCTTTCAGGGACATAAAATCTTCCTCTTCTCCTGTCCGAGCCACCCGCAGACTACAATGGTGACCCAGTGGTATGATATAATTACGTGTCCTGTGACTTTGATAGCATGGCCAGTTTGCCCTTTTCAAAAAACATAACATAATACTTTCCAAATATAATCAGATAGAAAAGGTAATTGGATTATTGCAAAAGAGGAACAGGCAATTATGGCATCTCTGGAGGACATTTCATGTTTCTTGCCCCATTCTGTGCTTTGTGATTGAGGGTCGTGATCTTCAGCGTTTTGTGTTTACAGAGCATTCATCGCCTCCCATGGGTGTACAAAGGACATTTTATACGCAGGTTTTTTGCATGTGCACTTTTCAGTTCGTTCCTGAGGTATTTTTGTATTACATATAAACATTAATGTGTCACGTAAAAAGAGCTATTCTTCTTGACAAATCCTGGAACCGATATCGAGTTGTGGGGTATTTCCCTGTGGAAGCTCATAATGTTTTTTGTGCATCTCTAAACTGAGCTCATTAACCAGTAAGCCAACGAGAAACCTCCATGCCTGGAGTTGTGCTCCCTCTGAGAGCGTCCATTAGAATGGAAATCAGCTTATTTCCCAGCCCACTTATATCTCCAGGTTTTTGTAAATTACTGTGATGACAGTTAGTAGGACTTTGACTTGGGCCTGATTGTTATGCTGAATTTTTTTTACACCAGATCTGCTGAAATATCTAATCTAAACATGCTTTTACAACAGCCCACTGACATTATGCATTTATTTGCTGCTCAGTATACACTCACCTGAAGGATTATTAGGAACACCTGTTCAATTTCTCATTAATGCAATTAACTAATCAACCAATCACATGGCAGTTGCTTCAATGCATTTAGGGGTGTGGTCCTGGTCAAGACAATCTCCTGAACTCCAAACTGAATGTCAGAATGGGAAAGAAAGGTGATTTAAGCAATTTTGAGCGTGGCATGGTTGTTGGTGCCAGACGGGCCGGTCTGAGTATTTCACAATCTGCTCAGTTACTGGGATTTTCACGCACAACCATTTCTAGAGTTTACAAAGAATGGTGTGAAAAGGGAAAAACATCCAGTATGCGGCAGTCCTGTGGGCGAAAATGCCTTGTTGATGCTAGAGGTCAGAGGAGAATGGGCCGACTGATTCAAGCTGATAGAAGAGCAACTTTGACTGAAATAACCACTCGTTACAACCGAGGTATGCAGCAAAGCATTTGTGAAGCCACAACACGCACAACCTTGAGGCGGATGGGCTACAACAGCAGAAGACCCCACCGGGTACCACTCATCTCCACTACAAATAGGAAAAAGAGGCTACAATTTGCACGAGCTCACCAAAATTGGACAGTTGAAGACTGGAAAAATGTTGCCTGGTCTGATGAGTCTCGATTTCTGTTGAGACATTCAGATGGTAGAGTCAGAATTTGGCGTAAACAGAATGAGAACATGGATCCATCATGCCTTGTTACCACTGTGCAGGCTGGTGGTGGTGGTGTAATGGTGTGGGGGATGTTTTCTTGGCACACTTTAGGCCCCTTAGTGCCAATTGGGCATCGTTTAAATGCCACGGCCTACCTGAGCATTCTTTCTGACCATGTCCATCCCTTTATGACCACCATGTACCCATCCTCTGATGGCTACTTCCAGCAGGATAATGCACCATGTCACAAAGCTCGAATCATTTCAAATTGGTTTCTTGAACATGACAATGAGTTCACTGTACTAAAATGGCCCCCACAGTCACCAGATCTCAACCCAATAGAGCATCTTTGGGATGTGGTGGAACGGGAGCTTCGTGCCCTGGATGTGCATCCCACAAATCTCCATCAACTGCAAGATGCTATCCTATCAATATGGGCCAACATTTCTAAAGAATGCTTTCAGCACCTTGTTGAATCAATGCCACGTAGAATTAAGGCAGTTCTGAAGGCGAAAGGGGGTCAAACACAGTATTAGTATGGTGTTCCTAATAATCCTTTAGGTGAGTGTATATACACTCAGAACGATCAGAGAATGTAAAAAAAATTCAAGCAGTAGTCATTTCTCACAGTGATTGTTGAACATTGCACATATAGTATTGTAATATTTTTATAGAGTATTTTATTTGGTGCTTTTGGTATACAATAAAATAGATCTGAGAATGCGTAAAAAGGTTTATATGGGGCTGGTCATTATTGAATATGTTTGCAGGGAGGAATTGATTATTCAGACAGCTGGATGTGCTGTTGGTGAGAGAGGGATGGTGTGAATAAAACTCAGTACAGGTTTTCTGCATATATCATTTCAAAAGAATCATAGTCGGCATTAGCAAACAGATGTCTTCATATTGATTATATAAACCACTATGGATCTGTTTGGGTCAAACCTGCAGTAGGTTGTCTAATTAAGAGCTTTCCTTTGTTTCATTAACAATGATTAATTCCTCTTGCTGCTGAACATTGATTGTATAGGTGAATGACGAATGAATTTATGTTACATCAGCTAACTATTTCCAATTGAAAACCTCAGAGAGAAAGGAGCAGAGCAGCACTAATAAATACGCAAAGAGAATTGGGTAACACTTTATAATAGCTTTCATTAATAAACCATTACCATAATGCTTAAGAGATTTAACAGTTCATTTACATTAAAATATGAATGTATAAAATTATAAATCAAGTTTCATGACAATTCATGTTTTATCTGAATAAAATGAATGATCTGTGGAGCACTATGCTATAAGAAAATACAGTGGGGACCTTTTTTTAAATGAATTTACAGCATAAACATTTGACTAAAAAGTTTAATGTTTTTATTCAACTGAGTAAAAAGTATAGACCCGTTTCACAGACAGGGCTTAGATTAAGGATTAGGCCTTAGTTCAGTTAGGACAATTAAATAGCTTTTATAAACATGCCTTAGGAAAAAAAAAAAACATTACTGTCACCTGTGCAATAAGTCCATTCGTGAAATTTCCTCACTATTAAATATTCCACGGTCAACTGTTAGTGGTATTATAACAAAGTGGAAGCAATTGGGAACAACAGCAACTCAGCCACGAAGTGGCAGGCCACGTAAAATCACAGAGCGGGGTCAGTGCATGCTGAGGTGCACAGTGCGCAGAAGTCGCCAACTTTCTGCATAGTCAATAGCTACAGACCTCAAACTTCATGTGGCCTACAGATTAGCTCAAGAACAGTGCGTAGAGAGCTTAATGGAATGGGTTTCCATGGCCAAGCAGCTGCATCCAAGCCTTACATCACCAAGTGCAATGCAAAGCGTCGGATGCAGTGGTGTAAAGCACTCCGCCACTGGACCTTAGAGCAGTGGAGACGTGTTCTCTGGAGTGACGAATCATGTTTCTCTGTCTGGCAATCCAATGAACGAGTCTGGATTTGGCAGTTGCCAGGAGAACGGTACTTGCCTGAGTGCATTGTGCCAAGTGTAAAGTTTGGTGGAGGGGGGATTATGGTGTGGGGTTGTTTTTCAGGGGTTGGTCTTGGCCCCTTAGTTCCAGTGAAAAGAACTCTTAATGCTTCAGCATACCAAGATATTTTGGACAATTTCATGATCCCAACTTTGTGGGAACAGTTTGGGGAGGGCCCCTTCCTGTTCCAACATGACTGCGCACCAGTGCACAAAGCAAGGTCCATAAAGACATGGATGAGCGAGTTTGGTCTTGAGTCAGAGTCCTGACCTCAACCTGACAGAACACCTTTGGGATGAATTAGAGTGGAGACTGCAAGCCAGGCCTTCTCGTCCAACATCAGTGCCTGATCTCACAAATGCACTTCTAGAAGAATGGTCAAATTCCCATAAATGCTCTCCTAAACCTTGTGGAAAGCCTTCCCAGAAGAGTTGAAGCTGTTATATCTGCAAAGGGTGGGCCAACTCCATATTAAACCCTACGGATTACAAGATGTCATTAAAATTCATGTGCATGTAAAGGCAGACGTCCCAAAACTTTTGGCAATTTAGTGTATGTCAGTGCAAGTTGCTTTCAGTTAAAACAGCTCAAACATGCATTTTAGTCTGGGACTATAGACTTAAGCCTTGTCTGCACAACCGGGGGTTAATTTTTTGCCTTAATGACAGAACTTAAGCTGTTTGAACAGTACAAATTTGTATTAAACCTGATGATCATGTTTTCCAGTGTGAAGTGTACTTCTTTAGTGCACATTACAAATTTTGTAGTGAACAATTTTTCGTCATAATCTTTATTTAAAATCTGAAAATTTGCTTCCCCTCTGAAATGGAATGACATGAGGGTAAGTGAACTATTAATTTAAGATGATTAGTTCACTTTAAAATGAAAATTACCCCATGATTTTCTCACCCTCAAGCCATATAGGTGTATATGACTTTCTTCTTTCAGACGAACACAATCAGAGTTATATTATTAAATTTCCTGGCTCTTCCAAGCTTTATAATGGCAGTGAACAGGGTCCATAAGTTTGAAGCTCAAAAAAGTGCATCCATCCATCATAAACGTACTCCACACACCTTAATAAAGACCTTCTGTAGTGAATCGATGGGTTTTTGTGAGAAAAAGTAAAGTAAAATATCTAGCTACCGCCAGACTGCCTTCTGTATTCAACTTATGAAGAAAGTGTAACGCCTCTTGCAGTTCAAAACGCTTGGACTATGTCCGATATCATACGTTGTACCAGTTATGCTTTTTTTGTAAGTTGAATACGGAAGGTACCCAGTCAGTAAATTTTCGTTTGGCATAGATCTGGCCCAGATAAACAGGTGAGATGTGGCCCAGATTAGATTGTGTTTGCCGGCCCAGATCTGGCCTACTTCTTTACCACAGCTCAGCCAAAGCAGTGCCATAACTCCGCCAAACAATACAATTTTATGTGGCCCTTATATGGAATTTTAGTATGGCTGAGTTTTGTTAAAATCTAATGGCCCTTATGTGGCCCACATGCGACTTTGAGTATAATGTAAAAGTCTTATTAACTCCATGGTAAATAAAACACTCAACAACAAAAATGTATTCAATAATTTACTTTTGACAAATGTTTAAATAATTACAGTTACTCAGAAACCATTTATATTAATATAAATAACATTCAAAGAGTCTAGACTTTATTTTACACCAAATTTCATTTTAAGTGTGTATTATGCTCAACTAGTAATGAGAGTTAAAGAGAAAAAAAAATAAATAAATAAATAAATTCACAGTAACTTGCTAAAGATAACAAACAACAACTTCACAAGAAAGAGAAAGAAAGTCTCTAATGAGTGTTTGAAGTGTGTTGCTGGGACTCGCGTTGTTTCAACCGACTGCACCTGCAATAAAAAGTTACATTTAAATAATGTTATCAGCAATACAACCTGGAAGCTAGGTCTGCATGATTATGATTAAAATAAATGTTAAAGGGATAGTTCACCCAAAAATACAATTCTGTCATAATTTATTCACCCTCATGTTGGTCCAAACCTGTATGATTTTTTTTTCTTTCTGATGAACACAAAAGAAGATATTCTGAAGGATGTTGGTAATCAAACAGTTTTGTGTCTCCATTGAGTTTTATAGTATAAAATAATACATAAAAGTCAATGGGGGCTTAAAAAATTGTTTGGTTATCAACATTCATCAGAATACAATTTATTTCTGAAAAAAAAAAAAGCTGAATTTTCATCAACCATTACTCCAGTCTTCAGTGTCACATCCCATCCCAGACATTAGAGGAACTTTTTTTTATAAGGTATGACATTCCTCAAACGTTCTTTCAACTTAATTTTGATTTAAAATTCAACATTCCAAGAACATAAAAATGTCCAGTTCAATGTTCATTGTTCAAAAATGTCATTCATGTTAGTAGAATGTTATTTAAAGGTTGTTAAAGTATATCTTATCTAATATAAAACATTTTTAAAAAATCCTCATGTCAAGAAAACTGGAGTTTTTTTACAACCAACACTGAATATTTAGAGAACATTCTTATAACAAAATTCTGTTAGCTGGGATGATCCTTCAGAAATGATAATATGCTGATTTATTATCAATGTTGGAAACCTGTGATATTTTTTTCAGGATTCATTGATGAATAAAAAGTATAATAATAAAAAGAACAGCATTTAGTCAAAATAGAACAATTTTCAGGCGATATAAGTATTTATTGTCACTTTTTTTTTATCAATTTAATACATCACTAGCCAGGTTAAGAATTTTTTTTTTTTTTTTGCAAAAAAAGGTTTAGTGCATCAAAATGTTTACCGATATCGCTGATGGAAATGCCAATTATAATTTTTTGCAAATGTCGACACAATCTTTTTCCGTTTAACTTTAGCGCATAAATGCTACGTCGATAATTCAAATGTCATGAAACCTAGTTTGGAAACACTTTTTGTTGAGAAAAAGGGCTTTAATGCAAATAAATGTGGTGTCACATGACAGAATAAGCCTATTATATACAGCGTCCGCGCGTGGCGTTGCTCCCGTTAAAGCACCGTTTCCCTGTAGTTCAAAGGCGCAGTAAATCTATTATATTCATATTATTCAATTGTATATTAAATTGTTTTATTACTATTGGTAAGAATAAGACGTGTTACCTCTCAAACATCATTCATCCTTATTTTTGTAAATTTTAGTTTTTTTACAATCTAATAAAATTGATTCTCTTGGAATATCTTTGTTTGGTTTGAATGATCTGACATGCTTCAAACCGCGACTGGCTGCATGTTCAAGGCTTACAGTAAAGACTGTTACTAAATGACCAACATTTTACTATACCAATCTTTTTTCATGGATAGTAAATGTTGCATACAGGACAGTTGAGCTGCTCTGTGTCCAAACCCATGGGCTTCGTCATAAAGGCAATTCATCAGTCCTGTCAGACAAACTGTCCCACTTCTCTGTGATCTTATGATTAATATTTCAATAATATTTTAATTATTCTGAAAATATGTAGGCCTGCATTTTACAAATATTTGGGACACGAAAGATACGATAGATACTAATTTGCGATGTAAGTGAAAGTATGTATGTTTTTTTTTTTTAGCAATACAACAAAACTTGTCAATGCAGGTTTTTTTTTTTTTTTTTAGGGATGACGTCAGTACGCTCACCATTTTATCAGTAAAAGGCCAATTGGATGGAAACAGGCTGGAGACAGCAAATTGTGCAATGTTTTTTAACGCATATTCACTTTGTCAATAACAAAACAGTGGAAAAAGTGGATGGAAACTTGGCTAGTGATGAATAAGATACATTTTTCCAAAAAAAGAAAAAAAAAATATTGTAGCTACTGTTACAAAAGATGCTGTTCTTTTTAAACTTTTTATTCATCAAAAAATCCTGAAAAAGTATCACAGGTTTCAAAAAAATATTAAGCAGCTCAAGCAGTTTCCAACATTAATAATAAATCAGCAAGATATATATATATATATATATATATATATATATATATATATATATATTATTTTTTATTATTATTTTTTTTTACAATAAATCCTTAGACCTTTCTAATGATTTCAGTCATAGTCTGTCTGCATATTAACAGGTAATCCAGCAGTTTATTTTTGTAAAAAGTTTTCTGTAAAATATAAATATTTGTATTATTATTATTATTATTATTATTATATTGTTATATTTATTCTTAAATACTCTATTTTTTTATGTTTAATAATGAAAATGTTATTGTAATAGTAATATTTCTTATTTTGTTAAATATTTTTGTTTAGCAATAATAATACTAATAATAATAATAATCATAATTATTATTATTAGTCATATTAATATATACACAAAATGTTATATACACACACTTTTCATTTGTTTAAAAAAAAAAAAAAAAAAAATCGCAAATTGCCACAGTAAGATTTTGCTCCCTAGTAAAGACATCATTAAAGTAATCATTAAAAGTCATCGTGCAAAAAGTAAACAAATAAAATAAGGGGTAAATTACCTTTTTTGTGTAAGTGCAAACAAAACACTCAAGCCACTTCATAAAATTGAGGTTAAACCGTTGTTCTGAACATTAACAAATGTACGGGTTTGGAACAACATGAAGGCGAGTAAATGACAGAATATTAATTTTTGGGTGAACCACCGCTTTAAGCTCATAGACGCGAAGAAAAAGATGTCGTTCCCCTCAAAAGATCTCACGGCCACAACACAAAAAACGTTCACGTTCCCAAAAGTTACTATGTCGCGGCCACAACAAAACTAAAACCGGGTGCACACTGTGTGATTTATAATAGGCCTTAACGATTGTTCCTTGTCAGGCTGTACGAACATGATCCCCCACTGTAAGCCAATCAATCAATGACTCGTTCGGTGACTAGTGAGCTGCATTACACACGGGATTGAAATGGTAAATACACTAAACTGAGGCTAATTCGACACCCTCCTCAAACAAATAACTAAAAGCTTACATGCATTTCAACAAAATAACCTTAAAATGACTTTGAAATGCCAAAACCTCACTTACCTGAAGATATGTGTGACCGAAAACTCATGAGAGCAGATGAGAAAATGTACAACATACACACGAGTACCATATGTGTTTGAGCTATGACACAAAGTGAGAAACGCTGCCTTGTGGTAAACCTTTGGATTATATATGGGAAAACACAGGAAACCCGAAATCAAGTGCGGCTGACATCCAAGGTTCCACACCTCAGGTTGTTGCATCTTCCCTCCTATTGGTGGAATTAATCTGACTGATACTATGGCGCGAATACGACTTCGAAGGCCATATACCTCAGAATGAGTTGTGAACCAAGAGAACATTTTCCGCTGATTTTAAAGTTATGTCAAAACAAACATGGTCACATTTTGGTCCATATCTGTTCAGCCATGCCATATCTGGGCCATGTGTGCCAGATAATACCCACATGTGGCCCAAACGTGCTTGCTATCTGGGTAGTCTGGCGTAAGCTAGATATTTTACTTTATAAAGTTTTAAATATGGATATTTTTCTTACAAAAACCCATCGATTCGCTTCAGGAGGCCTTTATTAACCCCCCAGAGCCGTGTGGAGTACGTTTATGATGGATGGATACACTTTTTTGAGCTTCAAACTCGTTGCCATTATAAAGCGTGGAAGCGTCAAGATATTGATTAATTTAACTCTGATTGTGTTCATCAGAAAGAAGAAAGTCATATACACCATGGCTTGAGGGTGAGTAAATCATGGGATAGTTTTCATTTTAAAGTGAACTAATCCTGTAAAGACATTAAAGGGAAAAATGTTTTCCTGCAGTCTTTTAAGTCCTCACACTCAGGATCTTGATCATATTCAGTTCAGACCCGAAACTCCTCTGTTGAGCTCTCTCAGCTCCCTCTCAACACTCTCTCCTTTCCTCTTTTCTCCCTCTCCACTTCTTTCCCTCTCTCTTTTGCTCCTTTACTGTGCCTCTGCACAGATGGTCCTCATTAATAAAGCAAGCCAGACTTTCACCCTCTTTTGAATGTGTGTGTGTTTCTGAGAGGAAGAGAGAAAGAAGAGGAATCAATGAGCAGCAGATTGGCTCACTCCTGTTAATTATGCTAAAATATTGTTAAGCGCAGGAAATTAATGTGGCAAACAGGATGCGATGTAACAGCTTACTGCTGGGGCTTTTAGCCCTGATGGAGAGGAGATAGAAACAGGCTTGTGAAAATTTTGTTTATGAAATGAAGTTTATCTTCTTTTTTAAAGCATGAGAAAACAAGAATATGAAAACTATGAAGGCAAATGGAAAGTAGTTTAATTTCCAATTGCATGAATCCACTGTGCAACAAAAAGTGGGATGTGCCTGCTCCTTTAATGGAGGAGAGAGTACTAATCAACAATTTAGATTAAAGAGCAGATCTTATTTCATCGCAGACACATACACTATATTGCCAAAGTTATGGGATGCCTGCCTTTACATGCACATGAACTTTAATGACATCCCATTCTTAATCTGTAGGGTTTAATATGGAGTTAGCCCACCCTTTGCAGCTATAACAGTTTCAACTCTTCTGGGAAGGCTTTCCACAAGGTTTAGGAGTGTGTTTATGGGAACTTTTGACCATTCTCCTAGAAACGCATTTGTGAGGTCAGGCACTGATGTTGGACGAGAAGGCCTGGCTCGCAGTCTCCACTCTAATTCATCCCAAAGGTGTTCTATCGGGTTGAGGTCAGGACTCTGTGCAGGCCAGTCAAGTTCCTCCACACCAAACTTGCTCATCCATGTCTTTATGGACCTTGCTTTGTGCACTAGTGCGCAGTCATGTTGGAACAGGAAGGGGCCATCCCCAAACTGTTCCCACAAAGTTGGGAGCATGAAATTGTCCAAAATGTCTTGGTATGCTGAAGCATTAAGAGTTCTTTTCACTGGAACTAAGGGGCCAAGCCCAACCCCCAAAAAAACAACCCCACACCATAATCCCCCCTCCACCAAACTTTACACTTGGCAGTGCAGTCGGCTAAGTACCATTCTAATGGCAGCCACCAAACCCAGACTCGTCCATCGGATTGCCAGACAGAAAAGCATGATTCGTCACTCCAGAGAACACGTCTCCACTGCTCTAGAGTCCAGTGGCGACGTTCTTTACACCACTGCATCCGACGCTTTGCATCGCACTTGGTGATGTAAGGCTTGGGTGCAGCTGCTTGGCCATGGAAACCCATTCCATGAAGCTCTTTACGCACTGTTCTTGAGCTAAACTGAAGGCCACACGAAGTTTGGAGGTCTGTAGCTATTGACTCTGCAGAAAGTTGGCGACTTCTGCGCACTGTGCGCCTCAGCATGCGCTGACCCTGCTCTGTGATTTTACGTGGCCTACCACTTTGTGGCTGAGTTGCTGTTGTTCCCAATTGCTTCCACTTTGTTATAATACCACTAACAGTTGACCGTGGAATATTTAGTAGTGAGGAAATTTCACAAATGGACTTATTGCAAAGGTGGCAACCTATCACTGTACCACACTTGAATTCACTGAGCTCCTGAGAGCGACCCATTCTTTCACAAATGTTTGTAAAAGCAGCCTGCATGCCTAGGTGCTTGATTTTATACACCTGTGGCCATAGAAGTGATTGGAACACCTGAATTCACCTGAAAATTATTTGGAGGGGTGTCCCAATACTTTTGGCAATATAGTGTATCTTCACTTCTCTAAATGTAAGTGTTGGGGGTAGCGTATTACAAGTAATGCATGTTACATAATCAGATAACGTTCAAATAACGAGTTATGAATCGCTTTACTTATTAAATATATAATGACTTTTTAATATCTTCTTCCACTCTGGAGGAGAAAGTGTCTGTGAGAAAACCAAAAGTAAATTACCTTTATATAGAAATTAACAATGGAACATAAAAGTAACTTTACTTTACCCTGTCAATCATCATCACAGTTAAAATCCTCCACATTCAATTTAATTTCCTACCATATCGGAGAGAAATGCAGTTAGTAGCACGTTGATCTGCCATTTGTGGGTCTTTAATGCAGAGACTCTCCTCATGTGTTTGCAATTTAAATATAATGATGCATTTAAAAGTTAATGGCCAAACGTATCATTACAAAAGTTCACAATGCTGTTGCAGGTGAAATATAATGTGGATAACATTGAATAAATATCTTTTCATCAGGTTAGATACTGATAATTGATCACTCAAACCCCTTTACCTAAACCTCTCTACTTAACCGTCGGACTCGCACATCTGTCATGTTTGTAGTTTTTTAACACTTTTTATCCGATTTTGTAGTTCTAATCAAATCCTCGTCCAACTCGCAATGGGTTGTGGGCAATATCAGCCATTAGAGTGTGCGTCGATCTGCACTTAGAATTCTAACCAGAAATAGTAGACCATCCGGGTATCTTTGGAATACTCTTTTCAACATACTACGATTTGGGACACACTAATTCTATTTTCGAGTACTATTTAGGACAGATAGTATGCGAATTGGGACGCACCGAAAGTGTATTCAGTTCATTTATTTTGAAAAACACAAAAATGAACGATAAAACACACAAATTATTAATAAAAACATAGGATATACAGCGAAAATGAATGAAAGTCATTTCTGTGCTCAGTATTATTAACATATGCTATGCTAGCGTATCATTTGCTATTTCAAATGATTCAGGAAAGATACCATAGAGGGACAAATATTAACAAAAGTATTTAAAGTAGACTGTGGGTAATGTTACTTAATCAATCTGACACCGTTGTTGAACTGGCGAAAAACTGAGAGAAATGTTGACGCTGTCCTGTCCAGCAGCTTGAATGTGTTCCCGGTTGCCATTGCACCTCAACTGTCAGCCACCAGCACTGTACATAACAACAATAATAATAATAAGGTTTTAGCATCTTTCCAAAGTTCAAGTACTTTATTTTATACAGTTTTATAAAAGCTATTCATTGGTTGTAAAGTGTAAGACTCACCTTGAAAAATAAACACTTCTGTCAGACGCAGTTGAAGTACAAATTAAGTGTCTGAGGCAAACGCGCGTTATCTTGATTCAGTATCTGCTGTCAGATGAGATGGTGTAGCCAGGCTATGTCTGTGTCATTATTCCAATGTTTTCTTCATAACTTGTTACGAAATAAAAAAGTTTAACACCTCAGAAAATTAACTTTCCTCTCGTCAACATTATAGCCTATTGTGTGTGCGGCGCGCATGCAGTTGTGGAGGCGCGCCCTGTGTGTCATGTGACACGTCACTCTACACTGAACAAAATTATAAACGCAACACTTTTGTTTTTGCCCCCATTTTTCATGAGCTGAACTCAAAGATCTAAGACTTTTTCTATGTACACAAAAGGCCTATTTCTCTCAAATATTGTTCACAAATCTGTCTAAATCTGTGTTAGTGAGCACTTCTCCTTTGCCGAGATAATCCATCCACCTCACAGGTGTGGCATATCAAGATGCTGATTAGACAGCATGATTATTGCACAGGTGTGTCTTAGGCTGGCCACAATAAAAGGCCACTCTAAAATGTGCAGTTTTACTATATTGGGGGGGGTCCGGGGGTCCAAAAAAAAAGTGTTCTGCACAAACTGTCAGAAACCGTCTCAGGGAAGCTCATCTGCATGCTCGTTGTCCTCATCGGGGTCTCGACCTGACTGCAGTTTGTCATCGTAACCGACGCATTGTGCAAATGCTCACATTCAATGGCGTCTGGCACTTTGGAGAGGTGTTCTCTTCACGGATGAATCCCGGTTTACACTGTACAGGGCAGATGGCAGACAGCGTGTATGGCGTCGTGTGAGTGAACGGTTTGCTGATGTCAACGTTGTGGATCTCGAGTGGCCCATGGTGGCGGTGGGGTTATGGTATGGGCAGGCGTATGTTACGGACAACGAACACATTGTGCATTTTATTGATGGCATTTTGAATGCACAGAGATACCGTGACAAGATCCTGAGGCCCATTGTTGTGCCATTCATCAATGACCATCACCTCATGTTGCAGCATGATAATGCACGGCCCCATGTTGCAAGGATCTGTACACAATTCCTGGAAGCTGAAAAGATCCCAGTTCTTGCATGGCCAGCATACTCCCCGGACATGTCACCCACTGAGCATGTTTGGGATGCTCTGGATCGGCGTATACAACAGCGTGTTCCAGTTCCTGCCAATATCCAGCAACTTCGCACAGCCATTGAAGAGGAGCGGACCAACATTCCACAGGTCACAATCAACAACCTGATCAACTCTATGCGAAGGAGATGTGTTGCACTGCGTGAGGCAAATGGTGGTCGCGCCAGATATTGACTTTTTTTTTGGACCCCCCCGGACCCCCCCAATACAGTAAAACTGCACATTTTAGAGTGGCCTTTTATTGTGGCCAGCCTAAGGCACACCTGTGCAATAATCATGCTGTCTAATCAGCATCTTGATATGCCACACCTGTGAGGTGGATGGGTTATCTCGGCAAAGGAGAAGTGCTCACTAACACAGATTTAGACAGATTTGTGAACAATATTTTGAGAGAAATAGGCCTTTTGTGTACATAGAAAAAGTCTTAGATCTTTGAGTTTAGCTCATGAAAAATGGGGGCAAAAACAAAAGTGTTGCATTTATAATTTTGTTCAGTGTATATAAAAAGATTGTCTGTATTCTTGTTGAAAATAAACACATTTTATCTTAAGGGAAATTTCAATCTTGTGTCTGACAATTAATTATACATTTTAAATAGCAAATTCTGATAATCAGAACATAATATAAAGAACCTGCAAATGATGGTAACGGAATTACGAGCATGTGGAGTTGCATTTACGTTGCCAGTAAGTAATGGAATTACCACTATATTATAAATATAGTATGTATCTGGACCGTTGATAGTAATCTTATAATGTTCGGAGATTGTACTAACGACTTTGTGAGAAGGTAATTTTATGGTAATGATATTACAGGCATGCAACGTCATAGTTACGTTGTCAATTAGTAAGTCATGAAATTACCAAAAAGTACGAATACATTACATAACTGTTACATCGTGTGTTAGCTGGGGTACGAGTGTTCATGTTTGCGGTTGCCAGATATCAAGAGTTTAAATCCCCTAATCAGAGATTTTCTGTTTTACTTAATCTTTACTGGCAACCATGCACACGTGCTCTATCTACATTGTGGAAGCACTGCCGATGGTCTGAAAACAGAAAACACAGACAAACAAGTAAGCAGACTGTGTTCCTTCACAAACCGCTTGGGCTGTTTGCTGCAACTAAATCTGAAATTAAACCTTCTGTGAGTAAATGTAATAAATCTAAACATGGATCTCAACTATATTGTTTGCGATTGTGGTTGCTGAGTAAATGCAGTTCCCTTTTTAGTCGGTCTCTCGACATTGTGAGCTATGCTTTGGGGCGTATCCCCTCCTTCCCTTAAAACTAAAGTCTAATTGCACCATGGCAGTAAACTTATACTGGCCAATGGCGTTTGAGCGCGCGAGCTGGGAGCTCAGCACTCACAGCCATTGCTTCAGAATCTTTCACCTTCAGAGAAGCAAAGCATCACATTAATCAAGAAAAGCATTGGATTAATTACTTGTCGCCATTGACAACGCCTTAAGACGACGATGTATCCATCAAGGAGTGTCGAGCATGTGGTGGGCCCATCAAGCTCCCCGACATGCATGATACACGTGTACACGTGTACACGTGTACATGTGTCCAGAGGCCGCACTGGATAGGCCTGAGTGTCCTTTCTGTGAGGAAATGACAGTCAGGACCCTCTGTACCAGGATTTCCACTGTTCCGAAAAGCGCCCAGCCACCCCTCCGCCTTTACCTCCTGCTGCTGTCGAGCCGAGGAAGGAAAGGTCGGTGTGGCCATGTGCTGTAGGCCCCTCTGACAATGCCATGCCGGCACAGCTCCCACATGCTTGTTGCTCTATGGGGCCTCCTGTCAGAGTCCTGCACACACGTGGGAACTGCTAATATTTGATGTAACGGGTGGAATAATATTTACGTGGTCATTTGCGGTGGCAGGTGCGGGCTGGGAATCAATAGGCACAGCGGACTGCGGGTCCAATAGCCAAGAATATTGCAACTCAATTCGTTACCCACTGATAGGCAACTGCTTTCAAATGGTCCTGTGCTTATTTGTGTTCACGCTCTGTAGTCTAAAGAACGTCAAAGGTTTCTAATTACAACGCGATTTGCAGCGTAGAACACAGCGTTTGCGCACTGCAACTAAAGTGATTGACAGATTCAGTCATTAAGGGAGCATTTTTTGCTCACTTTCTGTATATAATCTATTCGCAATTTGAATAAAAGTTTTATTTTTCATGCTGCTAAGAGGACAAACGGCCACGTATGCACTGCAGAGTTTCAGGAGAGACAACCGCATTTCAATGCAGAGTGAATCTGCTAAAATATCACAGTAAAGGCTCATATTTGGCTATATGTTCTTTTAATTTATAAATACCTCAAAGCATCTGTTTAGCCTAGGGTCTCATTTGAACAAATGTGCATAATTATTAGTGCTGCCCCCGACTAAAGATTTTTCTAGTCGACTAGTTCATTTATGCCATTAGTCGACTAATCGCACGCTTATATTAATTTAATTACTTAAATATATTCTGAAGGGCAGAATATATGCCTATTCCACACTCAAGCGCACGCATAAGCTTGCCACAAAGCACTGGCTGTCAGGGTTCTGTCACTTCGGTCTAGTTTATTCTTGGTTTTGTGAGAGACCCCTGACACTCCTGTCTTGTCTTTGTGTGAGCGTGCGGTTTCAAGCCTAAAGGGCATCTGGGAGCATGCTCCTGGCCCAGAGGCCATTCCAGAGCTGCCCGTTTCCCCTGTGAGTCCTGCCATGGCCAAGAGGGTAGTCTTCACTTTTTACGCCATGGTTGTCCTGTGTGTCTGGTCAGCACACACCTCTCAGCTGGCTTCCTCCAGTCCTGTTTGTGCTCCCACGCCCAGTACAGTGGCAAAACCCCCCTTAGGATTGTCACCTTTATGATGTTCCCCTTCCTCACCCTGGTCCCTGTCTTGCCCAAGTCTGAGCAGCCTGCTCTGCCTGCCCTGTAGGCTCCGCCCAAGCTCCCTGTCCTGCCGACTTCGACCAAGCTCCCTGCACCAGCCTGGCCCTCAGCCAGGACTCCAGATCCGCCAGAGCCCGCCTAGTCTGTCTATCCGGCACTACCCTGGCCTTCTGCGAGGACTCCAGACCCGCCTGAGCCTTCCTGGCTCAACCCTCCAGTCCCTCCCTCCCTCCCTCCCTCCCTCCCTCCCTCCCTCCCCTCTTTGTCTCTGTGTTTTGATATTTCTGTCTTGTGTGTGTTCTGTTGTGTGTCGGTCTTGTGTTGTCATGTTCCTGTCTTGTTTTTGGTGTTTCTCGTTAGTGAGGGGGGGTAGTGTCAGGGTTCTGTCACTTCGGTCTAGTTTATTCTTGGTTTTGTGAGAGACCCCTGACACTCCTGTCTTGTCTTTGTGTGAACGTGCGGTTTCGTGCCTGGAGGCCATCTGGGAGCATGCTCCTGGCCCAGAGGCCATTCCAGAGCTGCCCGTTTCCCCTGTGAGTCCTGCCATGGCCAAGAGGGTAGTCTTCACTTTTTACGCCATGGTTGTCCTGTGTGCCTGGGCAGCACAAACCTCTCAGCTGGCTTCCTCCAGTCCTATTTGTGCTCCCATGCCCACTACAGTGGCAAAACCCCCTTAGGACTGTCACTTTTATGATGTTCCCCTTCCTCACCCTGGTCCCTGTCTTGACCAAGTCTGAGCAGCCTGCACTGCCTGCCCTGTAGGCTCTGCCCAAGCTCCCTGTCCTGCTGACTTTGCCCAAGCTCCCTGCACCACCCTGGCCCTCAGCCAGGACTCCAGATCCGCCGGAGCCCACCTGGTCTGACTATCCGGCATCACCCTGGCCTTCTGCAAGGACTCCAGACCCGCCTGAGCCTCCCTGGCTCAACCCTCCAGTCCCTCCCTCCCTCCCTCCCTTCCCTCTTTGTCTCTGTGTTTTGATATTTCTGTCTTATGTGTATTCTGTTGTGTGTCGGTCTTGTGTTGTCATGTTCCTTACTTGTTATTGGTGTTCCACGTTAGTGAGGGGGGGTAGTGTCAGGGTTTTGTCACTTCGGTCTAGTTTATTCTTGGTTTTGTGACAGAGCCCTGACGCTCCTGTCTTGTCTTTGTGTGAGCGTGTGGTTTCATGCCTGGAGGCCATGCGAGAGCACGCTCCCAGCCCGGAGGCCATTCCAGAGCTGCCCGTTTCCCCCGTGAGTCCTGCCATGGCCAAGAGGGTAGTCTTCACCTTTTACGCCATGGTTGTCCTGTGTGCCTGGGCAGCACACACCTCTCAGCTGGCTTCCCCCAGTCCTGTCTGTGCTCCCACGCCCACTACAGTGGCAAAACCCCCCTTAGGACTGTCACCTTTATGATGTTCCCCTTCCTCACCCTGGTCCCTGTCTTGCCCAAGTCTGAGCAGTCTACTCTGCCTGCCCTGTAGGCTCCGCCCAAGCACCCTGTCCTGCCGACTTCGCCCAAGCTCCCTGCACCACCCTGGCCCTTAGCCAGGACTCCAGATCCGACCGGAGCCTGCCTGGTCTGTCTATCCGGCACCGTCCTGGCCTTCTGCAAGGACTCCAGACCCGCCTTAAACCTCCCTGGCTCAACCCTCCAGTCCTTTCCTCCCTCCTTCCCCTCTTTGTCTCTGTGTTTTGATTTTTCTGCCTTGTGTTGTCTGTTGTGTGCCGGTCTTGTGTTATCATGTTCCTGTCTTGTTTTTGGTGTTCCTCGTTAGTGAAGGGGGGGGGGGGGGGTTCTGTCACTTCCATCTAGTTTATTCTTGGTTTTGTGACAGAGCCCTGATGCTCCTGTCTTGTATTTGTGTGAGCGTGCATTTTCGAGCCTGCTCGAGCCATGTGCTCTCTTGTCTGTGGGCCTTGTTTCATGTTCGGAGCGTGGTGTTCGGATTCCGGCACTCATGTCTAGTTTGGTTTTGATTCTGTGTCGGGATTCAGACATTCATGCTCTGTGTGTTTGTCTTCTGTTGTGAGCGCATGGAATGAACAATCGCTTGTTCTTGTGCGCTGTGTGTTGTGTGAGCATGTGGCTTCGAGTTTGCTCGGGCAACACAAGCGTTGTTGTGTTCTCTGTACCGCGCGTTTTGTGTTTACATTGGCCGCATGCTTTCATGTTATTTTTGTCACACATGTTATTTTGTTTAGCACGCAGCTTGGGTTTTTCACTGGCTGCGTGCTTTCATGTTGTCATGTTTTGTGTTAACACGTGGCTTATGAATGTTCTCATTATCTGCGTGTTCATGTTTTGTTTTGTTTGAGCACATGGCTTGTGATTTGTGTTCACTTGGCCATGTGCTCTTGTTTTTGTCATATTTGGTGTAAGCACATGGCTTGTGAATACACCAGGACTAATGACTAAACTAGACACACCTGTGAACAATGAACAAGACCATGAACCAATGAGAACATAGAACACAAGAGACTAGGGAAGCACATGACATGATCACATGAGGGCATGGGAATCACATGACAAACCAGGAACCATGACTGTGATAAACTTCAAAATAAACGACATGAAACATGAACATGAAACAAAACCAAAATACACCGTGACATATCCCCCCCTCTATGGGCGGCTCCAAAACAAAACATAACAAAGTCCAGGAGGGTGGTCTTGGGGGAGGGATGGTGGGCCTTGGTTTTGTGAGAGAGCCCTGACACTCCTGTCTTGTCTTTGTGTGAGCGTGCGGTTTCGTGCCTGGAGGCCATCTGGGAGCATGCTCCTGGCCCAGAGGCCATTCCAGAGCTGCCTGTTTCCCCTGTGAGTCCTGCCATGGCCAAGAGGGTAGTCTTCATTTTTTACGCCATGGTTGCAGGGGCCGCGGAGCATGGGTGGACCTGGGCCGTGGAGCATGGGAGCATGGTAGTTCAGGAAGCCATGGCGGCATAGGCAGTTCAGGAAGCCATAGAGGCACAGGCAGTTCAGGAAGCCATGGAGGCGCAGGCAGTTCAGGAAGCCATGGAGGCGCAGGCAGTTCAAGGGACCATGGCGGCTCAGGCATTTCAAGGGACCATGGCGGTGCAGGAAGTTCAGGAAGCCATGGTGGTGCAGAAAGTTCAGGGGACCATGGCGGTGCAGGAAGTTCAGGAAGCCATGGTGGTGCAGGAAGTTCAAGGGACCATGGCGGTGCAGGAAGTTCCAGGGACCACAGAGGCATGGCCTCCGTGGCCTTATCCAGGTACCTACTGCCCCCCCAAAAAAATTTCTTGGGCAGAGCTGTGGGGTCATGGCCTGGAGCCATCTCTGGATGCTGGTCAGGGGCTGGAGCCCTCTCTGGACGTTGGTCAGTGGCTGGAGCCCTCTCTGGACTCTGGTCAGTGGCCTGGAGCCCTCTCTGGACTCTGGTCAGTGGCTGGAGCCCTCTTTGGACTCTGGTCAGGGGCTGGAGCCCTCTCTGGACTCTGGTCATGGGCTGGAGCCCTCTCTGGACTCTGGTCACGGGCTGGAGCCCTCTCTGGACTCTGGTCAGGGGCTGGAGCCCTCTCTGGACTCTGGTCATGGGCTGGAGCCCTCTCTGGTCTCTGGTCACGGACGGGAGACGTCGCGGGACTCTGGACGCGGACGGGAGACGTCGCTGGACTCTGGACGTGGACAGGAGACGTTGCTGGACTCTGGACTTGGACAGGCTGTGGCAGGGCAGTCGTGGCATGAACAAATCCTGACATGATGGTTGGGGTGTGGAGTGCACTGAGGGATTGTGGGGCTCCTCATCTGCAAAACCCACAGTGAAAGCAGAGCCACTCAACAGTAGCGCATGGTCGATGTATTGAGCCAGAGAGCAATGCATTTTCCCCCCTGGCATCCGTGAACGAACGGGTTCTTTTAACCCATTTCTAAAAATGTCCATAAGCGCCACATCATTAAAATCCACCAAATCACAAAGTCCGCAAAACTTCTCTACATAATCTTCAATAGTCCGGTCGCCTTGACAGAGGGCCAACAGATGATAAACTGCTGGGTTCATAGTTGAGGTCTAGTATTCTGTAACGTTAAGGATCCACTAGAGGCAAGCTTTAAGAACCCAAGTGCAGTTTATTTACAAAACAAAAACAAGGACTTGACTTGACTTGAACAGACTTGACTTGAACAGACTCACCAACAGTGGTACAGGGAACAATACTAGACAAAGACGCATGGCAAACATGAGGGCTTAAATACACCAGGACTATTGACTAAACCAGACACACCTGTGAACAATGAACAAGGCAATGAACCAATGAGAACATAGAACACAAGAGACTAGGGAAGCACATGACATGATCACATGAGGGCATGGGAATCACATGACAAACCAGGAACCATGACTGTAATACATTTCAAAATAAAAGACATGAAACAAACAAAACCCCAAACCAACCGTGACACCTGTCTATTGTCTTAACCCTGCCCATGTTGTTAACTGATTATTGGTTCATTTGCCCCACCTGTCCTCCTTCGTTACCCTCTTTTGTTTATTCTCCTTATGTTTGCAGTCCTGTGCCAGATCGTCTTCATATGTTCCTTTCTGTGTTTCAAGTCAAGTCAAGTCGGTCCAGTTTTCCCCCTCGGAGTAGTTTGTTTTGTGTTTTTGTTTTATTTTTATATTTAAATAAAAAGCCCATTGCACTGCACCTGAGTCTTTGCTTCATCTCTTACCACAACCCTGACACTGGCAAAAGTAATGATTATGAATGTGTCAGAAAAAATAGCAAGGAGACATTTTAATTGTTTATTAATAAACTAGTGTTTTTGAGTCAGTGGTGGCTGCGATGCTGACTAGCCATCTCAGCAGTATAGTGAACGTGCCTATAGAGAGAAATGCACGTTTCATATGGATTATACATAATCATAGAGTATTTGTTTTCAATTCAATTTGAATTCAGTTTGGTTAGTTTAAAATTAGACATGTCAAGCTTTCTCACAGACATATGTCTCATGTCTGTGAGCCAAGCAGCCTATACGCTGAGTTTTGGTTCATTTATGTGACGCGCTGCTGTTCAGGGAGACTGAGACGACAGAAAGCACATCTTGGTATTTAAATGACCTCTTCGTAAAATAATATTTTAAGAAGCACGCTAATGAATGGGCATTCATTATAGAGTGTGCCAAGTGTGTGTGTATGTGTGTGTGTGTCCTTAAGACGTACGTGGGTTATTCAGAAACGCGGCAGTGCACTTCACAGTTCTGAATCATCGCGCATCAGCTAGCCCGCATGAAGCTGTTTTAATGAACATAAAAAAGAAATTCTATCAATTACTCACCCCGATGTTTACCCACTGGAAGTTTAACAATATTTCCAAGTGTGTATGCTTTTCCACTCAATCGAGCAATAGTAATGGAGCACTGAGCTTCAAAAAAGACGTGAAATCACCAAGCGACAATAAAAATAGTCCAGTGATATATATTTAGGCTTTCCGAAGCCTTGGAACCACTTTCTGTGAGGAATCGATCAAAATTTACAATGTAGTACTAGTCATATACATTTGCTTTAATTGTCCCTCTAGAGTTTATGAAATAAGTGTTGTAATGATGTCTGATTCGTGAATGAGTCGGTTCATTTCAATGAATAGGAGAAACCCGTTGATAAAACCAGTCTGAATGATTCATTTATGAATAGAACTGATTTGGTTCTCGTGTTCAAATCACTGATTCAATGATCCTATTGCTGTTTTAGCTAATTTCCATGTTACTTTCTGGTGCTGCTGGTGTGTTAAACTTATTATTCACTCAGTGAATAATTAATAATAATAATAATAATAATACATTGAGCTTTTGAATCAAATCTACAAAATGGAGCTCCAGATTTTTAGTGAAGTGTGCATTGCCTTGCGCATATTTTGCCTGTGAGGCTTGCAAGTGGAGAGAGAGTCTTCAATAAGCTTAATCAAGTAAAGAAGTACCTCATATCAACAATAGGCCTTTTCACACTTGAAATAGTTAACCCTGGGTCATTCTAAACCCAGAGTAAATGGAATCCTGGGTTAATTTTGCTTCACACTAGTCATAATTTACCCGGGGTTAACAAATAAACCTAAGTATTCATAAACTGACGTTTCACATTGTACATTCCTAAACTCTGGGTTAACATTCTTTTTTGCATATTTGCGGTGTCAGTGTCATTGATTGGATAAACGCAGCATGCGACCTGTTAACATAGCTCTAGCTCTAGCATTGCGCATCCTCGTATTGCAGACTGTACTATTGGGTTTATACTGAATGGACATTTCGGACTATAAAGGTCAAAAAGAAGTCTCTTCTTCACTCAAATTGTCACGTTTTCTGTCAGCATTTGACATTTTTCCTCTCAAACGCTTCCAAACAAATGCGCAGTGTTTCCGTGAATGTCCAGAGTACACAAATATGAGTATGCGATTGGTTGTCTGTTGCTAAACATCCAGCGGTAACATTCTAACACCGCTCCGCTTCACACTGTGCAAGGTTGGCACCGCAATGCGGGGTTAACACCGCAAAAGCGGTGCTAACCCCGCTTCTAAATTACAAGTATAAAACGTTCCTTTCCCCGGGGTTAAAAGTAGTGTTTAGAACGTTGTTAACCCGGGGTTAAACTCAGTGTGAAAAGCCCTAATGTTTTAGGAAAGACTAAATGGCCTGGCCATGCTGTCTATTGAACATGATTTAGCGAGACAGCTTGATTTAAAAGATCTGATCAAAGATTTTGCTGTGAGAAAAACACAGCGCTTGGCACTTGGGGAATAAGAAATTGCAAGTTGACAGTTTATTTTATAAGACAGAGTTTATGAGACATCCAGAGGGAGTTTAAATAGTGTCTGTGTATGAGACGGTACAATGGTGTTGTACTGTATTGCAGTATGTAATTATTTGTATATAGTTATAAATGTATAATTTCAGTTAATTTAATAAACTTTCAAATGTAGTTCTTTATTGTCTCTTTTTGAATATGCAATAATTGCTATGCTTATAGATAATGATTGTTGTTACATGTGGCAAAAAGATAAGATAATTGGGGGTTGGGGTCTTAGGGCCCGGATTACAAATTAGCCAGGGGGCCCAGAAAAACTAGCGGTGCCCCAGTATGCGCCTAATTATAGCACACATTTGTTTAGGTTAACGTTTGTTTAGGTAAAGTTACATACATATTTCAAATGATAATCCATATTTGAGGTCTATGGATGATAGGCGAACGTTTGGATTTCCTACCCGACATACTGTAATTACCACAAGGACTCACCATTAACGATCTGTCCCTCATGGACTGCGTGACTTCGGCACTTCCTGTGGAATTTTTTTTCTGCAATTAACTAAGCCTCTTCCAGTCGACTAACGTTTAGTCGACTTTTAGGGGGCAGCCCTAATAATTATGCACATTCGTTCAAAATAGCCTGTATGAGCAGATTGTTCACATGATGTAGGCAAAAGTTTTGTATTGTTTATACGACGGATGCACATTCTCATCTTTTTTTTCTTTTAATTATTACCATGTTGTGTAATTAATGCATCAACTCAGACTGCATAATGTTGGTTTAATTGCTTGTGTTACATGAGAAAATAAAAAAAATTGTCTTAATGTCAAACGGAATTAAATTAGTGCTGCACTAGTGAAACACTCGTTCAGAATGATTACTTTGAAGCAGATCCTCACGCACATTCAACCCGGGGACTGGTTCGTGGATTTAAAAGACACTTATTTTCATATACAAATAGCCCCTCTTCACAGACGCTTTCAGAGATTTGCATTTGAGGACGTTGTGTATCATTTCAAAGTCCTCCCTTTTGGGCTGGCCCTAGCTCCAAGAACGTTTACAAAGTGCATGAATGCAGCACTTTCTCCTCTCAGGCAGAGCTTTGAGTTCTTGGAGCTGAACCTAGATTCACGTGTATTTTGAGCGCGCCTGTCTCAGATGCGTGTGCAGTCCATGCTCAGAGCCCTCGCTATATTCAAGCCGGGGAGATCAAGTCTTTTTTGAGGTTACTGGGACTGATGGCAGCTGCGGCAGTCATTTTCACTGCTGTCGGATAACCGGTTGGATGTTCTGTTAAGTACTGTGGGTGCAGGGTGGGTGCGGGTTTACCAAACAGGACCCATGCAGTACTGTGCCTCCTGTGTCTTATTCAGGGAACAGTTTCCGCCCCTTGGATGAGGCCTGTGAACTGGTCTTTTTTGGCGTTGCCGAAGAAGACGATGTTGATGACGACAAAGTCATGTCTACGGTGACCTCTGGCTTGGGCAACTGGTCCTGTCAGGAGTCCGAGGCTCCCAGCGTCAAAGTGCAAAAGACTCTGGCAGCCATTGAAGAGAAGCTGTTGAACATCCTCACAGAGGCCATGAAGAATCTGGGCCTCGACTGGTCTCCGCCTGAGCAGCCGATGAAGAATAGAATGCACATGTGGTTTCTGCAGTCGGGCCTCTGCCCCTCGAAAAGGGCGCTGCAGCCCACCTCTGCCCACCTGCATGTGTTTTCTTTATTTTACAAAAGCACAGCGTTTTGTTGTTATTGTAAGTGTGTTCTGTCGCTAGAATAATGGGTAATGAATACAATTGTGAACGGCTATACTCTTCAGTTTGCACACAGACCACCCTGCTTCAGCGGCATGATGCGGTCAGTGGTGCCAGATCGGGATGCCTATTTTGCGAACAGAGATTCAGTCTCTCCTGGCGAAGCAGGCACTAGAGGTAGTGCCACCAGAGCACTACTAACAGAGAATGTGGTCTATACAGCCGCTACTCTCTAATCCCCATTTTAGATCTTAGACCACTGAATTGCGCACTAGCGAAACACTCGTTCAAAATGATTACTTTGAAGCAGATCCTCACGCACATTCAACCCGGGGACTGGTTCATGTTGGTGGATTTAAAAGACGCTTATTTTTATATACAAATAACCCCTCATCACAGGCGCTTTCAGGCATTTGAGGACGTTGTGTATCATTTCAAAGTCCTCCCTTTTGGGCTGGCCCTAGCTCCAAGAACGTTTACAAAGTGCATTGCGTTCTTGGGGCTGAACTTAGATTAACGTGTATTGCGAGCGCGCCTGTCTCACATGCGTGTGCAGTCCATGTTTAGAGCCCTCACGATATTCAAGCCGGGGAGATCAAGTGTTTTTAGAGGTTACTGGGACTGATGGCAGCTGCGGCGGTCGTTTTCACTGACCATGCTCCCTTGGAAGGTGATGCTATATCGAGTCGTTGATCCAAGGGCCATATCACAGCGAGTTTTGGACACGTTTGCAGAAGCAAAAGCCCCTTCGACCAGGCGCCTCTATGCTTTAAAGTAGAAGGTCTTCGTGTGTAGGATGAAAAATGAAGAGTGCTGTCTGTCACTTAATCTTTTCTACAAGACTGTCTGGATAAAGGGCGTACACCATCTAATTTAAAGGTTTATGTGGCTGCCATTTCAGCTTTCCATTCGCACATTGATCATTACTCAGTGGGGAGGAATGTGTTAGTGTCAAGGTTTCTAAGGGGAGCATGTCAGTTGCATCCTTCTCACCCTAACTTAGTTTCTGTCTGGGATTTTTCTCTGATGCTGGCGCTTTTACTCGCCTTGGATTGTGGTAAAAGAATAGGTGACGTGCATGCACTGTCTATGAAACTTTGGGCACATAATCATGTCTGCATGTCAGCCTGACCATACAGTGATTCTTACCAAACTCCAAACAAGTATGTACATATGGTCAGGCTGAAACCCAGACATGGTTATGTGCCCAAAGTGCTGTGTACATATTTCAGGGCACAAGTTTTAACGCAGCATGCGTTCGCCCCTCAAAAGGCTGCAGCAGTGCCGCATTCTTTATACCCTATTCATGCTTTGCGAGTTTATGTGGACAGATCGAGTCAATTCAGACTGTCAGAACAGCGGTTTGTCTGTTTTTGATTTACAATCTTGAAATTCCCTCTTTTGCACCACATGTTCTATCTGTGCAAAGACAGCTGTCTTTCTATTAGTTGTTTGTGCACCTGACTACACCCTTCACTCTGAACTTTGTGGTTTCAACTAGGTCCGTTACTGAGCTCTGCACCGACTCGGCCGTTCTGATTGGAGCGTTTATTCATTGCCTTAGATAAGCTGCTGTCTTTTTTGCGGCAGGTATTATCTTATCAGTGATACTTGCACGCGTTAATGCTTGCAGCCGTATTTGCTTATTTTAATACCAGCGGTGCTGCTACTGGTTTTTCTACAACACTTGCTTGTGTCTGTTACTTTGAGTTCGCTCCCCACCCCGATAGGCTGGGGCATGTAATTCTGTTGGCTGTCATGTTTTCCTCTAGGTCCGCTAGTTGGTATGTAAGGTAGTCAACTGGCTCAAACTTGATTATTTATTGCGCCCCCTGTTTGATATGCTTGAGTTCTGTACACAGTGGGGTTTTATGCTGCCCCATAGCGTAGCTCGCAATGTTGATTGAGAGACTGACTCAAAAGGGAAAGTCTCCAGTTACTTTCGTAACCTCGGTTCCCTGAAAAGAGGGAACGAGACATTGTGCTGTGTACAAACCTCAGAGTCATTTAAATATTGCTTTCCAATCGAAAGATTTTTAGGCAATGGCTATTATGCTATTACGAATGGCTTGCACGTTCAACTGCCATTGGCCAGTAAAGTTTATCGGTGCAGTGCATTTAGGCTTCAGTATTAAGGGAAGGATGGGATACACCCCATAGCGTAGTTCACAATGTCTCGTTCCGTTCTCAGGGAACCGAGGTTACGAAAGTAACTGCAAACGTTACACAACCTTTGTGTGACAATACAAAGTCTTTTTTTGCTGTTGTTTTAATAGAAAAACGAATGACATTTGGAATTACTATTAGGAATTTCACTGTTTTATTTTTTGAGAGAAGATTCTTGTTTTACCAGTTTTCATAATGTAAACTAAAGAGTGTTTTAATTTATATGATAAATAGCCTATGATAAATCAGGAATCTAGATGAGGGAAAATAAACCATGTGTATGAGTTGACATTCTCTTTATTTGTGCTTATAGGTGAAAGTGCAATAATTCAATAAAATAAGTGCAATAAAATGACAACAATCGTTGCGATTTATAATTTTGAGCAAAATAATCATGATTATCAATATGCTGCCTGACGAGCATTGACTAAATCTAGACCAGACAAAAAAACTAAAAAACAAAAACAGGACATGGTTGATTAAATATGATAAAATCTAAAAAGTACATTTCACACAGGAGGACCAAATAAAAAAAAAATAGCAGACAAAATGAAGGCTAGTTCCTAGAATCACTACAGATTGTTTCAAAGCAGCTTTACAGTAATAAACAGGAAAATAATGATCAATAATGCAAATTTCATCAAATATGAGATCAATTCAAAAAAGCAGCTCTACAGAAAACAAGTGTCATTATTCAACTCAAGCCAGTTTGATGATTATTCAATTCAGTTCAATAACAGTGTTGGTGTTGCAAAATTCATCAGTTATGAAACAAAGCCGATTCAGCTACAAAGCAGCTCTGCAGAAAACAGTGGTGTCATCATCCAGCTCAGTTCAAATTGATAATATTAGTCAAATCAATTATGTTACTTAATATTAAACCTCAACTAAGTAAGCCAATGGCGACAGTCGAAAGGAACTCAAACTCCACCAGGCTACAAAAATTGAGAAAAAAAACCTTGGGAGAAACCAGGCTCAGTTGGGGGGCCAGTTCTCCTCTGGTCAAATGGTATTTGGTGGGAGGAGGAGTTGTAGTCCAGGGGTGCCCAAGCCTGGTTCTGGAGTGCCACTGTCTTATAGAGTTTAGCTCCAACACCAATTATGTCAGGAATCACTGGAAATAACAGGACACAAGCTCAGAGATGAGCGGTGAATGGTGATTTATTAACAATAAAGTGTGTAACAGTTGAACAGTCCAGAGACAGTCCCACAACAGAGGTCTAGACAGGAGACTTGGGCACAGGATTGAGAGCCCAGGAACCAGCAGTCAGTGAAGTCTCAGGCTGGGCAGGACAGAACTCGAACACACACAACACAATAGGAGAGAAACAAGACACAAGAACAAAACCACTCAAACATTAAATAAGTACAAGGTAGGGCAAACACTAGAGTTATGTGACTGAAAAACTAAACATAAGGGAAGAAAACTAAACAAAACACTAAAATAAATAACTAAAGTAAAACAAGTCCAAAACAGGAGAAACCTTTACCTTCTCCATGTAAACAACAAAACCGCGAATCTGTGAAAATGGTAATGCATGTTACAAGTTGTGCATGCCGGTTAGAAAAAAAATCTGTTTTTTATAACAGTAAAACCTATTTTCATGTAGTCGCGATATTGTGTCATGTTTATCAAAATAAAACTGATAAAAAACGTAGACCCCACTTCATTGATAGTATAGGCTTATGTTGAACTTTATTCATGTACCAACAGATGCAGTATTAAGCAGTAGTCTTACATAAAATATTGAACGAAAATGTTTCTGAAACATCTAGTGTATTTGACAAATATTGTACTTATTTCACTTCAGCTGTGGTAAAGTGTGCAAACACAGTGCAAGTGTCACTATGGGAAGCAGAAAGTGTCCAACTTCACGGCTTCGTTTTCAGCTCAGAACGCCCACCACACACCAGCTTATTGGTGGAGAGGAGACAGAGTGATGAAGCCAATCAGTATATATAGGAATGATTAGGAGGCCATGATGATAGACAGAGGCCAATGGGCAAATGGGATTTTTTATGACCACAGAGGGTCAGGACCTCGGTTTAACATCTCATCCGAAGGACGGAGACGTGTGATCCGAAGACGTGTGATTTGTTATCAAAACTTTTTTTTCTTTTGTATAGTCAGCTTAACAGTGAGAACTAACTCATTGTTTCCTAATTAGATCTCCAAAGGGTAGAATTTACATTGTGAAACACAATGTTCTTAGTACTGGGCCTTGCGGCACTCCAAACTGAAATTGTGATCAGTATGACAGCTCTTCATTTACTGCTTCAAATTGATAATGATCTGATTTGAATCATGCCAATGCAAATCCATTAATGCCAACATAATTTTGAGTTTATCCAAGAGAATGTTGTGATCAGTAAGAGCAAGTCATTTGTAACTCTGATGACAGCAGTCTCAGTACAAATATCCAATCGAAGTCCCAACTGGAATTCCGTGCAGATACCATTTCCCTTCAAGAAGGAACATAGTTGTCAGGATAGCACTTTTTCAAGTATTTTTGTCAGAAAAGGGAGATCCGAGATCGGTCTGTAGTTAACTAATTCTCTAGGATCAAGTTGTGATTTTTTTTTTAAATGAGAGGCTTAATAACTGCCAGCTTGAACGTTTTTGGAACATATCCTAATGACAATGGTGAATTTAATAGTATTATAAATAGGATCTACAACTTCCAAAAGTATCTCTTTCAATAGCTTGGTTGGGTCTAACATACCATGTTGTTGATTTAGAATAGATGATTTAACAGGTTTTGACTATTCTTTCTTTCCTATAGCAGAGAATAATTGGAATTGTTCCTCTAGGGATCAATAGTGCACTGTCTGATGCCACACTGTAGCAGATGATTGCATGGTTATAATTTTGTTTATAATTTACTCTCGATAGTATCTTGTAAGTAAAGAAATTCATAGTCATTACGGCTGTGCTGTTGGAAAATATCTGAAACTGTTGATGATTTATTTCTTATTAATTTAGACACTGTATCAGATAAATACCTTGTATTGGTTTTCTTTTAAGAGAGTCAAAAATTAAGCAGATCTAGCCATTTTTAGATGTAGTTTCTGTATAGAAACACTATCCATCCACACAATGTGAAATACCTCTAGATTTGTTTTTTTCCATTTTCTTCCATTTTCCGGGCTGCATTTTGAGGGTTATACCACTCATTATACCATGGAGGCAGACTGTTTTCTTTAAAGTGCTAGAAGTTGACATGTAGTTGCAAAGTTACTTATAGTTAGTAGAATGTCTAAAGTGGACTATCAAAATAAAGTGTAACCAAAGGGATTTACACTAGATTGTTATATAAAGCACCATCACTTCAAAAAAATATACTTGAAACCAGACCTCTGAGTAATACTGAACATATTACTATAAATTGCAGCAACACCTACCCCTGGAAGAGACTTGTGTTTATAACAGCAACTTTGATCATATCATTATTACATATAAGTCCTTTAGTAGAAAGGGATCTAATATTCAGCAAGCTATAAGCTTTATAAATTGTTTCTGCGTATCTGTTTTTGTTGTTGTTGTTGTTGTTGTTTGTTTTTTAAATGTATTAAATTACCCTTGAATAGGTTTGGGATAGTTTTTTGTATTAACTAGTTCGTAGGATAGACCTAGTCTTTATATTATGATATCAAGGAGTCTCTATATGCTGAGATGGTTTTTTTTTTTGTTTGTTTTGTTTTTTTTGTGATATGTGGTGGCTAACAGATGGTCGGTTAAGCCAGTCTCTCTGCTTCCTGACCCGGGTCCCAGTTGGTCAAGTACTAACACCAAGACTATGCCCCAGATTACTAGACAGAAGAGTGGCACCACCCCAGGAAGTATGGAGACCATCTCTTTTCAACAGATCAGGTCTGCCCCAGAAACTTCTGAGTCTGGATGAAGTGTTCTTTTGACATCCTGTAGGAGGCCAAATAGTCTCTGCTGGGGTTGTTTTATGGTCAGACAGATCCAGACAGAGGGACTTTAACTAGTTTTGTTTCTCATGTTATTTGTACATTAAGTCCATGCAGGGTGACACACAGCAGGATTACTGTGTCGGCCATGAGATTGCTGAGCTTGATTTGTTAGGAGCAATACATCTTACTTGCTCCTTCTTTATCTTGTTAGGAGATACCTAGGGTGCAATCTACCAGCACTATCCTGAACCAGGCATGGGCATCTCACACTGAGAGTTTGATAGGACATTGACTGTTGGGCTTTTGATTGCTAAAAGGTCAAGCTGAGCTTTGTTATCGCACAAGAGGACAGTGGAGTGGCAGCACACAGAAACGCGACAAGAAAACAGTCACCATTCACAGCAAATTTACTGGAGATGAGAGACACTGACAGACTCCAGAATACCAATCAGTTCATCTTGCTGAAGAATTTCAAGAGGTACAGCACTCAATATGCTAATTAGCAAAGAGTGCTTTCGTTTATTGTTTTTTCTAGCAGACTACTCACTTTTCTGTCAATGTTACACATGAGTTGAATTGAGGTTTGGAAAAGTAATGCTATTTATAATGCTCATTCCTCATTTGGTTACTATGTGTGCTTGAATACTTTGACTTTATCAAATCACTTAATCTTATATAGATTAAATACCTGCATAACTGCATAATTGCAGCTTACATTTTTTTAATCGTATGTGAAATAGTATGTTATGCAACAATAAACATTTTAAACTGTAGTAACACTGTTGTCACATGACCTCCTTACTCCTTAGCCTATTGGTATTTGTAGGTTTTTATATTATTTGTTTTACATTTGGAGTGATACAAACAAAATCAATGTACAGTTTCAAAAACCTAAAGTCTTTTATATACTTGCGAGATCCTTAGTAATGGTACTGTCAAAGATGACCTAGTTCAATACGTCACTTTGTTTACCATGGTTTTCATTTACTATATAGAATACTGTCTAAGGCCCAGATTCCATAAAAGCGCCAATGGGAGTGGAAAGTTCTGCACGTGATCTACTGACGACATGCAAATTAAAGAACACAGACGCAGCTGGATCATTTCCACAATCTACCAGTTAGCGTCTGGCTTAAGGCGTGCTTTTTTTGGGCGGTAAATAATGGTGCAAACACCAGTAAATTGACGAGCGCAAACCTTTGTAAATCACCTTGCGTGATTCATTTAAATACTCTCCTCCCATAAGTTTTGCGCCTGAAAGGGAAACTCCTTCAGATACATATGCAATAAGGTCAGCCGCAAAAATAACTCTGTCCACGCCTTTTCAGTGCTAATTTATCATTGCGTGTCTATAGTAAATCCTGACAGCAGTTTTTTAATGCCAAAAGAGGGTTTGCGCTGGCACAAGCTGTTAGTAAATCTGGCCCCAAAAAATATTAAGAATAACAAATTATACATCATTTGAAAGTTCTAAGGATTTAGTGTCAATCTACGGTGTCTGTTTTGCGATATAGATCCAGCAACAGTAATATTGTAATTTGTGTCAGGAGTGCAAATGACAACATGCAAAATCAAAACGGGACTTCATACCTTTGTTATGAAATAGTGATCATGAGATGAATCCAATCCGTCGCACTTAGGTAAAATGTCCATGACAAGAATCCATTGAAAAACAACAACACTTTTTGTCGGTGGAACAGCAACTGTGGCAACAGGATGTGACGTCTCCGTTCCCTCCTTCAGGGAACAAGGGTTACATACGTAATTGAGACGTTCCCTTTCAGTCGGTCACGTTCGACGTCACGCCGGAACGTCACCGATGTATTGGGATCCCTAACAAACCGCCATGGTTGCTGCCCCTTCCAGCGCCCTGCATAAGCCTCTTACTCCCCCCACACTGCTGTTCCGCATGATCCAATCAGCGAGACTATTGGATAACATGCCCTTTCAGATTTTTTGGAAAGGAATGCTACGGAGTCCACATCCTGCCCACATCCTGTCCTACAGCCTTTCCCTTCTGCTGGCCTCCGTAACAGACAAAGAGCTGGTCTGAGGTCCTAAAGCTCTGCGCTTGGTCCACGTACAAGCGCAAAACACAGATGGGACAGAGCAAAGCTAGGGCTGGGTCTATCTCCTACAAAGGCAGCGCTAGTATCTCCTACTAAAGGGAGTGTTAGGAACCTTGGGTACATATCTGGGCTGGAGTCTCAGGATGACGTGAGAGTTAGCTGCCCCAAATTCGTCGACTGAAAATGTATCCAGTCCAGGGACCAGACGTGGAGATTCCAGAGGTCTGGACCCGGGTGCCATAGGGTGCCCTGTCTCTGAGAAAGCAGGCCCTTCCTCAGAGGGATGGGCCAGGGAGGGGCTGTCAAAAGGAGCATGAGTTCTGGGAACCAGGTAGGGCAAATACGGTCCGGAGTCTGTGCGAGAAATGCATACTTGCGCAGGCCCCGGGGCAAGCTGTGTGAGAGTGCGTCCGTGCCAAGGGTCCCCACAGTCAGGGAGTAAAACAAAGAGAAGGCTTCTTCCCTGCATCCTCGACACACGCACTGCAGCCCTCTGGTGATAGGAGAGGGGGCTGAGGGTGGCAAGGCATAGCATCACACGCCGCCACCCTCGCTCTCTTGGGACCCAAAGACAGAGGAAACTGCTCTTTTACTGACAATTTGGGTACTGCTTGCTCTTACGCTTGCTGCCTGGTTTGGCGATGGTCTGGACGGCCTGCCTGCGACCGGCTCCATGCTGTTGCCTAGGTGGAGGCTGCTGCTTTGGCTGAGCGGGAGCGGAGGCTGACGCAGGAGGGTGCCTTCAGCAATGAGCAGTCGGGGGCACTGCAGCCGACAGCAGAGTAGAAGCAGCAGGTGGCTGTCAGGGCAGGATATGTTTTATCGACTCCATCTGCTTCTGCGCAGCAGAGAACTGTTGGGAAAAGTTCTCCACCGCATCGCCGAAAAGGTCGGCCTGAGAGATAGGGGAGTCCAGGAACCGATGTTTATCGGCCTCCCGCATATCTGCCAGGTTCAGCCAGAGATGACGCTCCTGGACCACTAGTGTGGACATTGTCTGACCCAAGGAGCACGTAGTGACTTTCATCACCCGTGAAGCGAGGTCCGTCACTGTGCACAGCTCCTGCATCAACCCTGGGTCAGCACTACCCTCGTGTAGAAGGCCCAGCATGCTCAACCGGAAGCTCCACAGGTTGTGGTGTGTTAGAGGAGTGAGGGGCCCACAGAGATTGCCTCGGCGGGGAAGCCCTCACTGTAATCCTCAAGTCACCCTGGCTATTCGCCGAAGTAGCCTTTTTCTGAGCTGGCCCAGAAGAGGAACTAGATCGGGGTATAGGTGAGGGGACCCCACCTCTCTTGAGGTATTGGAGTCTCGACCATAACACCGAGATGGTCATCTTCCCGCAGTGGGTGCATGACTCATCCATGAACGCTACCTCAGCATGTTTAACGCCCAAACACGTGAGACAGTGATCGTGACCATCAGCCGAATGTCTATTTTTAAATGAAGTCATTTATATAAAAAAACAAATATTCTCTGTTTATGTAATCCATATGAAAACAACAAGAGGTACAGTTCCTTAAAAGGAGCCTCATAATCTTTAATGTGACCACACCAACGGGCAAACAGATTCACATGCAAATCGTCCACGTGAAGAAACGCGAACCTGTAAACGCCCCCCATCACCTCAAAACAAAGCATCAGCTTCTTCATTCTTCTGATTTTCATCGAGTTCGGAAGACACGCTGTGAGTTTACCTTGGATTTACCTCAGAAGAAACAGAACATGATTTTAACATGAGAATTTTTAAGGTAAAACATTTCTTCTCACTTATATTAGCGTTATTGATGCATAAACTTCACATTGTTGGCTACTAGTTGAACTATTGCTAAACATGTTGAAAATGAAATATAGACAGGTAGGCAACCTTTCAATGCTAAATAAAGATACACGTACGACATGAGGGTATTTTTATGCTCTATAATATTAAACACAGCATGATATAAAAGTAGGGTTGCTAACTGTCCCGTGTTAGCCCGGACGTCCCGTACGTCCTGTTTATTGACTGCTACGCTGATCTAACCACTGACTAAGGGGTCGTTTACTCAAGTTCGTTATTTTAAATGTAGACGTGCAAAATAGAGAGCAACGGCGTCGTGATGCTCATGCGGTGCGGTGTGCTCGTTTTCCCCAGGCGCGTCTATGCGCAGCGAGATGAAAACGCTTAGCAATGACAGACACCACGCGAGTGTTTAGTTTGTTCTGCAAACTAGGTGTGTGCGAGTAAAACGCCTTTAAACGTGGCAGGAACATCTGTTTGTGTATGCATTTGTAGATTATATTGCAAACAAATCATGGTATTCAACTGTGATACTGTAATGGGAGATCAATGTTGAAAACAGTTGTGTTATTTTTTTCAGGATTCTTTGATGAATAGAAAGTAAAAAAAAACAAAAAAAAAACAGCATTAATCTGAAATAAAGCTTTTGTAAAATTAAAATGTCTTTACTGTCTCTCTTGACACGTTTACTGCATTGTTACTGAACAAAACTAGTAATTTCTAATTATTATTTATTATTATTATTATTCATTTTTTAATTATTAATAAAACTATTAATTTAAAACAAATTCTTACTGACCCCAAACTTTTGAACAGCAGTGTATAATGCTACAAAAGCTTTAGATGGTTTGTGTGTAACAATTGACATTTATTTCTATGATGTTAAAATTCTTTTTATTAAATTGTGCATTAATAGGTTGAGCAAATCAAATGTGTTTATATCTGAGAACCTTTTATACACACACTTAACTGCAGACACTGAAATGACATACACTTTGAATGTCCCTTATAAAGAACCACAATTGTTCCTTATTTTTGTCCCACTTTTTGTCCTTTGTTGTGTATGTTTGGATTATGTTGTGTTGTAAATAAATGCAAACAATTCAAAAAGCCAAAGCCAGTTCCCTCACAGTCATTCAGCTGATATAGGGCCATTAGAATCAGGGGAGTGTCTTTGTCTATTTTCAGGTGTGAAAAACATCAATATTCATGATGATTCACACCCTCCCCGCATAAGCCTTCCTGACACAAAACTTACAAATTTTAAATCAGTATATTATTTTATGTGAATGAGTGGCCAGAGTGATTTTTACATCGTCTTGAAGCAAAAATTCTAGCCTACGTGATCCAGTTTTCAAAAGTCTTGTGAACAAATATTCAGTATGGGTTTTATAGCCTTATAACAGTGACTTCATTTTTTTTTCTTTCCACAAACCACGCATAAACGTAATTTTCTCAAAACTACAAGCTTTTACACACATGCTGCTCACATATTATTGTAGCAGAGTTTGTGCTGAATACAGTGTAATCAAACTTTAGCCATGAAAATGTTACAAGTAACAGAAATAAGCACAAATGTCCGGGCATGTCAAAACACCTCCAGGGCCCAGAAAATAGCTCAGGGTTCAGAGGGTTAAGCTATGACTTAAGTGTCAAAAAATTCTTAGTAAAAAGTAGGACTTGTCTAAGAGTAGGAGACTTTTATAAAGAAGCTAAAAGCAACTTTCAGTAAAGTCTAAGGCTGATTCTTAAGTGCTGACTGAGGTGACACTTAAGTGTTGCAAACTAAGGACTACAATGATGTCAATGCAAAATGGCCTCAACCACTGAATCAGCCAATAGTGAATCGCAAGGGTGAAATCACAGCAGCATGACATCAATCATTTTATGTAATTATAGTACAAGCATTTAATTAAGACACCGAAACTTTAATATTTAAATTTATTTGAAAAAATTGCATTGTGTAAAATGATCATGAATTAGTATTGATGCTGTGGGATCCTTTTCTATTGATATACAGTGGGGAGAACAAGTATTTGATACACTGCCGATTTTGCAGGTTTTCCTACTTACAAAGCATGTAGAAGTCTGTAATTTTTATCATAGGTACACTTCAACTGTGAGAGACGGAATCTAAAACAAAAATCCAGAAAATCACATTGTATGATTTTTAAATAATTAATTTGCATTTTATTGCATGACATAAGTATTTGATCACCTACCAACCCGTAAGAATACTGGCTCTCACAGACCTGTTAGTTTTTCTTAAAGAAGCCCTCCTGTTCTCCACTCATTACCTGTATTAACTGCACCTGTTTGAACTTGTTACCTGTATAAAAGACACTTGTCCACACACTCAATCAAACAGACTCCAACCTCTCCACAATGGCCAAGACCAGAAAGCTGTGTAAGGACATCAGGAATAAAATTGTAGACCTGCACAAGGCTGGGATGGGCTACAGGACAATAGGCAAGCAGCTTGGTGAGAAGGCAACAACTGTTGGCGCAATTATTAGAAAACGGAAGAAGTTCAAGATGACGGTCAATCTCCCTCGGTCTGGGGCACCATGCAAGATCTCACCTCGTGGGGCATCAATGATCATGAGGAAGGTGAGGGATCAGCCAAGAACTACACGGCAGGACCTGGTCAATGACCTGAAGAGAGCTGGGACCACAGTCAACCAAGAAAACCATTAGTAACACACTACGCCGTCATGGATTAAAATCCTGCAGCGCACGCAAGGTCCCCCTGCTCAAGCCAGCGCATGTCCAGGCCCGTCTGAATTTGCCAATGACCATCTGGATGATCCAGAGGAGGAATGGGAGAAGGTCATGTGGTCTGATGAGACAAAAATAGAGCTTTTTGGTCTAAACTCCACTCACCGTGTTTGGAGGAAGAAGAAGGATGAGTACAACCCCAGGAACACCATCCCAACCGTGAAGCATGGAGGTGGAAACATCATTCTTTGGGGATGCTTTTCTGCAAAGGGGACAGGACGACTGCACCGTACTGAGGGGAGGATGGATGGGGCCATGTATCGCGAGATCTTGGCCAACAACCTCCTTCCCTCAGTAAGAGCATTGAAGATGGGTCGTGGCTGGGTCTTCCAGCATGACAATGACCCAAAACACACAGCCAGGGCAACTAAGGAGTGGCTCCGTAAGAAGCATCTCAAGGTCCTGGAGTGGCCTAGCCAGTCTCCAGACCTGATCCCAATAGAAAATCTTTGGAGGGAGCTGAAAGTCCGTATTGCCCAGCGACAGCCCCGAAACCTGAAGGATCTGGAGGAGGTCTGTATGGAGGAGTGGGCCAAAATCCCTGCTGCAGTGTGTGCAAACCTGGTCAAGAACTACAGGAGACGTATGATCTCTGTAATTGCAAACAAAGGTTTCTGTACCAAATATTAAGTTCTGCTTTTCTGATGTATCAAATACTTATGTCATGCAATAAAATGCAAATTAATTACTTAAAAATCATGCAATGTGATTTTCTGGATTTTTGTTTTAGATTCCGTCACTCACAGTTGAAGTGTACCTATGATAAAAATTACAGACTTCTACATGCTTTGTAAGTGGGCAAACCTGCAAAATCGGCAGTGTACAAAATACTTGTTCTCCCCACTGTATGTCTCCTCATTTACAGTTGGAGCAATGATGTGAACACGAGTTCCATCAACAGTTGCAATAGCTCCAGGGAAGCTCGAAATCCCCATAAAAGTGTCTTGCTTTTGCCGTATGGTTTGAATGTTAGTTGGGAAGTCAATGAACTGCCATACAGTAGTGGCCCAAAGTGATCTTTACCCTTTATTCAAGATTTTGTAAGAATGTTGCGTAGTTGTGATTGGAATCAATTGTTTTATTTGTGATAGCACAATGAAACATGCCAATTTGTATGGACATAATTTTCCAGGCTGTCATACAAAGAATTTATGAACACATGCAAAAACAAGAGAGGAACAATGAAATATTAATAACTGATTATGTTGTAGTCAATCTATGCTTTTTTTCCTGTGAGCTTTTTTGTTTTTCTAAAACATGTAGCTTTGCCTTTTTTGCCAAATTATTTTGTCAGATAAATACTTCACTATGTTTAGTGTTTTGTTCTTCCCTCATATTTTAAAATATTTAAAATATATAAGTATAAAAATAGGCAGCGGCTATTTGTACTAAGTGCAAATAGTGATATATATTATTTACACCATGTAAAAGTAGCAGTTCTTTGCAACTAAACAGTAATTAGATGCTATTTATACTTTATTTTGGCAGATACATACTATTTTCACCTCAGTATTGTTGTACATTAACAGGATAAAATAATAACATAGAGTGTAAATGATTATATTTATTAAAATTTTTAAATGGATCTGGCAGATACATACTATTTTCACCTCAGTATTGTTGTACATTAACAGGATAAAATAACATAGAGTGTAAATTATTATATTTATTAAAATTTTTAAATGGATGCCGCCTTAATGGGACAATAACCTACCCCTAACCCTACCCAATTAATACTTTTATTATTATTAAACATTTCGTTAGGCACTTCATTTCCACTTTTAGAACATTTTCTTAATTTTTATTGAAAGTAAATGCCTTTCCGATGTGATATGTGATGGGAAAAGGGAGAAGAGTCATGTGCCTCAACAAGTAAAGTCATAGGATAATGATACCTTTGCAAATCGTAGCTAATTATTAATTAAAGCAGACAACTGGAAGTTGAAATGCATGGCTTTGACCCATTGCGGTAATTAACGCATTAATTTACATTATTAGTTAATATAATATGTTATTAGGGAATTAATACATGATGTCATATTTAATTAATAGCGATTAATATATTACTTAATCTATTAATCATATAGAATGTTCATTAGTTGCCGATGCAGTAATCATTAATAAATGGTTTAGTTCTTCGTGAGTCATACATTAACTCAGGATTATTTGTGCATTAGTTGAACATGAATTAATGCATATTAGTGCACCCGTATTGTAAAGTGTTACCAAAATCTCATACAAGAGCGTTCTGTGAAAAATGCGCAATTCCTGGTACACAAACGGTTAATAGATATGAGTCCCGCCTCCTGAACCCACATCGCTAATCCGATTGGCTTTGTTTTTTCTTTCTAACTTGTGAGAGGCCGTGGCTATATTTGGTTGTGCGAAGCGGCAAAGCAAAGCTCCTCCGAAACCTAGATGCAGCAAGTAAGGGAGAAATTAACAGTTCTGTGCACGAAAATACTGGGCAAATCGCGTCACATATTGATTCAGGGACAGTGCAGTTCCCTTTCAGTCAGTCACTACGCGTTATGTTAGTGACTGATGGAATGGGGGTTTCGCTTAGAAGCCTATCACCTTCGAGTTCTACAAAACGAGCCAATGGCATGACAATGCCATGGGTCTGTGGAATTTGCATAGCGCAACTCCGCCCCACTCCGCCCCACCTTATATACCCTATCGTGGGTATATAAGAAGCTGCGCATGCAATCTCGCATTATGTTTCTGCTTCAGAGCTGAGTGTTCACTTGCCTTCTGAGCTTCCTCTCTTCAAGACGAGCTGTCTAGGAGGTAGAGTCCCCTCTACCACACCCCAATCTATCTCCTCCACGAGAGGGGATACTTTGGCTGGTGGTCAGGGTGATCTGAGGGTCACGGTGTGGAACAATCCGACGAATCTTCCTCGGTCCACACCCCCCTCTAGCACATTGCAACCCGTGGTGTTGCCGGGTGAGGTCACTGGTTCGTCCCGTGGTGGGCCCAGCGTCTCATTCGGAGCGCCGGCGAAATCGTGGAAGTTCCCGTTAACTTTCTGGGATCACTCGACGGCCTCCTCCGCCTTCACTGCTCTCGATGGCGCCGCTTTGCATGCTATGGCCATCCTTCAGGTCCACCAGGCCAAGGTGCTCAGAAGCATGCATGAGGGCAATGCTGACCCCGCTTTAATGCAGAAGTTGCGTGCTGCAACCGACCTCGTCCTACGGGCGACGAAGGTTACTGCACGCTCTCTCGGTCAGGTGATGTCCACTTGTGTGGTCCAGGAACATCACTTGTGGCTCAACCTGGCAGATATGCGAGAGGCTGAGCGAACAAAGTTCCTCAACTCTCCTATCTCCCAGGCTGGGCTCTTTGGCAGGCCGGTCGAGGACTTTGCCTAACAGTTCTCGGCCGCACAGAAGCAGACTGAGGCGATAAATCATTCTGCCCCGGCGGCCAGCTGCTGCCTCCACCCAGCCGCCGGTTCAGACGCCTCAGCTTGCTCCCCGTCGAGGGCACCCTCCTGCGGCTCCCGCCCCTCCCGCCCGGCCCCAGCAAAAACGGGCCAGGGCGTGGAGAAGGTCGCAGGAAGGCGGCCCAGCCCGTCTCCGCTCCTAAGCCTGCCAAACGCCAGGCCAAGCAGCGCTCCTGAGACGGGCAGCACGGAGGTGAACACAGGCCTTTCCTAGGAAATGAAACATTCCACCCTGCGGGCTGGATACATCAGAGTGCTCCATATGCAGCCCGTACTCGGGTCATATGTGTATTCCTAAGTCCTCCTTGCGTGCAGGCATTGTGTTGCATATTTCCACGTGGGGTATGCTTCCCAGTGTACCTTGGTATTGGCGTTGAGCCTAGCCCCTCGTTCGTGCTAATCTCACAGCAGGGAGCTCAGGTCAGCGCAGGACGCAGCCATTGTGGCGAGATTAGATTGGGAACCCCCATTCTGTCAGTCATTGATGTAACGCGTAGTGACTGACTGAAAGGGAACGTCTCAGTCACGTATGAAACCCTCGTTCCCTGAAGGAGGGAACGGAGACGTTACGTCCTCCTGCCACAACCGCTGTACCGCTGGTACGGCCGGGGCGCTCAGCCTCGGCTCCATAGCAGGTAACATAATGCGAGATTGCACGTGCAGCTCCTTATATCACGAGGTGGGGCGGAGCTGCGCTATGCAAATTCCGCAGACCCATGGCATTGTCATGCCATTGGCTCGTTTTGTAGAACTCGAAGGTGATAGGCTTCTAAGCGAAACCCCCATTCAGTCAGTCACTGACGTAACGTCTCCGTTCCCTCCTTCAGGGAACGAGGGTTACATACGTAACCGAGATGTTTTTTTCAATATATGACAATCGCGGGATAAGTGGCAAACCTAAACGCTAGTGTGTGTGTGTGTGTGTGAGTAAGAGAGAGTGTGTGACTGAGAGAGTGTGTGAGTGTGTGAAACCCTGCATTATACCCTACCCTACATTACACAAAGATGGAAATATCTTGAAAATGTTTTGGTCCCCACGAGGAAAATAAATCACAGTGGTGTTTTTTGAAAATGTAAAAATGCAGAAAGTTTTGTGTGATGGGTAGGTTTAGTGTAAGGGGATGGATTATACAGTGTGTACAGTATAAAAATCATTATGTCTGTGTAAAGTCCCCATAAAACATGAAAACACAATATTGCTTGGTCTTGTTGAAGTGAGAGGCCTGTTTGAAACCCTTGTCAGGCTGCTTTTAGTCATTCCAGTCTCATCAGCTGAGGCTTAAGAGACTGAAAACATGGTATAGAACAATAATGGCACAAGTGAGACTTAACAGTATTGCTGTGTGCCATGTCCACCTGGACAAACTGGACAATATTGATGTGAAACAAATATCACAACTGTTCATTTCTGTTAAGGACAGACACAGACATGTGTTTGGCTTCTTCAAATAGCAAGGAACAAGACAGTAGACACATTGACTATTGCATTGCACTATGAACAGAGTAAAGATAAGTTCCCTTTCAGTCAGTCTGAGTCTGATCCAGAGCTGATGGCCATGCTTTCCCGGGCAGCTGAGAGCATCGGGCTCGAGTGGAACCCTCCACCGTGCCCCGAGCGCTCAAGGCTGGATGACTGGTTCTTGGGGGCGGCGGGTGCTGATGGCCGTCAGCACACGCCTCCAGTTCCGTTCTTCCCGGAAGTGCATCAGGAAGTCACCAGGTCATGGAAGTCTCCTTTGACTTCCCACAACCGGTCGGGGGCTTCCTCCGCCTTCTCTGCCCTCGATGGCGCAGCGGCCAAAGGGTACACTGGGGTCCCCCCGGTGGAGCGCTCTGTTACAATGCAACTGTGTCCTCAGAGTGCCTCCACCTGGCGCGGCGACCCAAAGCACCTGTCCAAGGCCTGTAGGTTCTTGTCCACACTCGTGGCCAAGACCTACAGAGCTGCGGGCCAGGCCGCCTCCGCCCTGCATGCCATGGCCATCCTTCAGGTCCATCAGGCCAAGGTGCTCAGGGACATGCACGAGGGCAGGGCTGATCCGGGGCTCATGCAAGAGCTGCGCACTGCCACCAACCTCGCTCTACGGGCGACGAAGGTCACTGCGCTTTCCCTGGGTCAGGTGATGTCCACATGTGTGGTCCAGGAACGCCACCTATGGCTCAACCTGGCGGATATGCTGGAGGCTGTTTGCAGCGATCGACCAGAAGGACGCCTACTTTCATGTCTCCATTCTTCCTAGACACAGACCGTTTCTATGGTTTGCTTTCAAGGGGCAGGCATACCAATACACGGTTCTCCCATTCAGGTTGTCCCTGTCTCCCCACGTCTTTACGAAGGTCGCGGAGGCAGCCCTTGTGCCTCTCAGGCAGCACGGGGTTCGCTTTCTGAATGATCTCGACGACTGGGCTGATAGGGACCAGTTATGCGAACACAGGGACCTGGTGCTCAGACACCTCTCCCGTCTGGGCCTTCAGGTCAACTGGGAAAAGAGCAAACTCTCCCCCGTGCAGAGGATCTCTTTTCTCGGTATGGAAATCGACTCGGTTGCCATACGTGCAGCTTACGAGCGAGCGCGCACATTATTGCTGAATTGCCTGAGTCAATTCGAGGGCAAGATGGCGGTTCCACTGAAACTATTTCAGAGGCTCCTGGGGCATATGGCATCCTCAGCGGCAGTCACGCCGCTCGGGTTGCTTCATATGAGACCGCTTCAGCACGGGCTTTGCGATCGAGCCACGAGATGTGCATGGCAACAGGGCACGCTCTGGGTGCCAGTCACTTGGGCTTGCCGTCAAACCTCCGTGATCGAACCTCTCTTTTCTATGGGCCGGAGTGCCCTTAGACCAAGTTTCCAGGCATGTTGTTGTGTCAACAGATGCCTCTGCCACGGGCTGGGGTGCCATGTGCAATGAACATGCAATGGAAAGGACCCCAGCATCTATGGCATGTCAATTGCCTCGAGTTGCTGGCCGTACGTCTAGCTCTGAACCATTTTCGGACGTTGCTGAAGGGCAAGCACGTACTGGTCCGTTCAGACAACACAGCGACAGTAGCGTACATCAACCATCAGGGTGGTCTGCGCTCCAGCCATATGTCGCAACTCGCCCGCCATCTCCTGTTATGGCGTCAGAAGCATCTGAGGTCGCTTCATGCCATTCACATTCCGGGCGAGCTGAATCATGCAGCCGACGAGCTCTCACGACAATGGCCATGTCCCGGGGAATGGAGACTCAGCTGATTTGGGAACAGTTCGGCGACACACAGGTAGATCTGTTTGCCTCCCCAGACACTTCCCATTGCCGCTGGTTTTACTCCCTGACCGAGGGGACCCTCGGCACGGATGCACTAGCGCACAGCTGGCCGCGGGGCCTCCACAAGTATGCGTTTCCCCCAGTGAGCCTTCTCGCAAAGGTCCTGTGCAAGATCAGGGAGGACGAGGAGCAGGTCCTTCTGGTTGCGCCTTATTGGCCCAACCGGACCTGGTTCTCCGAACTGGTGCTCCTCGCGACAGCCCCTCCCTGGTCAATCCCTCTGAAGAAGGACCTCCTTTCTCAGAGACGGGGCACCCTTTGGCACCTGCGTCCCGATCTCTGGAACCTGCATGTGTGGGTTCTGGACGGGAGTACCCTACCACCTCAGGTGGTGGCTACCATCACTTCAGGTAGAGCCTTGTCCACGAGACACGCCTATGCTCTGAAGTGGAACCTCTTCGTCACCTGGTGTTCTTCTCGCCGAGAAGATCCCTGGAAATGCCCGATCGGGTCAGTGCTGTCCTTCCTCCAGTAAGGGTTGGAACGAAGGCTGTCTCCTTCCACCCTTAAGGTTTATGTGGCTGCGATTTCAGCTCACCATGACCTGGTGGACTCTAAAACGGTGGGACAGCATGACCTGGTCATCAGATACCTGCGGGGTGCTAGAAGGCTGAATCCGCCTCACCCTCAACAGATTCCCTCTTGGGATCTCTCAGTGGTCTTATCTGCACTGCAGAGAGCACCCTTCGAGCCATTGCACTCGGTGGAGCATAAATACCTCTCTTTGAACCTCGGTTGACGAAGCGTGCCTGGAATTCGGGCTGGCTAACTCTCATGTTTGTCCTCCTGACTGCTGTGCTCGCGTGTGCTCTGCTTGCTTTTGAATCTTTATTTGATATCATTCCCTGTTGTTTAAACTGCTAAATATAATTTACCCATCACCATATATTGTCTAATATTGCCTACCATATTAAATCTGACACCGCTAGCTTTTAATCTAAATCACTATCACGCGTTAGCATTTCGCTAGCCTGTTAGCTTGCCATCTCTGCACTCGGGTCTCTTGTTTTCTGAGTTCATTAAACAACTGTGGTGAGTTGGATTAGTAAATAGTCTCCATCAAACAACTGTGGTAAGTTGGATTAATCAACAAATACGGTAAGCCATGTCTTCTTCTCCTATCATTGTCACTTGCACTGCATGTTTCATGTTTAGTATATCTTTCTCCGTTGGCGAACAGGGCTTCACATGTGATAAATGTAAGGAGATAGTCAGGCTGACGAAGAAGATTTCAGAATTAGAGACACGCATCCAGACTTTATTTGAGAGTAGTGAGAATGTAACAGCTTTAGACACTGCTTTGGATGCGAATAGCTTAGTGAACTCTGTACATTGTTCGGTTCCGGCTGTAGAGCCCGTGCAGCAGGGCAACTGGGTGACGGTGAGACGGCATAGTCGCGGATCAAAAAACCACTCTTCCGTTCCGATTAGAACATCAAACAGGTTCTCCCCACTCAGTGACGCACCCACTGAGAATCCTGTTGAAAGTGCCCTAGTTATTGGCAATTCTATTACACGGAACGTGAAAATAGAGACACCAGCCACCATAGTCACATGTTTACCGGGAGCCAGAGCGCCTGACATCAAAGCAAATTTAAAAGTGCTGGCTAATGCTAATCGTAAATTCTCTAAGATTATTATTCACGTCGGCACAAATGATGTTCGACTTCGCCAGTCGGAGATCACCAAAATTAACATTAAAGAGGTGTGTAAACTCGCAAGTACGATGGCAGATGACGTTTTTTGCTCTGGTCCCCTCCCCGTTAAAAGGAGTGATGAGATACTTAGCAGACTATCATCACTCAATGGCTGGTTGTCTAAGTGGTGTCCGCAAAATAACATAGGGTTCATAGACAATTGGAAAAGCTTTTGGGGCAGACCTGACCTGTTGAAAAAAGATGGTATTCATCCTTCCTGGGATGGTGCCGCTCTTCTCTCTAGTAATTTGGCACATAGTCTTAGAGCTAAACCTTGACTAACTGGGGCCCAGGTCAGGAAGCAGACGGACTGGCTTACCCGACCGCCTGCTAGCTGTCTCACGTCACAGAAGTCAGATAAATCCCAGCACATAGAGACTCTTTCACCTAGATATTATCACATAGAGACTGTGTCTGTTCCACGAATTAGTAAATACAAAAAACCATCAAAATCATTCAACGGTAAAAATTTAATTGATGTCCAACAAATAAATAACAGATATAATACAGATGATCAAATGATAAAGCTCGGGCTGCTGAATATTCGATCCCTTTCCTCAAAAGCGCTTATTGTTAATGATATGATTACAGATCATAACCTAGATGTGCTGTGTTTGACAGAAACCTGGCTAAAACCTGACGATTACATTACTTTAAATGAGTCCACCCCCCAAGATTATTGTTATAAACACGAGCCACGTCTGAAAGGTAAAGGGGGAGGTGTTGCTGTAATTTATAATAATATCTTCAGTATTACTCACAAGTCTAGTTTCAAATATAATTCCTTTGAAGTTTTGGTGCTTTATGTAACGTTATGTAGTGAAATCGATAAATCCCGTTTGACATTTGTGCTGGCTACTGTATACAGGCCACCAGGGCACCATACAGACTTTACCAGAGAATTTGCTGATTTTCTATCAGAGTTAGTACTGGCTGCAGATAAAGTCCTAATTGTTGGTGATTTTAATATCCATGTAGACAATGAAAAAGACGCATTGGGATTGGCATTTAGAGACATTCTAAACTCTATTGGAGTAAGGCAACACGTGTCAGGACCCACTCATCGCCGTAATCATACGTTAGACCTAATACTGTCACATGGAATAAATGTTGATACCATTGAAATTCTGCAGCAGAGCGATGACATCTCAGATCATTACCTAGTATCATGTACACTTAATTTAGCAAAGGCTGCAAAGCCGTCCCCTCGCTTTAAATATGGCAGGACTATCACTGCTGCGACTAAAGATTTCTTTGTAAATAATCTTCCTCATCAGTTTCATCTCCTCAGCATCCCAGATAGCCTAGAGGAACTCGATGTTGCAACAGAAACTATTGACTCTCTCTTTTCCAGCACTTTAGACACAGTTGCTCCCCGGCGCTTAAAGAAGATTAAAGAAAACAGTCCAACGCCGTGGTACAACGAGCACACCCGGGCCCTTAAAACAGCAGCCAGAAAAATGGAGCGCAGCTGGAAGAAAACAAAACTAGAAGTTTTTCTCATTTCGTGGAAAGAGAGCATGATTGCATACAGAAAGGCCCTAAAAACTGCTAGATCTGCTTATTTCTCGACTCTCTTAGAAGAAAACAAACACAACCCTAGGTATTTATTCGATACAGTGGCTAAATTAACCAAAGATAAAGCTTCACCTTCTGATGTTTGTAAACAGCACAGCAGTAATGACTTTATGAACTTCTTTACCTGTAAGATTGATAATATTAGGAAAAAAAATTATAACCATGCAGCCGTCTACTACAGTATCACATCAGACAGTGCATTGTAGTGTCACTGAGGAAAAATTACATTCATTCACTGCTATAGGAGAAGAAGAATTGGCTAAACTCGTTAAATCATCAAAATCAACAACATGTATGCTCGACCCCATACCGACTAAACTACTAAAAGAGATGCTTCCAGAGGTCATAGATCCTCTCCTTAATATCATTAATTCATCCTTGACATTAGGATATGTACCGAAAACTTTTAAGTTGGCTATTATTAAACCACTTATTAAAAAACCGCAACTTGATCCTACAAAATTAGTCAATTACAGGCCAATCTCAAATCTACCCTTTCTGTCAAAAATACTAGAAAAGGCAGTGTCCTCACAATTATGCTCCTTTTTAGAAAGAAATGGTATCTGTGAGGATTTCCAGTCAGGATTTAGACCGTATCATAGTACTGAGACTGCTCTCATCAGAGTAACAAATGATTTACTCTTATCATCCGATCGTGGTTGTATATCTCTATTAGTGTTACTCGATCTTAGCGCTGCATTCGATACTATCGACCACAATATTCTTTTGAATAGACTCGAAAATTATGTTGGCATTAGTGGAACTTCATTGGCATGGTTTAAATCATACTTATCTGACCGTTATCAGTTTGTAGCAGTAAATGAAGAGATGTCACACCGAACACAAGTTCAGTATGGAGTACAGCAGGGCTCAGTGCTGGGACCGTTGCTTTTCACCATGTACATGCTACCACTGGGAGATATTATTAGAAAGCATGGTGTTAATTTTCATTGTTATGCTGACGATACTCAGCTCTATATTTCTTCACGCCCTGACGAAACTTACCAATTCACAAGATTAACAGAATGCATAGCTGATATTAAAAATTGGATGACTAGTAATTTCCTGCAACTTAATTCAGAAAAAACTGAATTTTTAATCATTGGACAAAAAAACTCCACAAGTAGTAACCTAGAATACTGTCTAACACTCGATGGCTGCTCTGTCAAGTCCTCGTCGTCAGTTAGGAACCTGGGTGTGCTCTTTGATACCAATCTCTCATTTGAAAGCCACGTTTCTAGCATCTGTAAAACTGCATTCTACCATCTTAAAAATATATCTAAATTACGGCGCATGCTTTCAATGCAAAATGCTGAACAGTTAGTTCATGCGTTCATGACCTCAAGGCTAGATTATTGTAATGCTCTACTGGGTGGTTGCCCTGCCCGCTTAATAAATAAACTGCAGCTGGTCCAAAACGCAGCAGCTAGAGTTCTTACTAGAACCAGGAAGTATGACCATATTAGCCCGGTTCTTTCAACACTGCATTGGCTCCCTATTAAACATCGTATACATTTTAAAATCTTGCTGATTACTTACAAAGCACTAAATGGTTTAGCGCCCCAGTACTTGAGCGAGCTCTTAACGCATTATACTCCATCACGTTTATTGCGGTCTCAAAATTCTGGCCAGTTGATAATACCTAGAATATCAAAATCAACTGCAGGCGGTCGGTCCTTTTCCTATTTAGCACCTAAACTCTGGAACAGTCTTCCTAGTATTGTTCGGGAAGCAGACACACTCTGTCAGTTTAAATCTAGACTAAAAACACATCTCTTTACTATGGCATACACATAAAACATTTTTAATTTCTGTTATTCAAATCAGTTAAATGATTGTTTTAGGCTGCATTAACTAGGTCAGCCGGAACCGGGAACACTTCCCATAACACCTGATGTACTCGTTACATCATAAGAAGAATGGCATCTACGCTAATGTTAGTCTTTCTGTTTATCCCGAGGTTTACTGCAGTCGGCCGGATCCGGGCCGTATCCAGACCAGATGGTGGACCTTAGCCTGGACATGACGACCATATCCCTGAAGTGTCTGTAGAGACAATAGTGTCAATTAAACTCCCCCCTGTAAATGCCGCATCGACACGACATCCTAATTAAACCCGTCCCCGGCGTGACAACTCCAATCTTTCGAATAATCCTACGAATATCTATTTATCTAATATGACTTCTGACCTGTAATGTTGCCAGAATCATAATCATACACTATTTGTTCGTCGGCCAGAGGAGAACTGGCACCCCGACTGAGCCTGGTTTCTCCCAAGGTTTTTTTTCTCCATTCTGGCCCTGAAGGAGTTTTGGTTCCTTGCCACCGTCGCCTTTGGCTTTTGGCTTGCTCAGTTGGGGACACCTAAATTTCAATTATATTACTGATCCGCCCGCATTGACACTATATGATAATTGAAATGAGCTGGATGACATCACCGTTTTCACCAGAGCGGCTGTACAGCCGAATCAAATTCCGTTGCATTATTTTCCTGTTACCACTGTGAAGCTGCTTTGAAACAATTGCCATTGTAAAAAGCGCTATATAAATAAAGGTGATGTTTTCCTGAGACCCCGGCCTGGATATGTGCCCAAGGTTCCGCACCACTCCTTTTAGAGATCAGGTGGTGAACCTGCAAACGCTGCCCCGGAGGAGGCAGACCCAGCCTTGGCACTGCTCTGTCCAGTACGCGCTCTCCGCGCTTACGTAGACAGAACACAGTGTTTCAGGAGCTCAGACCAGCTCTTTGTCTGTTACGGAGGGCAGCAGAAGGCAAAGGCTCTCTCCAAGCAGAGGTTGTCTCACTGGTTAGTGGACGCTATAGTCTTGGCTTATCAGGCTCAAGGCCTGCAATTCCCCCTAGGGGTGAAGGCACACTCTACCAGGAGTGTTGCTTCCTCCTGGGCGTTAGCGCATGGCGTTTGCGAGATTATACAGTCTCCGTGTAGAGGCCAGGGTCCTTTCGTGTACTCGCTCCTAGTGGCCAGTAAGTAGGACCTGCTTGGTGCCATCGCTTGCTGCGCCATTCCACTCCACGGACTGGATACGTGCGCTATTTTACTCAGGTGAGTTTCTCAGTTAAGCCCTGAGTTCCTCCAGCACTGTTGACGTCGACACCAGAGTGCATTCCCAGTTGGTCAGCCCTCGTGTTAGGCCAGGTGCCTCCATGCGCATGGTTTCCCATCTGGGCAACCCCCACATGTGTATTTCCACGGTAAGTCTCCTCCGAGCACGTGTCTTTCCCTTGGCAAGACCGTTCTTACCATCTCCGAGGTTGAAACATTCCACCCTGTGGGCTGGGTACCTCAGAGATTTTCCATATGCATCCCGTACATGGGTCATATGTGTATTCTGTAAGTCCTCCCTTCGGGCAGGCAGTGTGTTGCATATTTCCACCTGGGATATGCTACCCAGTGTACCTTGGTATTCTTGTGTATAGCCTTGCCCTTTGCTCGTGCTAGCCTCATGACAGGGAGCTAGGGCTTACGCAGGACACTGGAAGACAGCCGTAGTGGCGAGATTAGATAGGGACCCCCAACGTCTTGGTTACGTATGCAACCCTCATTCCCTGAAGGAGGGAACGGAGATGTTATGTCCCTGTGCCACTACCGCTGTACCGCTGAACAGCCGGGACGCACAGTCTCGGCTCCTCAGCAGGTAACATAATGTGAGATTGCACGCGTGGCTCCTTATATACCCATGTGGGTGGGCGGAGTTCGCGATGCAAATTCCGTAGACCCGTGGTATTTCCATACCATTGGCTCATTTTGTTAACACTCGAAGGTGATTGGGCTCTCAGGCGAGACTCCCATTTGTCAGTCCCTGACGTAACGTCTCCGTTCCCTCCTTCAGGGAACGAGGGTTACATAGGTAACCGAGACGTTTCTTTTAAACTGTCTCCTTGTTTTTATTAGTTACCTGTAACATTATATAATTCATTAATGAACATAATGTTAAGGTCAATATAGACTAAAAACCTTAATATACTATCCTATTAATTTCCTGAATCCTCAGCTTCCGGGGCTGTCCCAACAAATTTCAAAATCAAACCTACGACATTCTATGCATAGTGTACACTGAATGCAATGCTAGGAAGTAAGTTATTTCAAACCAATCCCACAGTGTCTCACCCCAGTTTAACCTTTGACCTCTTGCAAATAAAGCAGATAATTGAATTAATGATTTTTAAACTTCATTACCTGTGGTGCAAAATGTAAAATTGTTTTCTTTTCTTGTAGTTGACTATGTTTGTTTGAAAGAGTATGAATGTAGATCCTACACAAATAAAACAAAATAAATTGAATGTTATGAATTTTTCTAGACAATGAATGTCTTGTCATATTTGACAAAAATGTCAGTGTCAAACACTTTTACCTGATGTTAATGACATTTGACTGACACAAAATGTTTTCCATATGGTGAATTATAAGCCATTTACATACCATATTTAGTAATGTATAAATACTTCCGATTCCATAATGTGATGCATTATGGACGATATGATGCGATACTAGGAGGCCTTAGTGTCACAGAAAGGGGTATTTTCTAGAATCTTCCATCATTTTCTTTTTCAGCCGTCTGGTAGGAAACAGATAATACCAAATTGGGGGAAAATTGTCCAAATCTGTGCACAATTACCCCCATCTCTCCTCAGTAAGACTCCCATAGCACGATGGTTTCCATCGCTGCATGAGACCAAGCTCAGCACTCAGTCCTATCAGCCTCCATTTTCTGACCCTCTTACAAACATTACTGCAAACTACAGCCGTTCAGGTGCATTTACTGCCATGCCTTCCCAAATAGTAGAGCCTTTGGACACAAGGTGTCCGTGTGTAAGTGAGAGACAAACAGAGCAAGAGAAAGAGACATTTAGAAATGGAAAATGTGTTCTCAGTGTAAAATGAAGTTTTCAGAGTCCTGGAGGGTTACAAGGCCAGCAGGGATTAAGTTATTGAATTACACTGCTAAATTGATGGATAATCTTTCTCCCCCCCTCCCCCCACCCCCCAAGTTAAAAACATAAAAATCAAAGAAAGAGCTTTCATGTTGTCTGGTTTCTGTGTGATTGAAACATTACCTTATCTTTGAAGATGTCTCTGGAGCTCATTTGGCCTGGTCTGAGATCCTTTGCTTTTATCAAAATACAAGTAACACTGATGAAAAACATCTAATTCTATCATAAAAAAATGTTGATTAAACAGATTAGACTTGGAGGTTTTGGGATACTTCAAAGTCCAAACCTAGTGAGCTGCCTACAGAGGGAGCATTTCAACAAGACATGAAAACTGTTCTGAAATCATATGAGAAGGTAATCCCAGAATCCACTACAAGAAAGTCAGTGAAAATAATCTAATCTAATAATCTTAAACTTTCATTTCATTTAATACTCAAAAATATTAACACTAGTTCATTGTTTAACATGCTAAGTTTGCTGCCTATGTGAAATGTTATGAGGTTCCATGATGGTTAGGATGCTACCTAACAAGGCAGTTTTTGTTTTGTTTTATTTAGGTTTTTATTTTTTTTTTTTAAAGAAGTTTCTTATGCTCACTAAGGCTGCATTTATTTGGTCAAAAATACAGTAAAACAGTAATATTGTGAAATTTTACAATTAAAGCAATCACAATAAAACCTTTTTATTTTAATATATTTAAAAATGTAATTTATTCCTGTGATGGCAAAGCTGAATTTTCAGTATCATTACGCCAGTCTTCAGTGTCACATGATCCTTCAGAAATCATTCTAATATGGTGATCAATAATCATTTCTTATTATTTTCAATGCTGAAACAGATGTGCTGTTTTTGTGGAAACAATTTTTTTTTCGGAATTCAGTGAAGAATAGAAAGTTCAGAAGAACAGCATTTTTTAAAAATAGAAAATTATGATCAATTTAATGCATCCTTGCTTAATGAAAGTATTACTGACTTTCAAAAAAATATCCGGACCCACTTTATATTAGGGGTGGGGGGAAAATCGATACAGCATAGTATCGCGATATTTTATGTGGGGATATTGTATCGATACAAGGATGGCAAGTATCGATATTTTCAGGAACTGAATTTCAGCTCGAACAATTACAATCAAAGAAGCTTGCCTTCAGCCGCAACACCGGTAACATCACTTGCAGCACCGCCCCCACCGTCGTTTTAATATTTTATAGTAGAAAAATCATTTAGTTCAATTAGAGACCAGATTACCTACAATTAAAAACTGAACGTGCAGCGTAAACCGAACGAGAGTCAAAACACAGACCAGCAGCAGGAGTCAGATTTCATTTATCATGAGTGAGGAGCTGAATGACAAGACGACAGTGGAAGATTTGGTTTCAACGCGAAATGTAAAAGCTCCCATTTAAGTTAGTTTGTCATTGTACTGTTTTGTTGTTGTGTTTTTAATTAAGAATAACAACGAACCCACCATTAAAGCAATTGCCGCCCCCGAATTGGCGCTAATTCTAAAGTGAAAGTAAAATGCGCACGGCCATTCATAATGGTTGTATTAATATGTTATTGCAATACTCAGCATATCACAATTTTTTTTTAAATTGCAATAATATCATATTGTGGCTTAAGTATCGCGATAATATCAAATTGTGGGGCCTCTGGCGATTCCCACCCCTATTAACTACTGTGCAGTTTAATTATTAACTGTGTAACATTTAAATTAATCATTTGATACAATGCACTTATTGTGTACATACATGTTTTTACATTGTACTTACATTTTAAAAATTACCTGCATGTAACATCTGTAATTAATTTCTGTAGTTACATTTATAATTACAATGTTGACACTTCCCTGTTTTTTGCAATACAATATGAACACAATAAGTACACTGTACTTATTTTTTGATGTAAGTACATAGTAGTTAACGCCACCTAATATAAAGTGGTACCAAATATCCCAAACTTTTGAATATGCACAACTTAAAAAAAAAAAAAATCAAGCATTTCATTACACACAGATTTATACAAACTCCCAATCTGTAAAGAAAAGATTCTATTTTAAACAAAAATTATTATTATTATTATTATTTCTTTTTTTCTTGTAGTTGTCCTTTGCCAGAGCATTTGAACATTTTATAGAAACTCAAAATATGTTTTATTCACATGATTAACAAATAAAAATAATCTCATAGTAACACTTGGAAAAAAAAAAATATTCAGGACTACATGTACCAGAATGCATCGTGATACAAGCAGGAAACAACAACAACAACAACAACAGCAACATCTGACTTGTCTAGACTCATTTAACTGCAGAACTGGTACCATCGTTGCTCTAATAATTCAAGGGTCTACATTATAATTTCATATCACATATGAATAATTTCTGTTGCTCTTTTGAAAAGTTAAAAATAACACGGGAATAAGTAAAATATAAAAGTTCCAACAGACATTTAAAAAAAAAAAAAAAAAAAAAAAAAAAAATTCATTCTCTTAGACAATCCATGCCGACTTGCCTTGAAATCTTCATGACATATATTATTACAGTCACAAAACAATTCCAACGCACACATATTCCCACATCTTTATAGTTTCTCCTTTCTGTTCATTTTTTTCATGAAATTGTCACAAAAGCAGAAGTGCTATGTGGATTTTAATCCCTCATATGGAGTCATGTTATGTAGCGTTTCTATTTGCAGTGCAAGGCCTCAGTCCATCAGTCTTTACGCCAAAGCCTGTGATGTCACAATGATGTCACAGTTACCGGACGCTCAGGGTCCTGAGGCCTCTTATTCAGCGGTCCTCCTCAGCACGGATAAAGGGAGCAAGTGCAAGTGTGGGAGATCTATGTGTGACGGGGCGACACATAGAAAAGACCACAATCAAAAATGACAGCTAGAGAGAGAGAGGCAGATACAAAGAGAACAAGAGAGCGACACAGGCTGGGACGAAAGTTAGAAAGCCGACCTGACAACAAACACTTCTTTGACACAGACATCCCTCTTCCACTTGGCACTGTATACACTGCAAAAATTAATTCTCTTAATCTGTATTTTTGTGTTGTGTAAAACTGCGTGAGGATATTTCTTGAATTATTTTTTTTTTTCTTGTTTAAGTGTAAACCTCACAAAAGCTTGTTAGATTTATGCTTAAAATAAACAAACAAAACAGAAAATTATTTGTTACGGAGCCCCTAAAGTGGCATTTGCGCCATGTGCACAATAAACTTTCTGTGTGTACAAAAATCTTTCACATGTACACAAGAAACTTTTTTTTTTTATGTTGCACGTGAATCAAAAATTTCTTGTGTTCATGAAAAACTTTTTAAAGCTTTCTTGTTCGCACAACTAACTTTTTTGTATGCAAAAGAACAAAAACTTTTACAGAGTTTTGCACATTTGTAAAATGTGTGTAAAAATAAGAAAATTTCTGTTCTCTTGATATGTAAAGGAGAGAATTTTTAATTCTGTTGTGCGAACGAGAAAATGTTTAATTCTATTGTGCATGCAAACAAGAACATTTTCAGAGAAAAGTTTCTTGTGCATATGCAAAACTTTTCTCATGCGAAAGTCTTTTTTTTCTGTCACTTTTAAGGGGCTGCATAATTTTCCAATGGGATAAATAGAAAAAATCAATGTAAGATTTTGTAAGGTTTTGATATTTTTACTGGAAAACAAGTCAAAAATACTCACTAAGAAAATATTTTTTTTGCAGTTTGAGACAGACAAACTCATTTCAGATTGAGCACCAGTGAAAAAAGGCCATATTTAGCTACTTTTTTTTTTTTTTTATCTACGCAACATTCTTGTTTTTTGTATGACAAAAAAGATAATAGAAAAATCTACACTGTTGTCTGATACCCCCCTCCCATGAATCTAAAAGCCTAAAATGTTCCATGGTTGCATGTAATCTCTTACCAAAGCCAGTATTTTCCCCACTCCCCCAATTAAAAAAGTTTAAGTATTGTCTTTGGCAGATTCACAGATAGAATTGTCTCCTTCTCTCAATGAGTAACAGAACAAGTTTTTTCTAGTAATTTTTTAAGGGACTGTGACTGCTCTGTACATCTGTTCATATGCGAACATCGGCATACGTGCACCCACAAGCACAAACTCACTCACACACTTTTACTGTCTCATAATAGTGAAAATTCAGCTCAGATGACAGTGAAGGCTCAGGTAGGTGCTTAACGCAGACAAACAGAACGATTCAGATGGCAGTCGTTTGAATCTCTTGACACGCGGATGATGGTGGGATGTTGGCAGAAAAGTACAGCACACTCAAAAATGCTGGCCGCTTCACATGTCTTTTGTCAGTCGAGCAAGGGAGCCTATGCAGAAACACCCATATTTGGGCATTTGGGCGAGGCATATTGTCATTGTAAATTAGAGATGGTTTTCAGATGTCCAGCTGGGTTGCAGAGTTGGTAAAAATCCATATCAACAGTGCAAAGAGCAGGTGAGGAGCAATGTTTGTTTGCTAGAGTCCAGATCTCATGGGGCGGGGCATGTCATTGTGATGTATGATGGGGTGGGGCAGGTTGGGTGTGGTCAGGCTCAGTGGATTATAATGCTATGAGGGACACAGAAGTAGAAGCAATGGAAGCATGAGCCACAGGCTGGGCGTTAATGCCCAACCACCGCTGGAGTCATCTGTCAGGAAAGGCTCTGGAGACTCATACAGAGAGTCATCTGAGAGAGAAAGAAAGAGAAAGAATGCACATTAATAATCATGTTGCACCTTTGCCTCTTCCTGTCTGCTCCACATTACTTACAAACTGTAGAAAACAATCTAACAACAGCAATGTGTATTTCAGGAATATTCTTCTCAGGAGTGATTATAGGGTATTTATTGGTCGTTGAAAATATTCATTGCAGGAGCGGTTTCAGCCTCAGGGGGACTCAGATTATATGATTTGGTCTGGTGGCATGTTTTTTTTTATTTTAAACTAATCATTTTAGACTCACTGTATTAATAATTAGAAATATTAATTTATTATAGAATATGCACAATAAAGAACACATATTTTGTGATTCTGTATATACACTATATTGCCAAAAGTATTGGGACACCCCTCCAAATCATTGAATTCAGGTGTTCCAATCACTTCCATGGCCACAGGTGTATAAAATCAAGCACCTAGGCATGCAGACTGCTTCTACAAACATGAATGGGTCGCTCTCAGGAGCTCAGTGAATTCAAGTGTCGTACCGTGATAGGTTGCCACCTGTGCAATAAGTTCATTCGTGAAATTTCCTCACTACTAAATAAGGAAGCGATTGGGAACAACAGCAACTCAGCCACGAAGTGGTAGGCCACGTAAAATCACAGAGTGGGGTCAGCACATGCTGAGGCGCACAGTGCGCAGAAGTTGCCAACTTTCTGCAGAGTCAATAGATACAGACCTCCAAACTTCGTGTGGCCTTCAGATTAGCTCAAGAACAGTGCGTAGAGAGCTTCATGGAATGGGTTTTTTCCATGGCCGAGCAGCTGCATCCAAGCCTTACATCACCAAGTGCAATGCAAATCGTTGGATGCAGTGGTGTAAAGCACGCCGCCACTGGACTCTAGAGCAGTGGAGACGTGTTCTCTGGAGTGACGAATCACGCTTCTCTGTCTGGCAATCCGATGGGTCTGGGTTTGGCAGTTGCCAGGAGAACGGTACTTGCCTGACTGCATTGTGCCAAGTGTAAAGTTTGGTGGAGGGAGGATTATGGTGTGGACATTTATGCTGTTTTTCAGGGGTTGGGCTTGGCCCCTTAGTTCCAGTGAAAGGAACTCTTAATGCTTCAGCATAGACATTTTGGACAATTTCATGCTCCCAACTTTGTGGGAACAGTTTGGGGGTGGCCCCTTCCTGTTCCAACATGACTGCACACCAGTGCACAAAGCAAGGTCCATAAAGACATTGATGAGCGAGTTTGGTGTGGAGGAACTTGACTGGCCTGCACAGAGTCCTGACCTCAACCTGATAGAACACCTTTGGGATGAATTAGAGTGGAGACTGCGAGCCAGGCCTTCTCGTCCAACATCAGTGCCTGACTTCACAAATACGCTTCTAAAAGAATGGTCAAAAATTCCCACAAACAAACTCCTAAACCTTGTGGAAAGCCTTCCCAGAAGAGTTGAAGCTGTTATAGCAAAGGGTGGGCCAACTCCATATTAAACCCTACGGATTAAGAATGGGATGTCATTAAAGTTCATGTGCATGTTAAGGCAGGCGTCCCAAAACTTTTGGCAATATAGTGTATATGTATATGTATGTGTGTGTATATATATATATATATATATATACTGTATATGGACAAAAGTATTGGGATACTTGACCATTACACCAACAGGGACTGTAATGACATTGTATTCTAAATACATAGACGTTAATATGGAGTTGGTCCCCCCTTTGCAGCTATAACAGCTTCTACTCTTCCTGGGAAGGCTTTTCACATGATTTTTGAGTGTTTCTGTGGGAATTTTGTGGAGCATTTGTGAGGTCAGGCACTGATGTTGGACGAGAAGGCCTTGCTTGCTATCTCAGTTCCAGTTCATCCCAAAGGTGTTTGATGGGATTTAGGTCAGGGCTCTGTCCAGGCCAGTCAAGTTCTTCCACACCAAACTCAACCAACCATGTTTTGGATGATGGACCATGCTGGAATAGAAAGGTCCTTCTCCAAACTCTTAAATGTTGTTACCATAGAATTGTCCAAAATGTCTTGGTATGGTGAAGCATTAAGATTTCCTTTCACTGGAAGCAAGGGGACTAGTAAGGGACTCCTGAAAACAGCCCCATACCATTATCTATCCTCTACCAAACTTTACAGTTGGCACAATGCATTCAGGCAGGTAACACATTCTCCTGGTATCTGCCAAACTCAGACTAGCCCATCAGACTGCCAAACAGAGAAGCATTATTCGCCACTCCACAGAACACATTTCCAATGATCCAGTGGCAGTGTGCTTTACACCACTCCATCCGACATATGGCATTGGCATTGTACTTGGTGATATGAGACTTGCATGGAGCTGCTTGGCAATGGAAACACATTCTATGAAGCTCCAGCCACACGGTTTTTGCTGATATTAATGGCAGTGGAAGTTTGGAGCTCTTCAGATATGGAATCACCATGCGTCTCAGCACTCGTGACCTCATCATGTGACTATGTAGTCTTCCGCTTCGTGGTTGAGTTGCTGCAGTTCTTAAACGCTTCCACAAAACATTATAAAAACCTAACAATCCTAAACTTTTGAACAGTAGTATATCCAATCTTTTTTTTATATTTACATTTATTTACATTACATTTATATTTACATTTATATGTATTTATGCATTTTTCTAATTGAACACACATTATAATTATAGTTCTTTACTAATTATATATATATATATATATATATATATATATACAGTGGGGAGAACAAGTATTTGATACACTGCCGATTTTGCAGGTTTGCCCACTTACAAAGCATGTAGAGGTCTGTAATTTTTATCATAGGTACTCTTCAACTGTGAGTGACGGAATCTAAAACAAAAATCCAGAAAATCACATTGTATGATTTTTAAGTAATTAATTTGCATTTTATTGCATGACATAAGTATTTGATACATTAGAAAAGCAGAACTTAATATTTGGTACAGAAACCTTTGTTTGCAATTACAGAGATCATACGTTTCCTGTAGTTCTTGACCAGGTTTGCACACACTGCAGCAGGGATTTTGGCCCACTCCGAGACCTTCTCCAGATCCTTCAGGTTTCGGGGCTGTCGCTGGGCAATACGGACTTTCAGCTCCCTCCAAAGATTTTCTATTGGGTTCAGGTCTGGAGACTGGCTAGGCCACTCCAGGACCTTGAGACGCTTCTTACGGAGCCACTCCTTAGTTGCCCTGGCTGTGTGTTTCGGGTCGTTGTCATGCTGGAAGACCCAGCCACGACCCATCTTCAATGCTCTTACTGAGGGAAGGAGGTAGTTGGCCAAGATCTTGCGATACATGGCCCCATCCATCCTCCCCTCAATACGGTGCAGTCGTCCTGTCCCCTTTGCAGAAAAGCATCCCCAAAGAATGATGTTTCCACCTCCATGCTTCACGGTTGGGATGGTGTTCTTGGGGTTGTACTCATCCTTCTTCTTCCTCCAAACACGGTGAGTGAAGTTTAGACCAAAAAGCTCTATTTTTGTCTCATCAGACCACATGACCTTCTCCCATTCCTCCTCTGGATCATCCAGATGGTCATTGGCAAACTTCAGGCGGGCCTGGACATGCGCTGGCTTGAGCAGGGGGACCTTGCGTGCGCTGCAGGATTTTAATCCATGACGGCGTAATGTGTTACTAATGGTTTTCTTTGAGACTGTGGTCCCAGCTCTCTTCAGGTCATTGACCAGGTCCTGCCGTGTAGTTCTGGGCTGATCCCTCACCTTCCTAATGATCACTGATGCCCCACAAGGTGAGATCTTGCATGGTGCCCCAGGCCAAGGGAGATTGACCGTCATCTTGAATTTCTTCCATTTTCTAATAATTGCGCCAACAGTTGTTGCCTTCTCACCAAGCTGCTTGCCTATTGTCCTGTAGCCCATCCCAGCCTTGTGCAGGTCTACAATTTTATCCCTGATGTCCTTACACAGCTCTCTGGTCTTGGCCATTGTGAAGAGGTTGGAGTCTGTTTGATTGAGTGTGTGGACAGGTGTCTTTTATACAGGTAACGAGTTCAAACAGGTGCAGTTAATACAGGTAATGAGTGGAGAACAGGAGGGCTTCTTAAAGAAAAACTAACAGGTATGTGAGAGCCGGAATTCTTACTGGTTGGTAGGTGATCAAATACTTATGTCATCCAATAAAAATCATACAATGTGATTTTCTGGATTTTTGTTTTAGATTCCGTCTCTCACAGTTGAAGTGTACCTATGATAAAAATTACAGACCTCTACATGCTTTGTAAGTGGGCAAACCTGCAAAATCGGAGGTGTATCAAATACTTGTTCTCCCCACTGTATATATATATATATATATATATATATATATATATATATATATATATATATATATATATATATATACCATTTTCAATCAGATTTGATTATAATCAGTCATATGTAAAATGGGATGCAGCTTCTGTGCATTCTCTCACTGCTGCCACCTTTAGCCCCTGGCTCATCCTTTTTCCCAGCCTTCCTTTCACTGAGCTTTTGTCTCAGGTCTAACAATTCCAGTCCCTTGATCTCTAAACACATTATAATGGGGTCTGGGGTTTAGATTAACCCTTGTGTCTACAACAAGACTAGGATTCCACCCAGTCAGAGAGAAGGAAAATAAACAATGACATGGAGGGGTCACAACGGATGATAAAGCTTTTCACTGACAGGCATTTGCTGTTCTTTTTGTCACTCTCCATCCAGTATATGCACATACAAATATTTCATGAAAACACCCCAAAGCCCACACCCTAATGAAACAATATGCAGGCCTTTGCAACAACTTTCTACACCTCAGAAGCCCAATCGTGGACAAAGGATGAGAACTGTATTTGAATTCAAACATTCAATTGAACTTGCATTCAGTAGGTTTTTGACTCTCAAACTCTCATGTGATTTAATAGCTGTGAAAGGCAGTGTACATTATCTCTGAGAAGCTGGATGGATTCACAAGTGCTCTTGTAAACAGATACATGATAGAGTGAGAGGTGGATCGTTATTTCAATTTGCATGTGATTGTCTGAACTGCTCTCTGGAACACTTCTGTTTGCTAACAGTTACATCAAGCTAATGGGCTGTCACATGAGCTGAGGCTTCTCCTCGAAACTTACACAACGCCTAAATTATGACTGGAAATAGGGATGGTAATTGTAAGGAACTTAACAATTCTAATTGTTTCCATTTCTTTATCGATTTCATAAATATGGGACCTCAAACTAGGCATTCTTAGATTGTACATTACAAGTTTTCAGGGTTGGGAAGGTTACTTTTAAAATGTACAGTTGCAAGAAAAAGTATGTGAACCGCTTGCAGAATCTGTGAAAATGTAAATAATTTAAACAAAATAAAAGAGATCATACAAAATGCATTATTTTTTATTGCTGTACTGAATAAGATATTTTACATAAAAAAATGTTTACATATAGTCCACAAGACAAAAAAATAGCTGAATTTATTAAAATGACCCGTTCAAAAGTTTATGAACCATTGATTCTTAATACTGTGTGTCGTTACCTGGATGATCCATGGCTGTTTTTTTTTGTTTTGTGATGGTTGTTCATGAGTCTACTGTTTGTCCTGAACAGTTAAACTGCCCAATGTTCTTCAGAAAAATCCTCCAGGTCCTGCAAATTCTTCAGTTTTCCAGCATCTTTTGCATATTTGAACCCTCTCCAGCAGTGACTGTATGATTTTGAGATCCATCTTTTCACATTGAGGACAATTGAGGGACTCAAAAGGTTCAAACATGCACTGATGCTCCAGAAGGAAACACAATGCATTAAGAGCCGGGGGGTGAAAACTTTTGAACAGGATGAAGATGTCCAAATTTTTCTTATTTTGTTTAAATAACAATTTTTTTCATTTAGTACTGCCCTACGGAAGCAACAGAAGATACTTACATGTTTCTCGGAAGACAAATTAAGAACAATTTACCTTGATCTTCAAATTCAATAAGTTTTCACCCCCCGGCTCTTAATGCATCGTGTTTCCTTCTGGAGCATCAGAATGTTTGAACCTTTTTTAATAGTTGTGTTTGATTCCCTAAATAAAAATAAATAATTGCATGTTACTAAATAAAAGTAACATGCAATTTTTATGATCCCAGATCCCTTTTATTTTGTTAAAATTATTAAAATGTTGCATATTCTGCAATGGGTATGAAACCTATGAGCAGAAATGTATCTTAGGATGCTTTTGCAGACTGTCAGAGTCTGAGAATCACCAATTGCTGTTTACATTAATTGCACGTTACAGTTTACATTAATGTTTAAATGAAATAAATTACAAAGTAATCACTTTGGTAATTTAAAATACTTTTCGGATGTAACTGTAATTTGATTACCACCCATTTAAAACCACATACTCAAATTTTGTATTCTAAATACGCAACTAAGTTAAATGTATTTCGTAACTCCCCAACCCTGCAAGTTTTTTAGAACTCTTTGCATTCATGTTGGTTTCATATGGTTTTGAAAAACTTTTATAACATTTTCAAGAAAAGCTAGATTTAATTTAGATTTAATGATTCTAAAAATGTCATGTGGTTTAACCAAATAAAAGTTTATACAATTTTCTACACCCTATATGAATGTACACATCTCAATCAATTTTTTTTAAAAATATATATATTTCTCAAGGTAAAAATTATATTTTAGAAATATCAAAATATTTTTGGTAAGTCTCACCACATTTTACAAACTAAACAAACCTTGCCTTGTCATTAAAAAAACAAAAACAAAGAAAGATTATCTGATATGTTAAGACCCGGTTTCACAGACAGGGTTTAGATTAGGCCTCTGTGTTCCTGTTTGATGATTTTTTTGTTTTTTTGCATGTCGCACCACATTAGTTGATTTGGAAAATAAAAAGTTTTTAATTGTTAAGAAGCAGTTGTGTTTTCTGAATAATAATAAAAGATTATGCCAGATACTTAGGTTTTCAAGAATGTAATTCTTTTATTTTTTTCTTTATTATGATATCAGGACGTCGTGCCATGAACCTAAAAAATATGTTGCCTACTGCATAAGAACTGGTTCTCAGTTCTCAACCTTACTAAGAAACTTCCTTCCTAAACCTTCCTAAAAATATTAATGTCTATTCAAAAGTTTTTTTTTTTTCCCATCTAAACAAGTGTATGTATAAATGCTATAGAGCATTCAAAATGTCACTCTGTATCTTTTCACATCCACCTCTTGCAGCACACCTGCGTTTTATTTCTGACTATTTTGCAGTGCCAAGTCCTCCTTGACAGTGAGCAGGTCTATGTGTGATTAATGCAAATGCTGTAAATTACAGTCTAGCTTAATGAGTATATTTTCTGGACAAGTCTGACATGAGGGAGAGTGATTTAAGCAGTGTTACCTGTAGCTGGCATGTCTACCTGGGATAAGAGGTTAAATAAACCAAGACCTCTGTGTTTAACTGCAGGGTATCCTGGTGTTTGTGGCTTGTGTGTGGGAACCCCTGCAGGTCTCTTAACGTCTGAACCTGCCTGCCTTGATTAGTTGCAGGTCAACATTTTTTGATTGTTATCTGCCCTGTGTGAGATGAATAGCTTCCTACAGAGAGTGCCCTAGAGGGGCAACACTATCGCTCCACCGTTTCTGGTATCATGAATGATCGGCCCCATGAAACCTTCGGCCCCATAAAACAAGCTGTCTTAGTCATCAGTGGAGGTCCAGAGTGAAGAGAACAAAGTTCCTGAAAATAAATTAAGCAATGCTAAGCGTTTCAGCCATCACTGGAGTTAATACAGGTGTTCACAGAATTCCCAGGGTTGACCTGCTCAGTTAAATCAAACTGGACACGAGGATTGGGATGTGAGATTCCTGTTACCGATTTGCAAGTATCACCATAAATAACATAAATAGACAGAGAGCAGACACGGCGGGCAGACGCTGGGACACACTCACTCGTAGGCTTGACGTACACCTTCAATTTCAAACACGGCTTCCCACCGAGGTTGGGGTGTGGTGAGGCTGTGGAGAGACAGAGAAAGTGAAAACTACTGTTAATATTCCTCACAGACTGATAAATCTATGTGACTTGACATGATTTACTTAGAAATGGCTTAAAAGTACATCAAAAATGTAATTTTACTGTTGCCCTAAATCACAAAGTGGCCAACTAACCCAAACCACCAAGTTCAACCAATAAAGTATAACACTGACCACTTTTTCATTGGCCTTCATTGCGGAAGTACTTTTCCTGATTCATTTTCTCAATAGGGATTTAAAATCTTCAATAAAGAGATTTCAAGTGAATCATTGTTATAAACTCTGAAATTTAATGAAAATCAGACAAAAAAACAACAACAAATGTGTAAGTGTTTACTTATTTAAAAACTACCCATCACACCCTGCAAATGACGTAATTGAATCACAGGCGATGGTGCAGTGTAAAACTTATGACTTCCAGTCCCTTAATATAACTTTTTAAGTGATGGGGTAAGATGCTCCCCGGGGCAAGATGACACACACCTTAATTTTTTCTTTTGACCATAGATGGCACAAAGTCTCATCTCAACACTTTTTTTTTTTTTTCATTTTATGTGAATATCAACATTTGTGAGATGTATTCAGTCAAAACAGTTTGGTGGTTTATTGATACTAGTAGTTACTAATTAACCGAACAGAGCAAATACATTAGACACCTGATGTTCTTGCATTCTACAATAAATAAGTGTTTATTTCAGCATATTTACTGCTGGCTATGACCCATTTCAGGGGCGGCCAAAATTACATTTAAATTCAATCAGAGCTAAATGTATCTTCAGATTTATAAGTATAGCCTCATATTACGAGAAGGCTACTTTCTTCAACCTTTAAATACTGTGTTCACAGTGAGATTTGGTGAATATGTTTCTCTAATCTTTCGTTTAAAAAAAAAATACAGAAAAAGATTTGAAAACAACAGTGAAGAATCGATTCTCAGATCCAGGAATCTGAGCTCATTCAAAAATCTTGGAATCAAACAGCCCTATTTAATACTTGTATTGTTGTAATTCATGGGATTATTATTTTTAAAAAATTATATGAATTAGATGAACATTTCAGACATTGCTTTTCATTAAAACCTGTAGGCTAACTGAATATAATGAAATATCTTCAAAATAAAATGTGGGCATTTATATAATGTAAATATTAAATAAATATTAATTTGTCTGTATATGTCATAGAATACATTTACTTTGTTTAGATTAAACTCTTTTACTGGGATTGTCTGTCATCGGTTATTCAACTAAATTGTCAAAACACAATTTTGTACCATGATTTTCACCCAAAAATTAAGCAGCACTGTTTTCAACACAGAAGAGGTTCAACGATTTCAACAGGTTTAAACGATTCAACTGTTTTTAACGTTGATAATAAGAAATGATTCTTGAGCACCAAATCAGCATATTAGAATTATATTTGTAGGATCATGTGACACGAGAGTAATGGCTACTGAAAATTCCAAACTAATAAATTAGATTTGAAAATGTATTAAAACAGAAAAGTTATTTTAAATTGTAATAATATTTCACAATATTATTGTTTTTACTTTATTTTGATTAAATAAATGCAGCCTTGGTGAGTAGAAGAGACTTTCAAAAACATTGAAAAGTCTTACCGACCCCAAACTTTTGAATTGTACTGTAGGGGTGTGCAGCGGATCCAATATCTGTATCTGTAACAATCTCAAAATTATTTGTATCTGTATCTCTATTCAGATAAAACCGGAAGTGGGTGTGGTTTTAACTGGAATAAAATTACACGAGAAGCCCATTTTAAATGTAATTCTGTTCCCTTCATTGTTTTCATTTAACAAATATGCTTTATATAACTCATAAAATAATTATTATTTCTTTCAAAAAAATTATTATTTTTTTTTTTTCAATTTCCATACAAACTTTGTGTTGTGTCAGGACAATCGTCCACAGCCTCAAATAAGAAGATATAAAATAGCTGATTAGAGAACATGGAAGTGGAAAGAAAATATGGTTGAAAATTGCTAAAACAACTTTTACTATGCATACAAATGCAAATCTGAATCTTTAAAACCTTTAAAACATTTAAAAAATATATTTTTTTAAATCTTTAAAACATTTAAATAGACATTAAATAGTAGAAAATGTGCATGGTGTAGTATTTTAGTTGATATTATTCTTGACAAAGCTCTGATTTCTGACCTTGCTGTGCTCATTTCATTCATAGAGTCACTTCACACACTTATTGTACAGTGATTTTAGAGGTTTATGTATAATATCATGCTATCTCTTGGCTCACCTATTATCCAGCAAACATAAAAAGTGACTGTGTCTGTCACCTATTTTCCTATTATTGGTAGAATTTGTTATTAGTTTTGAAGCCATTATCTGTGCCTTTCCAAATAAGGTATTCGGCTTCAGGCACATCCCTAATATATAGGTTAGGCTGGTTAGCATGACCCTTAGCCTCTTCTGGTAGAATGTTTACTTTTATTTTTGAAACTTTACTGTTGTGCTCTATAGCACTGCAAGGTAGAAAAAGTCAAGACAAAGACCATGTGGTCCTCTGACAATAAACACATGTGAGATTCAGTCTTGTTGGTAAGGCCATGTCCACTGACACCATGGCAACCAGGAGCTGTTGTACTCTCTGACCCAGACACAACATTTGCCTGGAGAGCAATGGACAAATTTCCATTACTCTGCCATGAGTCTCTCCCTCTCTTACCCTCACACACACTACACATGGCTAAGAAAAAGCACTTAGAGTCTGTTCTCCATTGAAAGTCTAACTTCATTCTGGCACTCGTTTCCCCTCATCTCCTTCAAAAGCACACAAATGGATTTTTGGCTAATTTTTTAAGATTGCAAATGGAAAACAAATCACAATTTTGCCATGACACAGTTTTCAGCTTGCTCTTCAGATACATAAAAATTCTTTTAGCAATTACCACAAATCACTCAGCAGCTCAGCTAATGGAGAGCTGATGTGTTCTGCACAAAAAGCTTCTTTTTGGTGAATGCTGCTCTAACAGGTGTTCTTAAGTGTGTGGACATAAAATTGGCACATGGTGTTCTCATGCCGTCAAAAAAATACAATATCAAAATCTGAGGTTACATTTTACTTTAGTGAACAACATAAATCATTCTGTTATTAAGACAATTCTTCTATACAGCATTTTTAATACACTTTAAAGACTGTAAAAAGTACCACAACGATGCATTGTACTTCCATGTTTTTTTTTTCTTTTCCGTACAATGTTAGTACTAAGGTATTCTTTTAAATATCTTGCAGTACCATATAAATACAATGGCAAATTAATATGGTGATTGCATCATCATCTGAAATTTAACTAATAATTAAAAAGATTTTTCAAACACTCCTACCCCATCTTTTATTGGTAAGGAAAACAAGTAGTCCTGCCCCAAACTCACACCATTGTATGAGCCACTATTACTATGTCGGGCTGGTCGGAAATGTTTTGAAAGTGCCTCAGAGACACAGTGTTTTCAGTAAACAAATAGTGTAATTATGGCTACTCTGCATATTAAACTAGTAAAAAAAGAAAATATTTTAAATTAAAAAAAATGTCACATTTCACCATTAAAATGTATTTGGGTGAAAGGAAATTTTGAGCCTAAATAAACACACACACAAAATTACCTTATGCTGTGATTATGGACACATGAAGAAAAGTAATAACAAAAGAGATTTTTGAGAGTGTTTGTATGAACAGAGGGCTATCAGATGTATGGTATATTGTGTGTGTGTGTGTGTGTGTGTGTGTGTGCGCGCTCTGGGAGTCTCTGAAATTCCCATTTGCTGTATTCAAGCACACAGGCCTGTGAGAATGTCACAGTTGCCATTCACTCAGTCACCCTCTCTGGTGGGTCGAGGCGGGGTTGACCCAAAGGTGATGGACATCCTCTATTGTTGTGGGATACCAAACTAAGCCTTGGTCACCATCCCCCCCCCCAGTAACCCTGTGGCAGACCCCTTTGCCTCATAACCCCAGGGGCCATGACAGCAACAATATTGATAGTAGCCAAACACTTCTCTGGAGGAGGAGACGGCCTCGTCTGATGAATAGCCAGACTAAGTACTTCTCAGCCCAGGCCGCTGTCTTGAACAAAAGGTGCATAATAGCGGGTCTCGCACCAAGCGACAGGGCGGACTGCATTAAAAACAGCTCAGGACAGGCATAAGAAACACCCAGCCTCGAGTGCAAACTTTGAACCCTGGGTTCTTTCTTTCCTTTCTTTTTTTCTTTGATTGACCCTATTCTGTGTCTCCGTTTTCCCCTCGCAACTGGGGTGAAAACGTCCCATGGTTGGAAGGAAGGTCTGGGACGCCCTGCTGGTTTGGTGACAATCCTGTGACGCCCACCACGTCAAATTCCTGGACAGCCATGATATTTGAAGCGATTCTCATTTGAGACACTCTGTGCCTGCGTTGGGTCAGACTAGCAGACCGTGAGACTACATCGGCACATTTACGAATCACGCTAACTTTGAAGGACTAGCTCACTCAAAAATGAAAATACTGTCACTATTTACTCACCCTCATGTTTTTTCAAACCATTTTCTTTTTCTTCAGTGGATTTTATTTCCCAAAGCTAAAGTATCAATCTCCAAAAATAAACAGAAAGCACCATTTAAGTACCATAAATGTAGCACATATGACCTGTGCACTATGTTCCAAGTCCTGTAAAGCCATACCATAGCTTTGTGTGAGGAAAACGCCTACTCTAAATTTGTGTCCACGTTTATGTCTGCCACTGCTATCAAATCTCATTTTCACTTCATGTTCAAACATGCATTGACGTGTTAGGGTACAAGACATGTAAGAACCAATGGCATTTTAAACCTGTTTTAATGAGTCTTGATGTGCCATATTTGAATGTGAATGAGATTTATACTTAATGTTGCTTTTTGTTGTCCCTTTTGGAGCTTGACATCATCCTGTTCACATCCTGTTCACCATCATTGTATGCAAAAGAGCAGAATGAATATTCTTCAAATTTTTTGTTGTTGTTTGTTTTCTAATGAAGGAAGTCAAAAAGGTCTGGACCTCATGGCAAATAATAACTGTTTTACGTTTCTGCAAATTGTTGGCAAATTCAGATTTTTAAAATCATGTTTTAGTATGACTTAAAATTGTACGTATTCGCCTCTAATTCAACAAAACATAAAATAGTTAAAATTTCTCATGTTATCAAGTTGGGTTTGGAACAACATTTTCATCTTTAGGTGAGCTATACCTTTAAGACCATGACGCGTTTTACTTGTGCTGATAAAAGCACTATTTAGCACTATTAGCATTATCATAATCTTTTTGTTAAATAGTAAAAGATAATACTACTCATTTAAGCACAGAAAGCCCTCTGTATTTCTGGCCTCTAAATCTTTGGCTTTTAGATACAACAGATGGCCATGAACTATTAGGAATGACTCGTCAACGATTATTAGGACAAATGTGCTTTTAGATTTCAAAAGAGCAATTTGTGTGACTATGCTTTTAGGATCAGGTGTCCTGGCACACAATGGGTGGTTATGGTCATGAGCAGAGCTACAAGTTGTGTCCCCCTGAGCAACGAACCTCTGAACTGCTGATCTCTGAAGGCACAGATTTCTAAGGCTATCCGGGACATGGTAAGCAGGGTGAGCGGTAAAAATCATGCCATTCTACTTAATGAGCTGCATTCATTTAGGATGAAAAGCTGCATTCTTTTATCACAGGAAAACCTTTCTCTCAAACTCCCATCTCTCTTCTAAAAGTCAGAATAAACACACACAGAGACTAAAAAGCATAAAAAGTGTACAAAAGAGGGGGGAAAAAACAAAAAGAGGAGAAATTGCCTCATTAATGCATCCAGCGTGCTGCCCTGAGCCTTTTCCTTTTGCCTGTGCCCAGCGGGAGCCCTTTTTATCAGGCCAAAGGACACCTTTCACAAGACCATTAGTGAAACAGGGACAGATGCACCCCAGCAAATTCCCCCTGTCATGCAAGTGAGAGCGAAAGAAGAGGATAAAGCAGAACCCCACTTGATTCGTCCGGCCAGCCGAAGGTCTGACCTTGAGGCGGTGGGCGGGCCACCTCCGGAGGACGAGGTGTCAGGCCTGTCATACGGGCACCATCCCGAGCCAAAAACTCCCCCTCCAGGTTAATGGCTTTTAGCTGTTGTTATCTGAAAAATGGTAATGGATGGCACCCCAGAAGCTGCAGATGCAATTACTCCCATCAGAATCCTTCTGTTAAATATGATTTGACCAATCAGCATAATTTGGACAGTTACGCATGATGGCCTTGGTAACTGGTTTTGCACCGATCTCACCCAGAGCGGCAAGTGCACAGCTAATAGTGCACATGCCATTCAACAAATTGACATTTTCATCAGACGGAGACATCAGGACACTGCCAAACTCTGCTCCCAGGGGAGTTCAGGGGTTGAACAGGACTTTCTGATTCAAATTGCTATAATAAATGTCTCCAATAAATGTTGGCATTGGAAAAGAGTGGTCCACCTGTCTTGACGCACCAAAATTAAATGCTTAGATGAGGAAACAGCTTTCTTTGGAACACAAATGAGAAGTTTAGCATACAATAAAAGTGAATGTGACCAGGGGCCATAACAATACTGTATTTCTTACATAAAAATACAATATTTATGGTTTAGTCATTTTTGGAACTTACCCTTGGTCCCCATTCACTTTCATTGTATAGAAAAGAGTGGCAGCAAAATTCTGCTAAATTTCTCTTTTATGAAAGAAAGTCTTACATGTTTGGAATTACAAGAAGGTGATGGCAGAGTTTTCATTTTTGGGTAAACTATCCCTTTAGGCTCCTGCTGATGTGAAGATCCATTCCTTCAGTCTTCATCAAACCTGATCCTTCATCAAATCTTTCTTCAGAAACAAACACCAGGGAAATAACAACACAAAAACCGAGAGGGAGGGAAAAAAATGGAATGTTATTCTTGTAATATCAAATCAGGGAGATTTCAGGAGACTTATGTTTCGGCTACTGTAGATGAGTCACTGTTTACTGCCATTTACAAACAACATTCTGCTTCAAATACAACATTGCGCATAACAAATATGTTTCATGTAATTTCAAGATGTGTAACCTGTAATTTTAAGTTTTTGTTACACTTTGCATTTGGTTCCATAAACCATATCTTTATAACTTTAACCAAAGACTGACTGGCACATAGTTTATTTGTTTTTTCTGCCATATGCCTCTAGAGACCACATAACAGGTTTCAACAGACTGAACCATGTGGCACATGTTATTGATCAGATGTTGTTGTGAAGTCTACACGTCCTTATTAAGTCTTCCTTTACCCTCTACACCCCAGTTCCTGTAACCCAAGAACCATCAGTTCAGTGAATGATTGCACCCTGGGGCCATACTGACACCTGGCCACAAGAAAACATTGATGAGGGATTTAAAGTTGAAGTCTGAGAGTTCTAAAGGAGAAGGTTACTCACAGATGTAGTAGTATTCGTGCCCTGGGCGAAACTCAAAGCCCAGAGAGAAAGGTGTGAACAGCTGGAACTTCTCTGAGAACTTAAGGGGTCCGTTCGGACTCATTGGGCGGTTGCATTCCCAGCGCTTGAAGCCTTTCATGTGATGGTTGCAGGTGGTGTAGCCGTCATAGTTGACCATGAAAAGGATGTAGCGTTCCATGCGCTCCTGAGGAAGATGGTCCTCGTAGTGCGGACAGTAGATGTCCAGGTAGTCGTTGATGGCCACCTCCACTGTGTATTCACCATGCAAGAATCTGCAAAATAAACACAAACAACTTACTTGAGATTTACAAAATTGCAAAAGTTCTCACAATGACAGGCTGGAGATTGAGAATATAACATCTTTTAACACAAAACTACTTTATCAGACAAAAAAAGAAATGGCTAGTAGCTCCTGTCACTCATACTGGAGATATTCTCCATGTTGTGTGACAGGATGGGATTGGTCAAGACTTGGTGCTAAAGACCAAACTGACTGGAATGACCAAGTGGAAGTGGATGAGCAGAGATTGACAGGGGTTCAGAGAGAGAAAGCCACTTCATTAAGAGTTTTCATACGGTTTGGCTTCAACCCAGCTCTTCTGAAATGAGTTTGCTGGCTTGGGCAATTTAGACACAAATTGAGCACCTGCAGGAAGGTACGACTCAAGACACAGAAATAGCAGTCACTTTGCTAGAAACTGGGACTTCATGTGCAGACAAACTACTGTGTGGATATACTGTGCACCTAAAAAGCATTTGTATGTTAAAAGGATAGTACACCCAAATATGAAAATTCTGTCATTGTTTACTCATCCTCACATCAATTTACTCAGCCTTTCTCTTTTCTGTGGACACAGAAAAAAACATGGTTTTGCTTGAAAAGTGAGGTATTATTTTATTTATTTACTGATATTGACTTAACAAAAATGTTTTACAAGTAAGCTATTTAATCCCAGTTTTTTTAGCTAACTACACATCTGATTTTCAATTTACAAGAAAACAGACACAGCAAAACACAAACGTGTGCGTGTGTGTACTTGAGTTCTTCAGATCCTCTTTTTCTGTCCACAGTGTGAAGATTACATGAATAAGATCTAACAGCTCCAGCCGAGAGACTCTAATGGTTTGTCACCAGTGTGGTTGACACACCTGCTCCATCCTCCATTTTCCACACCATCAAAGCAGCCCCCTTCACTACAGACACTACAGAACATGAGCCAGCAAACTCAAATCAAGTGTTCACACTACGAGAAGCCATACCAAGGCGCTTCATCCAATTTAACAGGATATCAAAGTGAAACAAAGACAAGATGAAATCAGAAGAAATGCACTGGGTTAACAAAGGCCTACACAAAAAAGGTCTGTGCCAAAACTAGTGAGCTACCTCGCTGCCTACATCCCTACTAAAATGGAAGCTCGTAAATTACAGATTTGAAATATCTTATGCTTTATAAAAAAATACAGATGATGAAAAAAGAATGACGCAACATATACAAAAACTTAATGAGGAATAACCATCATCTAAATAGACCATCATCTATTTTTTAAAACAAAAAGTATTTTTCACATTAATTCATAAATATATGCAAGTTTTTAAGATGTCGCACCACATGACATTTCACAAGCTGATCAAACCTTGCCTTGTCATAAAAAGGTCAAATGATCTGATGTTTCTGTATGTTAGTTGCACCACATTACATTACAAATGTTTTCCAAATACTAGTAAGCAGTGAAGCAGTTTTGTTAAAATTATTTTTTCTAATAAATAATAAAAGAGTTCTTTTTTTTTAATGAGGCTTTTTTTCCTTATCATATCAGGACAGTTTTCATCAAAATTTATTGAAGTTCAGAATTGAATTCATATCTATTTTCAAAATGTCTCTCATCCACCATTTATTTTTCATTAAACTAACCTTCTTCACAAAAACAGTGTTGCTTTTTGAATTTGGCCAAAAGAAGGTAGCATAAAACTGCCTATCTTTTAGAAAAGTCTTTACATTTGGAGCGTGTTTATGATCCGGAGGCAGGTTTTGGAATAGAACTAAAGACTTTTACAAATTATGAAACCTCCCCCCAAAAAAGCAAAACATGATACACAAAGAAAATTCAAAAGCTTCACTTTGTCGGCTGTGTGTGTAATCAGAACATCACGTCTAGAGGTCTTTCAGGGGAGAGAGGGCAGGGACAGGTCCAGGGGGTGAGGGGGCAGTAGACAGGGGGTTTGGAGTGAGATTTGGCATAAGATGACAGCTAATCTAGGCCTGGAATTACTGTCAAAGGGCCAAGCCAGGCCAAACACCAGCTGTAGCAGCACATGAAGCTCCTCCAGATGTCTCCTTGCCTTATCATTGTGGTCCAGAGAACAGCCTCATTCACACTGCATGACTTTATCCCTTTCTCCATTTTTTGTCACTTTTTTCTTTGTCCATCAGCAATACTTTAAACCCCCGTGCTTATATAAAAGGCAACATGGACTACATCACTGATGTTGTCCTAGTTCGCCTCGTAGCCAACAAGCTCAATAAAACATCTAAAAAACAAAAAAAAACTCATGTTCATCTTATAGCGCCCTAGCACCTCAATATTTCTCTTCCTGGCAAGGGAAAATGTTTCATTCTCTGCGGAGATGCGTGTACTCCGTCTTATTTTCTTCATGTGTGTTTTTGTGTCAGTTTGCCTCTAATCACAGCTTTCCAGTAAACGATATCGAGAGCTCAGCGAAGAGTAATGGAAGCAGAACTTCGCCATAGGACCCTCCTGATGTTTACAGAGCTCTAAATTTAATCACCCTGCCATAAAAACATGTGTTAGCGGGCCTTTAATACAAAGTGTGTTATCATTACTACACATTCCGTGGGTCAGGCATATCTCTTTCAGATTCATATGGTGCATTACGCCTTAACAAATCGATATCAATGCCCCTTCCTCCCTTTCACTCCCAGATGTCATTAAAGTCGGCCAAATGATCTAACACACTGAGGCAACACGTCATTCCCTTTGATTCAAAAGTATCTTGTTATAAAAAATGACCTTACAGCCAGTGGCTTGTGGGTACAGGGTGGCGGAGGGGGGAGATGACAGATGGAAATATCAATAAGTGAGCCCAGAATGTTTAGAGAGAGCTAATGCATGCAGTTAGGTGAGCTCGCTTCATCAATCACACTGTATTCACCGGTCTACCTCCGCAAGTCTTCCGAGCACAGTCCTGATCAGACCTCCCTGAACTCCTCCTCCTCCACTGCTACATCAACAGCTGATCTCATATCAGCTCTAAATGAGCTGTATAGCCTCCCTTTCTCAGTGTGATATTTTCATCATGTCAACAATCCAGTTAGAACCCAAAAAAGGTTCTACTGCCTGATGCCAGAAAATAACCTTTTTTGGTTTTTGAAAGCCAAGAAAGAAAAAAACATTCACACAACATATCCTCATTTTAGGACAGTGAGATTGAATGGAGAACAAAATGGGACCTTTGCTAAAGTTTTCTCAGAACTTTCTTCTAAGAAAAAGACCCTCAACATGTGTCTCTTCAGAAAATATCTCAATAATGTGGGCTGAGATTTGTCAAGATAAATTGTGTAATCAAAAGTCTGAATGTATCTGAGCATTGAATCTGAGCATTGCTACTTCACTTTCATTTTTTTATATTATGCCTACAATTGTCTCAGTTGTTTCTGCAATGCAATGCAATGTTCCTCAAGTTCTCTTGAAAAGAACCCAGAAACAGATCTGAACCTATAATGTAACATCAACATTTTTAACCTCTAAAAAAAACAAAAAGCCAACTCAACACTATACAGCAATTAACACTATACAGCAGAAATTAAGGTGAAGCAATAAACTATTGAAGTATATTTATTTTTAATGCTGATCAACTTTTCTTCATGAATTTTGTTTCATTCATTACTTTATTGATGGCTTCTAAAATAGCAAGAGAATTTCAGATTTAATTTATTTCTAATGTGTGCCATTGGTGAGGCCGTAAGATATTACATCCTAGAAAGTGCAAAACCTGTACTAAGTTTCTTGCACTTCCCATCTGGAGGAAATGTATGTGTGCAGAAATCCAACTCTGGATTTTGGGGCTCTTTGGGCCTTTGGTTCATTCTTCAGCCTCTATCATCCCCACAGGACATCAATTAATCAGACCAAACCACTCTCGTTTGGCGTGTTTAGAAGGAGGGTGACTCTCTGGGTGAACTTTCCTGGCAGTTGCGGTTAAAGAAGGGGTTTGAAGTGCTGTGATTTACGGCAGTGTCTGGCCGGCAGAGAGCCTAAGATACAGATTTCAGAACTTCCTTTAGTAAATGTTTGCCTCTAGGAGATCCTTTTTTCCAGGCCCATAGTAGGAAGAATCTTTAATAGAAGAGGTTAAAACCAAGAAAGCAGATCAGATAAGACAGAATTTATGATTTATAATGGTATTTAGAGGCTCCTGGTTTGTACAAACAGAGCCGCTTTGACTATTTGAGCCTTTAATGTCTCTCAAGTAATGTTGTGAATTTCAGAATTGGACTAATGAAGTGGAAAAGTGGTTTTGAGTGTTTTATAAATAAAACATCTATGGATTATATTTCTACAACCACCGAAGGTTGGGGTCGGGCGGGGGTCTACCTCTGTACAACTGGATAAATGTCTGCAAGGAGAGAGAAATGAGACAACCCTGTTCATCTTTAGAATGCCCTATACTCTAAGCCAAGTCATTCATTATATTTTTCACCACAACTAGCGACAGAGCAGATGCTAAAGTTTGCCAAGCTCTGCCAGGTCAAACAAAAATGATGAGTTTGTGAACTTCTTGTGGAGTTTGGCCCTCATTTAGAAGTTCTTGTTGGTTTTGTCTGTACTGAACCTTTAGTTGAGTTGCAGCCAAAGCAAATATGTGTGTTTATTTTGCAATTAACCAATGACCTGGCCATAATAGTTTAGGGCAAACACAGCCAACTAATAACCTGGCACAAGCCTCACACACTTCAGGGCAATTCTCCTTTAAATGCATCACCACCTCCGGCGTGCTGCAGGGCTATATGATGGGCTCGCATGAGTTTCATGCCAGTGATTATGTTGTACCGAGGGGGAGGGCGGACGGAGTTTAGCATGAGTGTGTGTTTGTGTGCATGGGCGCGAGAATGGCCCTTTGTGCCGACGGCTCTGGGTCTGGAACCCATTTCCACATGCTCAGCTTGGGCTTGGTCTGTGGACTACCTCTCCCCATGTGGAACATGTTTATTGTTCTTTGTGTCAGGCAGACGCCGAGACCTCCGTAGGCCCCTCTTCCCTCCACATCTCCCCGCAATCTCTCCTGTTATTCCAACTCTGCTTGAGCAATTTTTCTATCACAGCATTTATGCAAACGTTATCCCAGCTGACGTTCAGCCAGGGCTAAAAACAAACGTTGTCAGGTAGAGGGAGGTTGTGGGGGGGGGGATGGGGGGTTGAGAAAAATAAAACAAACAAAAAAGAAAAAGAATAGGACAAAAGCCCCAGAGGACAAAATACATGTGCCTCGTGTGAGAGAAAAAGTAATAGTTGTTTTGTGCTCCTTTTTTAACCCTTCTTTAACACTAAATTATACGTTCAGGTGAGTAGGTCTGTGTGTGCGTAATTTTCCAGGCGCTGTGTGTTCTTTCGGAAGGTCCATGTTCACATCCACCTTCTCTTCACATGCCGTCCTCATTTACTCTGGGCCATCGTTAGATAAAAGTGCCCCGTCCTTGCAGCGACACTACACCCCCTTGTTTAATTATATTTTTATGCCTCAGCCTGCTTTGTAAGACCCTTTAGTCACTGAAAGACAGTGGGAGAAAATAGAAGTGACCAGTGCAGCCTGGCAAATGAAAGAACTGCAAACAAATCTGTGTTCTATCATCAAAAGCAGAACAAAAGCCAGAGCAGCTGCGCCGGGATGCTCTCTGTCATTGTACTGCAGCTCTAATGGGCTGCTAATGGAAAATGTTTACACACACAGTGGCTTCACTACCTTAGTTTAGCTACTCTGCATGCTTACATCCTTGTATGTAGGAAGTGCTTATTTATACATATTATTATTTTTTTTAATTTCCAAATTGGGTTTTTCGCCTTTAATCAACCAGAACAGTATAGAAGCAACAGGGAAGAGGAATCAGGAAATGTCCTGAGACGGGTCACCTGTGTATATTTTGTAGCATGAACACTGCCATGCCTCCAACATCAAGTTCTTCTGGATGAGGACACAAAATTATTCTGAAACAGATTCAATGATTTAGCATTTAGAATCATTTTTATGATTCTTATTTATATACAGTGGGGTCTAAAAGTCACTACCATTAGTAAAATTAGGGGTGCATTGATATTAAAAATGCTGTCTGATACTTATAATTATTTTTAATTATAACTGATAAATGATGCTACTATTCTATACTTTTCTAAATAAATAAAAAATAAAACCCACATGTAAATATAGGCATCACAATATTATAATGTAACATAATAAAATAGATATTCATTTAGATATTTGCAAAAATATTAAAAGTGTTTTATTAAATTATTAACTTTTAGAGATTGAGTGTTAAATGACAAAACAAATCTAAAATGTAAAAGTAGGGTAAATTAGCATGCACAATTAAACATCTAATACTGGATGATACCAATAAATAATACAAATAAATATTCTAATTTTGGCCAATAAGCGATATATTGTGCATTCTCAAAATGCTTGTATCAAAAAAAAAATGTTTACAGAAAATTGACAATATAAAATATTTAATATTTATAACTTTTCTGTGTTATAAATGTTTCAAAACCCTAAAACTTTACAGGTTTATATCAGATTTTGAATCCTAGATTGGTCTCAAGATACGCCACTGTATTTATGAGGGTTTTTTTTCTTTTAAATGAACTTTTCTCAAACTTTATGATAAATACTGTTATTAGGAGCTGAGGATGTCTGGCATTTATTTTAAATTTGCACGTTTGGATCTCATCGTCAACACAAGCTCTGACGGCGAGTGTAATGAGGCTTCTGGGATTTAATGGAAGAAACTTCCTCATACCTGCAGATGCCTGTTGAGAAGCCACTCTGCATCCCGTCTTTATCCCTCACCCACCACCCCCCCCTCCAAACACACACTGACTAAAACAATGCACACCGTTCCACCTTCAACAACACACAACGCTTAAAACACCACAAACCACCCACAACACTCACAGACTTCCTACAACACACACACTCCCAACCAAAATACATAATCTTCCAAGTGAAGAAACTATTTATTTCCTCCCAAATCCAACAAAAAATAACAATTTATCTGCAGGGTTTTGGAAGCAGGGAAAAAACACACATTTGTAGGCCTGTGTGTGAACGAGAGAAACAGCAGTAGTTTGTGGCTTGTAATGGCAGACGAGAGAGATTAAAAGGGATTTTTCTGGCACACACACCTTGAAAACAAGGTTTAACTGAAGAAAAAACACACATGCACCTTCATCACACAATACACTAAAAAAAAAAAAAAACTGGTGTAGGATTTACTTTGAAACAATTTTCACTCAGAAATGGCTAAATTTCACAAATAATTAGAAACAGCAAGTAACACATTGAATTAAACATGACATTACAATTTACCTCCACACGTCTAACTTTCTAAGTTTATTATAATTACCAGCACAATCCCTAAGAGTTAATATTTATTTATAAAAGGTTACACACATATACTGTACACACTGTATACTGTATACAAACACACACACACACATATATATACAGTGGGGAGAACAAGTATTTGATTTTGCAGGTTTTCCTACTTACAAAGCATGTAGAGGTCTGTAATTTTTATCATAGGTACACTTCAACTGTGAGAGACGGAATCTAAAACAAAAATCCACAAAATCACATTGTATGATTTTTAAATAATTAATTTGCATTTTATTGCATGACATAAGTATTTGATCACCTACCAACCAGTAAGAATTCCGGCTCTCACAGACCTGTTAGTTTTTCTTTAAGAAGCCCTCCTGTTCTCCACTCATTACCTGTATTAACTGCACCTGTTTGAACTCATTACCTGTATAAAAGACACCTGTCCACACACTCAATCAAACAGACTCCAACCTCTCCACAATGGCCAAGACCAGAGAGCTGTGTAAGGACATCAGGGATAAAATTGTAGACCTGCACAAGGCTGGGATGGGCTACAGGACAATAGGCAAGCAGTTTGGTGAGAAGGCAACAACTGTTGGCGCAATTATTAGAAAATGGAAGAAGTTCAAGATGACAGTCAATCTCCCTCGGTCTGGGGCACCATGCAAGATCTCACCTTGTGGGGCATCAATGATCATGAGGAAGGTGAGGGATCAGCCCTGAACTACACAGCAGGACCTGGTCAATGACCTGAAGAGAGCTGGGACCACAGTCTCAAAGAAAACCATTAGTAACACACTACGCCGTCGTGGATTAAAATCCTGCAGCGCACGCAAGGTCCCCCTGCTCAAGCCAGCGCATGTCCAGGCCCGTCTGAAGTTTGCCAATGACCATCTGGATGATCCAGAGGAGCAATGGGAGAAGGTCATGTGGTCTGATGAGACAAAAATAGAGCTTTTTGGTCTAAACTCCACTCGCCGTGTTTGGAGGAAGAAGAAGGATGAGTACAACCCCAAGAACACCATCCCAACCGTGAAGCATGGAGGTGGAAACATCATTCTTTGGGGATGCTTTTCAGCAAAGGGGACAGGACGACTGCACCGTATTGAGGGGAGGATGAATGGGGCCATGTATCGCGAGATCTTGGCCAACAACCTCCTTCCCTCAGTAAGAGCATTGAAGAAGGGTTGTGGCTGGGTCTTCCAGCATGACAACGACCCGAAACACACAGCCAGGGCAACTAAGGAGTGGCTTCGTAAGAAGCATCTCAAGGTCCTGGAGTGGCCTAGCCAGTCTCCAGACCTGAACCCAATAGAAAATCTTTGGAGGGAGCTGAAAGTCCGTATTGCCCAGCGACAGCCCCGAAACCTGAAGGATCTGGAGAAGGTCTGTATGGAGGAGTGGGCCAAAATCCCTGCTGCAGTGTGTGCAAACCTGGTCAAGAACTACAGGAAACGTATGATCTCTGTAATTGCAAACAAAGGTTTCTGTACCAAATATTAAGTTCTGCTTTTCTGATGTATCAAATACTTATGTCATGCAATAAAATGCAAATTAATCACTTAAAAATCATACAATGTGATTTTCTGGATTTTTGTTTTAGATTCCATCACTCATCGTTGAAGAGTACCTATGATAAAAATTACAGACTTCTACATGCTTTGTAAGTGGGCAAACCTGCAAAATCGGCAGTGTATCAAATACTTGTTCTCCCCACTGTATATATATATACACCGATCAGGCATAACATTATGACCTATATACATATTCCTAATATTGTGTTTGTCCCCCTTTTGCTGCCAAAACATCCCTGACCCGTCGAGGTATGGACTCCACTAGACCCCTGAAGATGTGCTGTGGTATCTGGCACCAAGATGTCAGCAGCAGATCCTTTAAGTCATGTAAGTTGTGAGGTGGGGCCTCCATGGATCGGACTTGTTTGTTCAGCACATCCCACAGATGCAATTGGACAGACAATTGGATTGAGATCTGGGGAATTTAGAGGCCAAGTCAACACCTCAAACTCGTTGTTGTGCTCCTCAAACCATTCCTAAACCATTTTTGCTTTGTGGCAGGGCGCATTATCCTGCTGAAAGAGGCCACAGCCACCAAGGAATACTGTTTCCATGAAAGGGTGTACATGGTCTACAACAATGCTTAGGTAGGTGGTACGTGTCCAAATAACATCCACATGGATGGCAGGACCCAAGGTTTCCCAGCAGAACATTGCCCAAAGCATCACACTGCCTCCGCTGGCTTGCCTTCTTCCCATAGTGCATCCTGGTGATTTCCCCAGGTAGGCAACGCACACGGCCATCCACGTGATGTAAAAGAAAACGTGATTCATCAGACCAGGTCACCTTCTTCCATTGCTCCGTGGTCCAGTTCTGATGCTCACGTGCCCACTTTTGGCGTTTTCGGCGGTGGACAGGGGTCAGCATGGGCACCCTGACTGGTCTGCGGCTATGCAGCCCCATATGCAACAAACTGTGATGCACTGTGTATTCTGACACCTTTCTATCAGAACCAGCATTAACTTTTTGCGCAATCTGAGCTACAGTAGCTCGTCTGTTTGATCGGACCACACGGTGCATCAATGAGCCTTGGCCGCCCATGACCCTGTCGCCGGTTCACCACTGTTCCTCCCTTGGTCCACTTTTGATAGATACTGACCACTGCAGACCGGGAACACCCCACAAGAGCTGCAGTTTTGGAGATGCTCTGACCCAGTCGTCTAGCCATCACAATTTGGCCCTTGTCAAACTCGCTCAAATCCTTACACTTGCCCATTTTTCCTGCTTCTAACACATCAACTTTGAGGACAAAATGTTCACTTGCTGCCTAATATATCCCACCCACTAACAGGTGCCGTGATGAAGAGATAATCAGTGTTATTCACTTCACCTTCACCGGTCATAATGTTATGCCTGATCGGTGTATATATATATATATATATATATATCGTCAATAATGAGAAAAATGTAAACCAAACAGGATTAAATCCTAAATCATCACTAATTATAAAAGTATCCTATGAGCAGAGACATTTTAAATATCAAATATAAATACATTTATAAATATATAAATACATTTTAAATATATTCAGATATAACTCACATTCACCTGCTTGACTATATGTAAAAACAGAAAAGTGTTGAGCTGTGATCTGGTGTTCTCGGCTCTGTTATCACTAAAATAATTCTTAAAGCTGGCTGTGACTGGCTTTCCCCGCTTATTTGAGCAGTCATAGCAATGGAATCACTGGTAACAAAAAAGTTCAAATTCAAAAGTTTTATTATTATTATTATTATTATTATTATTTAAGAAATGTTAAGTGATTTTTGTTTCAGCAAGGATGCATTAAATTAATCAAAAGTGACAGAAAGGACATTTATAACGTTACAAAAGATTTCTATTTCAAACAAATGGAAAGAATCTGAAAGAATTTCTGAGAGAAAATTTATAATTGTCCACAAGAATATAAAGCAGCAAAATTGTTGTCAACATTGATAATAAGAAAGCACCAATTAAATCAGCATATTAGATTGATTTCCGAAGGATCATGTGACACTGACAAATGGAAATTCAGCTTTGTCATCACAGAAATAAATTACATATTAACATATTAAATATATTAAAGTAAAAATTTTAGGTAGTTATTTTACAAACCCGATTCCAAAAAAGTTGGGACACTGTACAAATTGTGAATAAAAAAGGAATGCAATAATTTACAAATCTCATAAACTTATATTTTATTCACAATAGAATATAGATAACATATCAAATGTTGAAAGTGAGACATTTTGAAATGGCATGCCAAATATTGGCTCATTTTGGATTTCATGAGAGCTACACATTCCAAAAAAGTTGGGACAGGTAGCAATAAGAGGCCGAAAAAGTTAAATGTACATATAAGGAACAGCTGGAGGACCAATTTGCAACTTATTAGGTCAATTGGCAACATGATTGGGTATAAAAAGAGCCTCTCAGAGTGGCAGTGTCTCTCAGAAGTCAAGATGGGCAGAGGATCACCAATTCCCCCAATGCTGCGGCAAAAATAGTGGAGCAATATCAGAAAGGAGTTTCTCAGAGAAAAATTGCAAAGAGTTTGAAGTTATCATCATCTACAGTGCATAATATCATCCAAAGATTCAGAGAATCTGGAACAATCTCTGTGCGTAAGGGTCAAGGCCGGAAAACCATACTGGATGCCTGTGATCTTCGGGCCCTTAGACGGCACTGCATCACATACAGGAATGCTACTGTAATGGAAATCACAAGATGGGCTCAGGAATACTTCCAGAAAACATTGTCGGTGAACACAATCCACCGTGCCATTCGCCGTTGCCGGCTAAAACTCTATAGGTCAAAAAAGAAGCCATATCTAAACATGATCCAGAAGCGCAGCCGTTTTCTCTGGGCCAAGGCTCATTTAAAATGGACTGTGGCAAAGTGGAAAACTGTTCTGTGGTCAGACGAATCAAAATTTGAAGTTCTTTTTGGAAAACTGGGACGCCATGTCATCTGGACTAAAGAGGACAAGGACAACCCAAGTTGTTATCAGCGCTCCGTTCAGAAGCCTGCATCTCTGATGGTATGGGGTTGCATGAGTGCGTGTGGCATGGGCAGCTTACACATCTGGAAAGGCACCATCAATGCTGAAAGGTATATCCAAGTTCTAGAACAACATATGCTCCCATCCAGACGTTGTCTCTTTCAGGGAAGACCTTGCATTTTCCAACATGACAATGCTAGACCACATACTGCATCAATTACAACATCATGGCTGCGTAGAAGGATCCGGGTACTGAAACGGCCAGCCTGCAGTCCAGATCTTTCACCCATAGAAAACATTTGGCGCATCATAAAGAGGAAGATGCGACAAAGAAGACCTAAGACAGTTGAGCAACTAGAAGCCTGTATTAGACAAGAATGGGACAACATTCCTATTCCTAAACTTGAGCAACTTGTCTCCTCAGTCCCCAGACGTTTGCAGACTGTTATAAAAAGAAGAGGGGATGCCACACAGTGGTAAACATGGCCTTGTCCCAACTTTTTTGAGATGTGTTGATGCCATGAAATTTAAAATCAACTTATTTTTCCCTTAAAATGATACATTTTCTCAGTTTAAACGTTTGATATGTCATCTATGTTGTATTCTGAATAAAATATTGAAATTTGAAACTTCCACATCATTGCATTCTGTTTTTATTCACAATTTGTACAGTGTCCCAACTTTTTTGGAATCGGGTTTGTAATTTTTAATAATATTTCATAATATTAATACTGTATTTTTACTTTATTTTTGACAAATAAATGCAGCCTTAGTGAGCAGAAGTGACTTCTTTTAAAATCATTAAAAAAATCTTACTTAAACTTTTGAATGGTAGTGTACAAATATATTCTGAAAACATTTGAACAGGTGAAACATGGAAAACGTACAGAGAGGTTGAGTGCAGTGTTAACCCTTTTTACCTCAGCCATATGTTATCACTTTCAGGTTGTATAAAATGTGGATTTCATGGCATAGTACCAGATTACTGCGATTAAAGGGAATGAAATCCATTCTCTTTGCATGTTACATCCTCTAGGGGGCTGCTGGGATCTGCACTGTGTGATTGTGAGTGCTTTTCGCCACAGTGTGATAACATGCTGTTTTTCTCATCATGGGGTGAGTAAACACCTGTCTTAGAAAGTACACCATCGCAAACAAACAAACAAGAGAGCAGCAAGATGCTCAGCGAGTGGGGCACGCTCGTGCATACTGACGCGTGTACACATGTATGTAAAACTAAACACACATGCATATGCACACAACCCTGTAAACCTCATACACACACACACATGTTGTGTTTTCATGTTTTATGGGGACTTTCCATAGACATAATGATTTTTATACAGGGCTAAAAACACCCTACCCCTAAACCTACCCATCATAGAAAACTTTCTGCATTTTTACATTTTCAAAAAACATAATTTAGTCTGATTTATAAGCTGTTTTCCTAATTTGGACCAAAAAATGTCTTTACAAGGTCATATATTTCTAGATTTGCCTTGTACCTCCTTGTCCAATACCTCATCCACACACACTCTAATGCCCTCCGCCTAATTGTCACTCCCATAACAAACACAAAAAAGAGTTTGAGAACACTGCTCTCAGGTTTCTGCCTCTCGCCGTAAAAAAAGGGCTGGGTTTGTCAGAGGGCATCAAACAGAAAATGATGGTAATGCCATGCACTCTAAAGCTAAGTGTATCACTCGTCCCACTCTCCCTGACCTGCCCTCTTTGTCTTTTTTAACACCATTAGCAAAGTGCAGTGTAATAACGTTATAAGCCCACCCCCGGCCCGCAGGAGAAGGATTGGGTGACGGACTCTCATCTACTCGCTGCTCTCATCTTGCCCGGCTTCTTTTAAAAGGGCTTGATGTATTCTTTTCTTTCTCGCCATTTCCTCACCGTAGCCCCACATCTTGCACTGAATCCTTTCCCCTAAAAGCACTAACCACTGTTCTCCATGCTTTTCTTGAGAAGAAAGTTTTTAAAAAGATCCTCAACATGATGTGCTAACCCAAAAATGAACTAGTTTTGTAAAGAAAGAGCCGTTGTGTGTTGGTTGTTCGCTAACAAAAGAAAATTAGACAAAACAGCAGGAAACATGATAAACCAAACAATGTGTTTTTGTATGCGTGTATACGCATGAGAGAGATTATACCAAAGCATCTTATAAAAAAAAACATAGGATATTTTTATTTGTTCTATGGATGCCATAAGCAATTAGCAGTTTTGCTAACTTCTGCCATTTTGTAAATTTCAATCCAAAACCCTTACTAGAGACATCTGGTTCCAAAAAAATATCTTTCTCCATTCAAACTGATCTGTGTATTTGACTACATATTGTAGGGTGAATTCGGGTAAAGTGGGCCATCAGGTAAAGTGGGCTGTTTAACCTCGACTGTGCTCAATGGGTTTACACTTTCAGAGCATAACAATGGTCTTTACTTAAAGGGACACTATTTCTTTAAATGATAAAATAGTTTTGGCTTATGCAATTGACCATTTGGGAGTACATGTCATAGTTACGTCACTGCATTATGGTGGCAGAAAAAACGCGGTAACAAGTGGAGGAAAACAGGCGAGATCCATGCACAGAATAAGAAAAAATGTCTTCTTTTGCTTTGGATGTCAGAATCGGAATGCAAAAAAGCGTTTTTCTTTTCTATAGACACTGGATTTTTCCACAAAGTATACAGAGATGTCTAGCCACTGTTATTTTGGCCATTTAGTTGGTTCCTTGACCCATAGCCTATATGACGGGTCAGGAAACGTCACCCCATTGCTAAGGGTTAGCTTAATTAGTGTAAGACAACTAAAACCATTAAAATAATAGGAGAAGGTGATCCATGTTGTAAATATTTTTGCAGCTCTCATCTGACTGCTACTGCAAAAATACATTATTGCTGTTTACAAATGGTCTATATGGCACTGGTGGGTGTGGCCACACCTTCAAGGAGGACTCCCTCATGGTGAAAGGTACAACTTATAAGGCTGCTCACTAAATGTTAACAAATATTATTGTGACAATTCATGTTTGTTTGTTACAGTTAACATGGAATGAAACATTTGTTAGTTTTCTTGTAAGGTGTTTAAATATTGGTGGCCCACTTAAAAAAAAAAAATGAAAGTGGGCCAGGGGGATTCAGGTAAAGTGGGCCACCTTCAAACTTCATTAATTATACTCAAATTAATTAAAGAAATTGACATTCACTGGTTATTGTATAGTTGACATGTATAATTTAGAAAACAGAAACCATTGTGCAGTCAGGAAAAACACGTCAGAGGTGAAAGAAAGAAAAGAAAGAACAGAAAGTTAGGTTTTTGTTAGCCTGTTTGTTGTTGCATGTGTTATAGTCACATTTTTTAATATGTTGTAGAGTTCATTTTCATCAATATTCTGATTACTGAATATTCTGATATTCAGATTTCATCAAATTTAATGACAACACAACATTTTCTATCAGTTGTTTTACGTGAACTTATGAATTTTACTCATGTTTTTGGGGTTTGCTAAATACTGTATGTTGTTCAATGTGTTTGTTTAATAACATGTCTTAAAAAAACATGCGTTTTCATAATTTATAATTAAGATACAAACTTGAATCATATCATATCACTGTAAAAAAAATTGTAATCTGTAAAAAAATGCAGCAGTATTTATTAACTGTAAGTTACTGTAACTTAAAGTATCATGAAACCCCCCCCCCCCCTGTTTTAGCCTGATCGTTCACACCTCAGAGCTGAAAAAGTCTCTAGAAATGGGTGTGTAAAGCTGTGGAAAAGTGGGAGTGTAGAGGGAGGGAAGAGGGGAGACAACAACCAATAAAACACAGACCTACAACACACTCATTATACAGACAAATGAATATTAAAATATGAGTGGAGAACACAGAGTTGAGGGCACCTTGATGTTTTTGAAAATGTAAACCTATGACAACAAACGAGCGAGAAACAGGGAAGAACATTTAAAAGATTTAACAATATTTTCACTACGTTTATGAGCACTACGTAACGACACTCATCAGTTTAACAGAAAGAATAAAGGCATAGTTACTGTTTTGGCCATTGTTCTACATCATTGTCTTCTGTGTATCAGAACAATTCCTCATGTCATGATCAGACGTACAGCTGTATCAGTGTCCTTATTTGCACATATATATTTCATTTGAAGAAGACGTGATTAAATATGTGCACATACACGGTGCTGGTTCATGTTTAGAGCACTAGAGTATATGAAATATGTCCATAAAAACTTGAAACGCGTTTGCTCCGTATATGATCTATATAATCCGCATTGCGAACGTTGTTAAACTCATCGCAGCATTCCGCACAAAAACCGCTCTCATGTTGTTTGAATTCTCCGCTGTAATGCAATCTTATGCATAATACAGCGCAGTGACTGGACTGAATGAGCTCTTTGTCATGAATAATGCAGAGAAGTGCTCAGAAACGGATGACGTCAGCTCGTTCATCCAGCCCCTACTGGAGCCCCGGCAGCCAATCACCACTCCGGATCTTGCCGGTATTACGCATTGATGTCACAATCCGTGACGTTGCTCCGACTTTGCTTTTCAAACCAGAATACAGAAATTGCCCTAAGAAGTGCAAAATAACTAATTTCCACTTATTAATTAACTTTATAGTGTTTTCAATGATGTGCAGTCTGTACATATCTGTTGTCATACATATGGGGTTTCATGACCCTTTAACATAAATTAAAAATCTGTTTTTTTTGCAAGTATCAATTAGCATACAATTTACAGCAAAAAAACAAACAAACAAACAAAAAAACAGTAAAGGGACATTCCCAGAAGTCAGTAATGTACTTTTTTTTGTTACATTTTCTGTTATTTAGCTAACGTTTATTGCATTTTTAGTGTAACGTGTGTACGCCTGATGCCATTTTGTCTTTGTGTGTATGACCCTGTGCATGGTTTATATTCAAATATTGGCCATGTTTTATGGACTCGCCACATACAAATGGTACTCAATCAGAGTATGTAGAAAATACTGGCTAGTACTGTACAGTAAAAAGTAAGCACACTTTAAGCAAAAACATCACTGTAATATTTAATTTTAACAGTAATAATTTTTTATGGCATTTAGATGATAAATAATTAGTTTAACTCTTACAATGCTATATTACAATCATTATTACCCATTATTTATTTCAATATTTTATCTTCATTTACAAATGAAAATGTCACAGTTCCAGCTTTACAGAGCACTGGTTCCAATCGTTTCTTTGTGCCACCTGGTGGTGATTTAGCGAATAAGTTTAACATGTGACTGGGTTAATTAATTACTGTATTTTATTACCACAGCTGCGCTTTTTACTGTATATTTAACAGGACAGATTATCAGTAAAAGTGTTTTTTTTTTCCCTTTTCCATCTCTAATTTGGATCAGCACATAGGAAAGCTAATGGACAAGCAAACCCCTGATGCATTTCGCATGGGCATGCAGGCACAGCGAGCTGGGAGGTGAAGTGAAATCCATCCAAATGTTCAGCAACATTCTTTCATAGCAATTACAGAGGGATAATTTCTTAGATAACCATCAGAACTTGCAGAGTCATCAAGACCCATGTGTTTTCCCCTCACTTTTACCTACACCAGGTAATGTAGGCCACACCCCTAAAAAACCCAACGGTCGAGCATGTTTGGGAGTGCGCACGATGGGTCGGCTCAGGTGGAGGTCCGCCAGCTCCGCCCGCAACCTGAGCCTTGTAATGACAAGGGCCGAGACAAAGCAGGCAGTGTAGTCACCATCCAGCTCCCAGGCAAGTCTCCCAGATGTGAGATAAAAGATACAAGCATGGAGACAAAGTTATCTGCAGCCTGCATCAGCCAGTGGGGAAACGGGAAACCCGAGCCTATTGAGGCGACTGGATCAGTGTGTCTGAAACGCCCACAGGAGTAGAAGACGGTGGCAGTGCGGTGCAGCCCCCTGGGTGGAGAAGGCCAAAACACAAGTAACCCAAGCCCCGACTACCGCCCATTTCCCAGGATCCCCATCCTCCACACCCCCCACCGCCATCCCAACAGGGTCTGCTTAGGTTTTCTTTTCCAAACACTATTCTACAGTGATGAGATGACAGACTTGGCTAGGAGATACGTCTGTTGTCACCAGACTCGTCCTCCTCTTCTTGCCCTTTCATGTAGTAGTCATGCATTAGCTGTGTTTTTCTTTGTGAAAGGTGACAGAGTGAGAATGGATCCCCGTGGAGTCCCCTCGGATTCTGTTTGCGGTCAGATCACAGGGCACAACCTTTTGATGAAAAGTAATGAACCAAGATCAGAGGTTTATCATGTCACAAAAAATGGCGAACAGGAAAATGCATGGAAATAATATGTAAACTATCTAGAAAATCATCCTAATGCTTCTATCTGAGCCAGAGAAAATAGGGCCCCTCTCTTCCAAGAGCTATTTTATATTTCTTACAGAGCACTGAGGCGGCCAACGCTGATGAAAAGGGCGAGTGCTTAGCCGACAGAGGTAATGCATTTTTCATGACCTTGTACATGACACGTCTACATTTACATTTATGTTCTTACCAGATGCTTACGAAACTGGTTTACAATAAATTGCACAAATCATGTTAATGGCTATTCTTGGGATAGAATGAGAATGCCTGCTGCAAGCTAAGCTACGCCTTACAGCAAAAACGAAACATAATACAACGTAATAATTTCAAATGACCATGATTACAAACAATATCACATTACTGCAAAAAATAATATATATATATATATATATATATATATTATAAAAATAATACATGTCCAGGGTATTTTACACGTGTCAATGACATATAAGAGTCTCCGTGAAAAGAAAAAAAAAACATGTGCCATGTTCTTAGAAATGTGCTCTTTGTATTTATGTTGGTTTCACATGGTTTTAAAAAACTTGTAAATCTTTTCCAAGAAAGACTGAAATTGAATGACTCTAAAAATGTATTTACCAAATTATATTTTGCACCTTGAATACATGTGAGTGTACATCAAAGCTTTTAAATACATTTTTCAGAAATAATTAAATAGTATTTATTTATTAACAATTCATAAATATCATTAGGTTTTTGGAAAGTCACACTACATGACATTTTACCACCTGAACTAACCTTGCCTTTTCATAAAAATGTCAAATTATCTGATATTTTAAGAGACATACTCTATTGACCTTGACACAAAGTCATGAAGGTATACTTTCTTTGATATCACTTCCTGGAAAAAAATATTTATAATTGGGCTTTTTTCTTCATTTTGATTTTATGCCCTTCAAAAAAATACATTTTACAATAACATTTAATGTTAAAATTAACTGATCTGTATATGTCTACTTACATTTAAATTACACAAAAGTTTTTTTTACACAAAGTTTTTATAATAATAACAATGTTATAATAACTTATTAAATGACAATAACGTTTCAACTTGTTTTTTGAAATATAGGTGACTGTCATAAAAACATGATGACTTTATTCAAACATACACTAAATACTGAAGCACAGGTTAAGTGAAAATACAATAATTATGCAATATAGTGCATATTTTTAGCAAAATGCTCCTCTTTAGAGTTCATTTTTCCAGCTGACTAACAAGTTTATGATCATTAAATGGCTTTTCTGAGGTAAATGAAACATTACATGACATATTGTTTACAAGCTGTTTTATTGACGTCTTTCCATGGTTGAAACACAGATTGAGCGATTACATGAGATATTAAACGGATTTAAGGATTTAATTCATGTTTATTTCATGCTGTAACTAGTAGTAAAGAGAACAAGATGATCACTTCACGTGCATTCAGCACTGCCGGTTTGCCTGAACTGAGGCTCTACAGCGATCTGTCACGCCACATTAAAGAGCGCCAAAGCGTTTTTTATTGTTTGAATTTCATAATAGAATTGACAGAATTTGAAAGCTGAGACATTGTTTCATTTAAACAGTAACAAAGCACAAATCCTATTATGATTCGAGTCCCAAATTTGATGACTTGTGACTCGACTCGACAATCAAAGAAGACTGGAGACTCAACTTAAACTTCGGCACCAATGACTCGAGACTTGACTTGGACTTGAGCCCTGTGACTTGGAAAGTCTTTATGGTGTACCTTCTCAAACCAAAGATCAGTGTTGTGATCAATATAAGCTGGCCACTGAAACGTATGATCACACTGGTATGATTAGCGCTGCTTTCACGCTTTGGCTTGCACGTGTTGTAAATCCGACAGGCTCTGACAGCATGGTAGCGCACATATAGCCCCTAAACTTAGCGGTCAACTGTGATCATTATGAACTCGTTTAAAACACAAAATACATTTACTTACATATATTTGAGAACTGAATATCAGATATTTTACAATCTAGTAAGTTTATGAATTTTTCAAATGAGTAACATTTATCAACAATGTTCAATTTTGTGAGGCAACTGAAAACCCACAGAACAGGTTGAAATTGATATGGTTCAGTATTTGACTTGAACATCAACTACAGTTCTGGCGTTAATTATTTTTCATGCCTCATTGCTTATTGCTCATTTCTTAAACCAGCTAAATAGGCTATACGGTGCTGGGCATGTTCGATGTACTTAGTTTTGTCGTGGCCACAACATTTTAACTGGACATATTAACTCAACCCCTGTGATTTTTAAAATATTAACATTTTATTTTGAATTAAGAAAAACAAAGACGTGTAGCATTAAGTCATAATTAATATTATATTCCACTCGTCTCCATGACAGCATTCAAATAAAATTTGAACAATTTGCTATCAATATGTTGAAGGAATAGCCTATATAAGCACATAAAATAATATGCCTACATGAAAATTCATCCCATCCCACAGTCTTTTAAATCCATTCGCTGATGGTTTCTTATTTTTATTGTTATATATTAACTTTCCCCCCTTCATTTCATGTATCTCTTTGCCCAATTAACTGTATTATCTATTTAATACTTAAAGTACTATAGGCCTACATGTTTTGTAAATACTGTAAATGCCTGACAATCATGTCAATAAAGCTATCTATGGCTAGTTCTGTCACGTGACGGGTATGGGTGAAAGGAGCGAGGACTCAAGTGCAGGAGAATTTGGGCTTTATTGATAACAAAAACATAAACAAAACAAACATAAACAAAACAAACAAAAACTACCCACGAGGGGGAAACCCAGAACATGCCACACACAAGGAACCAGGAAACATGAAGCAAGGATGGGAATCAATGACAACGAACCAACACAGGACTGCAAACACAAGGAGACTAAATAGGGCGCAAACAAGGCAATTAATGAGGGAAGACAGGTGGGTCAAATGAACCAATTATCAGGTAACAAGAGGGGCGGGGTCAAGACAATAGACATGAGAGCACATGGCACAAAGAAACACATGACAAGCCATGTGCTCACACAAAACATGACAATATAGCAGTGTCAGGGCTCTGTCACAAACCCAAGAGCAAAACTAGACTGAAGTGACAGAACCACTGATCTATATAAATGACTGGATTGCTTATGACGTTCTAAACTGCAATCAGGCGGTGAAGCCACCGGAAGTGTTTGAGCAGCCATCTTACTATTCCCTACCAACAGAGGGCATCATTGACATACAGCCAAAACATTGACCTAAAATCACACGATTCGCAGCGTATCAGTCTCACAGGATTAGTTTTACGATATATATATGTATGTAAATTAATAGTTACTTCAGGTGTTATCTGTAATGTTTATGGTCTTTTCGGAGAGGATGAGTCATATTTTGAAATCGTTAATGTGGGTGTGTCTACTGCACACTGCCGACACAGGTAACGTAACTGAACTAACACAAATACATATTTCTTTATGTATGTAATTATGGAAAAAAATATTAAACATTAACACATATCTGTGTTTAGCTGCAGAAATTGATTTCGAATAGCTTATACAATAAATATTAACATAAGCCTCTATTACTATTTTGCACTCTATTGTATTACAATTCAAAGTTTGCCATGCATCATCTCGGAAATAAATCAGTCAGCGTTATTTGTCTGAATAAGTTATGATGCGTGTATTTTATTTCCTGATTGAGCAACATCTATTTCAGACTCTTAAAGACAGCGCATATTTATGGCGTTTACAGTTTCCATATGAGTAAAGTGTTACGTATGCCATGTTGTTGAATTAATTATTAATTTAACCATCGTTTAAATCATTAACTGCTTCTAAATGCATAACGAAATCATTGTTGAAACATTTGCAGTTAGCCTACTGTATGAATAAAAACAATACTACAGCACAACATAAATACATAAACACAACAGTAGCTACAAGGCGATTTCAGGTTACAAGGCATACTTTTTCCGATTTCAAAATGCACGCTTTGACATTTGTAATACATACGCTGAAGTGTCTCGTCCGCCTGCCGAGCTGATGTTCACTACTTTTTAACTTTTTAATAAGCAGGGGGAATTCCCGACTTTAAACGAATAACCATTTCCCTGTTCAGGACGTTTGTGCTGTAAGAATGTACAGGGAGACTTCAGATATAAAAACGGTGTATTCTTAGGCAATGTTTTCTCAGTAAAATCATATAATTTCCTATTGATTCAAAAGAACTTCAAAAGAGCTTACTACGGAATACCAATATGGCGGCGCGGCGGCTTCACTTTTTATGACGTCACGAGCAGTCCAGTTCTCTATATAGATCAGTGGACAGAACCCTGACAATTTCTGTATGCCTACACCATAGGTGGTGATAAATGAACGTCTGTTTTACATGTTATTAGCGAGTCATTCAATCTTCGACTTAATTGATTCATTAAAAACACAGAATTGTTTACAAATGTGAACGTGAACGAAATGGTTCTTTCAATTAGGCCTATAGGATTCGTTCAGAAACGAAACTCACAGATTCATTCCTTAATGAAATAATTATACTTACTATAGACTATTAATGACTAGCCTAATTGAAATGAAATATTATAGTAAAATTTTTAATTCCTGTAAAGTGAAGTCGTTTCATGTATTGCCACATACTGGGGGACAGGCCTACAGAAATACAGTCATAAAGTGAAAGCTTATTTGGCATTGCCAGCCATTTACAGTATTTAAAAAAACATGTATGGTAAATTAGATAAATTAGCTTAAAATAGATAAAACAGAATGTTAATTGGGTAAAGAGAACCATGAAAGGAAGGGGAAAATAAAATAAATTGATAAGTTAGAATAAATCTACTAGCCTATGTACTAGAAACTACTTGGGCAAAGAGCACTAATGACTTGCTTGAGACTTAAAGTTGAAACCTTGAAACCAACTTGATTGGGCTTGCCTGTCTTGACTCAATACTTGACTTGGGACTTGTCTGTATTGTCTCGGGACTTGACTTGAGACTTGAATGCAAAGACTTGTGACTTGTGACTTGCAAAACAATGACTTGGTCCCACCTCTGCTACAAAGTTTTGTTCATTCATCAACTGAAAACAGCATAGACTAAAATATTGATTCTTGGGATTTAAGAATTAATATTGTTTCTACAAACCCGATTCCAAAAAAGTTGGGACACTGTACAAATTGTGAATAAAAACAGAATGCAATGATGTGGAAGTTTCAAATTTCAATATTTTATTCAGAATACAACATAGATGATATATCAAATGTTTAAACTGAGAAAATGTATCATTTTAAGGGAAAAATAAGTTGATTTTAAATTTCATGGCATCAACACATCTCAAAAAAGTTGGGACAAGGCCATGTTTCCCACTGTGTGGCATCCCCTCTTCTTTTTATAACAGTCTGCAAACGTCTGGGGACTGAGGAGACAAGTTGCTCAAGTTTAGGAATAGGAATGTTGTCCCATTCTTGTCTAATACAGGCTTCTAGTTGCTCAACTGTCTTAGGTCTTCTTTGTCGCATCTTCCTCTTTATGATGCGGCAAATGTTTTCTATGGGTGAAAGATCTGGACTGCAGGCTGGCCATTTCAGTACCCGGATCCTTCTTCTACACAGCCATGATGTTGTAATTGATGCAGTATGTGGTCTGGCATTGTCATGTTGGAAAATGCAAGGTCTTCCCTGAAAGAGACGACGTCTGGATGGGAGCATATGTTGTTCTAGAACTTGGATATACCTTTCAGCATTGATGGTGCCTTTCCAGATGTATAAGCTGCCCGTGCCACACGCACTCATGCAACCCCATACCATCAGAGATGCAGGCTTCTGAACTGAGCACTGAGAACAACTTGGGTTGTCCTTGTCCTCTTTAGTCCGGATGACATGGCGTCCCAGTTTTCCAAAAAGAACTTCAAATTTTGATTCGTCTGACCACAGAACAGTTTTCCACTTTGCCACAGTCCATTTTAAATGAGCCTTGGCCCAGAGAAAACGCCTGCGCTTCTGGATCATGTTTAGATATGGCTTCTTTTTTGACCTATAGAGTTTTAGCTGGCAACGGCGAATGGCATGGTGGATTGTGTTCACCGACAATGTTTTCTGGAAGTATTCCTGAGCCCATGTTGTGATTTCCATTACAGTAGCATTCCTGTATGTGATGCAGTGCCGTCTAAGGGCCCGAAGATCACGGGCATCCAGTATGGTTTTCCGGCCGTGACCCTTACGCACAGAGATTGTTCCAGATTCTCTGAATCTTTGGATGATATTATGCACTGTAGATGATGATAACTTCAAACTCTTTGCAATTTTTCTCTGAGAAACTCCTTTCTGATATTGCTCCACTATTTTTTGCCGCAGCATTGGGGGAATTGGTGATCCTCTGCCCATCTTGACTTCTGAGAGACACTGCTACTCTGAGAGGCTCTTTTTATACCCAATCATGTTGCCAATTGACCTAATAAGTTGCAAATTGGTCCTCCAGCTGTTCCTTATATGTACATTTAACTTTTCCGGCCTCTTATTGCTACCTGTCCCAACTTTTTTGGAATGTGTAGCTCTCATGAAATCCAAAATGAGCCAATATTTGGCATGACATTTCAAAATGTCTCACTTTCAACATTTGATATGTTATCTATATTCTATTGTGAATAAAATATAAGTTTATGAGATTTGTAAATTATTGCATTCCTTTTTTATTCACAATTTGTACAGTGTCCCAACTTTTTTGGAATCGGGTTTGTACAACACATTAAGATCTTAGCAGTGCACGAAATGAGCAGAATTTAAACAAGTACAGTAATCCACTTGAGATCTGTTGCAAATAAATACTAAATATTTGTGTCTTCAGGATTTGTTGTAATGTAGCAGTGGAATAAGTTTTCCATTTATCCAGAGATGTTCCTCACTGTTCCACCAGTGAGGACAAAGTATGGTGGTTTTGGACCTGATCAAGCAGAATCCCTTCATATGAAGGGAAAGAGGGATTAGAAACCTAAAGTGGCTGGGCTGGTGTAGACAGATTTATGAAGGATTGAAAGTATTGTAGGCCAAGCAGCTAGCAATAGTTTTAACCAGGAAGAGTGTCTTGAATTATACCAGATACTGGCAGACCGCATAGACACATGAGGAGAGATGTAGAACAAGAGAACCTCCTTAAAAAGGAACAAAAACAAATCCCAGCAGCAATATTTTGGACTGATTCTGGAGTAGTGTTACAATGCAACAGGATGCAACACAGTACACTTGGTGCTTCCAATGTAGCTGGAAGATTGATTGTAATGGGAGTGATTTAGTTAGTACTAGTTAGTTTTATTTTGCATCCTTTATGTGGTGAGGATATTATCAAACCACATGGTCACTGACATTAGTGGTTGCTGGTTCGAGACAAGCAGGATTAAGGAGCTGGTGTGGAGCAAATTTTTCTAGCCTGGAACCACCAAAAGGGGTAAAAGAAGGTAAAAAAAAAAGTGCTAAGGCCCTTCCTGTCAACAGCACACTATTATAAAGCACCTCTAACTGCCTGCTCTGCCCTTGTTTGCCTTCGTAAAACTGCTCTGTAAAGGCTTTAGAATCAAAGGTGTGCCTGGATCAAAGCAAAACTCTGGCCATTTTGAGCAAGCAGCACAGTAAAGTGACACTGAAACAGAAGGTGGGGGTGAAGGGGGTGAAAGGAAGGTGTTTCCAATTCCAAGTCTTCAGTAGGGATGGGCATTTTTGTAAATTTTTCCTTTAGAGTATCGATAGCTCGGTACAACGAGTACTCAAATTATTTTAATTAAAAATATACTGAAATATACTGTGAAAATATGACAAGGAAAAATAACACTGCAGGTTATTAAACCTGGGGACACTTAAATTTCAACTATATTACTGATCTGCCCGCATTGACACTATATGATAATTGAAATGAGCTGGATGACATCACCGTTTTCACCAGAGCGGCTGTACAGCCGAATCAAATTCCGTTGCATTATTTTCCTGTTACCACTGTGAAGCTGCTTTGAAACAATTGGCATTGTAAAAAGCGCTATATAAATAAAGGTTTAAAAATTATGAATGTAAAAATCAAGGTTTTTGTAAAAGAAACATCTAACAGAATTGTTTCAAATAATAACCAAATCATAGTCAATTATGTTGGGCATTGCCGTTTGAGCTGCGTGAGCTGAAGCTAAAGAGCGAATGATGACCGGTAAACTGAAACGCTTTTCTAGTGGGTTAATTAATTCAACCAAACACATCCTATGAGATTAATCAGATATATGCAACATAAATGTACTCAATACTTGACTCAATACTTGACTTGGGACTTGTCTGTATTGTCTCGGGACTTGACTTGAGACTTGAATGCAAAGACTTGTGACTTGTGACTTGCAAAACAATGACTTGGTCCCACCTCTGCTACAAAGTTTTGTTCATTCATCAACTGAAAACAGCATAGACTAAAATATTGATTCTTGGGATTTAAGAATTAATATTGTTTCTACAACACATTAAGATCTTAGCAGTGCACGAAATGAGCAGAATTTAAACAAGTACAGTAATCCACTTGAAATCTGTTGCAAATAAATACTAAATATTTGTGTCTTCAGGATTTGTTGTAATGTAGCAGTGGAATAAGTTTTCCATTTATCCAGAGATGTTCCTCACTGTTCCACCAGTGAGGACAAAGTATGGTGGTTTTGGACCTGATCAAGCAGAATCCCTTCATATGAAGGGAAAGAGGGATTAGAAACCTAAAGTGGCTGGGCTGGTGTAGACAGATTTATGAAGGATTGAAAGTATTGTAGGCCAAACACTTAAATTTCAACTATATTACTGATCTGCCCGCATTGACACTATATGATAATTGAAATGAGCTGGATGACATCACCGTTTTCACCAGAGCGGCTGTACAGCCGAATCAAATTTCGTTGCATTATTTTCCTGTTACCACTGTGAAGCTGCTTTGAAACAATTGCCATTGTAAAAAGCGCTATATAAATAAAGGTGATTTGATTTGATTTGATTAAAAATTATGAATGTAAAAATCAAGGTTTTTGTAAAAGAAACACCTAACAGAATTGTTTCAAATAATAACCAAATCATAGTCAATTATGTTGGGCATTGCCGTTTGAGCTGCGTGAGCTGAAGCTAAAGAGCGAATGATGACCGGTAAACTGAAACGCTTTTCTAGTGGGTTAATTAATTCAACCAAACACATCCTATGAGATTAATCAGATATATGCAACATAAATGTAATATAACAACTTACATCTGCACAAAAGAGTGCAAATACACAAGTGAATTTGATTGTGATTGTGAATACCCAACTTACATTAAATGCACTCTTCCCATAACAACAAACTAAAATACGGACAATTAAATCACCGCCCAAAATTTAACCTAAAATCAAACCTTTTCACCCTTCAGAACTCTTCAGGGCTCAATGTGCAGCAGCTGTCAGCTGTTATTGGTTAAGCTGAGTGAGAGAGGGTTGGATGTCAGCGAAATAAAGACAGCCAGATCAGCTTCAGTGTAACAGACTACAGCTCAGTGCCACATGCTACATGAAACCCAACCACAAAGTCGCACAGTGTCTAGATCTAGTCCAACCTTACTGAACTCTTCCTGAACCCTTCTAGGCGGAGCACCAGCATGGTACAACAATGCACTTTATGGCTTGAACATGATACCACATGATACTGATTCTGACACACCTTTGGCACACTGACAGCAATTGTTTGCGAGAACGAAATTGTGTTTCACTTATTAAAAATTAGTGTGGATCCGTTTAGAAGAAAAAAAGAACAGAACAACTAAGATAAGAGCTGACAGAGGAAGCCTAAAGCTACAGCTAAACACAAGCTTGAAGTCGCTTGCTAGGGACAAATCTCTCTCTCAGAAGCCTGTGCTAGTCGTCCAAGCTGGGGGGACCGAATCCATCAGCGAACCAGACGGCAACCAGGCTGATGGATCGATGGGGGCCATGACCTCCAGCTCTGCAGCCTGTGAAGCTGGTTGAGAGAGTGACAGTGAAGATTTACCCATCGATTTGGGATGACAGAAGTAAGGAGCACACGGAAGAATGAAAGGAAGGAAGCAAAACATTTAGCTCTCTTTGTTAGTCAAGCCTCCTTTGTGAATTTCAGCTTCTGTGTTAATCATAGCAAGGGGGTCCCAGTGGCTTTCCAGAGGTCTGGGGTCAGGAGCATCATTTCCCTGCTGTGTGGTTATTAGGGAGCAGTTATAATTCTCAGAGCTCCACCATCTTCCCTCTGCATCAACAACAGACAACAAATTAATGACGATGGCTAAGGTCCTTCTGCCGCTTGACAACAAAACTTGAATGAACCCATTTATCCAACCTAGGGTGTGCTTGAACTAGTCTATACCCCAAAGGGACGTGCTAATCGCAGTCAGGGAGAAGAGTTGTTGTCCTCAAGACAATCATCAGTGGGTCACCCCATACTGCAGTATTTAACACCTACGCCATTCGGCGTGAATAACGCTCTGTCAAAAAATGGCAGTTCTTTTTGCAAGGAGCTCAGTGATCTCTCAGGCTGGCCCTTGTTTGGCTGGAACCCCATAATTATAAAAGGTTGGGACTGGCTGTCCGCAACAGAGAGCTGCAGCGGGACTGAAATGTGTGTTAATTGAGCCAACAGCATCCAAACCCTCCATCTGTCCATTTTCTCATCTCTAAGGAAACGTCATTCTGAGCTCACTGCAAGCTGCTCTTGGCTACGAAAATACTCCAAATAATGGAGAGGTACAACAGTCCATCAACACAAAGAAACTCAATGCTGTGCTTGTTGAACATGTCTGACAACTAACTAAATGTTTTTAAATGGAATCTACTAAACATAATCTTAGGGCAAAATCTTTGAGTAATTTTAATCTCTAAATGCCTTTGCTTGACAAACAAGAGTGTCCATGATGAATAAAAGACCAAATATTTTAAAAATCTCTTTTTAAAACATGTGACAAGATCTTAGAAATATACTAAATGTTTTCATGTTGGTTTCATATGGTTAAAAAACTTTTATACCATTTTTAACAAAAAAATTAAATCTAAGAATTGTAATGACATTAAAATTTGCTCATAACAGAAAAGGTGTATTTTAGTCATTTCATTTTCAAGTTATTCAAAAATATATATTTAATATATAAATTAATAATCAATAACCATATAGATGTTTTTTATACATTTGACATGTCAGTGGTGTGATACAGCTATGATCACTTACGCCAAAACTCTGAGCAGTGAACTGGAAAGGGAAATCCCAGAGAGCTGGGCGACATCTTTCTCTGGCCAGGTTCACACCTCTTTCCTGAATCGTGCAGAAACCGTGTCTTTGACTCTCGGCGGTCATTAAGCCAACTGTAGGGCTAATTGAGCATGGTGTTGTGTGTCATCAGTGCATGGAGAGAGCCTGCTGCCCACCGTGTGCTTTCCAAGAATATGTCTCAATCTGCCCACTACAACGAGACAATTTTAGCACCACAACAAAATACCAGTGCAGCATGAAAACATGTCCTTGGAACAGTAGCTCCAGCACAAATTAGAAAGAACAACATTTTGATTAGCACTTTTAACCAAAAATTCAGGTCAGAAGCAATAAGGTACCTCAACTCTAACACATTTCTGAAAAATGATATTATGTTGCTTTTTGCACGTTTTGCAACACTTTCAAAGTGAAATATCCAGTGAGTGAATCTAAAAGCGTGTTCAGTTTTCCATGAAACAAATGAACGTGAATCAGGCAAGGATTTATTACATTAGAGCTGTCAAATTAAAATTCGAATTTCAAATATCTGTCGAAATTTAAAATAAAAATCTGTATTCGAATGCAAAAAAGTTATATTCGAATTTTAGGTGGCACACAAGATGCGATGATGATGATGTAAGAGTCAATGTTGCGTTTTAATGTTTTTGTTAGTCTATCCAGTTCAAACCACTAGATGCGGCGCTGCTGCATTGCGGCGCTGCTGCATTGCATCTAAATGTCTGCATTGCTTTTCCATTGTTTTCTATGCAAACAGAGCAAGCAAGATGGACATCTTTGACCGTTGCACTCACATCTCGCACAAGAGAGCCGCATGTTTAGAAAGCCATGTAAAGTTAAAAGAAGTTCAAAATGTATCGAGACTTTGTCAGGGTTTTTTCCATTCCAAAACGTCTCATGTTTTTAAATGCAAAAAGTAGCCTACTCAGTGTGATCTGTGCTTCGGCTCTTTGTATTAAACTATGCATAAACACTAGGGCTGGGACAAAAAAATCGATGCATCGCGATTTGTGAATTGTTTCTAAGATTCTCTCTCCAATCAATTCTTAGCTTAGTTTTTAACAGCAGATGGTACTATAGGCTAGTTTTTAACCACACGCTCAAATGCTCACGAAAAAGAGCGCTTGTGCATTCAGCTGTGTGTGAGATAAATCCACGTAACTTGCACCTCAGAATGCTTTTATGACGCGATATTAATGTAAACACAGCCCACTGCGAACACCCTTGTAATTTGCTTCAACCTTTTCGAACTTTATGAAAGATTATTTTATGGAAGATTCAAGCAGTGTGTGTAAGGAATTGGAAGCAAGCAGTGTATGGCTGTTTCTAAAGCATGCAGCGTCATTTCCTGTTAAAAACTAAGCTCAGAATCAATTGGAGAGAGAATCACGAAGCATACTGAAAATCTCAAAATCAATCCAGAATCGTTTGAAAAATCGTGATGCATCGATTTACGGTCCCAGCCCTGATAAATACATGGGGCACTATTTAAACGATCTGAGCACATGGTCTGAAGCGCATGGCGCAGGTGCACTTAGAATCTGAATCCACTTTTGCTAGTTGAACAATGGAAAAAACGGTCGGCACGCTAGACACATGGTCTAAAAGGGTTGTACCTAGTCTCTTAATGAGTCATGGGTGTGTTTTGGGTGTAATGTGCAATAAACCAATCAGAGTCTCATCTTCCACTCCCTTTAAAAGCCAGTTGCACTTGCACCATGGGGGATTCGCTATTTACATGGCGGAATTTCCGAGCGGAAAGACTGAACGCTTCTCCAGAGAGGAATCCTTTTATTTTTAATAATTAAAAATGTTTGTGTGCTGCTGCACGTCCCTGTGTGTGTAATAAGCGGAGTGTACACACGTTGTGCACCCGCCTATAGGCGCATATTACTAATGCGCCCTTTAAATAACACAAAAAATACTGCGCTATTGATTTTAGACCAGGTTTCAGTTGGTCAATGGCGTAGTCGTTTTCAGTTGCCTCAAAATAACAACACGCCAACAATGCGGCTGAACACACCTCGTTTTCAGACCAGCACGCCCATGGGCACACAGATGGACACGAGTACATTTGCTAAACAACGTGGCGCTCGACGTGAAAATGATAACTGCGTCGGGCTGAAACTAGCAAAAAACACTTGCGTCGCACCTGGCGCCGCATTGCGCCGGGTGTATGATAGGGCCCATGATCTTGTTTTGTCCAAAATTGTTTATGCAATATACAAAATTACATTTGATTTATAGAAAAATATACTGTAGAAAAGATTCTTAGCATTCCTGCATGGACTGCTCTGTCACTTAGTTACATGCATCCTGTCACCATTTAAACTGCCCTTTTAATCATCTTTTCAGTTAAAATCCTCTACATTAAATTTAATTTCCTACCGTATCAGAGAAAAATTGGGAGCATCATCACAGCACAGCATCTGTTCAGTTAATGGAGCTCTTTCCTAACAAGCTGAATCTGAATCAGGTGTGTTAAATAAAAGACATACAAAATGTGCAGAGCGGTGGGTCCCCAGGACTTGAGTTGAGAACTACTCTGTTAAAGCAATAAGGACAACTTTTTCATTTTTGGGTGAACTATCCCTTTAAGAAGGCAACATGGCCTCAATTGGTATTGTGGGACATTAAGAAGTGCCATTACTAGCCAGACAACTGTATGAAAGTGTCAGAACTGTTAAACTGCTAATAGAGGCTCAACACATGGTGTCTAAAAGTTCTCCAGTCATGAGTTTGCTCTATGTCAGGCGGGCACACACACAAACACCATAGAGGCTGTTCTGCTGGGTACGCAGCAAATAAATATGCCCTTACACGGGAAGACACTCATTTCTGAAACAAGGACGCCTTTTTTCCTTCTCTGCATGAATTGTGACCCCTCTGAAAGATCTGGAAATAGGTATCTGCCCAGGGGAAACAGCAGAACCCTAATATTATCTCCCACATTATTCCCCCCAGTCAGACAATGAGGGAGGAAACGGAAGGAAGGAGAAAGCGGATAAAAACGTTACATGCGGATTCTGTAGCATTGAGGAAATCAGTTTGAGGTTAGGGGAGGTCCGATCACACCGGCGCCGTCCGTGCTACACCACTCAAGGACAAACACCTGCTGTCACAGGGCCCTTTAAACCTCTGGCCCACGGTTTTGATGGAGGGCACTCAGAGATGCCACAAGATAAGCATCTAATGGCGGATCAGCGCTGTTCTCAAAACAGGTACAGCTGGGGGTTGCTGACCTCAGCAATTTCTTTCACCATTGCGCTGTTTGAAGATGTAGTACACAGGTGCAGGTAATCAAGTCATGACTCTGATCATTTGCTACATGGGCCGCAGCGGATAGCTGGAAAACAGCACTGCTCATTTGGCTGACATTGACATGGCAGTAACCATGTGATTAATGTGATTTTTTTCCAGGTATCTCTCCAGTCTAATGTTTGTATGCCTTTGATTTTAAAGCAGTATGGTGCAAGTTCCCCTGCAAATGATTCAGTGCATGAGTGAACTGTCTGAATGAATCAAAATCAGAATGAGAATCGCAAACAATTTCAGAGCTTTCAGCAAACCCGTTTGATCAATTAGATCAAAATTCAAAAATCTGGCATCACTAGATCCAATCAGCTGATAGAAAACACGATTGCTAAAATATTACCAGGAAAAATGATTCACATTATTTATTTAGATGTGGTGCAACACTGCTATTGAATCTACAGCATGACTAATGTAATGCAATTACTAGAGCCCGACTGATATGGGTTTTTGGGGGCCAATGTCGATACAGATATTAGGGAGTAAAAAAAGTCAGATATCGATATATCGGCCGATATTCTTTATGTGTATATTATAGTATATATAATAGAGTATATACTCATGTACGTCTAAACTAGATTTTCAGGTAGGCTACAGAAATAGAAATCAAAAGTAAAATATCACTTCATAGTCTTCACTGTATAAATATAGATGAACCCTTATTAAAGTTATTCAGTCAAGAGCAGTCTCGTCTTTTATGAGAAAACGCTTCCCTGCCATTGACGAGATTTTCCGGCTTTTTTATGTTTCCACTGTTATACGGTAGGGGGCGCTATTACGCATCTCCTGAACGAGTACAGAATCTCCTGATCAAAACACAGGCGAAGAAGAAGCAGAAACGTCTCGGTTACGTATGTAACCCTCGTTCCCTGAGGAGGGAACGGAGACGTAACGTCAGTGACTGACGAATGGGGGTTTCGCTTAGAAGCCTATCATCTTCGAGATCTAAAAAACGCCCAATGGCAGCGCCAATGCCATGGGCATGCGGAATTTGCATAGCGTAACTCCGCCCCACAGCGTGGGTATATAAGGAAGTACGCTGGCAACATCGCATTATGTTTACCTGCTGAGGAGCCAAGACTGAACTCCCGGCTGTTCCAGCGGTACAGCGGAAGTGGCAGAGGGACGTTACGTCTCCGTTCCCTCCTCAGGGAACGAGGGTTACATACGTAACCGAGACGTTCCCTTTCGTTCAGTCACTCCGAGTAACGTCAGTGACTGACGAATGGGGGTCCCAATATAATCACGCCACTCGGCTGTCATCCAGTGCCCTGCGTAAGCGTGAGCTCCCTGTCGTAAGCTAGTACGGACGAAGGACTCCCACTTAACACAGGAATACCAAGGTACACTGGGAAGCATATTCCAGGTGGAAGTATGCGCCAAATGCCTACCCGTAGGGAGGACTTAAGAACACATATGACCCGCTCAGGGCTACATATGGGAAACTCTGGGGTAACCAGCCGAAGGTGGAAGAATTTTACCCCCAGGGGTGGCAAGGGGCTTGCCAAGGGAAAGACACCTGCTCAGGGAGACTTACAGTGGGAATACACATGTGGGGGTCGCCCAACGGGGGAACCATGCACACGGTGGCACCTAGCCAACACGAGGGCCTGAGCGAGTGGGCAGACGTACTGGTGTCGGCATCAACAGTGCTGGAGGAACTCAGGGCTTCAGGGAAACTACCTGAGGAAAATATCGCACGTATCCAGTCCGTGGAGTGGAATGGCGAGCAAGCGAAGACACCTGAGCCTAGTCCATTACCGGCCACTAGTAGAGGCGAGTACAAGAGAGGACACTGGCTCCACTCGGAGATTATAGAATCTGGCGAATGTGTTGGGTGTCGCCCAGCCTGCAGCTCTGCAAATGTCTGTCAGCGAGGCGCCATGCGCTAGAGCCCAAGAGGAGGCCACACTCCGGGTGGAGTGAGCCCTGACCCCAAGGGGGCATGGGCGCCCCTGCGTTTGGTAAGCCAAAACAATGGCGTCCACTATCCAGTGAGACAACCTTTGCTTGGAGAGAGCCTTTCCCTTCAGCTTCCCACCATAACAGACAAAGAGCTGGTCTGAGGTCCTGAAACACTGCGTTCTGTCTACGTAAGCACGGAGGGCGCGTACTGGACAGAGCAGTGCCAAGGCTGGGTCTGCCTCCTCCAAAGGCAGCGCTTGCAGGTTCACCACCTGGTCCCTGAAGGGAGTGGTGGGAACCTTGGGCACATATCCAGGCCGGGGTCTCAGGATCACGTGAGAGTTGGCCGGCCCGAATTCCAGGCACGCTTCGTCAACCGAAAATGCCTGCAGGTCCCCTACCCTCTTGATGGAGGCCAAGGCGGTCAGGAGCGCTGTCTTCATAGACAGGAACTTAAGCTCGACTGACCGCAATGGCTCAAAGGGAGCCCTCTGCAGAGCGCTTAGGACTACTGCGAGGTCCCAAGAGGGTACGAGGGGAGAGCGAGGAGGATTCAGTCTCCTCGCTCCCCTCAGGAACCTGATGACCAGGTCGTGCTGACTTACCTTTTTCGTCTCCACAAGGTCGTGGTAGGCAGAAATAGCGGCCACATAAACCTTGAGGGTGGAAGGAGACAGCCTTCGTTCCAACCCTTCCTGGAGGAATGAGAGCACGGACCCGATCGGGCATTTCCAGGGGTCTTCTTGGCGAGAAGAACACCAGGTGACGAAGAGGTTCCACTTCAACGCATAGGCGTGTCGAGTAGACAAGGCCCTAGCGGAAGTGATGGTAGCCACCACCTGAGGTGGTAGGGTACTCAAACCTGCCGCGTCCCATCCAGGAGCCACACGTGGAGGTTCCAAAGATCGGGACGCGGGTGCCAAAGGGTGCCCCGTCTCTGAGAAAGGAGGTCCTTCCTCAGAGGAATCGACCAGGGAGGGGCTGTCGCAAGGAGTACGAGTTCGGAGAACCAGGTCCGGCCGGGCCAATACGGGGCGACCAAAATGACCTGCTCCTTGTCCTCCCTGATCTTGCACAGAAGCTGTGCAAGAAGGCTCACTGGGGGAAACGCATACTTGCGGAGGCCCCGCGGCCAGCTGTGCGCCAGAGCGTCCGTGCCGAGGGGGCCCTCGGTCAGGGAATAAAACAGGCGGCAATGGGAAGAGTCGTGGGAGGCAAACAGATCTACCTGTGCGTCGCCGAACTGTTCCCAAATCAGCTGAACCGTCTGGGGATGGAGTCTCCATTCTCCAGGAAGTGGCTGAAGCCGTGAGAGCTCGTCGGCTGCACGGTTCAGGACTCCCGGGATATGGATGGCACGAAGGGACCTCAGGTGCTTCTGACTCCATAAGACGAGATGGCGGGCGAGTTGAGACATGCGGCGGGAACGCAGACCACCCTGGTGGTTGATGTACGCTACTGTGGCCGTGTTGTCTGACCGGACTAGCACGTGTTGACCCTTGAGCAGCGCTCGGAAGCGGTGCAGGGCGAACCGTACTGCCAGCAACTCGAGGCAATTGACATGCAGGAGGCGCTGGGGTCCTGTCCAGGAGCCCGCGGCAGCATGTCCATTGCACATGGCACCCCAGCCCGTGGTGGAGGCATCTGTTGACACAACAATATGCCTGGAAACTCGTTCTAAGGACACACCGGCCCGTAGAAAACTGAGGTTCGACCACGGGGTGAGGGTCTGCAGGCAGGCCCGAGTCACTGGGACCCGGAGCGTGCCCGACTGCCATGCCCATCTCGGGACTCGATCGCGAAGCCAGTGCTGAAGCGGTCTCATATGAAGCAAACCGAGCGGCGTTACCGCGGCTGCAGATGCCATATGCCCCAGGAGCCTCTGAAATAACTTCAGTGGAACCGCACTCTTGCTCTCGATTTGACGAAGGCAAGTCAGCAGTGACTGCGCGCGCTCGCTCGTAAGCTGCGCACACATGGCGACCGAGTCGATTTCCATACCGAGAAAAGAGATCCTCTGCACTGGGCAGAGTTTGCTCTTCTCCCAGTTGACCCGAAGGCCCAGACGGGCTAGGTGCTGGAGCACCAGGTCTCTGTGTTCGCACACCTGCTCTCGAGAGTGGCTGAGGATCAGCCAGTCGTCGAGGTAGTTCAGGATGCGAACCCCGTGTTGCCTGAGTGGCACAAGGGCTGCCTCGACAATCTTCGTGAAGACGCGAGGGGACAGAGCTAGCCCGAATGGGAGGACCGCGTACTGGTATGCCCGCCCCTCGAAAGCAAACCGTAGGAACGGTCTGTGTCGAGGAAGAATGGAGACATGGAAGTAGGCGTCCTTCAGGTCGATCGCTGCAAACCAATCTGCTGGACGAACGCATTCGAAAAGGCGTTTCGCTGTCAACATCCTGAACGGAAGCCTGTGAAGGGATCGGTTCAGGACGCGCAGGTCCAGGATCGGTCGTAACCCACCGGTTTTCTTGGGTACAATGAAGTAAGGGCTGTAGAAGCCGGACTCCATTTCGGCTGGAGGGACAGGCTCGATCGCACCCTTCGCCAGCAAGGTAGCAACCTCCGCACGCATGAGGGGGGCATTGGGCCCCACTATGGTGAATCGGACTCCCCGGAAACGAGGAGGAGCCTGAGCGAACTGAATCGCATAGCCGAGCCTGATGGTCTTCGCGACCCAGCGGGACAGTCCAGGGAGCTGAAGCCAGGCTCCCAGAAACTGCACCAGCGGGGTCATGCGAACCATAGACGTACCCCGGGTGGGGCAGCGAGGCGGCGTGACCGGCCCAGACGTGGGAGGCGTAGCGTCCCGGTGTGGGGGCACGGTCATCAGCCGCGTCCTGACAGAGGAGACCAGGGAAGGACGCGCGTTCCACTGGGGTCTGCTCTGAGAGGAGACTGGCGTCAGAGAGGGACGAGAGTGGCGTGGCCCGGGGGCGGCGCACACTGCCATCGGTCTCTGGTCGCTCAGGGATGGGTATGTCAGTTCTTTCTTTAACCATAAAAGGGTGCTGCTGACCCGGGGGCCAGCAGCGGAACAAAGGATTCTCCCCCGGCCCTCCACCGGGGGAAGGAGTGGTCCTGCTACCATCTCCTGGAAAGAACTGCCCATCCCTGAGCTGTCTGCGTCAGGAGCGCCGCTTAGCCTGGCGCTTGGCGGGCTGCGGGGCTGGAGCGGACTGGGGCGCCTTCCTACGGCGTCCTCCACGGCGCGGCCCAGGTGAAGGCTGCTGCTTGGGTGGCGCGGGAGGGGCGGGAGCCGCGGGAGGGCGCCCTCGGCGGCGAGTGGAAGCAGCAGCTGGCCGCCGGGGCAGTACGTGCTTGATGGCCTCAGTCTGCTTTTGGGCGGCTGAGAACTGTTGGGCGAAGTTCTCAACCGCGCCGCCGAATAGCCCATCCTGGGATATGGGAGCGTCGAGGAGACGAGTCCGCTCGGCGTCCCGCATATCAGCCAGGTTGAGCCATAGGTGTCTCTCCTGGACCACTGCTGTGGACATCACCTGGCCCAGGGAGCGTGCGGTCACCTTCGTCGCCCGGAGGGCGAGGTCGGTGGCGGCACGCAGCTCATTTCTGAGCCCTGGGTCAGCTCTACCCTCGTGCATGTCCTTGAGCATCCGGGCCTGGTAGGCCTGAAGGATGGCCATGGCATGCAAAGAGGCGGCAGCCTGCCCCGCAGCTCTGTAGGATTTCGCCACCAAGGTTGATGTGAAACTACAGGCTTTGGAGGGGTGCTTAGGGTCGCCACGCCACGTTGAAGCACTCTGCGGACACAGTTGCATCACAACAGAGCGTTCAACCGGGGGAACCCCAGTGTACCCTTTGGCCGCGGCCCCATCGAGGGCAGAGAAGGTGGAGGAGGCCGCCGATCGGTCACGGGAAGACAACGGGGACTTCCAGGACCGCGTGACCTCCTCATGCACCTCCGGGAAAAAAGGTATTGGGGGCGTGGTCTGACGGGTGTCAGAACGCGGCGCCCCCAAAAACCAATCGTCCAACCGCGAGCGTTCAGGACGGGGTGGAGGGTTCCACTCCAACCCGAGACTCGCGGCTGCCCGGGAAAGCATGGCTGTCAACTCCGGGTCCGACTCGGACAATGCTGGCACACCGGAAGGCGGCAGCACAGCCGAATCATCATCCTCGGAGGACTCCAGCCCACCTTGTGATGCGGCGATCGACATTCGCTCGTCCTCTGCGGCGCCAAACGACACACTCGGAACAGCAGGAGCCGGCTCCGGTGTCTCAGTCTGAGCGCACGGCGGGAACGGTGCGCTAGAGGGGGGTGTGGTCCGAGGCATGAGCGTCGGGGCTTTGTTCCACACCGTCACCCTCAGGTCACCCTGGCCACCAGCCAAAGTGCTGCCTCGCGTAGAGACCGCAGATTGGGGTGTGGCAGAGGGGACTCTCACTCTATTACGGAGCTCATTGAGTCTCGACCGCAGCACCGAGATGGGCATGTCCCCGCAGTGGGAACATGTCTCATCCACAAACGCTGCCTGAGCATGCTGAAAGCCCAAGCACATCAGGCAGTGATTGTGCCCATCAGAGGGCGGCAGATATCGACCGCACCCAGAAGCACACTGGCGAGACATCTTGAAAAAGACGTGCCAAGTGTGAGCTCTTTTAAGAGAGGAAGCTTCGCAGTGATGCCGAAGCGCCCAGGGACCGAATACCGGCTGAATGCAGACCACTGCACAGATCAGCAGGCAGGCAGTAAACGATCGCTGGAACACGCCGTCACACCAACACCAACTGGAAAGCTGTTCGTCTCGAAGAAGCTGACGATACTCAGAAGGCTTGAGGAGTGAAGAGATACTCTTGGCTCCGAAGCAGAAACATAATGCGATGTTGCCAGCGTACTTCCTTATATACCCACGCTGTGGGGCGGAGTTACGCTATGCAAATTCCGCATGCCCATGGCATTGGCGCTGCCATTGGGCGTTTTTTAGATCTCGAAGATGATAGGCTTCTAAGCGAAACCCCCATTCGTCAGTCACTGACGTTACTCGGAGTGACTGAACGAAAGGGAACGAGCCATCTCATATAAGCAGATGCATATGTAAAATAACACGATCATCAACATTAAACAGCATATAAATCAAAACTGCCTAATGTTATTCAATGAAATGTCGACCCAGGACGAGCTATAGGACTGTGAAGCTTTGGGGGTGTTGATGGACTCCATCTACTCCATCTGTGTTTTGATCATCGTTCTGAATCCCATCTGTATGTAGTCTTTAACAAAAATGCGATTTTCTCAGCTTTTTTCTCAAAATGTTTTTTTCATGAAACTTAACCACAGTCAAGTGTTGATAAAAAAAAATAATAATGCATGAAGCTAGAATAAAAGCAGAGGGTCTGTTCTTTCTTTTGATATATTGCATGTTCAGATATTCATACAACAAGATATTCTGTGGGCCATGAAACTTGTGAAAATGACCAAAAACGCTGGCGGTGACTCGCAAATTTCATGTTTACGTTCACTTAAGACATAACCGACTATGTTTACGATGATACTCAAATGCATGCAGCACAAACAAGTGTAGAATCTGATCTTTTTGGTGAATCAAAAACAAAGTGCATCCAGTGGATTCTGATTACAGTACAAATGACTCTTAAGAACCAGTTCTTTTTAGTGAATCAAATGCACACAGTGCAAAATTTTAGAGACTGTTCTTTTTAGAGACGCAAACAGAATCAGAATCATCAAAATAAATCTCTTAACTCTTCTAAATTGTTGCATTCATGAGCTCAAGTCATATATGAAGAAAGTTTTGCATGAATGAGAATTTAATACGTCTTTCAGACGTCTAAAAGACTTGTGTGATGCTGCTGTTCGGCAGGAAAGTTGGGCTTGGGTCCCTCTAATGAGGCAGGGATGAAAGCAGCAAGGAGACTGATTACAAACGAGCATTGTATTGATTTTTTATTGACCAAGTAAAGTTAAGTAGGCAGCGCTGGGCTGGCCGGCCAGATTATGAAATTAGCCCCAGCTGTCAATCTGTATAGGGGTGGGGGGATGGATGCAACTGAGGACTGTTTAAGTTCTGGATCTATTGCAAAAAGGGCAAAAGAAGTGTGAAAGAATTGCCTGTATATTATAAGAACGAGGCTCTGATGATTGGCTATTGAGGCAATAATGACCACGAGCTTTGAGCTCCATTCTTACAGTGGAGTGTTTGGTGTTGATGATGAATCTGGGAGATCAGCTCTGAGCAAGTGAATAAAACAAGCCACTCCAGTATAAGGAGGGAAATATGGAGGTCAGAGGTCAAACACACATGTGGTCAATTGCTTTGTGAACGAATCATTAATTTGACACGATTCTTGTCAATGGACCATTTGAACTGAGGTTTATGAACATTTTGTTTGTGAATCAGAGTTAGTCGTAAAGCGAGGTTAAATCAGAGTCAACTGTTCTGTTGTCAACAGACTGAATTGGCTGAAATCACTTGAAATTAGTCTATATTTGTGTTAAGGACCAAACAATGTTTATGCACACTAACATTTGGGGTCAGAAGATGTTTTCTTTCTTTTTTAAAAGAAGTCTCTTATGCTCACTAAGGCTGCATTTATTTGATCAAAAATACAGTAACAATGTGAAATATTACAATATAAATAACTGTTTTCTATTTTAAAATATTTTTAAAATGTAATTTATGCCTGTGATGGTAATGATCATGCTACTTATTATTATCAATGTTAAAAACAATGATAAAAACATTTTTGTTGAAACCATGATTTTTACCATTTATTTTAAAAATAGAAATTTTGTAACATTTATAAATGTCTTTACTGTCAGTTTTAATCAATGTAACGCATTCTTGCTGATTAAAAGTATTAATTTCTTTAAAAAAAAAAAAAAAAAAAATCATACTGACCCCAAACTTTTGAGCAGTAGTGTGTGTCAGGGAGAAAAAAAATTTCTTTGTTTATATAAAAAAAAATCACACAAATTTTTTGTGTTAAATTAACTGAATTAACCGAAATGTTTTTTGAATCGTCTCATTGAATCAAACAGTTCGAAGGGAAATGAGTTGGACTTGTGTTCATAGCAGCTGTCCTGTTTGTTTCTCTAAGTCAAACACTCAAGCATCATCTCATTACGACATCTGTCCTTCTCCTGCCTCACCATGCACTCTCTCCCATTTTCTGCTGGTTACACATGCTCCTCTTTCTTTTTCTTTCTCCATCTCTTGAGTATACATCTCCTCTTTTTTAGCCTTGCCCTCCTCTATTTGCATCTTCTCCTCTCTCTCTCTCTCTCTCTCTCTCTCTCTCTCGTTTCTCTCTCATCAGTATCCTGAGGGAAAGAGCAGAAGTCTTTGATCTGGTCTTGCTTTTTTTCAGAGGTTGAGGAGTCCTGAAATGGGAAGTGCTCTCCAATTAGCTCGGGTTAAATATTTCAGAGGCTACACAGCTATTTTTTCTTCTTTCCCCCTCCTTCCCCCATATAGAGAGGCTCCTATTAGACACTACATACAGTGGGATACCAGTACTCGCACTGGAACGCAACCCTCCTCGCATTTCTGCTTCAGGCTCCATGAAAAATATACTGTATCTTCCTGCTTTGAAACAGGAAAAGGAAACCAGTTTTCGTTCGATAGTGTGACCATTTCACGTGATTTCTGTCCTGAATGCAGTTTACAGTGCTGCATGTATTAAAATGTTTTGATTGTTAATCGAGTTTTGTAGCATACAAACCATAAAAAAGCAAATAACACGACATGGAAATCCTGATTTATTCAAAGAGACAACAGCCTGGCTGGTTACATTATATTCATGTCCAACTAGATTACCCAGCGAGTGTTTTGATGAAAAACTTAGAGACATAAAACGAAAAAATTTCCAAGAAGGAAAGAATTTGATGCTCAGCTCATAAGCCACAGCTGGAGTGAAACGCCTTTGACCTTCCTGTCAGTAATGGACAAAAAAACTGATGAGATGAAGGTCAAAGGTCAGAGGGGTCAGAGCAAGCTATCCTCTCCAGTCTCTTAAAACCCCCAAAGTTCAGCTTTCATCTGACTAGGATTTAAAATGAAAAAGTGCCAATCAAATATTTAAGATGTGTCCTGCCACTTTTATCCCTCTGTATAATAATCCTAAACTCAAAGAAATCTTTTAAAACATGCAGCCAGCATTAAATAAAAAATTCTACCTTTTGTAAATGGCCACAAGCCCATAAGCAGAACTCCATCTGTGGTTTTCTGCATCTACAATAACCGCTCTTGGCACTCAGGTCCCAGATGAGCTGTGCGTTAATACCACGCTATTCACACATTCTCGCCGCTCACCTCCCGTATTACAACGCAGAACCGTGACGTATTACATGCAGAACCATCACAGCTTTCCAGCGCAAAACTACCACACATTAAAATACAATATGCATGAAGCCAAATAAAAGAGTGATTTTCTTCTTAGGTGCTTCTACACTTCCTAATGAAATCCTAGGGAATTACGGCTAAGCAGAACAACTGAATTATTACATTTTCACAAACTGTTGCTCACTTATTAATTTTTTCCTAATAATTCTATTTGAAGTGTGTTAATGAGGTTGGTGAGCCTTGGCATTTTTTTTCCAGATGGAATAGAAAGGGAAGGTGAAAATAATGCAACACCAAATTATCCAATAAATGGAGAAGGAAGAATATGACTACAGGGAGTTTGGCCTGTGTTTAAATTCAGTGGGCAAAAACACTTCTTTTTCAAGATTTAGATCAAGATATATTGCCAAAAGTTTTGGGACATCTGCCTTTACATGCACATGAACTTTAATGACATCCCGTTCTTAATCCGTAGGGTTTAATATGGAATTGCCCCACCCTTTGCAGCTATAACAGCTTCAACTCTTCTGGGAAGGCTTTCCACAAGGTTTAGGAGTGTGTTTATGGGAATTTTTGACCATTCTTCTAGAAACGCATTTGTGAGGTCAGGCACTGATGTTGGACGAGAAGCCCTGGCTCGCAGTCTCCGCTCTAATTCATCCCAAAGGTGTTCTGTCGGGTTGAGGTCAGGACTCTGTGCAGGCCAGTCAAGTTCCTCCATATCAAACTCACTCATCCATGTCTTTATGGAACTTGCTTTGTGCACTGGTGCGCAGTCATGTTGGAACAGGAAGGGGCCATCCCCAACTTGTTCCCACAAAGTTGGGAGCATGAAATTGTCCAAAATGTCTTGGTATGCTGAAGCATTAAGAGTTCCTTTCACTGGAACTAAGGGGCCAAGCCCAACCCCTGAAAAACAACCCCACACCATAATCCACCCTCCACCAATTTTACACTTGGCACAATGCAGTCAGGCAAGTAAAATTCTCCTGGCAACCGCCAAACCCAGACTCATCCATCGGATTGCCAGACAGAGAAGCATGATTCGTCACTCCAGAGAACACGTCTCCACTGCTCTAGAGTCCAGTGAGTCATTTGACAGTGAAGTCTAGAGTAATGGCTCCTAAAAATTCAGCTTTGCCATCACATGAATAAATTACATTTTACAATATATAAATAGATAACAGTTATATTAAACTGTAATAATATTACACAATATTACTATTTTTACTATAGCCAAAATATTTGAATGGTAGTGTAGCCATGCCAAGTTTCAGAAATAACCAGATACCATTCTCTGCTTGATTACAATATTTATTGTTTGATTGTCACTATTATCATTGAAACCCAATCATCATATTGACTAAAAAATCAGCTTTGGTGGATGCCTAGGTGCCAATCACAAACTTATCATAAAGTAATTTTCAGCAAAAAGGTCCAAGAAAAAAGTGAGAGAGTCCTATCAGTCCTTTAGTAATAAACAGATGAAGTAAAGTGATTTATCAATATGAGAGAGAGGGATAGAAAATTCAAATGGAAGTGAAGAAGGGGCGACCACAGAGTGCAGCAATGCTGACCAATTGAGCAGGTTTGATCCTGTTCAAGTGCTGCTCTTGGTTAATGGTTGTATTGATTGGTCTCCGCGCTGCTCTAATGAGTTGCTGTTTCTAAAGGAGCCGTTGGCCTGAATTGAGTAGTCGCTCCACTTATCTGATGTAAAGCTCCACCTAGACCTTTTATTCACACCAGAACTCAGTGTAAATGACTGAAACCCTCAGACCATGACCAACACCCCTACAGACACAAGATTTAGTATACTTAGTAGCACAACTATACATGGACAATTTTTGTTAAATAATCAGTTTTTAATAATTATCAATTATTGCATTTATTATTAATTTTAATCCATTATTATTTTATCAATACTATTTTCCATCTTGAATAATAAATTATGAGTATATTTAAGCATCATAAGCATAAATGGCACACAAATATTCAGATTTTAATAATACTAATTATTGAATTACTTATACATTATATTTATTTATAATCAACATTTCACTTGCTTTGTCCACCATCTTGGATTTATTTTCCACTGAGCTTGTCACATTGCATTTTGGGACTGGCTTCTCTTTAAAAGGATAGTTCACCCAAAAATGAAAATTAGCCCATGATTTACTCATGAGTTATGAGTTATGAGTTATATAAAAAAATGTCTTGGCTTTTCCAAGCTTTATAATGGCAGTGAATGGCTGTTTCTGTTTTGAAGTCCATAAAAGTGCATCTATCCATCATAAAAGTGGTCCACACGGCTCCGGGAGGTTAATAAAGGCCTTCTGAAGCGAAGCGATGCATTTGTGTAAGAAACATATCCATATTTAAAACTTTACAAACTGTAATAACTTCCTAACTAACTGCCGTACGCGTGTTCACGAGAGACTGGCATTCCAGCGTATGACGTAGGACGCAGACGTAGCGTAAGTTCCAGTGATGAACGCGGAAACGCAGAGGATAGAGCAAAACAAAACTTGGTTCTCGCGAGAACTAGCATATTCTCACCAGAGTGTCCTACGTCATACGCTGGAACTCCAGTCTCTTGTGAACACGCGTACGACAGTTAGCGGAAGTTAGAGATTACAGTTTGTAAAGTTTTAAATATGGATATTTTTCTTACACAAATGCATCGCTTCGCTTCAGAAGGCCTTTATTAACCTCCCGGAGCCGTGTGGACCACTTTTATGATGGATAGATGCACTTTTATGGACTTCAAAACAGAAACAGCCATTCACTGCCATTATAAAGCTTGGAAAAGCCAAGACATTTTTTAATATAACTCCGATTATATTCATCTGAAAGAAGAATGTCATATACACCTATGATGACTTGAGGGTGAGTAAATCATTGGTTAATTTTCATTTTTGGGTGAACTATCCCTTTAAGTATTTAAAAATACTTGAAATGCTGCGTGTATTTTACCCAGAGTTTGTGTGTGCCATGCATATTAATGCTTATGCTGCTTTTTTTTTTATAAATGTGTGTATGAGTGTGTACCGAGCTCACAAAATTTTGGAACAGAACGCAAGTTGTTGCATGCAGGGGTGGACTGGGACTAAAAAGGTGCCCTGGACTTTCTGGTACAGAGCGGCCCCAACACACCAAACATAACACAAACAGGTCATTTTGCGCAGATCAATTTTTAACACCACTTACTAACTTAAAAAATATAATAAAGAAATATAAACATTTACAATTTTTAACAGAAAAAAAAATGTGCTTATTAAAATTAATAAATGGATAATAAATTAATAAATAAATGCAATTAGAATAATAAGACATTTTAGAGCTGTTACCAATCAAATGAAATCAGACAAAATACATCTTTGCACTGCAGAAGTGGCACGGAAGCTGCATCTGAAGTGGCATTTAGATTAACACAAAATTGTTTACAAATGCATAAATCATGTAATAAGATTAATTTTTTCAAATATAAAATATATTGAATATAGAAATATGAAATTTTGGGGAAAAAATGAAATTAAATATCAAACAAAAACCACCAATAGGTGGCAACAAATTACTGTCTTAATAAGTGAGTCATTGATTAATTCATTAATTAATTCAACTGATTTGTTCAAAGCGGCTGATTCATTCAGGAATGACTTTATGAGTGGGTCAATGAATCATTGACTGGCGATTCATTAAAAAACACTGAATCATTTAGGAACGAAGGACCACTGTGTTGATCGGAGACACAAACATTTCGGAGCAAAACACTCCAATATTGTGTCTAAAATGTGCATCACGTTATGTTAGCTTAAACTTAGCCTATGTTTTAATTTATTAACTATTTATTTATAAATGATATACCATTGGATAAAGTATGGCTATACAGTAGTGATGATCTTAAAAGGAGGACAAATGAGCGTCAGGCTAAAGGCTGAGCCGGTAGACGGATATGGTATTTTAAAACCAGCAATTTTATTTTGAACAGTTGGCAAATATTGCTGTATTTAGCCTCGTCATGATAATCAAGATAATTTAGCCTCTCTCTTGAAACATCTCTTCTCTGATGACAATAAAAAACCACAACGATCCAATCCACTTCATGATGGACAAAATCAAGCACAGACCTACATTTCTTTTCTTGTTCAAGAAGCCGTTTCACTTGGATATAAGTCAAAATAGGGAAGAATCGCAACTTCCGTTTCCTGTCGACTTTAAATAATACTGCAACAGTTGCTGTCATTAATCACATGGCTATTTAAAAGTGCTGTCCTGCGCAGAAAATTATTTATTGTAGCTCAGTGCAGACTAAAAGGTTCTAAAATGTTCACACACTGACAGTAAAAAGCAACGGAAGTAATTTATTTTGAATGAGAGTTGGCGATTTAAGGTGACATAAGCAACAAAAACCATGATGAAAAAATGTATGCAAATCTGCAGTAACATGATGCGGAAATCACCAAAACGAGGGTAAATTTAGACAGCGTTTCTCTGAAAACCACCCATCCCATCGAGTATGAACGCCTATTACCAACAGTAAAGCGACTTGACGACCTCCCGTGATTTAATTGCTGTCAGTGTGAATGTCCTTTAATGTCTCTCTTCCAAAAAAAATATTTTTTTTTAATGCAAATTCATGCCAAAAAACCATGCTCAGCACCACCCACCCAAAAAAAAAAACCCTAGGCATGTGCAATCAGAAAATCTCAAAAGTGAAAACAAGAATCTTTCTGAATGAGCCGATATGAAAGATGGCACCGGCGAAGTGCTCATCTCACAAATAAACAGCTCTGTGGCTTTGGAGCAGGGCAGCATTCTGCTTTAAATTCTCCCAAAGCTACTAATACGTTCCAGCTCTGGCTGTTTATTGGTAATGAGAATGAATACTTTTTAATGACATGCCACATCAGCAAACAGTCAGCTCTTCTGGATGGTTCGTGGAGGGCTGGAGTGGGCAGAGATCAGAAGATCCCACTTGTGGTACGGCAAACGGCAGTAATGCTTGGGAGGAGCCATTACAACTGGACAGAAAGCATACACAAGCACACTGTATATGTACAGTTTAACGTACGTCAGTTTAAAGTCCTAATTAGAAAAGGAGGTAACTAATGTAGCAAATCCTCAATTACCCCTCTTAAATTATGCAGTAGACCAAGTGTTCTGCTACTAATAATCACTGATGTATTTTAAGCCAAATACACATTTTAACACTCAAGAATCTGTCTTTAAGTAGGAGAGACTGAGTGTTGTTACACAGGGTGGGTTGACCATCACCCATGTGAGGTGACAGTACAAGGTTTTATAAGAAGTCTTATATAAAATACAGTCTTATATAAAGGTCAATGATAAATAAGAGTCTACACACACACACAAAATCTAGATTGAAACACATATCCTGAGTTTGAGAAATGTACTCTTTTTATTCATTTAATTTTTGAAAAACATACACTTTTCAAGAAAAGCTTTTTTTTTTTTTCCAAATATTATGAAGTATTCATTTATAAATATAATTAATCAACCAGATCCAATGTGCCTCTTTGAAATATGAAATTTTAAAAGATTTATTTAACCATGACTTTTGGTTTGGCAGACAAGTTTTTTTTTATATTAAAAAGTCTTTGTATGTATGAAATGTGTGTTTTTTTTGTTTTTTTTTTAAAGGGGATGTCTAATGCTATTTCATGCATTCTTACTTATTTACACTGTTTGGAAGAGTTGGATTCTCATGCTAAACATGGCCAAAGTTTAAAAAAATTAGTTGGATGTATAACGGAGTATTTCTGTTCCAAATACACTCCTTCGTATTTCGGAAAGTTTTTTTTTCGAGTATGGCCCTGTATGATGTCATAAAGGGTGGAATTCCTTGTATGGGCACTTCTCAATGAAGCGCACATCAACCAGAGCTCGAGCAAGAGCGCGGCCATCAATGAGCTTCGTTCAGATTACAAAAGCCGTCTGCAGCGCTGTCATTTTGTTTTTAGACCACAAAATCAACAATAACACTAAAGAAGTGTGTTTTTGTTTGTGAGGGAAAGATAACCTTGTTCAGCTTCCCAAAGAATCCAGCGTTAAGGAAACAGTACGCAGTTAGTTTTTCCGGAGCAGCAATGGAGTGACGAGGTGATGAATGTTTTATAAACAAGGCCCAGTTCGACGCTGCATTTTCAGATCGTTTGAAACTGAAAGATGGAGCTGTCCCAATAAAAGATTCCGGTCATGAGTCGAAACCGCAGGCAGTGAGTAAAACTGCATCAAATGTCTGTGTTCTGTTGGCAATCGGCGCGTAAGTGCATATAATGTCAACAACACGAATGTATAGTGAATCAAAAGTTATCCAGGGATAATGCAATGATGTATTGTGTGTGTGTGTGCTCGTGACTCTTTAGCTCCGCCCACTGCACATCTCCACGAGCTCGGCTGTTTTCGGAAAGAATCGTTACAGAGTATCTGTCTTTTATAAATCTGATAAAACTAAAGACTCTTCGGAGATATGAAGGATGCAATACTACTCTGTAGGTACTCAATATTAACATGAGATTGGCAGAAACTGTGTGTGTTATGTACCCTTTAAATAAACTAACAAATTCTGACCAAATTCTGATCTAAGAAAGTAAATTTGATTCTGTCATGACAACTCTCAGGAGATTGGTATGGTAATAGAGATTGCCATGGTAATGAATATGGCAATGTTAATGTATTTTGTCTTTTACGGAATAGATCTGCTACGCTGCTGCTGCAGAGCCGGTACTGAGACTTGCTACTGCCAACACATTCACAGACATTGCTGTAAGCATGTAAGACATGCAGCTGCTGCTGCGCATGTAACATACATTAATTAACCTCCATAGCAGATCTATACAGGTGGAGCTGGGGAAGGTGGAGGGTTTCTGAAAGCGCGCTGCAGTGAAGACTGCTACAGCAACACTACCGGTATTTGTTTGAATGTTGAGCTGCAGCTCATTGGCCGCTGATGCAACAGCAACCAATCAGCTGTGCTATGTAGATAATGATGTGATCGCTACCAATGAGTTAAAAACAAATCAGCCTGCACCATCTAGAGTTTCATGCCAGAACTAGGTAATTATTACAATAAATTCATGAAAATGTATTAGACAAATACGTGAATATTTTATCAAAGGTTCAGACATATAGCTTAAAAACAATGAAACATAAAATGGTGTAGGATTTACTTTGATTTACAATTTTCACTCCGAAATTGCTAAGAAATTTCACAAATAATTACAAACTAGTAACACATTAAATTAAATGTTATGTTTTCAAATTGAAAGACTGAAATAGTATCTCCCTTTAAAATGTATTCCAATAATCTTTGTTTCATTTGAAAAATCATTTTTGTACAGTGTAGATAAAATAAAATGTGTTTACAACACTCCACCAGTTTCCACCAACTCAGGTTTGTTGTCACAGACTTAAGTCGTCTATAAAGGGATAAATGTGAGTTAGTTGCTTCAGTCTAAACTAAGTGACCTGAGGTGCTTGAGTCGCTCTGTCAATCCTCATTTCATTCTGACAGGCTATCGTTCGGCTAGCCAGCACTGACAGCTGGCCGATAAAATGAAATGTACATCAGGAGATGGGCGAGCGACTCAGGGGCCAATCTTCTCTGAGGCACAGCGGATGGAGAAGCGATGGGGCTAATTTCTTCATTGGCTCTGAGAGGCTTTACATGCGTTCAGGAGGTGAAAAGTAATGCGTGTGTGAGGATGTAAGTGAAGGGGTCCATTACGCCCTGGTTTCTCCATCAGCACGAGCTCGTTTCCACACGCACGCCGCCGAGCGTTCGCCTAATAGCATCTCCTGTGGAATTAGCGTGGATCAATGAGCCCCGCGTGTCCGGTTTCACTCTGAAGATGCTCTCTTGTGGCAGATGGTCAGCAGTTTATCACTTCAATTAGCTTTCGTGCACAGAAGCACTCGGTCGAGTCAGGTTTTGGCCTCACCATGTCCAACTTTACCACAAGAAACAAAATTGTTTCTCTCCCACCGGCAGCACAGAGCCACATCTTGAATTGCATTTCCACCACCAACCAGATGAATTAAAGCATTAGGCTTTCACTACTGCTTCAAATCAGGAGATTAAAAATGGCCAGGAATTTGAAATACCGCCAGCAGGACGGACTTTAATAGTTCTGGATGATGGATTGGTTCCGCTAACAGCAGAGGGATCCCTGTTTCACATAAACAGATTATTTCATTAAGGCCTTTAATTGGTAATAGATTGTATTGATCAAGGCTTTTGTTTTTTGGCCAGAGTGCCAACAACTTTTCTGCTTTTCTCATTGGCTGGAGCTGTCAGGACGACACAGTGGAGCTTTTTACCTGCATCAGATGATTGGTTCAGCCTTCACATCTCATTTGACTAATGTGACACACCAGCCTGTCAGGCACTGTGCGCTCTCACTCTTCTGGAGAGCTGCCAAGCATTTCTTCCACATTTGCAATTCAAGACTGTCACGAAATTAAATTCGTCCTGTTCCTCGGCGTGAAGAGGGATGTGGGAGTATTCAGTGCCATCATCACTTTGCAAGGGTTTTTCCAGATTTCATTTCACTTGTCTGTCAGTGAAAAGCCCTGAAAATGTTGTATGTGGGTATTTCTATGGTTAATGCTTCAACAAAGATGGAGTAACTTTGTTAAAACTTTAGATAGGTAAGATATTAACTTTTCTGAAGATACTAGGCTGTTGTGGGTGGTTTCTCTTACACTGCTTGGTTGCATACACACACAGTAAAAACTAGGAAATGGAACTAGGAAATGCTAGCCACTATAGTCAACATCATTGTACAAACCAACTGAATTAAACTGGAATATGATCTAAGAGCATTATTGGTAAATCATCTAAGAAAGTCTATCTGTATGGAGGACAGCTTTCAAGGTTGCATCCTTTCCTTCTCCTCCCTTTTCTATTCTATAAGTGATCATGTATTCCTGGGTAGGATCTCCTCTAGTGTCTGAGTGCCAGTGGGTAAATGTGGATCAAACATAGACATCTATCGAGGTCTCTACCTGCGGCACCCGCCAACTGCCACTGTCACAGGCCACCGAGAACACCCGCTACACCTCGTCAAGAAATTTAAAAATAAATCCATTCATTTCCACATCAAAGTCGGCACTGTCGTCTGTCCTCACTAGCAGAGCTTGGCAGGTTGAACTTGCCTCTTGGCAAGGTACTCGGGGTTCATTTTTCCAGTAGGCTTTCACTCAAGGACAGGTAAACTCTGCTCTTGTTTGTTTAAAAGATTATTTTGGACTGAGTTTTTTAGACGTATGATAACTTTGTAAATAAAGTTTCCTGACCTTTCAAACTTTCCTGATTATATCTTTGGTGTTGCAGTTTAATTAGTAGTTTGTTCACAATTATCACTAATAATATTGCATATAATTATGGTTAGGGATCTGAATAAACTGAATTAACCCTAATAATAAGCTTTGAGCTATACAACTCATCCCACACTAGTTGTGCTTCAGACAATTTTTGTCATTGTCATTTGAATTAGAATGATTAATTGTAATTTAAATACAAAGTTCTGTCATGAAACTCTAGATGGCGCAGGCTAATAGGTCCTTTAACTACCTGTTCGTAATCACATCATCATCTTTAGGGCACAGCTGATTGGTTCCTGCTATATCAGTAGCCAATGACCTTGTATGCTCAACCTTCAAATACTCTGGTAGCATTTGCCTTAGTAGTGCAGCGCGCTTTCAGAAACCCTCCACCTTCCCCAGCTCCACCTGTATAGATCTGCTATGGGTAATTCATGTACGCTCTATTGTACAGCAGCAGCATGTCTTACTTGCTCACAGCAGCGTGGCATGTATGTATTGGCAGTAGCAAGTCCCGTACTTGCTCTGCAGCAGCAGCAGCAATAACCTACAGCAGCAGCAATAAAAGCAGCAGCAGCAGCAGTGTAGCAGATCTATTCCGCCAAGACCAAACATATTAACATTGTCATACTCATTACCATGCCAAACACTCCGAGAGCTGTCATGATAGAAATAAATTTAACACCGGTTATGATTTTTTTTCCAGCATTGGAAACATCTGTCTGTCTGTCTGTCTATCGTTCTCCATCTGTAAGGCTTTTTAAACTTTTTTCAAAACTTTTGTCAAGCCTGTTATACGAATTTATTTGAATTTCAATTAATTTAACCCCATACATTTTCTTACATTCAAATTCAAATTGCAATTCTACATCATGTGCTACCTCAATTCAAATTCAAAAATCTAATTCTGAATGGAGCACAAACCTAACAGCAACGCTGTAGCATCATGGTGCAACTTTTGCACACGCAAGCACCATCTGCATTTTTCAGAAAATGTTGCAATTCCAGCCACTGATTCTTCTTCCCTCACTGTTAACATCGGTACTGACAGCTCGCTGCACTGAAAATCCAAATCTGGACAGCAGTGATCATGTATTAATTCCCAGGGCCTCTAGGGTTGTTGATCCCTGAGGCACTAGACTGCCATGATCCATCAATACCAAATTCACTGACGGCCTGCTCCGACCCATATCACCCAATAGCAAAAGGCTAAAGGTTAGCATGTAGCTAACATACACAAACACAAATCTGTCCTGCAGCAGACAAAACATTTATCTGGACTGCAAAAACCTTCTAAAACAGTGGTAAGGCTCATGTAAACAACTGGGATAGGCGAGACCTGTCGAACTTCCAGAGGTTGAGAGTATGTATGTGAAAGTGTGTTCTGCAAAGTGTTAAAACATGAGCTCCCCTGCCATGTGGCAGCAGGGACTGTAGTTAGCCATGTGCACAGAGGCGCTGATGGCAGAATGGGGTGGTGCAGCCGTGACTGACGTGCCCTCTGCCTGTGACGGACTGTCAGCAGAAAGGTGGGGCTTGTTGTGCCGGGTCGGCCCGCGTCAGGACGGACCCCGCCAGTTGAAACTGACTGATGTGGCGGGGGGTGACGAAGCGTTGGTGGCTGCCAGCTTTGGTGGGTATCCAAGAGTGGCACACCTATCAAGGCAGGTAGGGGGTGGCCACATCCGACAGTCCTGAGGTTCAACTGCCTATCAAGGCGAAGCAGGTGTACATGTCACAGTGGCTGACTGAGATTGGCCAACGATCCCAGTGTGGACGGGCTGAAGGGAGTGTGCGTATGTCGGAAGGGAAGGAAGTCTGTCAGAATGCAGCGTGGCTCACTCACCCACTCTCCAGCTGTCACCTCAAATCTGGATCTGTCATACCTGTTTACACACTTGACACCTTATTACTGGGCAGCAATCGAAACCCATGAGTCCAGCTCCGCTGGTTTAAAATCGCTCGTTCCTCGTTCATCTCTGAGTTATCGACTAAACATTCAGACTGATACTCTACTACATTTACTCGATCGTCTGGTTGCCGAGTCAAAAAGAGGCACACATGCTGTATGACCAAATGAACCTCGGAAGGAATAGAAAGCTTAAAAAGGTTCAGTTGTAATGTACCTGGGACCTCAATTCCCAGCTTGTGTCATTTACAGTCAAATATGAAAGAAGGTGCTTGGAAAAAGAGTAGTCTTTCTGAGAAACATGCGGCCATTGTAAATACAGACCTTGTGTCATAATGCTTGATACTGATACAAAGATGAATGTTACATGAATAATGAATCACACACATATACTCTTTGTGTCTTATGCAAAGACTTTTCACACTCCTCTCATAAGAAAGTCAAACAAATGCTGCCTTGCTCTACTGCTGGATACATGCTGGATACCTCCACAAAGGATACATGTGATGCTGCCAAAACAAGTTATTTCAGAAGGTAGCATTAATGATGGGCTTTTGGAACAGCCTTCGCGTCGAGTGCACATCTATGATGCTGTCTAATTAGACAGCAAGGCACTGTAATGGAACTAATGTGCATAACAGCAACGTCATTATCATTAAATTTAAATATTTATGAGCAGATGTGGTGTATAACATCAAGCTTTACAATTCTGATTTAGTTTTTAATCTAATATGCTACTAAAGCCTGCAGGTGAGTGTGTCGAGACATTCAGAGAGAGAGAGAGCGTTGATCACTCTGGAGTGTTTGTGGACAAAACGTGCAAGCCTATGACAGGAAGCACCTTGTGGGCAGATTTGACTGACACTACAGGTCACCCTACGTCTGGATCAATCAGAGTTGCTGAGCAGAGAGGGAGGAGTGGGGCCCGGGGGAGAAAGTGGGGTGCTTTTCTCCCCAATCTTAGGGTCTGTCTGTCGGACCGCCGGCCCTGGACGAGCCCACCGCCTGCTGCTTGTCAGCTTGTGGGCAACACATGGTCGAGTCAGCAGCCATTAATGCCAGTCAGCTTGCATTAGCACCTCTCTCTACCTTAGACGGCTGCAAATATGGGACAGAGCGAAGATTTTATGCCACATGCTAGGTCCAAAATTAACGTTTTGCCACACCTATGGCTGGCCACACCTAATTGGAAAAATGTAATATTTTTCGACTAGCTACGAATAATATTTTTATTGCAATATGTATTCTTGTCCTTATGAGAACAGGATTATTTTAGTTGTTATTCCCCCTGCATATTAATGACAAACTGTAAGGTGATTGTGTAACTTTCAGCATCATTTTCAGCTAGTCTCTGTCTCTTGGTAAAACTGCACCTGTCACAAAAACGTAAAGAAGACCTGTCGTGATTTAGCTCTTAGTTTATTGGTTTTGGTGGCTAAATGTGAAGAATATTTCACATATGTGTCACCACAAGGGGCTCTGGAGAAAACAACTTCAGGCAGCTTAGAAAAAGTTACACCGAAGTAAAAGTTAGAAGACGTGCAATTTGTGTCACGTTTTCTTCTGTAGATGGTTTGTTCGTCATCAATCTGAATTGCTCACCTTCGTCAGCAAGGGTCAGAGTATCATTCTTACAATTTAGGTCACATATGTTGTAGTTCACTGTAAATCATCTGTTGGCGAGAATGTAAATATTTATTTGCATCTGGCACTTGGTGACAGTGTTATTTTAGTATCATTGCTATACTATTATAGTTTTTGTTAATATTTTGATTTAATTTTTATATTTTCGGTTTTCATTTTAATTTTAGGTAAAGTTTTAGTCATTTTGTTTTGTTTTTTCACTTTTATTAGGTTAAAACTATTTTATTTCTATATAGTTTTTATTAAGTTTTAGTTTTTATTTACTTTTAGTTATTTAGTATTTCAACTTTTTAACATTAGCAAGTACATATTATTATTATTTTATTGACTGGTCTGCACAGAGTCCTGACCTCAACCCAATAGAACACCTTTGGTATGAATTAGAGTGGAGACTGTGAGCCAGGCCTTCTCGTCCAACATCAGTGCCTGACCTCACAAATGCGCTTCTAGAAGAATGGTAAAAAATTCCCATAAACACACTCCTAAACCTTGTGGAAAGCCTTGAGATGCTGTCAGTCTTGAGCACGTCCAAAGAGACTCACGTAAACGCAGTGACTAAAAAAGGAGTGTTGTGATAACCAGTATGAAAATTAAAAAACAAATAAACCAGTATATGAAACACACTGGGCCTCGACAGTAGGGCTGAGAGACATGGCAGACGAGTGATAAAACAACAACAGCGAAACGTGAGTGCCAAAATCCTGTGTCCTCACCCTGACATGTATTGGACAAGATCAGAGATGGGGGGTTGTGGGGGTTGTGGAATCTCCTGCATTTCGTGTTCATCAATTTCCATTTCATTAAAAAGGCTTATGAAAATATGCTCTAATCTTCCAAGAACACACAAAAAGCTCTGAGGTTCGCAGCCCCATTTTTGTCTTTAAGCAGGTCTTGGGTGAATAGCTTTTTGTCAAGTTTCTAAAGAGCCCTGAAGCCCTTGTGTGCGGTAATGGATGCTGTTCCACAGGTAGAGAGTTTCTATTAAGCATCAAATATAATTTAATAAAATTGTACCAAGGCCTTTCACGCAAAGCCTGTTTTAGGTAATAAGATGGGATGTGTTCTACTTTAATATCTGCTCGTCTCTGATGCCTCGGAGCCCTGCCTGCAGACTCACACCGTTCACCCGTGGCCAATTAGTGGAACATCAGGTGTCCATGGAGGCCCAGTCCCATCCAGGTTCAGTTTCCTCTGGAGTCGCATGTGAGGTCTCAACATGGCACAGGCCGGCTGTTCAAACATCTCAGCTCTTCAGAGCTTCACTCCCACAATGCACTGCATGACCATCACCCTGTACACTGGAGATGTTACCCAGGGGTCTCATAAAAAGAGATGTTTGAGAAAGAAAAGATCCCTGTTGGAAACAACATTCTGCCACCTCTCTGAAAGTCAGTTACTATAACACAAATGGATACATTACAATAATTAGAGCCGTCTCATCTCTACAGTCTCTGGAGGCGACGCAAGTGTGTATTTGCTGTAGGTGTTTTGTTGTGTTTACGCATGTGCGTCTATGGGGCGTGGGTGTATTTAAATGAAACTACAAAGCCAAATCAAATCAATCTGCATGGTTCATGAGATATATACAAAAATAACATGCACTCAAATTAAAGTCAATATCAAATGGCCGTAATGGAGGGTAATTTCAGTTGGAGATAGAATACAAGGAGCCCAGAATAATGAACCAAATGTAAACAGCTAAAATTACCTGAGCAACAATTTGGCCACCCAGCCTCAAACCACTGCTCTCTGATGACTCGTGCAGATTCACTCCCGTGGAAAATAAATAATACATTTTCCCATTATTGTAATATGTTTACATGGAGTAAACATTAGGAAATGGTACTGACTACAGCGTTAATTACCGCTGGTCATGATGTAATGAAAAGATGTGCACTCAGGGCAAAAGCATGCTGGCCAAAAATCTGCTGTCCTCTACTCCTTAAACAAAAGAAAATTGGCCTATCAAACAGATTCTTAATTATTTCTTGTCTATTTATTGCATGCATTACATAATATAAACTAACCATCCTTTCAAACATCACAAGTAGATGGAGAATTTTAATTTGATACAACATGTATATGTTTTCTAATGACTAAAGATTGAGGGGCAAATTCACTTGACAGATTTTCAACACAAAACACTGCATTCACTAACCACCCGCAGTCTAGCTAAAGTAGGCGTTATATGCACTGAAATTATATAGCGCCTGTATGCATATTGTCCAATGTTGTTTTGGATCCCACTGACTTTCATTGACTGGACAGGATTTTCATTTTTGGGTGAACTATGCCTTTAAGAAATTTAAATCATTCTTGAAGCCCACCTATGCCAGGCCTGGGTGCGTCTGGTTCTGAAAGCTCAAACTGCATTTGATTATCAGGCTAAGAGTTTGCAGGCGTGTTTCACACAACAGAACGGCGCCCTTCGTGTAATCTGTGCTGTGTCCCTGTGCCACCTGTATCTGCACACACATCGTCTTCCTTTGCTGGAACTCATTCCAACAGGACACACATGGGATGTAGGACACTGGCACTCAGACAGCAATATGCTGCCCTGTTCTCCCTCCATCCAGTCTGTTGATATATTAGTCACAATACTGTTGATAAACCGTTCTCTATTCTGTTCTGTTAGATTCCGATCTGCTCAACTGTAACAAAATCTATTCTACTCAGTTATTTTCAAGACTGATCTATTATATTATATTGGTTATATTTTCTTCTAGTCTTATCTATTCCATTCTATTCTATTCTGGAATTAACTTTTTTGTTCTATTCAGTTTTACACTTATCTATTGTATTCTACTGCAAAATTAACTATTCTATTCAGTTCAGTTCTTAGCTGTTTCCTTCTATTAAATTCAGTTCTACTTTAAAACTGTTCTACTCTAGAATAATATATTCTATTCCATTCTAGATTGATCTATTATATTATACTTTCTCTTAGCTTATCTGTTCCATCCTATTCAGTTCTATTCAGTTCTGCTCAAGACTAATTTATTTTTTTCAGTTCTACACTGATTTATTCTATTATACAGAAAAACGATCTAGTCTATTGTTCCATGTAGTTCTGTTCTAGACTGATCTGTTATATTCTATTTGGTTTTAGACTGATACATTCTGTTTTATTCTTATATTATAGAAATATCTATTCTTTTCTGCTATATTATGATCTATTCTAAGCAGTTCAGCTGTATTCCTGTCTATTGAACTCAGTTAAGCTCTATTCTGTTTAGTTCAGTTCTAGACTGATATATTCGATTTTATTCTATTATGTTCTAGACTGATCCGATTCTATAATTCTGCAAAATGATCTATTCTTTTCAGTCAGTTCTGATCTGTTTTTCTTCTATTCAATTCAATGTTCTAGAATGATATATTCTGCTGTAATATTATCTATTTTATTCAGTTCAGCTCTATTCCCATCTATTAAATTCATTTCAGCTCTATTCTGTTTAGTTCAGCTCTAGACTTTTATTTTATGTCCGAGACTGGTCCAATTCTATAATTCTGCACAATGATCTATTTTACTCAGTTCAGTTCTGATCTTTTTCTTTCTATTCACTTTAGTTCTATTCTATTCAGATGCATTGCATCTGTAATTGTAACATACAAATGACGCTCACAGCGTTTATTTACTCTTTATCTTGTGTAGATCTTTATGATAAATTACACTAACAGAGCTCTGTACACCATGGCATATCTTATCTACAGGACACGGTTAGAATTCCACACAGGAAGTTCTCCTGCAGTTGTAGAGAATCAGTGGTTCCCTGAGACAAAATTAGGCCACTATGTTTGCCTGATCCTCGTTCTCCTCCATACAAGAGGACGAAGAAGAAAACATGAAAAAAAAAAAAGCCTGGAGCCCAGGGCAATCATGGAAGAGTAAAAAACATACAGCCGTCCCATACATACACACACACACACACACACACTCTTCATGAGGATGACAGGCTCCTTTGCTCAGTTCTGTTTGTGAGTTCTCTCTCGCCACGTTTCTCCATGAGCAGCAGATGAAAGAGCAGGATGCTCCAGTGTGAGCCTCCCACGGGCCCCTGAAAACGTCAATACACTCTTCTGCAACACATCTAAAGCAAAAATACACACACACACACTTACACACACAAACAACGGGGAGAGATCTCCAGCAACCACATACCACAAACATGAGACATATTCATACACGTTATCAATAAACAACTGATCCTGTCAAGTACGAAATTCCAAGGGAGAGAACATTCTAGTACAGTTTCTTGGTTAATTCGCTACAGATTTTTTTAGTATATGTGAGCATTTGTGCCAAAAGAATCAAAACAGCCATCTGTTAATACAGGATGACCGTAACAACACAAATCCAGGGAAATAAGGATTAACAGTCAAAATAAACGCCTTTGTTCATACTTCCTTTTCTACTTTATTTTAGAGGTGCACAGTATACTAGATACAAATAAAAAAGTGGTACCAAATATTTAAAGTGATACATTATTATTATTTGGTACCAAATCTGGATTGCAATATGCAGTATCTCCGACATGTAGGGTGTAACTAATAATAATAATAATAATAACTAGTGCTGGGAAAAAATTAATCGTGATTAATCGCAACCAAAATAAAAGTTTGTGTTTACATAATATATGTGTGTGTACTGTGTATAATTATTATGTATATATAAATACACACACATGCATGTATATATTTTTATAAAAAAATTATATTTATATATAAGATAAATTATATATACATGCAAATATTTCTTAATAATTTCTTAAATATATACATGCATGTGTGTGTATTTATATATACATAATAATTATACACAGCACACACACATATATTATGTAAACACAACTTTTATTTTGGATGCGATTAATCATGATTAATTTTTCGCCAGCACTAATATTAACATATTTTTATTTATTATTATATAAATGATAAAGGCACAGTATGTAAGTTTCACCACTATACAAAACTATAACAATGGCGTAGCTTGATGACACCGTGAATGAGCGTGGAACCATAGGAGTTGTCGTCTTTAACTCCACATCCAGGAGATGGAAAGCAATCCGACGGGACTCAGGCAGAAATCATTTTCATGGATGAGCTAATGTATGAAAAGTTTTATTTACGTTACTGTGGTATGAAACAGGGCGGAGCCAAGAGCCATGGAAGTGGAACAAGGCTGGTGGAGCGAATGCTAATGAGAGACCTGAGGCCTGGGACATTTTACGTTGCTGTTTTTATTATGCTTATATGCCGCATTCAGCCACTGCCGCTCTTTTCGTTTTGTTGTTTATTATGATAAAAGTTATGTTTAACGTTTTCCGGTTCCCGCCTCCTTCTTCCCTGAACTTGAACAGTTACGTTTGATCACTTAAATTCTGCAAGTGCTGCATTACTACTCATACAGGTCACTTTATTTGACAAATTAAAATTGTGGGGTAACATAACGTTATATATATAATATATAACAATGATTCGTTTTTTGACGATGAAGGCATCCAAACAGTCGCTCACCTGTCTAATAAAACACAAAATATGTTAAAGTGTCTGTGGTGTTTCCATGGATTCTATGGAAGTACGGAAATCGAGTGTACTGCAGATATGACGTCATTGACCGGCGACGCAATGACATGAGCCGTTACACTGCTTAAAATTGCGTATTTCTCTGGATTTAAACATTGTTGGAAACATGTGGGATAATGTAAGTACACAAGTCAAGTCTAGTGTTTTTTTGTTTGTTTATTTTAATCCAGAAATCTTACATATTGTGCCTTTAATTATTAAAATTATCTAAATATCATTATATAAATTAATCATTTATTTATTTGACAAAAATTATGCATATAATATAATATAATATAATAAAAATTAACTACCGGTAATTAAATCACATATTTTTCTGTAATTAATCGCGATTAATCACACCTATATAATATATGTGTGTGTACTGTGTATTATGTATATATAAATACACACACATGCATGTATACAGTCAAACCAAAAATTATTCAGACACCAGATAAAAAATTTTTTTACTAGTGGGTGCAGGACACTATAGTTCATGTATGTAAGTGAGGATAGCAAAATAAAGTAAACTGTGACATATTATACCCAAAAATTCTTCATACAGTGGACTACCAGTAAAATTGATAAAAATTTGGGACCAAAACTATTCAGACACTTTGACCTGACCATGTTTTGCTTAAGTGTTTTTTCTTGAATTGCTAATGTGACCTTTTACACCACAGACTGAACAAAATTAAGCATTGCTTGGTAATTGGTTGACCTAATTTGGTATTATCTAATTGTGTACTTAAATTTAACAGTTCTGATGCTCACGTCCCCACTGTTGGCGCTTTCAGCGGTGGACAGGGGTCAGCATGGGCACCCTGACTGGTCTGCGGCTATGCAGCCCCATACGCAACAAACTGTGATGCACTGTATATTCTGACACCTTTCTATCAGAACCAGCATTAACTTCTTGAGCAATTTGAGCTACAGTAGCTCGTTTGTTTGATCGGACCACATGGGTCAGCCTTCGCTTCCCACGTGCATCCATGACCTTGTCGCCGGTTCACCACTGTTCCTTCCTTGAACCACTTTTGATAGATACTGACCACTGCAGACTGGGAACACCCCAAGAGCTTCAGTTTTGGAGATGATTTGACCCAGTCGTCTAGCCATCACAATTATATCCCAACCACTAATAGGTGGTGTGGTGAAGAGATAGTGTTATTCACTTTACTTCACGTCATAATGTTATGCCTGATCGGTATATATATATATATATATATATATATATATATATATATATATATATATATATATATTTATTTATTTATTTTTGTAGCCTAAAGTATTGATAGTGAGGTATCAGAGGCTGGCATCGTACCAAAGGCAAAATGTTGGTATTGCTCCAACCCAACTGTCTATTGGCTCTAGATTAGATGATTGAGTCTCAGTCTGTGTTGCCGTTTAAACTCTGAAGCTCAGGGTTGGTAATGTAGAGCAAGGCAGATCTAGTGATCTGGTGCTACTGGGGTAATGAGCTTGGCTAATGAGATGACACTGTCTGCTTAGCCCTCTCTGAAGAGAACTCCCATCTGCCCACTGGAGACTCAGGCTCCCACAGCCCTTGTATCTGGCGTTTCCTCAAGTGGATGGTGACACATTGCCTCCCGCCATCTGCCCTGTGTGCCACGATCTCCCTTCTCCACACCTTCACACCAATGTGTGTCTGTATGCGCGCATGATTTCTTCATGTGTACAGTATGTTATTAAAGCCTAGTGCCACAAGACAAAAGCTTGTCATCCTCCTTACATTTAAAAACTATGTTCAGTGCAAAACTCTGCAAATTATACCTGCAGTCCAGTTTAACCAGGGGCTGTCTTTGCTGGTATAGCTCTGTGCAGTGAGTATTTAAATTATTTACCTATCATTGATTTGAACTGCATTGTGGGAACTGCATTGTGCAGTTATCTCATTTGCATAATTCCTTTAGCGAACTGGCAACTAAAAAAATAAAAAAAAATAAATAAAAAACACTGATCTCAGACTGCTTCAATTACACAATCATTTACAAGATCATGTAGATCATGTATCTACAATCTCAAAATTCCATCCACATGTATACATGCACAGATTAATTACAAAGAGCGTTCATGATAAAGAAAAATCTAGTTTGACAAGGTCCAAATTTAAAATGTATTATTGCAATTTATTCTAATTATTACTATTCTATAAATATCAATTTTATTCCAAAGTTTTCTTGTATTGAAAATTATTAATATATTATATTATATTATATTATTTGGGGTTTCTCTGTTATACTTCTAAAAGATGCAATGAACTTTTTTGTAATTATTTGTAGCATAAAGTATTTAATTAATAACGATAGTATCAAATAAATGTACTCTTGGCATTCATGTTGTTTTCAAAAAACATAATTTTCAAGTTTAAATTAAATGAACCTAAAAATGGCATATGGTGTAACCATGAAGTAAAAATTGAATTTTTCTAACATCTTAAATATATGTGGCCACAAAAAAGTGTAAAAAAAAAATGAAAAAGTATTTATTTGATTAATTATTATTAATTTATGAATATCATTAAGGCTTTGGGGAGTCACACAACATGGCATTTTACAACCTGAAGTAACCTTGCCTTGTCAAAAAAAGGATAAACTATCTGATTTTTTAAGAGCTTTATTGACCTTGACACACTGTGATGAGGGGTTTCCTGATGAGGGTGATTTATGTTTTCATATATATATATTTCCTATTTCTGCACATTGGTTGCAAAATTTATTTTTTTTTTTAAATTACAAGAAAATCTGAGAGCTGTTTCTTGGACCCCACTGTTCCAAGGGGAGACCCACACACTCCCGTTCGCAGGTTGTTGGCACAGCTAGACTCAAGGCTGCATGTGTAATTAAGTTTATCTAGAAGATTCTATCCACAGCGTCCAGGTTCTCGCTCAAGGCCACTGTGACATTCAGGTCTTTCATTGTAAAAACAAGTGGATCTTATCTGATTTTGAGGGACTCGCGACGGCAAGTGAGAGAATATATAAAATATATGACTTGCTGCTGAAAGAGGCTTTTCTTCACATGAATCAAGCCTTAGTGTTGCACAGGAGACCATATAAAGAAAGGGCCGCAAGGCTGACCCTAGCAGCCTGCGTGATTTACAAGCTTCCAGTGGACAAGAGGTCCTTCAGGGGTCCTAAAAGGGCCAGGACCTGCCTTTTGTGTGCCAGACAATTAATTATCCCACCGCTAATAATGCACTCTTACCTGCTGGGAAAATGACCAGGGCGGGCAGCAGGGCCTGAAAGAGGTCAGCAGCATTTCAGACACCAAACAGGTGTCATGACAACCGCCTTAAACTACAAATATTACAAAAGGAGAACCCCTGAACCTCCAAGCTAAGTTAAAATCTAGTCCGACACCAGAACATGCAACTGAAACTTGCATATGTTGATCCTCAGCACACTGTTTCTGTTCTCAAAGTATAATTTTTGCATTTTGCTATATAACTTATGATTAGTTTGTCTGATTTTACATTCAGGACCCAAACCTGAGAAAATACCACTTAGCTCCAAAGCTAGAAAAAAAAAAGTTGAACTGGTGTGGCTGGCTAACTCTAGCGTGAGGCTGTAGGTTAAATTTAAACCCTTTGCATTTTTTTGTACCCAGACACTCTCTCACCAAAGCTTCAGGTTTCATGCAGCACACATTCTGCACAGCGCATACCACAATTGCTGAAAATTACATGCCTGTTTGATTTGGATGATTTGGAAGCTCTGAGGGGATGGTGAAGTTGGTGGGTACGGGTGAGGAGGTGCTGTCAAGGGGGGAACTGGAGCCATAAACCACAGCCAGATTTTCCCAATTACAAGTCTCCATCAAAGACGTTGTTGTGTGCCAGCATAGCCCAAGCTAAATGGATGATTTACACTTTTCCCTGTCACTTTACATCGGTTCACAATTAGGCCCTGTATGGGCCACGTTTTTTGAGTTCTACAAACACACACATCAATTCAAAACCATTTTTATTTTGTTTTCTTTCATTTTTCTCAACACATACCAAAAACAGGCCCTGGAGAGCTGCTAAAATTTAAGCATTAGTCTTAAACAGAAGTTTTATGATGGACTGACAGCAAGTTTTTTCCACGAATGCTAATAAGTGTTGGCCTGGGATGGAAATAAGAGAAGCCATGGCCAGAGTAACTAGATGACTGACCTGTAGTGAAAATCATTTATTTTTGTTACTTTTCTACAAATGCTTATTACATTTAGAAACTTGAGATGAAATATGATTTCTGTCATGACAACTCTCTGAGTGTTTGCTGCTGCTGCTTTTATTGCTGCTGCTGCTGCTGCAGAGCAAGTACGGGACTTGCTACTGCCAATACATACACGACACGCCGCTGTGAGCAAGTAAGACATGCTGCTGCTGTACAATAGAGCGCACATGAATTACCCAAAGCAGATCTATACAGGTGGAGCTGGGGAAGGTGGGGGGTTTCTGAAAGCATGCTGCACTGCTAAGCAAATGCTACCCAAGTATTTGAAGGTTGCGCATGCAAGCTCATTGGCTACTGATACAGCAGGAACCAATCAGCTGTGCCCTAAAGATAACGATGTGATTACGAGCAGGTAGTTAAAGGACCTATTAGCCTGCGCCATCTAGAGTTTCATGACAGAGCTTTGTATGTATGATGTGTAATGTGTGAAGAAAGCATAGAAAAATCAAGATAAACATAACTCTAGTAATTCTCTAATTCTGAAATTATTGTGTAATTGTGTGTATTTAGGATATATAAAATGCTAGCTGTGAAATTAGCCTTAGCAAGATGACCATTCCAAAAATGTTTAAAATGTTTAATTAGAGAAAAAAAATAAGCGGAAATGCCTAAGAAAAAATAGTCAAAGGAACACGACAGGGATCTGACATCTTTATTTTAGACTGGAGCCACTCCTCCAAATGCAACCCGAGGTGTGATAAAATAACTGTGCTTATTTCACTTTGCAAGTAACAAAGCCTGAAGTGAACATGAACCCCTTCCAGCCCTCTGCCCCTAATAATGCCTGACACAGCCACACAAACTAGTCTCTCATTAAGTAGCGCAGTATTTCTGCACAGTCGAACTAGTGGCCCTCCACCTCTGCTGTCAGTCTTTGTTTAATGATGTTTTGTGTTCATGTTACACATAGACAGTGGGAGATATGCAACTGAGAGAGTTCTCGTTAAGGAAGCGAGCAACTCAATTAGCGCTGTCAGAAAGCGCGGCCCAGTAACCGCAACTCAGGAGAACCCGTGACCCCAACTCGACTCTGAGCCAATCCGTGCCCCCACGAGGGTTCTCCCCCAAAAATTAGTCTAAGCTATGTCGTCGCTAACTTATCACAGCCATGCATCTGTGCCTTAGTGGCCACCTCCATTACCAAGATTCCCAGACATCTGCCAAGGGGGAGAAGGGCACCGCATGAGCCCCACAAGCTGTTTAACCCGCCCTTCAGCCGTAACCAATTGATTGAACGAAGCAGGCCCGGACGTCGCCTCATCTTCCACGTGTGGGCGGGGTAAAGAAAAGAGGAGGGCAAATGCTTTTGAGGATCCCAGCGTGCAGCCAGGACGGCCCTGTCTCAAACCCCCACCTTCTCTCACTTTGGCTATGTCGTTGCAGTTTGCTTCTGGACCGCTTTCTTTTCTGTTCCCTCACTAGTCACACCCCCCTTTCCCAATCCATTTGTTTGCGTAAATAAATGAAGGGCCAACAAGCGGGACAATCCGGTTCACATTCTCTCCTATTTTTCATGTGCGCTGGTGAATGTGAAGCAGGTCTGAATGGGGCAGAAGCCCATAAAAAAGATTTTTACAGAATGCCATGCATTAAGTCTAGAGGTTTGACTCCTTAGAGAGGTGCTCTCCCATTGAGTTCTTCAAAAAACAGCTCACATACAGACAGCATCTGTCAATTCTGAAGCGGGGAAAATCGATCCAAGCAACAGAAAGGAGCAGGTTAAGAAAATGTCACTTGGTTCTGATTTAGGGGCAGATGCAAACATATCTTTTAGGAAATACCTCTTTCTGGGAAAGAATTTGTGGAGCTCGGCCGTAAAACAGCTTGAGAAATTCATCTCCCATTATTGGTCATGACATTTAATTACTTAAAAAGGTTCCACATGGGCCCTCTTCACTCCAACATGCTGAATGTAATGGGCCATCGACGCATGTTCACCGCAAGAATGTTTCAACAATCGTCACACCAAGGCCAAGGTTTCACCTCAACAGTAAAAAATAAGTCTCAAGACTTTTAATTATGAAAAATAAAGTCACAGTCACAACTGGGAGACACTTTTATTTATTTATTTTTAACTGAGCAGATAACGGGCTTCCATACAAAAGTTTAGTACAGTTAGAAAGTGGAGAAATCTGAGCTGCTGATGGCTATACATTTTTTAATTGTTTCACGCATTTGCAAACGTTTTATTAGGGTGTGAGAAGGAGCAACCGGAAAGAAATAAAATCGCTACTCTACACCTTAAATAGTTCTGCAACAGGGACAAAAACAACAGTAAAACTAAACAACTTACACTCTCAAAGCTTGCAGAACATGCTGAAGAGAGAAAGGAACGGACCAGGAGACAGATGCCCTGCCAATGTCTGATCAAACGAGACACTCAGTAAAGACTTGTCTATCAGTTCAGCTCAGCAGGTAATAAAAGTCACAGGTCAATGCCATTGATTTGTAGCCCTTCAGACGCTGAAATTCAATGCCTATAACACCTCTCAAGTGAATGACATACAAGAGTGTATTTACCAGACACCCAAACACAGAAGACAAGGCTCTTGTTTTAGACTGTTCACAGGGGTAAAAAGACACGCACCAGTTGAGCTAAAAGTAGTGTGACCAGACAACCTTTTAAAAAACATCTCAATGCGGTTTATTTTCTTTTTTTTTAGATCCATGCTGTAATTATTAAAATGATGCATGCTATTATTTGCATTTTTAAATGCATAGATAATAACAATCAGCAGGTAAATGATATATTGAACTATAAATACCCCTGGTATTATTTCAGAAATCCGGTCACCTCAGTTTAAAACCTCTACATTGGGCACATTAAAATTTTCCAATAATCCCTGAAGAAAAACTTGGCCACAAATCAAAAATCTTTGAGATAAAAATTATATCTGATTCAAATATGGCTTGGATTTTAGTGAAGCTCTTAAAAGCCCTGGATAACAGCCTGATCTGAAAATAGGCCTCGATCATTTTGCCAGTGGACTGGATGATTTTCCACTGTCTCAATGAACTCCATCAACGCTTATATTTGCTCTCTCTCGGTCACTCATTTGGAATGCATGAATATTATATCCTGAAACATACACCGTAGAGCAAACGCTCTTAATGTTCTAAAGAGCACGTTCCCTTTGCTATGAGCAGCTAGATTAGCTGATCTGTATGTTCACTCTTAGGCAAAAGATCAACAAAGTACGTTGTGCCACCCGAGAGATTCATCTGTACTCTGCGTGATCCCTCCCTATATCGACCCCTATTGTTCAAACTAAACCTTTCCCATGTCATAAATTCGCCATTGAGGACTACAGGACACTATATAACATGGTTATATAGGTTATATATACATGGTCACTGGTTAACATGTTTCCAGCCCTGTCTGTTCTGAGTGTTTATGGGGGAACTTCACAGTGGGGAGCCATTATAAAAAGGAAAAGAAAACTAAAAGAGCGGAAAAAAGTTGCATATTTGTGCCAGAGTTCCATGGGTAATTCAATCTCATCTGGGTTTTAGAAGCAGAAACATGAGGAATGGAGAGAAATGCCTTTACCGATTCACAGTGCTGAACACATGCCGTGAACTTTATTGCATTTAAGGCTCTGGGATGGAACTATTTAACAGCATTGGGCTCTGGAAATAACATGGTTATGTTTTATTTTTCTATCTGTAGGTCATCCTGGTTCTTATAACCAGGAAGAACAAAGGACAGCTGTGGCCACTGCACAAGGAAACATTAACCTTCCAAGGAAAGGATTTTTAATACTCAAGTTCTGCTGAGTAAACAGTATTTCCGTGACCACTTTTCTATTTACTCCAGCGAGGAGCTTGGCCTCAAAACCATAGAAAATTCAAATAAAGAGTCCATGTTCAATGTGAGAGCCATTGTGTAACACCATCTCCCTTCTTTTCTTTTTTTGTGTACTTTTTTTTTCACCATATTGTGAATGTGTGTAGTGGTCAGGTTACTTTTGAAGTGTCCTAAGGTACAGTTCTAAGGGGGTGAGGGGGTGAGGGGGTGAGGGGGTGAGGGGGTGGGAGGGTGGGCAGAGGGAGGGAAGATTTGTTCTGCTTGGGTGCATGTCAGCTGTATTCACACAACCCCTGAGGTGACTGCCTGTCAGTCCTGGATATGGAAGAAAAATCAAAGAGGCTGGACAACAATACACTCTCTCTGAGATACTTTATTGTGAAAAGGGCAAGGATTTTCCCCAAGTAGCATTTGCATACTATAGCAGACACCTGGAGTTGGGAACATTTTTTCAAAACTAAGAGGTGACTAAAAGTCTAAATTTAATAAACATTAAATTTAATTAAAATTAATTTTAATTAACATTTTTTCTCTTTTTATTTGAAATTTAAAATGATATATCTTTTCTCATCTCATATAGCCCTAAAACAGGACTATACAATAGTTTACATAATATGTAGTAAAATATATATTAAATCAAGTATGGTATATAGTATAAACGTTATACTGGAACATTCGATTTTAAAGTTGTTTTGACATTAACAGTAAATGATTTTCACTTCCCATTTATCTGTGCTCTCTGAAAGTGGGTCAATTAGCGTAATCTTATAATTTAAAAAAATTATAAGGGGCATAATGAGTGCTAAATACAACAGATGAAGCCCTGATAAAAAGAAAAACGAATGTGGATTTTTTCTATTATTTTACTTTGTTTGCTTCCCTTTCTTCTCTTCCATACAGAAAGAAAATCAACTTCCTCCCATTACATATACTTCAGATGAATGGCGCTGTACCACCGAACCACTGAAGTGATTTTCAAAAAAGGTTTTTAGTGAGCCAATGAAAAAGCTGCAAACTCTAAGCATGGCCAATCAGAGAAGGATTTGTGCGTCCTTGTATCTGGGTGTCTGCGCTTCTGCTCTTGGCCGTTCTGGGGTTTTGCTCACACTGGGCCAGTACGTGCCCTTATCGCTAGCCTGCCACGGCAGGGATTACATGCTACAGACTGCTGGAAGCATGGCCCTAGCCATTTTAATCCAATCACTCATTAAAATTTCATGCAAATCCCTCAGACAAACAGTGTCATGGCCAGTGATTGGGACGATTAACCCACCTACGGAGAGAGTGGCTGAAGGATGCCTTTAAGAGGGGATGAAAGGTGATCTGTGACAAGCCAATGGCGGATCAGGCGGTTTCACAGTCAGTGTTTCACCGTCCTTTAAGATGTTCACAAGCACCCAGAGATCCCTTGTGTTGCTTCAGGTGATCAGCACTTCACTACGTCCTCACTATCCACACATCCTCAGTGCAGCGCTGACAGAGTGATCCACATGGACACACTCATGCTCTGTTCCAAAACCCAGTGAGCTTCTTCTACAGGCAGCATTTATGGGCATCTAAGGCTGTTCCAAAAGGTAGATACCTGATTTTGGCAAGAAGAATTACATACATCCCCTTAGAAGGCAATCCCAGAATGCACTGCAAGGAGCTCAGTGAAAAAAAGATAATGTTGATAATATGATTTATTAACTACAGTAAAGTATTGATAAAATAGTTTAATATGATTAAAACTATTTAATTGTTTGGGGGTTGGATGTATGTTTTTGAACGTCTCTTATGCTCAACAAAGATGCATATTTTTGAAGCAGTCATGCAGTAAAAACAATAATATTGCAACATATTAAAATAACTGTTTTAATATATTTTAAAATGTAATTTATTCCTGTGACTGCAAAGCTAAATTTTCAGCAGCCATTTCTCCAATCTTCAATATCACATGATCCTTCAGAGATCATGCAGATTTGCTTCTCCATAAACATTTCTTATTATGACCAATGTTGAAAACAGCTGCGCTGCTTTATATTTTTTGTAGAAACGGTGACACAAATATATTTAAATGCATTCGAAATCTAATATTATAAATGTTTTTATTGTCACTTTTGATTAATTTAATGCATCCTTGCTAAATAAAAGAATTTCTTTTAAAAAAATACACAAAATATTATTTAAATTTAAGTTGAACTGTTCTAATTTTAGTGAATGAAATCTATACACACACAAACACAGACAAAGCAATTGTTTTAATGATGTAGGGAGTTGCTTTTATTGAATATATACTAAGTGGATATTTTCTAAATGGAAATATTTGCAGGATCTTCTAACATTTACCTGTGAAATGTAAGATCTTCACTGAGGAAAACACCACATCACAAACGCAGTACCTGTCAGAGCTTTGGACTGGGCAAGCCGCTTTAAACTATATGTGTTAACTATATCCTATACTACTTATTTTGAAGCCTTTAATATAAAGCATGTCTAGGACAAATGTTTAGGACAAATTGGATTATACACTTCCCAGCAGCAGCTCAATCTGTGTCCTCCAATATTTTTCTGATACGCTAATAATATCAAACTACTGTTTATCGATACAAATGGTATTGCCTCATCCTATATCATTTATAAAAAATATATTACGATGTATCGAAATGTATATTTATTCGAGTTTGTATACGATACATTGAATTATATTCTCAATATACCGCCCAGCCCAACCTCAAACAGTCTACATTTTTAGATTTTCATTAAAAAAATATTTTGTATATGCATTAAGAACGTTCCCTGGTAAAACCTGCCCCAACAACACATACATAGTACATGTATTCAACCCTCACATTATGTTTAAACCATGCACAAATCCTTGAAATTAAAGTGCTGTCTCAGGTGTCCTCCGCTTTGTAGCTGTCAACAGTCTTGTTCAATGAGTGGATTTACCACAAAACCAGCTCAAAGGGGCCCACATCAGCTGATGAATCTGGTTAAACAATTAACTAAGCTCAGACTGAGCTCTAAACAGAAGTGAGGGAATGGGAGATTCCTACTACCTCTCCAACAGCTGGGTGCTCTTAAAAACAGCTATGAATGGCCTTTAGCAGACTGCTGCTGTGTATGTGTGTTTGAGCAGAGGAAACCATGGTATCAGCAAAGGCATCTGGTGATGGCTGCTGGTTCCAGATGAGTGGGCACACAGCTTAAACTTTGACCCCTGAGATGACAGAGGGGCAGCTGGTAGAGAGGGTCCTCCTCTCCCCATCCCTGGACAGTAGGGTGGGGAGACAGCAATGTCTCCTAAACAGGGACGTGCCCCTTTAACCTCACTGGCCCAAAATCCCTTACATAAATAAATAGATGAATAAATACATTTTAAAATAAATGTAAATACATTTAAATTTAATGTATAAATGATAAATAAAAACAACATTATAAAAATTTAGATATTTAGATAAAAATGTAGACACATTTTAAACTATACCTAAACATATGCATATTGTTAAAGGGTTAGTTCACCCAAAAATTCTGTCATTAATTACTCACCCTCATGTCATTCCTAACCCGTAAGACCTTCGTTCCTCTTCAGAACACAAATGAAGATATTTTTGATGAAATCCGAGATCTCTCAGGCCCCTCCATAGACAGCAACTTAATTAACACTTTCAAGGTCCAAAAAGGTATTAAAAACATTGTTAAAATAGTCCATGTGACTACAGTGGTTCAACCTTAATTTTATGAAGCAACGAGAATACTTTTTGTGCGCAAAAAAAACAAAAATAACGACTTCATTCAACAATTTCGTTCTAGCCTGTGCCAGTCTCCTACGCAGTTTCCGTTGCAGCGCTCTCGAGATCTACAGCAGCCGATGCTGTTCACATGAGCACCACTGGAGTCACATGGACAATTTTAACGATGTTTTTACTACCTTTCTGGACCTTGAAAGTGTTAATTACATTGTTGTCTATGGAGGGGTCAGAGAGCTCTCGGATTTCATCAAAAATATCTTCATCTGTGTTCCGAAGATGAACGAAGGTCTTACGGGTTTGGAATGACATGAGGGTGAGTAATTAATGACAGAATTTTCATTTTTGGGTGAACTATCCCTTTAACATTTAAAATGAAAGAATTTGAATGCCTTCAAGGACACATCCAAACTCCCTGCACAATGAAAGTGCAATGAAATTTGTGTCCAAGAGACTCTAATATAACACATATTGGTTTCGAAAGTGGCACTTTTAAGCCATTGTCCATCAAAAGATGTCTTAAACCTAGTTCCCAGACTAAAATGCATGTTTGAGCTGTTTTAACTGAAAACAACTTGCACTATATGTTAGTGTCATTGTTTAGTTTCAAGATGCAGACCAGTAATGTTTTTTTCTAAGGTATGTTTATAAAAGCTACTTAAATGTCCTAATTTAACTAAGGCCTAATCCTGGCTTAATCTAAGCCCTGTCTGTGAAAGGCCTGAATGTTTCTTTTCCTACATCCAAGAGCCAGTACAGGCAGCAGACATTTGTAGAAAACAGCCGAAAAGCTCTCTCAAAGCTCAGAGCGGACCTGTCTGCAGAGAAATGTCTAACAAGCCACACTCCTCTATCAAAAAAAGACAAACTAAGGACTTTGGCTTGAAGAAATCTAATCCTCTGGCAGGCGAGTAACCTGTTCAGAGGAGGTGAGGGAAGCGTGCGGACCACCTCAGAGGGGCCTTCAGTCTACTTTTCTATGCTAAACCCAAGAATGGTTTACCTCAAATGAAAAGGTTCAAAAGCTCCAGACTGAGATGATTTGAGATGACTGTAGTTGTCCATTCTGTAGCAGAACAGAACAGCAGACCACTGACTTTCTGAGCACTCCATCACAGGGATCAACGAATCAAAATCAAAGCCCTGTATTAATTAGGCTTTTTTCAGACCATTTCAAATGTTCAAAAACGGTGTGAAATGCAATGGTCAAGGTCCATCCAGATGGGGTCTTCATACAGTATACTATAATTTAAGCACTGCTGCTAAAAACATCAATAAATTCATTATAATGTAAAAAAAAAAAAAAAAAAAAACTAGACAAACTCACTAACTGACTAGTTGGTTGTTTGACAACTAGTCACCTAGTCTACTATCCCTACCATTCCCATTATAACACTCGCTTATCTGCTACAAATAAGCTATGTTGCTCATGAAAAGGACTGAAAGAAAGAAAACAGTCATGTCATTCACAAAGAAACCGTAGCTGGACTCATTTTTTGTTAATTAAATCGTTTGAGACACACTTGTATTTTGTTCATTATGGGTAGCTACACAGAAACAATGTCTTTGCACATTCTCATATTACATAAACGAGAGCAGCGACTACATTCTTGTCCAAATTGTGTTTGTACATGTGACCGTGACTCTAAACAGCTTTTCAATGTCAACAGTGATTTAGCATCACTCGAAGTGAAACAGCTCCTCTCTCGATTTATGAGGAGCGAAGTGAAAATCATATTCCCGGACAGACTAAACTGAATCAATTTTAATTGAATCATGGAATATCGCTGTCGAGAGCCTCTTACTAAACTTATATTATCAGGAGAACCTACTCGCTTCCCAGCCGGGGAAGGCAATTATTTAACAAGAATGACACAGCGAATGCTAAATGAGAAGTGCTGGTGGAGCTCGAAAATTCCAGCGCTGACCCCTGGAATGATTTCTTCTCTCATGACACGAGGCCATTAGAGATTGTTTTACGCTGGGCGCTTTAACAGAAATTCATCATTAGGCCAATAAAGAGCCATTAGATTGGAAAAGATCTTATGCTGTCAAATCTGCTAGAAAATATCTCTTAGAGATCATTTGGGCCTTTTTTTCTCGTTCTTGAGCGATACCGAGCAGAACTGTACATGACAAGAGCAAAGCTGCGCAAATAAGGGAGCAACGAGAGAGCGAGGAAAGCCATTCATCTTCATTTAGTGCACAGGAGAGAAATTTTAGGCCAAAAATTACTCTTAAATCATGAGGTCACTGTTATGTGTATAGTCGAAAATCGGGACCATGAAGCTTTCAAGACCCGACGTGTTCTCATGCTTCTAATTTAACGAATATACGAACACACACTTACAAATGCAAAGCCGTGGACAGTTAAACGGATACTATAGACTTTTCATTGGAAAGACAGGAGCATCATCTCTGCTTTCAGACAAATCATGATTTCATAAATAAACAGAACATTTCAGACCCAATCCCTCCGTAAACACACACACACACACACACATATTCATTCATCTGCATGACTGCACACGCTCAAACATTCATATTCAGCTCAGTGACTCTGCTTATCCACTAACCCTCAAACCCCAGGTCCATGTTATAGACCTCATGAGTCATCTTCAAAAGGACGAGCAGGCTGGAAACGTGGGGTTTCCGCTCCAGGTTAACTACACCGCCTAAAGATCTGTGGTGTGGTTCAAAAAGCACACTGTCTCTGCTTCTATTGATGTGACACTAAAACAGTTCATATTCAACAGTCCTGTGCATTGTCTCTATCCATCTAGGTCTAGATATATCCCACAAAAAGTATCCCACAATTCTCAGAAAAATCATTGCTGAGCAGAGCACGAACCTCTCCTGCATTACACATAATGTGGCTTCTGATAAAAGGACTGAAGTCTGGAGTGGCGCATCCTGTGGGGATTCACCGACTCTTTGCTGAGAAGATCTCACAGTCAGAGGCTCTGGCTTTAGGTGGGTTTCAGGTATATATATATATATATATATATATACATATATATTAAGAACATATAATCAAACTACAAGCAACAACACAAATACATACAATAGAGCAAAGATGCATATAAAATAAACTGTGTTTTTCAGGTATCTAACAGTAGTTTTCAGATACAGAAACTGAATAAAGTAATCAAATATAAAATAACATTGCATATTATAATCTTAAAATTAAATTTAAAGGTAATGTAAAAGATTAATCATTATTGAAGTTACAAAAGCTATTAAATCAAGAGCAGTGAGTGATTTCTTTGTCATTTGTTGTTTGATTAACATTAAAAACACAGACAGAAGGAAAAGGCTTCTTTCCCTTTAAGATATAATGCACTGATCCAGTACATACTGTTACACATAAACACGTCTTTCTCGTGTTTTTTTCTTTTTTACTTAAGACATAACCTACTATGTTTGCTAGGATACTCGCCAAGACGGGCATGTTGACAATTTTTGTGTGAATTTGTCCGTTCAAGCGCAAGACTTGAAAGAGAACTTTGCACGCTATCTGCAAGATGAGTGCACACACATACACAGACACACACACACACACACACACAAATCTTCTCTCAGCGCGCGCAAGTTCTCTTTCGCGTCTTGCTCTTGAATGTTTGCAAGGCTTAAATTAGTTAGTTTAACACAAATAGCAGGGTTTGCTGTTCAAGTCTCACCTGCTCTCGCACGCTATCAACACCCGGGCGATGACGGCGTATATGACTGAGTCATGTTCGAGCATACGGCACTTGCATACAAGAGTAACTGTTTTGTCCACGCTTTTTGATCATCGCTGTTGTAATGTATTGGGAAGCCAGAATGGGTATCCATCAACAGAAACATACATTAGCCTAACTCTGCCCATTTGTTTTACGCGTTGTTATTTTCAACAAACCATATTATAGATGCGTCATCAGATTTGAGATGAACCGTGGTGCAAGTGCGTGCCGAACCGTGGGTGGAGAACGGTAAGGTTCGATTTTTTTACCAAGAACCATTACACCCCTATATATATATATATATATATTCCTTAATTTAAAGTCAGCTGAACTTAACTGATACCAAATATTTTTAAAGGTGCAGTGTGTAAATTTTAGCGGCATCTAACGGTGAGGTTTGCGAATTGCAACTGTCCACCGCTCACCCCTCTCTTTCGAAGCGCATAGAGAAGCTACAGTGGCCGACCCAGGACAAAGATGTCGTTGTTGGAGAGAGCAGAGAGTGACTAGCGCTCTGTAGAGAAGTTTGTCCGTTTAGGGCTACTGTAGAAACATGATGGCACAAAATGGTGACTTCACTGTAAGGGGACCCGTGGTGTATGTAGATAGAAATGGCTCATTCTAAGGTAATAAAAACATAACGGTTCATTATGTAAGGTCTTTATACTCCACTGAAAACATAGTTATGTATATTATACTGCATTTATGTCAATATATCCTAAATATTACACAGTGCACCTTTAAAGTCATCATTAAACATTAAATCAAAATGAGCCCCTGTAGTTGAAAAAAAAAAAATCAATTGTTTCATTTTATTAATTTACTGATTTTCAATCACAATTCATTTTAACCCCTCCCCTTATATGACCAGTCAAATAGAGACCTAATGGATAAAATGTCATTCTCATTGCATTTCACTCAGAAATACATCAGGTAGTAAAGTGGTTGCAAACGTTTGAACATTTGGATCTGATGATGAGATGGGGTATTTTTTATTAGTAATGAAAGAATGAACTTGTTAGACTTTCAAAAAACACAAGAATAGAACCACACTGAAGTAGAATGTCTTACCTTTTCCATGACAGCCGCAATTCAGGATGAGACAAACCAGAAAGAGAGAGAGAAAAAAAAACTGGAATTAGAAACATTTCAAGGATGTCTTAAGATTTTTTTTTAACTCACTTGAAATTCTTATCAAATTAAACATTTAATTTACTAAAGCAAATAATAACAGTTTGTTCCTAACATTAAGATATTATGAACAACCAAACGGGTATGAGTGTATGTAAGGTCACATGTGCATGTTTCTAATGACATGCCAATCATGGGACAAGGGTGGTTTTGAAGAAAGAAAGCAAATTGGATAAAATTTCACTTTCCATTGCGACTGTAATAAGTACAAACTAATTACGAACATGTAAATCTGTAAACATGTAAAGGAGATCTGTTCTTTTTTTCTTTTTTTTGCTGTTTGAAAATGCACGTCTTGATGTCTGGAAATGTTCAGGGTTCAAAAGTTACACACAATCAACAGTTTTTGTTGATTAATGTTGATTACCACAGAAAACAATTGTGACTCATCCCTTAGTTATTAAACTAACAATTTGAAAAGAGCAAGGAGCTGGAAGTAACTGGCACTAGAATCCAGAAGGTTTAAAAGCCAAACTGTACAGCTTATCATTTTGATTTTGATTTAAATTTGATTTCATTCAAGACAATAGTTTGACAAATGAACACTGTACAAAAGTAACCAAGTTTACACAAACAAAGCTAGTAAGTGATTTTGTGGCATAAAGATAAAAACCATACCTTAATAGTTTGCCATAATGTTTTATCGTTATTTCTTAGTAAAGCAGTTTTGTTTAAATAGTTTTTCTGTGTATGAAAAAAGTTTGCCTACCAATTCAACGTCATGTGGGTGACCAACATGCAGAAAAAAACATCAAACAGGAAATGATATCATAGAGAGGACCCCTGCAAACCCTCATGTCTATGTGTCAATGTCAATTGGTCTGATCAGATCATTTGACCTTTTTATGACAAGGCAAGTTTCAAATTTAGTGATGCGACTCCCCAGAAATGTAAAGATATTTATGAATTAATAAGTAAAACATTTTTATAATAATAAAATTAATAAACACACAGCATTTTACCTTAAAATGTCAGTTACATTTTTTGGGGGAAAATAATGACTAAGATGAAGAAGAATCACTAATATTTATTCAAAATATAAATGACTTGATTGTTATACCACATGACATCTTTAGAGCCATTGTTCATCTTTTGTAAATGCTTTGGATAAAAGTGGCTGCTAAATGCCTAAATGTAAATGTACATTTCAACCTTTTCTTTATCACAGACACTCTTACATGTCATTGACCCTTATAACTACACATGTAAACGTACTTACTGTACTTCAACTAACAGTTGAGTTGTAATTATTTCCTGAGGTCATCTGCATTACGCTACAGATGCTGTTCATATAGCTTAACCCGTATTGAACCCAGGATATTCCTTGCTGGAGGATGCTGCCTAGACCACCTACTCCTTTTCTAGGTTTCTCTTTCTCTAAAAAAAAAAAAAACAACACGCTCGCTGTTCTTCTAATGAGGTTTGGACACACAGTGTATCTTTCCTGAATGGGAAAGAAAAGGCTACAGGGAGGGAAGACCTGAATATTCAGTCGCACACTGCTTAGGACACATACGACAGAGCCTCTTGCTCTCTGCTAACCAATAAAACACTAATTGGTCACAGAACCCGTCTCCATCTAGACAAAGAAGCAGGATCCCCCCCAGATTGAAAGAGTTTAGTTCTCATAGAGTCTCCATTCTTCCTCGCAGGAAGCCCTGTAACTTCAAGAGCAGCTCGGCAGGGGTGCGAAGCTTCACAAGAATCAGGAGTTTGTTTTAGAGATGTGATGGGGGAATATAGGTCTTGGGTTAACGATGACATGGAGCTCCACTTATCCAAGTGTTTTCTGCTTTTGTCAAAAACAAGTGCAGGTGCTCTCTCTGTAAAACATTTGATCCTAAAAGGAGTTATTGAGGGGAGAACAGCACAGCAATATCAGATCTTTCATCTTTCGGGAATTCTTCTTTTCCCGTTCCTTAAAAATGCTTTAGAGTAATCCAACTGAGCACATGAAAGCATTTAAGGCTCCTTTTTGGATCCGAATGGATGTGTGATATATTATACAGAGATGATTTTAAGAAAAGGATCGTGCACAGATGAATTGGCCTTCAACTTTTTTGCATAGTGAGTGACAAGGAACCCTATGCATATCGGGTTCATTTTTCAAACGAATTGCTCGGAATCTGGGAAACAGCACATTTACTGGCTTCCCATCAGAGATTTTATACATTCAATTACTTGTACATACTCTTGTATTTTGCTATAAATTATAGTCATTTTAATAACAACACATCAGCCAATGTGTACAACATAATGACAATAACTACTTCCATTAAACATTGGAACGGCAAATCAAGGAGGATATTAAACACAGATGTGGATACGGGCTTGAAAAAGGCAACGAATGAAACGACAGAACTCCCCCTTCCCATCTACGCTGAGTCTAAAGCAAAAAATAATGTCCAGTTACACATGCAATTTAGATAAGATATTATTACAAGGAATCACGGAAAGTTTGTGTAGTTTCAAATAACATAATGTGTCTCTGAAACACAGCGATGAAAAATTACTTCGAAAACAGGTTCCTACAGAATATCAATCCGGGCTGCAGTCACAGCTGTCTCGTATCTTTTATCTTTCATGCGTGCAAAATTTCACTCATCTATATTTTCTCTCGGTCTGTCTTGCCCTCCATTATGTGCATTTAAGCATCAGTGCCATCGTACACCATGTGACCCTGGTGTTTTCCTGTGAGGGCAGCGGGAAAAGAGAACAAAAGACTCTGAGCTTCCTGCCCGCTCATTTTTCCACAGTCAGAGAGACTGTAGGCCAAATGCCCGTGTCATGAATTTACTGTAGCGTGGGCACCAAGCCCAGTTTAGCACTGTGGAAACAGGGAATGGGCCCCTCTTTCTGGATAAAGCCTGGATAATGCAGGAGTACCAGGAATCTGCTTCTTAGAGGAACCCTAGATTGTACACTCTAAGCTTGTTTAATGGCTCAAAGGTTGTTCACGATTGTTCATTTAAAATGTAGCATTCTATAAGTATTTACTCACTCTCATTTCGTTCCAAAATTGTATGACTTCCTTTCACCCATGGAAGAGAAAAGGCGATGTTTTGAATAATGTGCTAGTTGCTCTTTTCCATGTAGTTACAATAAATGTGGATTAGTGTTTTCATGATTGTGGAGGATGAGCTTTCATGAAAAAAACAAAAACAAAAAAAAACATAAAAGTGGTCTACTATATCACAAATGTTCTGAAGTTATACAGTAGCTTAGTGTGATGAACAGACCACAATTTAAGTCATTTTTCTTTAGATGATCTTCCATTAGCTGATGTGAGCGGAGCGAGTTGGTGAGAATTGAATTACTTTAGAATTAAATTTATTCAAATCATTCAGACTATTTTTGTGAACTGAATCAACTGATTCATTAAAAAATATCCAAATCATATGAACAGTTTGCTCAAGAATCGTGATCATTTGCAAATTGCTCTTTTGAGTCGGATCTTCTTCAAAGACTTTGTTGAAGCATGCAGGAAAAATACTTTTATGATGCTTTTTTGTTCTTTCTGAAGCTCCAGTCACTATTAATTGTAACTGCATGAAAAACACATTACATTTAATATATATTTATTACGTTTATTACATTATTAAATTAATAAATTATTCTTTTGTGTTCCAGAAAAAAGTCATATAGGTTTGAAACAACATGAGAGTTAGTAAATGATTAATTGTCACATTTCAGTGAACTACTGCTTCATTACCTGCGAACCAAAAAACAGGCATCAGTGCTCTGAGATCCTCTGGACTACAGCTCTTAAGAGACTAATTTGCTGTGAAATACTGAGTCTTTCTATAGTAGGTGAACAATAGCTGAAGGATGAGAGATCTAACCCCTCTCATCCCCCTCTTGCGTCCCTCGCTCCCTTTTTGCCAAAACACATCTCAAAGGCTAATCAGATTTAGGGAAAAAATGAAAAGGTTTCCAAAGGACAAGCCCCATAATCCTGAACCCCACCCGTCATCCCCCCCCCCCCCCCCTTCTCTGTGAAGAAGAAGAAGAAGAAGAAAAAAAAAAAAAAGCAGCAAGAGTTGTGCTGCACTCCTTGCAACCTCCAATGACCTCACCACTGCTGGCTTTGTCAGGTTACCACAGGCAACGTTGGCCTTACTCATGAGTAGCAGTTGGCTGCGTGGAGAGGCGACCCTCCTTTTGACAGGAACATGCCCCCAATCCCCCTCCAGAAACCCTGTAAATACCACCCTACAGGGCTGGGACAATCACTCAGGGTCCCTAACAGAAGAATTCTCTGAGACAAAACATTTTTCAGCTAAAAATTCTTTACAATGTTTTTTTTGTTTTTATGTGGAACCAATCGGTTTACTAAAGTAGTAGAGTTTTGATGGTTTATGGTGCCTAATGGTTCAGCTCCCAGTTGTTTCTGTACATCTCCTCTTATTTCATTAACAGGACATGTTCCAGCAGGTGAACTCACTGTGGTTTTCTACAGTAATCACATTAAACATGGACAGTCTTCTGCCTGATGCTATGAGTCCACAGTATAATCGTGATAACAGCATCACTGAAACAGCCAAGTACAGACAACACACTACCCAAGTCATGTTGTTCTAAACCTGTATTCTTTTCTTTCTTCTGCAGAACACAAAAAATAATATTTTAGAGGGGGAAAAAAACATACAGGTTTAGAACAAAATTTATTACAGTTTTTTACAAAATGTATTACTATCCCTGACAGGTAAACCATGTCAGGTTAAATACTTTTATATGAAGAATCAAAAATTCTTCATATAAAGCTAAGACTCACTGAAAACACTGTGATGTTTTCAAAACATTGCTCTGTTTGTTTGAGAATCCCGACCAGCAACAGTGACTCAACCAATGGTGTGAGTTTGGGGTGGGGCTAACTGTTGACCCGACCAATGGAAATCAGTAAAATGTTTGAAAACACTCATCAATTTTGCTATTCCGGTTGGTGGTGTAGAGACAGAGAAATTACACACTTTAGCTTTAAGACGGAGACAGAAATTAAAAGGAAAAAAAGAGAGGTCAGTCGTTCTTGGAAATCTCTGCAAGCTTTTGTTGCAATCCAGTCATTTAACAATGGTGAAAAAGTATCAATCATGAGAAGTATTAATCAACAGGGGTGCCTGCACTATGTGAATAAGAAATGAAACAAAGAATCTGTGTCAGCAGTTTCATCTTTGGGACCTGATGTGAATTTTACTAGCTTTCCACTGTCTTTCTGAGAACATTTCATAACTTACTTCATTTGTTCTCATGATTAATGACTAATGCATTGAAAGAGCATTAAATATATGTGGATTTCCGTGAACTCATGGTGAGAGAATAAAAGATACATGTGCATCTGACATGGCCCCAAATGGAAATCTGGAAAATGCAAAATGCACACAAGACTAAAAATGCCCCTGCACAATAAAACACTAATTAAAAACAAACATATGATATATAGCCTTAAATGAACTGTTCACCCCAAAATGTACACTTTGTCATTACATACTCATCCCGTGTCGTTCCAATATGTTGTATAGTATGACTTCAGAAGTCTTAAATAACAGCAGAAATAACAGCATGTGAGTTTGTAATAACATAGGGGTGAGTAAATGATTCTCATTTTTGGGTGAACTATCCCTTTACTGTCTCAACCCAAACTCAGTCTTCCGAATCATTAATTTAACAACCACTGTCTGTTCTCGATCCAAATGGAATGAGACTTCAAGCGGAGTTGGGAGAGAGAACCCATCCTGACTTCATCATCCCATTTGTCAATACTCGCAAATAAAGTCTTTTTCGGCCTATTGACTGCAGATTGCCGATGCGGGGTGCGTTGTGTGATTGCAGCTCGCTAATACGGGGAGAGAGGTGCTGTGTAACTGCAGATTGCCGATGTGGGGAGCACTGCGTTCTGTGACCGTGCCTCCACTGAGACAAACAAAGCAGGTGAGTGAGAGGCGGAAAAGGATGTTGCAGAGGGGAATTCGGCATCCTACTTCATCAGAGAGTTCTTATCCTCGTTAAAGGATTATTGATTGGAGAAGCTCATTAAAGCCTCTTTTCTGACACATCTCTGAGAATCGGCGGCAGTAACATGGCTTAATAATTTGTTACTCGCTGGCCTTTCTCCTCTGTGCTGCTCCAATGAGATTTATCAAGCCAGAGATCAGTCAAAAGGCAGGCAGGATCCCTAAATGGTATTCACACTTATCGCAATATGGCACGAATTGTTGCGAAAACTAGTTTTTGTCACACAGCAGATTAAAGGATTAGTTCATCCAAAAATGAAAATTCTGTCATCATTTACTCACCCTTGTGTCGTTTCCATCTGTTTTGTAAATGAATCGTTCTTTTGCGTCACATCTTTTTTAAATGAATCTGAATTATTTGTTCACAAATCCGATTGATCCTGTTCTCAAGTTCAACTCACTGATTTTAATCCAATCCTCATGGAAAGCTTTCGTATGACTCCAGAACACTTGGAATAAACCATATATAGACCACTTTCATGATACTTTGATGGAAAATATCCCATTCCAAATAATTAAGAAGGTCTTTGGAATGGCATGAGGGTGAGTAAATAATTATAATTTTCTTATTTGGGTAAATTATCCCTTTAAGATGTAATTTGAGACAAATCAAAAGACAAAATAACTGCTGTTTCTTTTTATCTTTGAGCAACATTGATTTTTTTTGTGCCGTTGATATCAATATTGATTTCATTGCATCGTCATACTTTAAGAATCATCCTTCACAGTCTCTTATTTTCTTTTGCCTCGGCAAGTTTTTAATGAAAAGAACATCTACATCAATTTCACTGTACAAGAACTTTCAACATGTTGTCCTGATGACTGCTTTGAATGTGCTTTAAGAGGAAACACAAAAGTACTTTTGACAACCTTAGAAAAGTTTATGAGTTCTCTGAATACAATTTTAACCTGCAAGTTTATTAATGGAACAACAAGCAGCCTTTTAAAAAACAAAATGGAGTTGGAAAGTGCGGTTATAACAAGGCCACTGACAGCTAGTCATCCATATCTGCAAGCGGCCATAAACTGCGCTCAGGCTTTGCTTGAGTCTGAAGGGGCCCCTTTTATTAGAGCACTTTAGCAGGCCTGGAAAATCTGCCCAGGGTTAAAGAACACCATTTTTCTTGCCATTTTCTTCCTGAGGGAAAAAAAATCAGCAGCCAAAGTTAATCTAAAGAGACACCCACAGGAACAGCACAGAATCCAAGAACAACCCTTCAGTTTTGTCTCTAGAGCGAATGCAGCCAGCACTGAGGAGAAACAGCCGTGTGAAGAGAAAGCTATGATGACCCTTGAAAAGGTCTTGAGGCGACAGAGAGTCTGTAACTTTAGAGTGCATGTGCCCATGCTTTAGTCCAGCACTGCAAAAATTAATTGTTTAACTTTATTGTGGGAGTATAGAATAATGTTATAGTAAAGCAGAAGAACCTGACTGCAATTTGAAATTCCTTTCCTAATAAACACAAATATAATTTTGTTTATTGGTTATGGTTATGCCAGTGTTTTCAGCACTGGTGTATCTCCAATGCATAGCAAAAAAAAAAAAAAAAATCTTATCATATTTGTGACCCCGGACCACAAAACCAGTCATAAGGGTAAATTTTTTGAAATTAAGATTTATACATTATCTGAAATCTGAATAAATAAGCGTTCCATAGGATAATATTTGGCCGAGATACAGCTATTTGAAAATCTGGAATCTGAGGGTGCAAAAAAATCCAAATATTGAGAAAATCACCTTTAAAGTTGTCCAAATGAAGTCCTTAGCAATGCATATTACAACTAATAATACATTTTTTATATATTTACGGTAGGAAATTTACAAAATATCTTCATGGAACATGATCTTTACTTAATATCTTAATGATTTTTGGCATAAAAGAAAAATCTATAATTTTGACCCATACAATGTATTGTTAGCTATTGCCACAAATATATCCGTGCGACTTATGACTGATTTTGTGGTCCAGGGTCACATTTTACATATTTTATTTAAAGGTGCAGTGTGTGATTTTTAGCAGCATCTAGCGGTGAGGTTGTGAATTGCATCCCCCCCTCCCTTTAGGCGCACATAGAGAAGCTATGGTGGCCGACACAGGACAAAAATGTCGTCGTCGGAGAGAGCAGAGAGTGACTAGCCCTCTGTAGAGAAGTTTGTCCGTTTAGGGCTACTGTAGAAACATGACGGCGCAAAATGGCGATTTCACTATAAGGGGACCCGCGGTGTATGTAGATAGAAATGGCTCATTCTAAGGTAATAAAAACATAACGGTACATTATGTAAGGTCTTTATACTCCACTGAAAACATAGTTATGTATATTATATTGCATTTCTGTCAATAGATCCTCATAAATACTACACATTGAACCTTTAAGTTGTGAATTTTGAGTTTGCAGTCGGTATTGAATGTGATAAGATTGTACAGTATATTGTGTATACATTTTTATTGATCAACATTTTTTATATTGTGATAATTTTTTTACTTTTCCCATTTTTTTTTTAAATAAAATTTTCAATTGTATACATTTCTGCTTATGTAGTTCACCCTAATCACAGTGCTCATTATTTTGCTATAATGAGCTATAAACTGTACTGAAGAACTCACTGTTTCCGGAGGCAAATAACTTCCTATCCCAAAACACAAATGGTAAAATATAATTATTTCACCACAGATCAATATTATGTACATTTAACTTATTTACTTTGCAGGTAGCCATATAATAAACAGCATAATTTACAACCAAACAGTCAAATCAAATATCGCAAAATAAAACCCTTCAAGAGTGACATGTCCTGATTCACCATGTTGGGATTTATTTCATAGTGATCAGCCGATTGAACATTATATGCATGAGACTTTCTGAGGTTTCTATGGAAACTATATGTTTCAGTTAACATCTAAACATGGATCAACTGTGTCAGGTTCAGGCCCTTGAACTTACTTCTATCAAACCTATCTACTTGCGCACTTTTGTATGACATGTAAATACACTCTGCGGCTAATGCATAAGAGCCTCAGACAAAACGCTGTCCCTGTCGAGCTGAAGGATGATTTTTTTTTTTAGGCGTGTGGCCGTGTTTTTCTTGTCCAGATTAAATCCTCAGGCTCCAGAACTGAAAGCCACACAGAAACAGTCCAGCGTTGGCTAATCCGCCGTGGGCTGTCAGCCCCTCACATCCACCCATGAGTTGACGAAGACGGTTTGAGCTCGGTAACAGACACAAGTTCATTAATCACCCACCGATTCTCCCACCGTCACATCTGACAGACCGAGCAAGCGTGTTTGCCAGAGAGCCTGATGTCCAACTCATGCAACTTAACGCAGCAGGTCGGGGAAAGAAAAGCAATAATAAAAGAGAAGAGGGGGCCTGGGGTGGGGGGTCTCACTTTGGCGATGCATGTGCTTGAATCCGTGTGCTTGAATTTTATCAGAAATGAAACATGTGCTCGGTTATTAATAAGTAGCTCATCAAGGACACTGGAAGGGAGCTCGCCGCTTAATAAGTACGATTTTGAAATCAGGATCTTCTATTTTTCCTGGAGCTCCACCCCCACCAACCTACATTTCACCAATGTGATGTCACAATCACTACATCCGATGTGAGGTCACACAGTCCTTTGAGCAATGGCCTTTCCTTCCCATTTTCCCCTCCAGCAGAGAGAAAGGTGTTAATGTCATTAGTGAATTCACTTTAGGGGATTACATCTGAACTAGAGGAAAGTAATCCCCCATAGAGCTGCGCACAACATCATATTTCAGCTTTTCTATAGGATTAGCACTACGTAGCGCTCTTCCCTGCGTAGTCAGTTGTGGCAAACACCTTTGAAGGGGAACTGACTCATGGGATTTTTGAAGGGTGGATAAAGCTCCCAAGAGCATGAATCATTGTGCGCTAACAAAAATAAGAAAAGACATTTATAAGGTCTGGGATGCTGTTATTTTGGTCAGCCTCTTCCTGTCCAATATGTCCCATAGAGGGGGGAAAAATATCACAAATAAGATTGATTTAAAGGGGACCTATTATGTCAAGATATTTTACAAGGTGTAATATGTCTTAGGTATCCCCAGAATGTGTCTGTGAAGTTTCAGCTAAAAATACACCCCAGATCATTTATTATACCATGTACAAAAATGCCACTTTTTGGGTGAAAGCAAAACAATGCTGTTTTTGTGCGTCTATCTTTAAATGCAAATGAGCTGCTGCTCCCCGCCCCCCCACACCATTCATAAACCATTCACACACAGAGCGTCTTTGCGTCTTAAAATGCGATATGTGGCCAGTGGAAAACGCAAGGTGTCGAGGCGCGCTTTTAAAAGTTAAACTTTTGCGTTTTTAAAACTCTGCTTCCTACACAAAGTAGCTTTAAAAGGTGCGAGATGCGAGCACAATGAACAAACACCTCCATCTAGAGCGTGTTTACATTGAAAAACAACGGAAAAGTAGCACAGTGGAATGTAAAAACGCGTTCCATGTGAATGGGTCCTAGATTGTTTATCACGTAACTGAGACATTCTTGTGTTTCCAGTCGCTGTGTGCAGCTCACTCAGGGGAGGATCTAAGCTAACAGGCTAGATTCCTTCACCAGTCGTGGGTGGGGCCTGTTAAATTGTGACATCACAATATATAGAAAATGGCAATGAGATTAAACAGAGATCAAATTGAGACTTTTGCAATAGGGTCACAAATAGGAGTCAAGGATAATGAAAAAGAAAAATCTTTTAAAAATCTACTTGAAATAGGGCTGCACGATTATGACAAAAATCATAATTGTCGATTATTCCCTTGAAATTGTAACTGCGATTATTAATTACGATTATCACAATTTACATTAAATGATGTTTTGAATAGTTTTATGCCATTGTTTGAAGCAACTGCATGCCATATTGTTATATCAAAATAAACAAGATGAAAACACTCTTTCTGAAAAACTTGTATTGCTTTTCTATAGCATTAAGCCTCAAATGTCAAATATACATTGGTTTGGCTTCTTTAAATAAAATAAAAAAGTAAAAATATGCATGGTATTATAATGTTATACTAAAACTAAAAGTAAAAACAATGGGAAAAAAACTCTTAAGATAACCTGTAGAAAAAAACATCTTAAGCACACAGAATAATGTAAGTGGACTTTTTTTTTTTAATTGCACTTTTGAACGATTACATAATTGTGGCATCCGTAATTGTAATCACGATTACAAATTCAAATAATTGTGCAGCCCTAACTTGAAAACAACTTGGCAAGTTAATAAGAAATGTACTCTTTGTTTTCATGTTGGCTTCATATGGTTTTAATAAACTTTTACTCTTTTCAAAAAAAAAAGTGTAAATATCATAAATTATCAACTATATAAATTATATTACGTTTTTGGGGAGTCAAATCACGACATATTACAACCGGACCTAACCTTGCTTTGTCATTAAAAGGTCAAATTATCTGATATTTTTAAGAAACTTACTAACCTTGACACGCAGTCTTTTTTCCTGCATGTTTCGGCACGGTGGTTAGACCACATAACTTTGATTTGGCAGACAAAAGTCGTTCAAATATTAATAATCTTTGAATAATTAATAAGCTGTCTCACATGTGTCACCTTAAGATCTCAACATCTCAAACTGTGCTCACAATTCCAAAGCAAAGATATCTGCAATCAGAAATGTCAAAATGAACTCAAACATTACTCATCCAGTTCTTCCAAGACCAAATTATATATGCGCTATGCTATTCACATTCATTTTACAGCTTTATACTCAACAATTGTGTCATTTTAGGTTCTAATTTAGGAGAAACATAAGAGATAAAATTGATAATTAAATGAAACTTAACTGAGAACCCTATTAATTCACCTCAGCTATGAACGAGCAACCTCTGGTCTCGTGTGTCTAGGAATATTGGTCTACTCTAATATGTTGACCTGATCATTTTTTTGTGTGCCCAGCTCTCAATAATTCCTTAAAAAGTGATGATATTGACAATGATGACAGATTGATGTTTTGTTTGATCGACTAAAACAAGCTTGTCACATGGTGAAAATAAAACTTGACAAATTGGACTTGACCACTGCTGTCTTGTTAGCCATAATCAAACCTGGACTGTCAGTCATTTTCCACTGACTGTTACACAGTCACTGCCGGAGCCCTGAGCCAAACTTGCACAGGAAGTAAGAAAACACGCTTTTTCTGCCTTATTCTAACTGTAACAGCATAATCATGTAGAAATACAGGGAAAGATGTTCTGACAAGTTTGCTGGTAAGAAGCACATTTACAAATTAACAGGAACAGGCGATTCCCGAAATAAATAATAATTACGTGCCTCTCATGTCCTCAGCGGTTTGTGTTGCTCTCTGGGTGCACGGGGACGAGTCATTAGTGTCATCTGAGGTGAGAGAACGCAAAACACCAAGCACTCCGTCCACACAAATTAGTCCTGACATAAAAATGAATTACAGCTCCATACACACACACACAAAAACGGCCTTCTGAAGAGCATGTGAGAAAACAAACAGCACTCTGTAAAAAATACAAATGACTACATTTAACACTGCTAATCAAGCGGTCATCAAAACCATTACTTAAACACGCCGTTTAATGAAGGAGAAAGAGAAGGAAGGTTGATTATGATTATGCTAATTAACAAAGCATTTTCCCAGAAAAGAAAAATGTACTGAATTTGTCTGAAAAATGAGTTTCATGTTTGAACAGCAGTTGAATTATTGGTCGTGTATTCAGTTTGGAAGTCTGGAATACATTTGTCTGGCTAGCCATATTATGAAAAAAATTCACGTCAGGACAAGAACATGGCATTGATATCAACCATTTGGAGTGACATCAGATACTGTATACAGTAATTACGTAAATGGAAGAAATCATAACTCTCAGTATGGCAGTTGTATTATCGCCTTATAGGTTAAGAGAGCCAATCAGGTTTTGAACGAGTCACTGCAAAGATCGATATGGCAGCTATAGGAAGTGCCAGAGACTATTTGTTTACTCTATAACATACATGTGCATGAAAAATACCATATTTTAGTAATGCACTAAAATTTCTGGGCTGAAACCAAAAATATTGTATAAAAAAATAAAATATTATAAAAATATTGTAAAAAAAAAATGTGTATTATATTAATTATATTAATATTTAACTTTTAAAACTTTAATTTCATTAATCTTACCTAAACACTGAAATGAAGGTTTATTTAATAATTAATTAATTAATCAAATGTATATAATAACACTAAAACTGAGCTTAAATTGCATGTATATCAACTTTTTAATAACAGAATTATGTTTCTACTCCAATTTTTTTGTGAAATATAAACATTTAAACCATGGCTGTAATTTTTAATTTTGTTTTTAAGTTTTTATTCAAACATTCATAATGAAGACATTACTAAAAGGTTAAGTAAAAATGAATGAATATGTAATACAGTGCATATATTTAGCAAAATGCTGCTGTCTAGAGTTATTTTTCTAGCTAGCTAATGAGATGTGGACATTGAATGGCTTTCCTGAGGTAAATGTAACGTTACAGGAAATATTGTTTACAAGCTGTTTTATTGACTACTTTCCACAGTTGAAACACTGATTGATAGATTACATGAGACATTATACATTTCAGTAAGTCATCCTATTTTCAACATACCTTCTGATGTTCATTCATGTTTATTTAGTGCTATAACAAGAAGTAAAGAAAGAGTAAGAGATGATCGGTTCATGCTGCCACTTGAACTGATGCAGCTATAGTGAGTGATCTGTCATGCTGTATTAAAGTGCGCCAAAACAACATTTATATTTGAATATTACACATGTGTACATTATACATATTATATTTGAATTTCATGATAAAATCTAAAAAATTTGAAGGTTGAGATTGTTTCATATCAAAAGTAACAAAGCAGAAAGCTTATTGTGATTATTGGATGGCAGGCATGCAACAAATGTTTATTGAAGTTTTGTTCATGCATTAACAGAAAACAGCATATACTCAAAGATCGATCTTGAGATGAAGAATATCAGTATCAATTAAAATCAAGAAATCAACCTAGCCCTAGTCCACACAGCAGAAATGTTCATGTTGTGTGCACAAAATAGACGCTGAGCAGTCAAAGCGCACCATCAAAGAAGCACTAATTAAATGTTACTGTTTCTGTCAATTTAATTCTTTCAAATCCATTTCAGCCCAAAACACGAAAATTGCTGTTTTGGCCGAACATTTTCGGTAGATGAAATTTTAGTGTATCCCTACCCTATTTATCATAATTTTAGTCCAATTTTACTGGTTGAAATGGTTATTCACAGTAAAATAATTTTAATTGATGAAAAATAAAATTTTAGTTGAAGATAATTTGCAAAATGAAAATCTGTCAAATTGTGGCAGACCAAACTGTATAAACATTCATTTAAAAGTATCAAACACACAAGATTTATTAACGTAAAATACAACATGATAAATTGTTTTATAAAGTTGGTTTAAACACATTGTGAGTGCATTGATTTAGTCTAAACTAACATTGACAAATAAAAAAAAAAAAATCATCAATAAACATTTTCGCAGTAATTTCATAGAACACCAGTGCAAATAATAGTAAACATTAAAACAATAAGTAGTAAATCAGTAATTCACATAATTTATTGTCTGCTCATTACACAAGCAGGCAGGGCTCAGTTTCCCAGCATGCTTTGCAGGGAAACTGAGCCTTGCCTGGCTGTGTAAATGAGCAGATATGTTCTTGTAAAGGCTTAAAAAAAAGGTGTACAAATTTGAGGAAAACGCTTAAAAATTTGAGAATAGGCAGCGAATAGATCCAATTTCAACTAGGTCAACTCACTTGGCAATTCCTGGCCTTACCACTGGTGTGTATGTCCAGTTAGCTGGTGGGCAGGAAAAAGCATGACTGACCGCTTCTATCCACAATTACCGAGACAGACTGCGCTTGGACGAGTGTGCCAAGGCATAAACGCCTCTGAACTTTCCAACCAAAGCACCAGAAAGCAAATTCACACCATCCACAAGTCCACTCCCACTCAGGACCATTGCCAGGGAGAGAGCAAGAGAAATTAAACCAAATTTATCAAATAGGAATCCATTTGTTCTCTTTCACAGCGGCCTTCCAGTCACAGCTGTGAGTCATTGTGCACAACACTGAAAAAGAGAAATGGCTTTTTTTTCTTTGAGCATTTTCTTGGCTCTAACAGCAAGACTCTGTAATTGCAGTAAGTTAGGATCATTTCTCTATAACAACACTCAGTCACTGTGTTTAGAGCAGGACATGGGCAGCGCCGGGTACATTTAAATGGCTGTAATTAATAATTCTCCAGAGAGTGAGCAAATTCACTTCTAATCACTAAGTTTCTTTGCCAGCCACTGCCCAGCATCCCTCCAAAAATGAACTTTACCAAAGCGCCAGCTTCAGACTCACTCTCCATTTTGTAACTCAACTCCAACTCCAGTGACACACTGTCCAAAATGGCATTTTGAGAGAGGCCCATACTAACTATCTGTAAACTCCTTTTAGTAAGTCAGCTCACTCTGTGATCACCCACATAGCACCAGATGGTAGATGCCATAGCTACACTATTATTCTGTCAAAATGCATGTTTGTCCATTGACAGCCATTCAAAATAGCCGTGTACTCTGGCTTTGTTTTTGTTTTTTGCAAGCAACACAAAGTATTATATTATTATAGGTGATGTTTTATCAGTGGCCAACTATTTTAAAGGGGTCTTATGCTTTTTTTATTTTAAATGGACTTATACTTTTAAATGCTGCTATGTATCTTGTTGCCAAGACCAGTATTGTGTTTTTGACCCATTTGCCACACACATATACACAACATATAAACTGTGGTTAGACCTGAAAGTTGTATTTAAAAATCAGAGAGAAATGGTTGATAGTCTAACCACATGTTCAAGTCAGTGGAGGGCTGTAGTACTGCTGTTCTTTGATCCAGCATCTCTGCAGAAAAAAAGCATTTAAAAAAATCATAAATGATTCAGCAGTTTTTTTTGTTTTTTTTCTGAAGCCTAACTGCTGTGTTAGTGCATCTACCTCAATTTAAAGATTTTAAGGCTCTTCAATCTATCTATGAATATGTATATTTCTATATCTAGACAGACAGACAGACAGACATTAAGTAACAATCACGACAAAAAAGTTTTTAAAATGGTAAAAATGGAGAACAATTCATCATCCATCAATATCAATATTAACCATTGTGTGGACACACTTTGAAAAGAGAGTACTGCCAATCACGCACAAATCAAACCCAGGGAACAAGGTTTTCATCTGCGCCGTTAGCTAGACAACCTTGTCTTTTTGCTTCCATTTTGTTTCACAGGAAGAAAAGCCCTAGTGAGCCGTAAAATTAAAACAAAGGTAAAAACTTTCTCCCAATGATCTCTACTGTAGCTAGTAGAGGCCTGGCAATTGCTAAAATGATTTAGTTATTTTGGCGAAGGAACCATTCCCTTAGCTATAAATGCACACACAAAAGGAGAGGGAGCAAAAGAGTAACCCGGTCCTCTGAAGGTGTATCTACAATGCTAAACAGGAAGCTCGCTAAGGCCCCAGCATTCGTTAGCTTTGCCTTTGTGGCCCATCTTCCCCCCCACCCCAAACACAAACACACACACATCAGTAATACTCCAGCACCATATGCAGAAAGAAAGCTGGCGAAGGAAGCATGAATAATTTATAGAGGCCTGTCTTTAAGAATTAAAGCTTGCGAGCTGAAAGCCCCAAATTGTACCACCTTAAACAGAGACGAGACAGAGGGCGAGGGGTAAAGGCGGCCCATGAGGAGAGCCGGTTTTCGGGGGAGGGGGGGTGCGTCTCTCTCTGGAGGGTCTTGAGCACCAGGGCTGTCTGGAGTATGACAGCGTGCAGACTGAATGAGAGTCGAACAGGACCTCCAAAACTAGGATGACTTCCTTTTTTAGTGTGTACTCATCCAAACCCACCATCTCTCGTTTTGTATCTGGCAGTTTCAGGGGAGCACGTTTGTCTGGCTTCTCTGTGGACTGTGTTCATCATATAATTTCTCCAAGACCGTTTCATTTGGGAGCTACGAACGACCCATAAAAACAAACGAAACTACTGACCTAAATCACAGCAGTATCCTGAACGCTGAGCTCCCGAGATTATATCAGAGCCTCCCTCTTTTAAAAATGAATGTATGGGGGATAGAGGCAAGAAAAGCAACATAATGCAGAAAATTCATCGAACTTCAACGTCGACCTTCAAGGGAAATTTTGACCCCTGTATTTTTTTTTTTTTTAACTACAAATCTGAAATAAATATCCAGTTAAACCAGTGATTTGGTCAGCAAGAGATACCCACCTTGGGGTGAAAATGTTTAAAACAAGTTGTTATGAAAACGGAAACTAAGAAGATGCTGGGAATCAAGGCATGTCCATGTGGTTTCATGTGGTTTAAGAAAAAAATGTAAGTCACAAAGAAAAGATCTGTTGCTACTTCCATTTCATCATGACTTTAATGAAAAAATGTAATGTGGTGTAAAGATTGAGTAAAAAGTAATAACATATTTTTTTATACACTATAAATACATGTGAGTGTACACATCTTAATTATTTGAAAAAAAATCTAATATGTTTTGTAAGGTAAAAAGTATTTCTTACAACTATTTAATGAAGCTTTTGTGGAGTCGCACCACATGACATTTTACAACCTGAACTAACCTTGTCTTTTCATAAAAAGGTCAAATTATCTGACACTATGATATAATTTCCTGTTTTGTTTTTGTTTCTAAATATTGGTCACACGATTTTTCAAATATTAATAATCAATTAAGCAGTTGTGTATCAAAATCTATTTATATTAATATTTTTATAAGGAATAATACAAAAAGATTATGCCAGATCATATGCACATTACAATGCTTTGAAAGCTGGCTTGACAGCAGTTTCCTCATACAAAATGTCTACAGAAAGTCATCAGCTGACTGGACAGCAAGGCAGCTGCCATCGGTTTCGAACAAATCCATCGTACTTCTTGGAGAAAAACAAAGAAATCCATTCTGGGTAAACAAAGCTAATTTAGAATCTGGCCCATTAATAAAAGCAGAGGCCAAACACTTACACAGCCTGCAAAGACTTTACATGTGTCTGTGTGTTTGTGTGGGCATGCATGATATATGTGGCATCCCCAAATGTGTGTGATCTAGCAGCTGGTGTATAGACAGAGAAAGAACAAAAAGTAATACTCTGTGTCTGTGTGTTTCCAGCACTGTGCAGCAGGTCTGTACTGAGTATTGTGTTAGTGTAAGTGAGTGTATAATGTGTATCGGCCTCGGAGCAGAACTGCTTGTCGGTAATGTGTGTATGAGAGAGAGAAAGAGAAAGGTGAACGCTCAGATAGGGTGCCTGATTATGTATGCATTGAATAAAAACTATTTCCCTGGCCAGCAGGCCTTCCAACTCCGCCCAAATACTACGGCTCCCTCCCAACGAGAGGAAGGAGACGAGAGGAGCCATTTGAAATGGCCCTCAGGATACGCATCATCCTGAGCCGTGAATGACAGAGGAGGCCACTCCGACCGCTTCCCTGATCGCTATCCCTAAAAAAACACTTTTCCGCACAGTAAGACATTCTGGCCTGCCCTCGGGGGCGTACGGAGACATACAGGTCTGAAAGCACTTCAGCAGAGGGCAGGACATCTCAGCTGTATATCAGGCTTACATTAATGTTTCTTAGAAAGAGACATTTCTTGTAGCAGACAGTGTGAAGGAGAAAAACAAGGGGAGAGGATGAAGAGAAATTGATTAAAATATCTCCGCTTTTGACAGCTATCAAACTGACACAAATCCACAAGAGCAAATTCATTCCAGTTCATCAGCTCCGATATGCCACTTCTTCAAGATCAGCTCTTTAAACGCTAAACACGCTGATCTAATGCATTACGATCCCACCAGGTCTACCGACTATTTTGTCAAGCCCACTTCAGTCGTGAAGAGTACGCCTCATTGTATCTTACTCTGTACAGTATTCACAATTATACAATACATTAGAAGAAAACACTAATGAAATGATGTGATTAGATAACATAAATCAAACCCACATACAAATAACTCAAATTATGCTAAATAAAATTAATAATTATACATATACATATTGTATATATATACAGTAGATAGTATGGTGAGGGGGCATAAATATTTTTTGTAATTCATTTATTTATAAGAAGTCTGCAGATGGTGAATTTTGTTAATTAAATATGAAATGTTTACAACAATTTAATAAAAAAAAAAAAAAAACAGTAATACTGTGAAATTTTTATATATTAAAGCTAAATTTTCAGCAGCCATTACTCCAGTCTTCAGTGTCACATGATCCTTTAAATCATTCTAATATGTTGATTTGGTGCTCAAGTTTTGCTGCTGAAAATTTTTGTGGAAACCGTGATACATTTTTTCAGGATTCTTTGGTGAATAGAAAGTTTGAAAAAACAGCATTTATTTGCATTAGAAATCTTTTGATCAAGTTAATGCATCCTTGCTAAAGTTGGCATGAAACAGAAGTTGTGATAATCTTTTCGTCCCTGTTGTGATGTAAGTCTGAATGAAACAGTTGGATCGTTGTTGTTTGCTTTTGCTGCGATCTCATGTGAGTATCAGTTTATCAAGTCAAGTCACCTTCATTTATATAACGCTTTTCACAATATAGATTGTTTCAAAGCAGCTTTACAGTGATAATAGGAACTTAATGGAAGAGAGATTGTTTGGGCTGTACATCAGCTCTAGAAAAAAGTTATTGTCCAGCTAAAGTACGTTTTTGATTGATTCATTTCCGTTATTTACTTTGGGGCCACTTACACGACACCATTTTCAACCAATATAGAAAACTCTCAATGCGCTCATCTGCACGACAACAGCACCCGGAAGCTAGAGAACGCAAACCCCGAAACAGGTTTTGAAATAGTTTTAAAACGATACCGTTATCAGCTTCGTGTAAACTTAAAAAAAACATGAATCTGTGAGAACGGTGACGGCATGCACATATGAATACGTTTTCCTTTACAAAATGACTGCCAAATTACTTGCATTGCATAATACAGTGTTTTTAGTCATTTCCGATCATTTCGATAACGTTTTCATCTGTTCAGAGAGAAAGTGACGTGAAGGAGGCCTTCACAGAGGAGAATCTAGTTGACACGGTTTCTGCTGACACTTCAGGGCTGCATTGTGGTCGTGTCTAGGCGCAGGTCCACCATCTGATCTGGATACGGCCTGGATCCGGCAGACTACTGTAAACCTCGGGATAAACAGAGAAACTAATATATAAACAGAGAGACTAATATCCCAGTAATACACGTCAATAGAGAAGAGATGTCATTGCGAGAGGAAAGGGAAGTTATTTTGATTAAAGATTATGAGGGCGCATGATTTATTTATTTTTTAAATAATGATGTGCATGGATAAATCATTTAAAATAAATACTGAAATATTCCATAAAAATAAGAATGGGCCATTTTGGTTTCATAGTGACTGACCCCAAACAAATGGTGGTGTATGCTCTGATTGTGGGGCAGTCGTAAATTCAAGCACTGAGACTACGATCAAACAAAAGAAAGATAAACTCATAATCAGGGTTAAAATCTCTCCATCTCCCAGAGTTTCTCTCATTTCACACTGTGTGGCTAACTTGTTTTGTTCTGGAGCCAATCTCATATGATACACTTTTACTCGCCTGTAGAGGGCAAAGGTGGCCCCGCAGAGCCTAAACCCTCTGTAGACAAGAACTGTATCATGTGAATTACTTTGTGGTTTGGGCTAAGAAAGGTTACAGGACACGCTGTAGATGTTCACATTTCTCTTCTGAAACAGTAAGCACATCCTCTGGGTGGACTGAGGATAAGCGCTATAAAGGAACTACAGACTTTACAGTGTACGGAGAATCAAGTGTAATCCTGTAATCCTGACCTGTGCAGATACATCAATATTTACCCCATAGGAAGACGTCTGAATGCTGAACCCCCTAAGAGGGGCTCTATACCCTCTTATACCATATCTATCTCATCTCAGACTCAGACAGACGTTTCTTACAGACTCAGGAAAGATTATTAACTCACCAGTCTGACATTTATGATACCCCAGTCTGAAGTAGAAGATCAACCAGATATGATTAACTATAATTACCTTGACTACCCCTGTTAGAAGGACCAGCATTATTGGTCATCAGCATAGTGTTCCCACCAGGCTTTTTGACAATCTTATGCTGCAAGACTTCATTAGTTATCCAGGTTCACAAAAAAAGGTCATGTTGGTCCACAAATTAACCTTCACCAAACCAGCATGCACCAGACCATTCATATGACATGATGCTCATTTTCTGTCTGAATCTATTAATGTATTAGAAAGTACATTAAAAATGCTACTCATGACTTAAATACACTTCTTCTGAGCATGTTTTTTTTCTAAATTAAAATAAATTGATATGGGTAGTTGACAAATAAGCAGTAAAAAATGTTTTTTTTTTTTTGTAAAACACCACTTTTGAAGAAAAATGCATATTGTTATGTAGTGTGAAGTCTGATGTTTGAGAAAATATAAGGGGTCACTTAGTTTGTCAATTCTTTCACTGTTTTTTGAACATTGTTACTGAAATGTGCCCTATGGTGTGACAGAAAGAATTAAGAATATAGGGGTGTCGCACCAAAGGACAACAGAAATTAACACTTTTATAGTGGTTCCAAAAAAGTTAAATATTTGAAACAATTCTGAGACAAAATCTTACCATGTGCACATGTCATGGGCTTCACAGTAACACAACCTTGAATAGGGTGCTTTAGCTAATTAAACAACTAATTAAACTTAAAGTGGAATTGCCCAATTTAAAATCAGGATATGGTGTCACACCGGAGGACATGGTTTTCAGTGACAAAATGTATCAAGTTCCTACGCTTTTAGAAATATTTGGATGAAAAAAATGATTGCATTTACTAAAATAGACACTTGTAAAATTATGCCTGAGGTATTTATTAACATTTGTATGCTTTTCTTTTTAATTTATAAAAGTTGTAATTTATTGAACCATGCTTGAGACAGTCACACCATAAGACAATTTTGAGATTTAGCTCAAAATGTAAAAAATTCTAAAGACAAAGCAGTTTTTATATCAACAGAACAAACAGACAGACAAAGAAATGTTTAACCATTTACTGCATTTTAAATGATGACAATACTAATTATATTCATTTTTATCTTGTGTGACAGTGAATACACCATGTCATGTCAACAACCCATATACAATTAAAATGTGATTATAATAAAGAAAAAAAGTATCAATACTAGAAAAAAAGTTATGTCTGCCAAAGTCATGTGGTTCGACCAACATGCAGAAACATTTAGGAACAAAACATAAAACAGGAAATTATATATTATAGAGAAAACTCCTGAAGACCCTCATTACTGTGTGTAAATTAGTTCCTTAATGTATTTTGCCCTTTCTATGACATGGCAAGATTTGTTCAGACTGTAAAATGTCATGTGGTACAACCACCCAAAAAAATTAATAATTCATGATATTATAGTTAGGATAGGCAATTTTGGAGAGGGTAGCAACAGCAAGCCAGCTTTGAAAGCATAAGATCCCACCCTTCCTCCAAAGCCATGCCTCCTCCAAAACACATGAACGCAAACTGTCAAAGTGTCACGAGAGATGGCGTTAAATTACCTCATGTCTCAAAGCACATAACATTACAATAATAATGAACGTAAACAACTTAATGAGTTCTGACTTGTAGCACATGACTGCTGCAGATTCACTTCGGTGTTGATAGTGTTGCCATAGAAATCCGTAATTCTGAGAACGTATATGTTATATATATATATATATATATATATATATATATATAAAACATTGCTTACCCTACCATTAAAGAAAAAAAAAAACTATAATTTTTTTTCTTTTCATTTACATTTTTTTTTAAAGGTTGTTTGCTTGTCATTGTCATACAACTTGTCATTGACCCCTAAATGCTGGTCTAAACTAGTTTTTTAAGCAGGAACAATAAAAACCTGAGTGTAGAAAGTTCATCCAAGCGGAAAAAAATTACAGTTTAATGCAAAGACATCACCTTTAACAGCATCGGGCTCAAGTGATGCTCAATTTCCTGAAGAATGAGCTCATGTGATGTGTCAAATTGCTTGAGCATTTATGTAAGGCACATTTATGACTAATAAATGTTTGATGGATGGACATTTCAACGGAGATGAAAACAAAACTCATGCGCCATCACTCAATTTGCATCCGCGGGCATCACCGCGTAACCAGAGACTTCCGCGAGTGAGCACTTCAGGCCAAATTGAAGGCGATTTATGCACAATTCAATTTTGTTGAGTGACGCAGCTTCGCAGATGGACACAAATCACTGATTTATAGCCATGCTCTAAGAGGTGAGGTTTAGCTTTGAGCACATAAAAAAAAAAAAAAAAAAAACTGAGAGGAAATGGGAGAGGGCAAAAGAAGGGGCTTCAGCTGTCTGCAGCAAACCTGCTCCCCGTTCCGCCCCAATCCCGTCTCCAAGGCAGCCATGGGGAAATCGCCATGGCAACTCCCACCTGGGAGCACTTGTTAACATGAAAGTTGGAGCGGCGAGGAGAAGGAGAGGCTGCCGTTTAAATGGAACGGCTGCAGGCTCTGTGTCTCAACAGGTTGGAGGGAAGAGACAGATGCCAAACAGGAAAGGACTGGAGTGTCCATCCACCACCCAAGTGCTTTGCTTATGCGGCCTCCACTCTTAAAGGAAATCGGCCCAGAGGACGAGGCACACAGGAAGCCTGTGAGGGTAGCACCGATTTTGCATCCATCATCACAAAACAAAAGCTGTCCAAGTCAAAGCCTGAATATAAATGGCCTAGATCTCTGTTGAAAATCATCTAAGGCACATAATTTAAGAAAAGCCTGATGGTTCGGAGCAAAACTGAGTGGTTTAAGTGATGACGAAGATGAGAGAGATTTTCAATTTCGGTCGGTAACGTGGAGGTCATTATTTTTCTTTGATGATACCATAATAGAGTTTGCAGGGCTATATATTCAGAGCATTCTGGAATAGAACCACATTAGTGCTAAGATACCTTTCCATCTCCCAAATCTTACTCATTTGTCCAGACCACAGTCCGGGAGGGGCCGCGGACCCCACGTCCCAGAGGGCGATTCATCCATCTCATCACTCGATATCAATTTCAGGGAATGAAAGTTAAGTAACAGGACTAGGAGTGAAGCTCTCTGATGTGGTCCCCTGATTGGTATTTCCAAGACAAAGCCGTTGAGAGGAGCCTGAGGAGCTAACGGAGAGCCGGGCATAAGGGGTTATTCGAAAGGTGCCTTACATTTTTCAACTATCGCAATTTACCCTGGAAAAGATAGTTAACATTGATGTTCTGTTATTCTACCTACTTAATTTAACACTAGCAATCTGGTACCAGAAGTGAAGGAAAGATGTAGGTAGGACCGAGGCACTTGCCCTCTCCGATTCCATCTGAACCGCAGGCTCTGGGACGGGAAGAACGGGTTTTATGTGCCGAATAAGGTCGAGAACTTCACAAAGTCAATTTAATTCACTCTTCTTGCTTTTAAACCAGTGGTGACTTTGAAGTGCTGCTGACAGAATAACATGTCTGGGGCTGTTTTAAATTTTGAACACATCTCCTCTTTCAGCCAGAACCGTCGGGCCTGCTGCTGTCCCTCATTTTGTTGGACCCCTCTTTCGGATTCTCCTCCAGCCTTGAGTATTAATTCTGTGAGTACTGCGCAGGAGGATGTGGACAGGCCGGGGAGGATGGGGCTGAGGCTGGATGACAGGTTACTGTTATTTTAAAAGCACAGGCTATTTTTTTTACACGACTACACATCAAAGGTGATGTAACACATTCAAAATCCATTACTGGCGTTGGCGTAAAGAAAAAAAGGAAGGAGAATTCGAATGGGTCAATGACAAAGTGTTCCTGATAAAGGAAAGGAAAAATATATATAATCATGTTGGTTTCTCATGGTTTGAAAAACTCTTATATTTTTATTTTGTAACCAAGTACAAAGTAATACTAGATCTCCCTTACACCTTAAAAAAGGTTTTAAATATTCTGTAAGGTAATAAAAAAACGATATAACTTAACTAAATAAATATTAATTTATGTATAATTTAATATTGTCAAAGCTTTTTTCAAGATGTAAGGGACAGCTATTATTACTTTTTACTTTGTATATACAGTCAAACCAAATGTATTCAGCCACCTTCAACATTTTCTCACATTATCACAGTTCATTCGCTATAGTTTAGAAAAATTGTAATAAAATATGACAAGAACTCAGAGTTAAACTGTGTCAGAACAAATTCGTCTTGATAATGTCAGATAACTTTGATAGAAAGGTATGTAATGGATTACAATCAACCAATCAGCTGTCATCTGTTAAATTTAAGTACACAATTAGATAATACCAATTTAGGTCGACCAATGACCAAGCAATGCTTAATTTTGTTCAGTCTGTGGTGTAAAAGGTCGCATTAGCAATTAAAGAAAAAACACTTAAGCAAAACATGGTCAGGTCAAAGTGTCTGAATAATTTTGGTCCCAAATTTTTATCAATTTTACTGGTAATCCAATGTATGAAGAATTTTTAGGTATAATATGTCACAGTTTACTTTATTTTGCTATCCTCACTTACATAAATGAACTATAGTGTCTTGCACCAACTAGTGAAAAAATTATATGTGGTGTCTGAATAATTTTTGGTTTGACTGTATACACATACACACACACACACACACTTAACAATATACTCAGTGGTGAAAAAGGCTGAGATTCACTGGGGGGACCCTAGTTGGGGACATATTTTATATTTTTAAACCATAAATGCAGAAAATCCCACTATATTTATGTATGAAAGTTGCATACCATTTGGAGGCTATTGCATGGATAAAAGATGGAAATCCTCTTCATTTTAAACTGGAACTCCGTCCCTCCTTGAAATTCACACCCTGGATTCCAGCCCTGTATATACCTAACTCTTGGTCATTAATAAAACTAAACAATGTTAGAGTCATGAAAATAAATGAGGAATCAAAAAAATCTTTATGTTTGAAGCAAAAAAATGCAACGTATTTACAATGAGCATTTATACGAGCAAGGTCAATGACGACGTCAACCAGGCCGAACAGGCCAAGAAGTGCTGTGCCGGACACGTGGCCAGGATGTCGGACTGGCGATGGACGCGGGCCGTGACCAAATGGCTGCCTCTCGACACTAAAAGACCGCTCGGCCGCCCCACAACCCGATGGCGGGACTCAGACAAGACATCGGCAGAGACTGCACTGTAAAATCCAAAAGTTGTTCTTACTAAGATAAATCAATTTAGTAATCTGAACTACTGGCATGCTATGACTTCGTTACTTAGAAAACCCAAGTAAACATTACTTAACTGGTTTGAGTACCATTTTGCCAAAGAAAAAAAAAAACAAAAAAAAAAACAAGGCGGGCAAAAGGTTTTTGAGGCAGGGCAGTTTTTAATAGACTTTTCACTCATTTCCTCCACTTCCTCTCACCATTATTGTGATTAGTGTTCCCTTTGGTTGGGCACTTGGAACTTCATTCATATTATTGTAATTCTCTTTCTATTGATGCAGCGATGCAACAATAAGAGATCACAGTTATTTGATTTCAAAGGAAGGGAAGTTATATATATATATATATATATATTATTTGTGAATTAATGATATATAACATAACTATATTTCATGTCAAATAATGATCTTTTAACATTTTTCTGCTAACACTTATGGCATAAACTTTGAATTGGGTTGATATAATTCCTCTATGTTTGTGACAATATCTTGCAATTGACCATGCTTGAGTCACACACAGACTTCAACATGCAAAACACAACAATGGTAACAAGGTTTTTTTTGTTTGTTTTTTTTTAAATTATTAATAAGACCATTACAGTTTTATTTGCTGTCGTTATTGGGGTTATACTGACAAAAGATAAATGGTAAAATAAAGCCAAAAACAGTAAAACAAAGCAATTAATTTATTCATGCCGCAATGCACTCTGGGAGTACACTTCCTCAGGTCACAGATAGAATTAAGTTGACAAAACTTAAACGGTTTGAGTAAGAACAACTTGATGCAATTAAGTTATGCTTACTTAATTGAATTAAGGCAACGAGTTTGCATAATTGAATTAAGTAAACTGAACAAATTTGTTTTTATGGTGTGGATGGGTCTGGCCAGGGACCGAAAAGCCTGGCGAAGTTGCTGTGGTCTGCGTCGAAAGACCGAAATACAGGCCAATTGAAAGATTTACAATGAATGCTCATGTGAATGATAATCATTCATCAAAACAAATCTTCCTCTTCAGCATTGCACTGCACCGCGGCAGAAAGTTTTTAAATAATGCATCCTTTTAAATAATGAACAGATTTCAGCCGGTCTAGTAGTAAAGATACATGCTCTATCATCTAATGAGCTTTCTTCTACATTAAACTCAGTGGTTCAAACATCTAAACCTGTGCAGTGCCAAATCACTGCTCTGAAAGTTTACAATATACATGCACTCCTAAACACCGCTGTAAACTTTAATTACAGAGCCAGCGGTGCAGTAACACGTAATAAAATGCTTGATAGTTTTCCAAGGGTATTTCCCCTCTGTATGCACCTGCTCTGTGCAACAATCACTGGTAATGTGCTGTTCTACCTCCCACTAACAATGACTGAAATGAATTACTATAGTTTAAACCTGTCCTGGAACATTTGACACTTGTAAATAGGTGCCAATTTGTTTTTTGTTTTTAAATGGTGGGGACAGCTGAGCTGGTGAGACATCACAAAAAGGCTTGGCTCATGAATATTAATTTGCTTATGCACAAATAATTGTACCTTTTTTTATTATTTTGAATTAGTTTATGTCATGTAATTGATTGAAAGTTCAAATCTGTAGTACACCGAGAAAAATTGGCTTTGAAACAATTGGCTTTGAACACAAATTGCTGTACATTTCTCAAATAATTATTATATTTGAATTAATTGTGAAAATTTGAAGTAGAAAGACAAAGCATTTTCTTGTAAAACATACTCTAATAATCATATTTTACGTCAGTGTAGACTGAGTATTTGCTAATTTTCATCTCAAAATTAAAATGTAAACATTTACATTACAATTACAAATTGTATATGTGACGCTGGACCACAAAACCAGTCAAAAGGGTCAATTTTTTGAAATTGAGATGTATACATCATCTGAAAGCAGAATAAATAAGCTTTCCACTGGTGTATGGTTTGTTAGGATAGGACAATAAATATTGAGTTTATATTGAGTATATATTGAGTATAAATTTTGAGAAAATCACCTTTAAAGTTGTCCAAATGAAGTACTTAGCAACGCATATTACTACTAATAATACATTTTTGATATATTTAAGGTAGGAAATTTACAAAATATCTTCATGGAACATGATCTTTACTTAATATCCTAATGATTTTTGGCATAAAAGAAAAATCGATAATTTTGACATACAATGTATTGTTGGCTATTGCCACAAATATACCTGTGCAATTTATGACTGGTTTTGTGGTCCAGGGTCACATAATAGCACAATGAGTTGCTAATTTATTTGCTAACATATTTAACTTGCTAACTTAAATTCATTAAGTGCCGGGGGGCTATGAACAATCTATTCCACAAACAAACAAAAGCTAGGCCGCTAAAGTAGCTAATCCGTATTAAAATTCTGCTATAAAAAAGTACTTGCATTCACTGTCATTAATAAAAAATTAAGAGGGTGTTCCAGCTCTGCTAATATACAGTTACTGCATGCCATTAAAGTGAGCCGTTAACATACAGCAAAAGAGATAAATCTACAGCATGTGTAAATTGAACATGGACATTAATTTCCTGCTAAACGAAGAGTTAGCCCAGCACCTTGTAATGTGCTCCGCTTGTATATCTTTAAACATTTCTGTGAAGCTGAATTTATTAAACAGCCTAGTATATAATCGGTCCAACACAAAACGGCAAAAGTAAAAGTGTCCATTCTAATAGTTTCAGTTTATTGAAGTGTCTTATGGCAATTAAATCCTGAGCTCAAACAGCCGAGCCATACAATGTGTGGGAGCCCCTTTAATTAAAATCAGGGAAAATTAGTCTCAAATGTGTAGCATGTTCAATTGCTTCTGCTCGCTTAGTTCAATGAGCAATGGACCGAGATCAGGTGGGTTCATTTGCTCTCAGGACCAAATCTGTGTCCAAGGCTCTGTAGAAAATACATGCAAATAGTGAGTCAGCTTTTCCAACATTAAAATATGTTAGCCACAGGGGTGCTTACTTTGGAAGCCATTTTTGTTGTAAAACCACAGAGGGACAGCTTTAACTAACAAGGCTAAATCCTTTCACAATTACTTTATTAAGCAATACATTTATGCGGTATCCGCATGGGCCGACTATGTTCCCACATTTGCTCTATGCACATTTATCACTGTCCATTCACAATGGTGTGAAATTGATCCAAAATTGAAAAACAATGTAAAGTAGGGCTGATACAGATTCCAATAGTTTTTTAATCGATTTTATTATTTATTTTATTAAGTAAATATATGTAATTATCAATAATATATGCCTTTTCGTTATTTTGCCTACAGACTACCAACTCGGAATTACTTGTCATCACATCTGGTATAATGTAAAAATTTATTTTCAAAGTTGTGTTGTTTGTAAAAAAAAAAAAAAAAGGATTACTGGAGTGCGTTTTACAAGAAAATGCTATTTCGGTTTTTCTTCTTCAAAACTTTCACGTTTATTCACAAAATTTCACGCTACTTTGTATTTCTATGTAATTATTTGTGAAATTTACTAGCAATTTCTGAGTGAAAACTGTTTCAAAGTAAATCCTACACCATTTTTTTCAGTGAAGCTCTAATTTGATTGGCTGGCTTCACAAAACTATGTGGTAATCCAGATGACCGTTATGTAGATGAGCAGAACTGTAAATTCCGCTTTGCTTTCTGAGCTGAGTTGATGTCTAAACCATTATTGTAGTGATTTTTCAAGACAATTGCAATTGCTCATTCTCTTCCTGTCAAAACAGGGGTTCTAGTCCAGAATAAGCTGCGTTGTGGACCAGACTTAATGCCATTTAGTCAAACTTCTGTCTAGACAGGACTAAAACATCCTTCCTTTCCTGGACATTACTAAAGATCCAAACACACACTTACAGAGAGGTATCCAACATCGTCTGCACTTTCGTGATTAATTCCAAGTTCAGAACCGCAATTTCCCCAGCATGAAACACACTTCTTGGGGAGAATGGTCTATGAGTGTGCTTCTAAACTTTCATGAGTTTGTAACATTAACATTAAATCAGAGAGCAAACTGAACCTCTGCCCCAAACCGCAAAAAGAGCATTATAACCTTTGAGCCAAGCAAATATCTTGCTCTCTCCACTCCATCTCCTCCTCCTCCTCCTGGTCGGATCATCCCTCAATCCATCCTGCCTTCTTCTCCCACAATGCTGACAAGCAGGCCCATTGGATTTATTTATTTATTTGTGTCCCCTCCTCACCAAACCTCCTCCCAAAACCTTTCCAGCGCCTTTCATTTCCACTCCAAACGCTGAAGCCAGTGAACCATTTCCATAATCTCCATTAAACACTTCAAATGGGCCCTTTAAGAGCGCTCTCATTTGCATAATCCCATTAACTCTCCTGTTATTGCTCTGCCTTTACCATCGTCCTCTGCCCCACTCGTACGGCCGCCCCAAAAAAATGTAGAAAAGAAAGGAAGAACTAGTGGGTTTTAGGCCAAGGTAAAAAGAAATCAGAGGAGAAATGATATGAAATGATTTCCCCCTTGCAGAGGAAATCATTTCATAAACAGAGGATTGTGGTAGTATTAGGCAGTGATTAAGTTTACTATGTACAAGGTTATGCTGCCCAATAGGCCAGTCAAGATGGACTTTCTAGTTAATGACTTATAACAAACAAAAGTTATTATCTTTTATTTTTATTTAGTGTTTATCAATAACGCAGCTTGTTGATATTAAACTTATAAATGGCTTGATGCTAAAAACATGGCAACTAACATTGTTTGTGAGGGAACTCAATGGGAATCAACCAAATTTTCAACATGAAATATATATATTGAAAAAATCTCTACAAATTTTATTAACTGGAATAACTCAACTTATTTTTTCATAGACTTTAAATTAATAAATACATACGTTAAGTCACCATGAAATCAAAATTGACTATTCAAATTTTGTATGGAATATATTGTATTTTTTTTACAGTTCATGTGCCCTTGTAATCTTTAATCAAAATAACTTTCCCTTCTACTTGACATCTCTTCTCTTTTCTGATGATGTGCGAGGGCGGGACAACCTGTCACTCAAATGAGATCACAGCAATAGCTAACAACAGCAATCCAATCATCCAATCAATTCCCATTGGACAAAATCAAGTCCCACCGTACAAGAAGCCATTTCACTCGAACATACGTTACAATAGGGAAGAAAAGAGATCGCAACTTCCTTTTCATGCCGACTTTAATGTGTTAAATAGACACAAACCATAAACGCTTCGTAAAACCTTTTGAGAGGTTGAAAAAAATTGTAAAGCTATACAGTGTTTGCAGTAATGAAAAAACTCAAGGTTAGCTGCTTTGGTATGACACGAGAAAAAACTAATAACCTTACCATTGTCAGACGGCACATGAACGTTTAAATGAATCTTTAAATAACTGACGACTTGGAAAAAACATACACATTACACATGTTCTTACACATGCACACACATCCAGTCCCACACGCAGCTGCGATTTTCCAGAGAAAATACCCACAGTAGGCTGTGATACAGTACATGAGGATGTATGTTCCCTGCCAGGATATGGCCTATCAGAGATGGGTACCACAGTAAAGTTCAGCTGTGAGCAACAGAGAAACCCCCAACAGAGGGGAAACGTGGTCCGGGGCTAAAGGCACCTGTGTAATGCATGTTGAAGAATTCTGCACTAGCCTTGGGTTACAGTGGTGGGAATTCACACCGGCAAAGTCTTGAATGATTTCTGGCCAAGGGTAAAAGCAAAGAGTGACGGAATGCTCTGAGCTGTAATATCATGTTTCAGACTCCCAACACCCTCCTCAACCTTGAAAAAAGCTTGAAGGATGTGGGGCCCCGTTTGAATGATACATTGTACATACACGTGTTTACTGTAAGCAACACTTATCAATCACTAGCATGTGGTTCCGTATCTGACAGTGTAATGGTTTTAATGTACTGGGAGGCCGGAGGGTCTGTCGAACCGGCACTTTTTGATCAGGGAAGCATGTCTTTAAAAGAGCCATTACATAAATGCACGGCATAATTCATTCCATTTCTTTCTACTCGGATCCAAATAGCTCGAACCCGTGTGTAACTAGGTCTCATTCCCTGCGGGTAGGGAAAGATATGAACAACAGTTATTCTTTGGTTTTAAATGATTTATGAAAAGGCTACATGCAGCGATCTGAAGTCATCCATAATGAACAGTCTATGGGTTCTAAAAATGCTTCCATTTCATAAGTACATACTATATTACTCAACAGAAATTAAACAATGTATATCAAATCACAGGCTGGCAAAAGACAATAAAGAAAGCGTTGTTTGTTTTTCATTAGAGGGGACTCTTTCTTGGAGTGTGGTAATAACAATGTGGAGTTTGCGGAAAGGTCACCGTGTTCCCATATACAGTGGGGAGAACAAGTATTTGATACACTGCCGATTTTGCAGGTTTGCCCACTTACAAAGCATGTAGAAGTCTGTAATTTTTATCATAGGTACTCTTCAACTGTGACTGACGCAATCTAAAACAAAAATCCAGAAAATCACATTGTATGATTTTTAAGTAATTAATTTGCATTTTATTGCATGACATAAGTATTTGATACATCAGAAAATCAGAACTTAATATTTGGTACAGAAACCTTTGTTTGCAATTACAGAGATCATACGTTTCCTGTAGTTCTTGACCAGGTTTGCACACACTGCAGCAGGGATTTTGGCCCACTCCTCCATACAGACCTTCTCCAAATCCTTCAGGTTTCGGGGCTGTCGCTGGGCAATACGGACTTTCAGCTCCCTCCAAAGATTTTCTATTGGGTTCAGGTCTGGAGACTGGCTAGGCCACTCCAGGACCTTGAGATGCTTCTTACGGAGCCACTCCTTAGTTGCCCTGGCTGTGTGTTTTGGGTCGTTGTCATGCTGGAAGACCCAGCCACGACCCATCTTCAATGCTCTTACTGAGGGAAGGAGGTTGTTGGCCAAGATCTCACGATACATGGCCCCATCCATCCTCCCCTCAATATGGTGCAGTCGTCCTGTCCCCTTTGCAGAAAAGCATCCCCAAAGAATGATGTTTCCACCTCCATGCTTCACGGTTGGGATGGTGTTCTTGGGGTTGTACTCATCCTTCTTCTTCCTCCAAACACGGTGAGTGGAGTTTAGACCAAAAAGCTCTATTTTTGTCTCATCAGATCACATGACCTTCTCCCATTCCTCCTCTGGATCATCCAGATGGTCATTGGCAAACTTCAGACGGGCCTGGACATGCACTGGCTTGAGCAGGGGGACCTTGCGTGCGCTGCAGGATTTTAATCCATGACGGCGTACTGTGTTACTAATGGTTTTCTTTGAGACTGTGGTCCCAGCTCTCTTCAGGTCATTGACCAGGTCCTGCCGTGTAGTTCTCGGGGCTGATCCCTCACCTTCCTCATGATCATTGATGCCACACGAGGTGAGATCTTGCATGGTGCCCCAGACCGAGGGAGATTGACCGTCATCTTGAACTTCTTCCATTTTCTAATAATTGCGCCAACAGTTGTTGCCTTCTCACCAAGCTGCTTGCCTATTGTCCTGTAGCCCATCCCAGCCTTGTGCAGGTCTACAATTTTATCCCTGATGTCCTTACACAGCTCTCTGGTCTTGGCCATTGTGGAGAGGTTGGAGTCTGTTTGATTGAGTGTGTGGTCAGGTGTCTTTTATACAGGTAACGAGTTCAAACAGGTGCAGTTAATACAGGTAATGAGTTGAGAACAGGAGGGCTTCTTAAAGAAAAACTAACAGGTCTGTGAGAGCCGGAATTCTTACTGGTTGGTAGGTGATCAAATACTTATGTCATGCAATAAAATGCAAATTAATTATTTAAAAATCATAAAATGTGATTTTCTGGATTTTTGTTTTAGATTCCGTCACTCACAGTTGAAGAGTACCTATGATAAAAATTACAGACCTCTACATGCTTTGTAAGTGGGCAAACCTGAAAAAACGGCAGTGTATCAAATACTTGTTCTCCCCACTGTATAAGCTTTTGTCTAAATAATCAATAAAAAAAAAACATTCATTTTGTGTATTCAGGTCCAAATTGTAGTCAAAAGTTCACAACATACAAAAAGTATCCTTTGTTGGCTCAAAGGATTTTTTGTCCAAAAATAAGCTGTATAATTCCTATCCTTGTCAATCAAAAAAGTCATTCCTGATTTTAGATGATGAAGAGGCAATAGAATAGGACATTCTATAAGATACACATACAGAACCAAAATTCCTGTCAAAACTGCCAGTCAAACAGACTTGCACATTGAGCTTCACCACAGGCAAACGATCATTATATCATCCAAGCCAATTAACTGTTCGATATTTGAACATTTTGAAATGACTGGGGTCAGTATAACTGTACCTTGAACTAGGGCTGCACGATTTAGGGAAAATATCTAATTGCGATTTGCGATTTAAAATGCAATAATTTTTTTTTACAAATGAAAAGTGTGTGTATATATATATAACATTTTGTGCTTATATATTATGACTAATAATAATTATTATGATTATTATTATTGCTAATAGTATATAATAATATATATAATAATATTTAACAAAATAAGAAATATTACTATTACAATAACATTTTCATTATTAAAAATAAAAAATAGAGTATTTAAGAATAAATATAACAATATAATAATAATAATATTTATATTTTACAGAAAACTTATTTTACAAAAAACTGCAGGGTTACCTGTAAACATGCAGGCAGCCTATGACTAAAAATCACTAGAAATGTCTAAGGATTTATTATAAAATATTATATTATTATTATTATTATTATTACTATAAAAATCTGTGATATCAATTTCTTAATTTTTGTCAGGAGGTATGCAAAATCAAGAACAAGTCTATGTCTTTAATATGAAATATGAGCCTCTTATGCATCCACTGTGGGGAAAAAACTCCCGTACACTGGAGAAAAACATATGGATTGTCATATACATTTATTTAGAGAAGTATTATTTTTCCTATTTTTTACCCAAAACAGGATGGCGTGAGCACTGCTGGGCACTAAACACACTCATGTTTCATTGAGTTCATTCATCGCCAGAGGGCGCCCTCGAGCAGAAACGCCTCAGAGAGAAGTAATATAATGACGTTTTCAGGAAATCCCTAATGTGAAGCTAGTGCTGTGTAGCTGAATCTAAATTTTTTTACGGCCTATGAGCTGAATAAAAAGAAGATAGAAACATGAAGACAATAAACACGACTGCGACAATATATGGTGTATTTGAGTTAATCGATATAGACTTCTTCACTGTATCACAATCGTCTGCCTCATTCTGTGATAAGACAAAAAGGAAATATCAAACACTTGACTGACAATATGAAGTGAGTTAAAACGTTATTAAACGTCTTTTTTTGTTTTTTCAAACGCACGTTATAAGCGACTCAAACTCGCAGTGCTTTCAGACGGAGCAGCGTTTACTACTGATCACAGAGCCGCTCTTCACTAACACGCTGGGCATATATTTATTTAATTAAAATCGCAGCCTTTACGCTTTCATAATCGCACATAAGCCAAATCGCGATTGCGGTTCGATTTCGATTAATCGTGCAGCCCTACCTGGAACAGCCGATTAACAGAAGCGGACATTCCACATAGTGTCAGTTCCAAAATATATATCAGAAGGAGCATTTTGTCCCCATTTTCAGATTTTTTCTGTCATTTTCTGTGCTGCTTTTGGTGGGTAAAATAGCGTAAAATGTGTTAAACCGAGTTGAGAATATTAAACTTGCACTGGCCACATCATCAAATTAGCCAAAATATTTAATAAACGAACATCCAATGGGCGGGACATGTAGACAGCCATTTAATTTGCTCTGCAAAGCTTTTGTTTCAAATTTGTTCTGCAGGCACAACCAGGCCATCAGTCACCCTGCTCTCCAGTTCTCTGCATCAGCCATTACAAACTCTGCTGACCACAAAATAAGACCAGTTAAACTCAAGAGTGTTTTCTAACTCTGATGAGTGTCTCAAGTTTTCTGTCAGATATCAGACAAGTAAAAGCCAGTGTTTAACAGTTGTGCCATAACTCGGTGTGGCGATGTGATTGTGACCGGAATGATACCCTGAGGCTATTCCACAGTGAAAGTGTTGCCCACTGTCCAGTGCTCTTGAGCTTAGGAGAGGGTGGGTGTTGGGTATAGGGCTCCCTTAAGGGCAGGGATTAAGGGCAGTATTAACAAGCCTGGTGCACTGTGCCACTGCGACCCAAGCCGGTACTGCAGAGGCCAGCATTCTGCATAGTGCAAACACCGGCAAAGCCAGGAATGAGTTTCAGAGTGTCTAAAGAGGCAATTTATCGTAATACAAAACTAGTCGTTCGTAAAAGAGCAATAATCCCTCTGCTATTTTCTCCTGAGTGCCCCGAATTTAATTAAGTTTGTCTAATGGATAAAATATGTCTCTTCATTTCCAACACAGTAAACATGTTTATAAAAATAAAAAAAAACAGCCTGTAGTACAGCAATACCTCAGTCCTGAACTGACCGGTAAATACGCATTAGCCTTTTTTAGGTGCTGTGATGTCTTAAAGCACATTTGCCTTTTTCAAGCCAAATAGACTCTATTCAAGTGTCATTTAAATAACAATCGAAAGTCTAGTCTTCATCTGTCAGCTTAGATACCGGCTGGTTTGAGCCACTGGCTTTTGAAGTTATCCGAGTAGTACTCAATGCATTTTATTGATGCCACCCCCTTCTCCAGCACACAAAGCCCATCTACACCCTGTAGTCTGTTGAAGCTGATCAGTCATGCAGACTATTTCAACCAACAAGGCTTGATTTCCTCAAAAAAGGCCTTGAACAAAGCGCCTTTAGCCCCCCATCATCTCTTTGGTTCTGAGAGTTGTCTCAACTTTAATTATAGCTCTGAAGGGCGTAGTGCATGGGACACGGGGGCCCTTATACTGACCGGACCTGCAGATGCACCTTCTATGGGAACTTCGGTTAATTGCAACCACCGAACTCTGACGAAGGATGGGGCAAAGGTGGGGGCTGCTGTTCCTAGACCTCCGAAATCCCTTTTGTAAAAGCTAATGTGGCAGAAAAGACCCTTGCAGCGGAGTCTCTCTCTGCCGATTTAATCCCTGTTTGTGGAGTGAGCTCCTCAATAAAGGGCTCAGTGGCCCGGTGCTTCCGAGGATTTCCTAATTGCCCATTCTGGAGACAGATTAAAACGGCCTCGCCAGCACCTACTAGCACTTAGAAAGGGAGACTGGAAGGGATCAAACCAGGATGAGTCTGCCGCTCTTCCGAAGGCATCAAATGTGTCCACTTACTGGGCACAAACACTCTGGTCTTGAAGCTGAAGTTTCAAGACGTCACCGAGAGCTTACCAAAAGATCGACCCCTGAACTCCTCTCGGTTTAAAAGACCTCTCACCTTTCCAGTCCTCCTGGATGTTTTGATCACTCGCCGCACTGTGAGTCACCACTCGACTCCTGGTCTCCCTCCAGGCAGGCAGTTCAGTGCCCTGAAATTTCCAGGCGAGGCCCCAAATGCTCTTTCTTTTTATACCATCAAATGCAGGCCCATCGAGATCACATCTTGAAAAGTCCTTAGCGTTAGGCGTGGTTATGAACCATGCTAATGACCCATGAAATTCCCTCTTTCCTCGACCTGAGCAGCAGCAGCATAAGGCAGTGGCTTTTCACAAGCACTAAGTGCGCCGCTGCCTAGTGAGCAAACGGTTACTTTGACCACTGGCTACAGGTTTCGGGGGGAAAAAGAGTCCTGTTACCTACCATTACATGAGGTAAAAAGACATTTTCCCAGAGTGCTTGGTAATGGAGTGTATTAAGCTATTTTTTTTTACAGTACACAGGAATGGCAAATGTCATACTCTTAGTGTGTCCGAGTGGGAGGCTCTCTAATGGAGAGGAACCGGTTAATCCTGCTGACCGTGATGTGTTGACATGCAGAGCCGCTGAACAGCCAGACATGTGGAACAGACGCAGGACAAAGAGATGATCTAATGATGCAGTAAGGAAGCAGAAAACAGAGCCATCAACGCACATTGCTCTTCCAAAACCTAGTTAGCATTTTAAGGCCTCCCATGCTGCCTCCAAAAATGACAGCACTGCATGAATTCTTCAGCACAATGCAGTGAATTTTTTAAGACTGCAGCTGTAGCTAAATAAATTGTTATATATAATCATTCAATACCAAAAAGAAAAAGAAAATAGTTTTATATAGTACCTACTATATAGAATGCATTATATGAGTACCATATACACTACCTCTCCAAAAGTCTGGGGTCAGTAAGTTTTTTAAAGAAATTAATACTTTTATTAAGCAAGGATGCGTAAAGGCAGTAAAGGCTTTCACATTGTTATAAAACCTTTATATCTCAAATAAATGCTTTTCTGAAAGAATCCTGAAAAAAGTATAATTGTTTCTTGAGCACCAAATTCCTTATAGAGTGGTGCAGGTACGACGTCACTTTGTAGACCAACCGGCAGTTAGCATCGCACTGGTTCCCTTGACAAAACCCCAATAGGATTTTTCCGTAGACTTTTGGATTAACAACGAAAGTTTATGATACTTGCACGTTTTGTCCATCAAGATAACTGTCACAGATGAACACAACTTTTATGAATTTTGAAGCCGAAATGCAGCTGACAGAAGTAAAAAGCTAAATATAGGCTATAAAGACTAACGTCACCATCACTAAGCCTCCGACAACTCTCAGTTTTTATCTAAAAACATTTTCCCAGAAAGTTTGATTTAGAATAGTTCATAAGAGCATAATTATAAGCATAATGAGGCTGTAAAAGCGGACTGAGTTTACTTGTTCGGCGTGATGAAGTTTAATGTCCCAGACTGCCTCTGTAGTCCCATTTAGCCACTTGTTAGCAACCGCCTTTTTCAAGTCATGTAACAGCTTTAAAAAAAAGTGGGGTAATACTGACGTATAATATGTCGTAGAATAAAACGTGAAAGTGTCCTGAGACCTTATTTCAGCCATTTAACCAAAACATTTAACCAAAACATTCAAAGAACCCACTGACTTCGGAACGATGGAACCGGAAGTGCTAAAATGCTAACTCGTTTCCGCATTTTGGCCTACAAATACCTGCACCACAAAATTCAGCTTTGCCATTACAGGAATAAATTACATTTTAAAATATATTAAAATAGAAATCAATTGTTTCCATTTGATTTTATTATTATTGTTATTTGACAAAGTATAGAATTGTGATTTCTGCCATTCACTGATTATCGGCCCTAAAATAAATTGTTTAGGCCAGAATTTTATTATCACTCTTTTTAAACAATAATACTATTTTATTTTAACATTTGTGTGTGCTGCATATACTTATTCTTTTTAGAATATTATTCTTCTCACTTTGCCTATTTTTCCATGAGCATTCCAAAACAGCCATCTAAGAGGTTGCATTTCCGTTAGGATGCTGGCTTAGAAATCAGTTGCCTATGTAGGCCATATGCAACAAGGCAGCTCACTAGGTTTAGGAACAGAGCTATCAGTGTTGACAATATTCTTCCAAACACACACACATACACAACATTTTGAAACAGCACATCTGTGTGACCTAAAAATAAGACATTAGGAACTGACAGCAATATAGACAGATTATGTGTCTCAGTGATGTGTTTGGTTTAGTTTTTTTCTTCACCGGAGGGTTAATGGTGATGGAATAAGAGGTTAACGACACTGAATCTCCTGTGATTGTTGCCATTGTCACTGAACTCCAAACATCTGGAAGAAAAAGGATAGAAATGGATCGTTCATTTGACCTTGCGACTGCCCTCAGTGTTGGAGAGAATTCTCCATCATAATTAACTATCTGGGTCAAACTACAGATGAGAAAAGGTTACGTTCAGAAGTTTTGTACATTTCCATGCAAGTTTAATGAAAAACTGAATAAACCAATTCCAACTATTTGTCTGTATTGTTAAAATACACAGATATCCAAATTTTGGTACCTGACAAAAATGTGCTGCTATTCAAATGTGAAGGCAAAGTTAATGCTTAAGAGTGTAAAAAAGCATCAATGCATAATTTGAAAATGTATAGTATTGATTACAGAATTTAAAAATTCATTATCCTTACTATTAATGATACCACACGCATTCAGAGTGAGGGACTGAGGGAAAAGGGCACACTTTAAAATTAAGAAAGTCTGGATTTATGGATTTACATATTACGACATAGGCAAAATAAATAGACAAAAACAACCCCGAATGAAACCTTGTATGACCAAAACATGCTACATTTCAGGAAATGGAAAAACATTTTATTTTTTAAATAATTAAACACAGTGTTACCAAAGTTGATATTGTGGCCTTATAAATGAACATTTACTTGCATGTGTCATTATATTAATAAGACATTATATTGTTTCTGTTATTAGAATGGCTGCATCTGAGGCAGTGCATTACATTAAGTTTATTGCAGGTTATGAAGTTTATTGTAGCTGTAGCTATGTGGGAACTCCATTTTTTCTGTCATTTGGTCAAAATCTCATGTTATAGATAAAGTGCTATGACTATGGCTATGACTCGACGACAAGTGCTAGACTAAGACACTCTTCTCCGCTGCTCAAATACATAAAACATTATCCATAGTGTTTCTTGAGTAAAGAAAAAGCTGTACAAACAAACAGTTCTTTTTTACCTTTGCATTGCAAACCAGCAGAGACCACGCACATTCAATGGTCCATCTACTGTCTGTTGCACTGTATTGTAATTGTAACAATAAAGTAAGTGAGCACTCAAGTGGTTTGATATTCAAAAATGGCTGGAAAAGACACAAAGAGAATTGAGGAATGGCCCAACATTAAAATGGCTGCTTTGATGAATTCCAGCTTGCCCTGTTAAATGCCCTTTACCTGTCAGACAGATGATTTAGAGATGCCGTCTGTGAGACCTGGATCAGGGATGTTTTAGTAATAAATGTGAATAGTTCCCATGTGGCATTAGGAAAAACATCAAATTAAAATACTGTTACACAGCTTTGGTTAAACTCTTTAGAAGAGTGTAGATGAAGAGGCATAAGCCGAAAGTATACTTTGTTTTTTACGCGTACGCAAGCATTTGCGCACAGCCTTGCAAAGTATACTACTTTTGACTCGTACGCGTACACAGACGTTCGACGCATGCAGTTTTGAGCAATCGCTCACCACAAGTTACAACCGATGTAAATATTGCAAATAAATTAAATGCGCATGTGCAACCTGTGCGTACAAAGTACGCGCGGTTACAAAAATCCGGCGGTGCTCATTCAGTACGCGCATACTCTTCTGATGACGAAATTTGCGTCACGCGCACTACACTACACTGACCCTCGCGTACGTGTAAAAAGTGAAGTATACTTTGGCCTTTAGTGTACTTTTTTGTGTTAAAAATAAACTTTTCTATCAAACATTACCATCTCAAAAGTATTAAATGCTACATAATCATAAGTACAATGATGAAAATAGTGTAGCCAAAAGTCATAACTACATCAGATTTGTGGCAATGGTTGATCAGAAAAATAATAACTACTTAATTTTTTAAATAATAAAAGAACCACTGCAATATTTATCCAATCCAGTTACTGGCTTGTGCAGCATATTCCATGAACAAATTTCATTCAAGACTACAAAAATGACAATAAAATTATTTTCACAATAATTGATTTCCAACACTAATCTTTCTTTATCAGTAGACATGTAGTTTCTTTCCTCCCCCATGAGACGTGGCTGAGGAGCCGTGGAATTCAGAAGGAACCTCAAAGCCCTCTGGAGGAGTTTGGCTGTTTAAAGCAAAATCCTTGGATTAAAAATACATCCTTCTTGGGATTTTCTCTCTGTTTGGCCTTGAACAGACCAAAGTCCTGTGAGTTGTCATCAACACTTGTCACACAGAACATGATGCATGTGATAATCATAACCAGAACATCATGTGAACAGAGATCAGGGCTGAGAATCTGTCACATTTGCAAGATGCGTCCAAACACACTAACGGTAAACAGTAATATTGAGCTGTTTTAAAAACTAATATAATGTTAATCAGTATGTTAAAGCTAAAGTATGACAAATTTGTGCAATTAGCATCACCAAACAGAATTCATTTCTAGAAAATAACAACTGTTTTTAAACAAGTTACCCATGTCTCTCATTGGTCAAAATAACAGACAGCCTCACCCCCGAACTCGCGCCATTGGTTGAGCCACTGTGGCTATGTCAGGCTGGTCAGAACTTGTTTTGATAGCGCCTCAGAGACGGTGTTTACACTTTTCAGGGGAATCAACCTATGAATGTCTTACTTGTAGTTAGCATATTAAACTGGAATGCTGAAAAGTATTTAATCATCAAAAAACAATCACTAAACGTGTGGCCAAATAATGTGTGGGGTGTCAAACATACCTTTGTTTTGGACTACAACTGGATGCTACGATGGTGCAGTGAAGGGAGTCTATAATCCTGTTAGTGTAGCACCTGAGTTGAAATGGCTAATCCTGTTTAAACTCACAACACAGCCCAGGTAATCTTCCTGTGGCCTGATCAGCAGCTGGCTCATTCACAGCGCTAAAGGTGAGACATCAATCCGTGATCACACCTGTGCTGGGATTAGCCATCTCATAGCAAAATGACGTACAGTATATGCCGTGGAAATGTGCAAGATAAGTACTTCTCTAGCTTTTGTCAATGGGTATTTATGCAATGCTTCTTTTCAGCGCAAATCTGGTCTAAATACACTGACCTACTGAAGCCGAATCTGCAATTTATTTCCAATAGTGTATAAAAATATATATGTTTATATAATTGAAAAGCAATTGTCTCTTGTACTGCAACCTTGGCCTCCATGTCCCTGTGTATGCTTAAACATGACATAATTGTTCCAAACCACAAAGCACTTTAGAAATCTTAATATTTAGCAATATTACAAAAAGAATTTAAAAAAATTCTTAATTCTAGCGTTCCATTAAAACTCCAAGTAAGTATCTCCAAGAGAAACACATGGGCCAAAGGTACCATATCACCGCAGGCTTGTGAGAATTCAATTTTTTGCTTTGCCTGTCACAGTAACCTACATTTGGAGGCAGCCGAGGCATTTTTGAGGCTGTTTCGGGCATATGCAGAGCCGCCCGCACACAGCTCAATCATGCTACCCATCATGCACCATAAAAAGGCCGAACCGCGAGCTCTCTCTCTCTGTATTTTTCTGTCTCTTTGCCTTTCACAAAACAAGCAGAGAAAACTAACTGATCTTCACTGTAACAAACATACAGGTGTAACAAACATCAGGCAAGTTCTCTCTTTGGGAAGGAACGTCTATTGTATTTTTTACAGTGTTTTACACAGCATAACATACAGAGTCATGTATAGTATATGGCAGATGTCGAGTGGGCCATAAAAAAAGTTTAACACTTTGCATTTCCTAAATTTGGATCTGTCAAATATTATAATATTTTTGTGCACTCAAGCTGTGAAAAAAAGAAAAAAAAAAAAAATTTATTTAGATTTAATCATATTTTTACTACAACTTACTACAAACACAGCAATAATTCACTAGCTGACAAGAATCTGCTATAAAACAAAGGTTAATTTTAACCTAAAAGCCAAGACTTTACGGTTTATGCCTGTATAGAAACCTACTCTGAAAAACTGGAGGAAAAAGCATGACAACTATAGAGCCATTCTGCACAATAACTTGTAAATGTGTGGTTGGCAAATAAGCTCAGAGTTATTTTATAGTTTTTTCATTTATGATCAATTCTTTTTGCAGATCTCTACCATAGTCTCGCAGAACCCTGTCATCAGAGGACTTCTAAAATTCCACTGTTTTTTTTCCGGTCGGAGGCGTGATTGTCTTTGTGCTGGGGGCGAAAAAGGGGTTCAGAAACCGACCTGCTTGTCCACTCCAGCTCCTGACTAAGGCTATGAGAAAACAACAGTTTGTCACTAAGAGCAACTTCTGAAATTATTCTGCCTCTTGAGTAGCAAAAACTAAACGAAAAGCAGTACACAACATTTTGAAAGGTCTAAAAATATTCAAACAGCCAAAAACACTATTATTTTTGAGCTGCATATCTGTACTTAATGTGAAAAAAGGTAAATTGCCACCACACAAACACATTACCATTACAAAAATACTACGATATACAGGTATAATATAATTAATGTAGGAATGTCTTAATTCTGACTATAATGAAATCAATCAATCATAAATTACCTCAACAAAAGGATTAAACCTGAATTCAGTAATATAATAATATCTCCATAAATCTATATGTACAGTCAACAACGCATACAGTTATTGACATTATTGACAGTCGCTTACATTTGACATTAAACAATATGCAGTGTTACTCTGCATCTAATAATATTATAAATATTAATTTCGTGAAATAAAAGATTCAGACCAACAGAAACTATTATGTATGACGTTTTATTTATTTATTTATTTATTTATTTATTTTGTAATTCACAAGTCTATTTGCTGAATAAATATATGAACCTGGACCACAAAACCAGTCATAAGGGTCAATTTTTTTTTATTGAGATTTATACATCATCTGAAAGCTGAATAAATAAGCTTTTCCATTGATGTATGGTTTGTTAGGATAGGACAATATTTGGCCGAGACACAACTATTTGAAAATCTGGAATCTGAGAAAATCGCCTTTAAAGTTGTCCAAATGAAGTCCTTAGCAATGCATATTACTACTAATAATACATTTTTTTTATATATTTACGGTAGGAAGTTTACAAAATATCTTCATGGAACATGATCTTTACTTAATATCCTAATGATTTTTGCATAAAAGTAAAATCGATAATTTTGACCCATGCAATGTATTGTTGGCTATTGCCACAAATATACCCGTGCGACTTATAACTGGTTTTGTGGTCCAGGGTCACATATTGGATTTTAACTGTCTATTTAACATTTATGCTGTTAAATTATAGCAAACATGTTATTGCTCAAATTAAAGTTATTTTTAGAATTACTGCCTAATTCAGCTTTTCTAAGTAAATGCTGAGCAGAATCTGTCAGTGGTAAGCATAGCTACAGTGCGTCTAAGCCAGCAGATTCCGGTTGAGTTCATCAAACTGCATGGTTTGCAGTGCACGGAGAGCATGCATGAGGTGATACAGCTATGCATTTAAAAACTGTCCCACTAACCCCGGCAGTGGGCGTACAGCAGGTATTTAGGGTAAGGGTCGGCCATTTTCCCTCATGGATTGGTCCCAAACCCAAGTCCCTGCTCTGCCAACACCTTCCCTGCATAAGAGGGCTATTCTCTGGTTCTGCAAGAATGACAGGTTTGACGTATCTGCAGTTCTAGAGAGAAAACTCCCAGATGACTAAGGAGGCAATGTTCTACTTCTCACAAGCTTTCCTATTCT